>CM061533.1:38964613-39581333 GCA_030545055.2 Neoaliturus tenellus | reverse complement strand
AGTTATAAGTATACGAGTGTAACTCGTTATAACTCTTTCATAATTCGGTTAGTTCGAATAAAATTATCAATATAGGCCCTATACGCAATTTAGCATACATTACAAGAGGTTGATTATGTCCTTTGTTAGTGGGTGTCAACTAATTGTTTTTGGTGTGCGAGGGTTGCCTCTATACGTTGCGTTAGATTATTCTAAAGAAAATAATTGCTTTAGTCCCATCATTTTAAAATTATTTATTTTGTTTCGTTACTGTATTGTCTGATCATTCTGGTTCGCGAACTCATTCAAGTAGATACTGCCTTACACCCCTGACCTAAATTAAATCTAAATCGGAGGTTCCGTTCAAACGCTATCACTAATATAATAATTGAAAACCATTAATTAATTGTAATCGCTGTAAAATTTTAATCGGCTGTATTGAAATGGAAAAGTTTGAGCCTAGTATTAATAATAATTTAAAATACTCTTCAAATGTAGACAGGACGACGCTATAGCAGCATCGGACTGGCCGAACTCTCATTGTAGCGAGTCTGCGCGTGCGTGTGTTGGACGTCGCAGTCCGATGTTTTTAGAAATGTACCCGCGCCTCACCCCTCGCCCTAGTTGGGCGCACCTGACTGTACCTAGGACAGTTGTAATGGAAATCAGAGTGTACGAAGGATATTTTGCCAAAGGTGATGAAGACTCTTAACGAAAAAAATTACCTCCACTGCCCGACACCAATCTACATGGGCCAACAGGCCTTTGAAGTGACCTAAAGATAGCAAAGTACCATTAAGGCATTTAGTCACATAGGTTAGCTACAGGTATTGTTATTACTCATGTTTGTGTATGCCGTCACTCGGGATCGAACTAGGGACCTCAAATTTGCGAGGCCAAAGCTCTACCACTGAATATCGGCCGCTCCCGTAATGAACTACAGTTTAGTAATAAACGAACAACAAATCACACACAAGTGCTAAGACACTTAATCTTGTCTGCACAACAAGCTAAAACTTAAAATTATTTTAATCGATTGCACTTTTTAAATGTCAGGTCCAATTATGTTCTAAGATGCTTCATAACTTCATTGTTTCAACTTCATAGCTTCAACTTATTAACTTATTGATTAATATAAATCGCAAGGTTAAGAGTATCTTAGGTGTCTACAACTTGAGCATTAACATTAATTATGTTTTGCCCCACTAACAATGGAATTGTTACGTTTTGTTCTCGATTGACAATCAATATTTTAAGTTTATATGTTGCATTTCGACTCTCAATTTACCAGCTTATTTAAAAAAAAATTAAAATTTTACTCTTTTGCACTTAATAACTTTATTTTAGTGATATATGCATACCACCTTATACACTTCCTTGTAACTAAGACTCTAGAGTGTTGGTTTAACTTTTCATGTCGCCATCTTTATGACAGTTTTCCTGCACAAAGAATAAACCAAACTAAGTTGTGACCTCCTGTACCGATGTAAGGCCTTTTAGAAGGTAACTTTTCCGGCTGGTAAAATTTCTCCAATGAGAAAGTTGATTCTTCAACCTAAGTTAGCAAGTTAGTTTACATAATCAGTTATCACTAAGAAGAGTGATTTATGAGATATTTTTCGAAGTCCGCTTCGCTGACAAATGTAAAGGCGAGAAGGTAAGAAGAAATCCGCTAAATCAATTAATTGTGATTCTGCCCCAACCCCGATTTCGATTCACCTTCGTCAGGCGTCGGCCGGCATCGGCAGTCATCGGCAGTCATCGGTAGGCGGCTGCAGGCAGTGCCTATGTTGTGCATGTAAACGGCGCCCATTAGAAGCACATGTGGTTCGTTAAGATCGGGACGCGGGCTGCATTATTATATGAGTGAATCAACGCAGTGTCCAATGAGTCAACCGCTGAGTCAGTCAACGTTTGGCATTGAAACTGATAGTGTAGAGTGGAGTCATCAATTGACCAGTTTATTTGTTTAGATGCTCTTCACGTCTTGAATCAGAAGCAAGCTATATTTACCATACCAATTAAATTAGGATTAAACTAAATGAATGGCCAAACATGATTATTCAAGTAGTACATCGTCATTTGTCGCCAGGCCTGAGAGATTCAAGATAGTATAAAAATGATGGCTTGAATTTCAGGCAGTTGGCATAAATATCAATCGGTACCCACAGTCTATCAATGTCCAACGTCCAAGGAAAAATCATAATGTTATAATTGTTTGTTACAATTAAACTACATGAATTATGATACCAAAATAGATTACAACACTTGATTGCAAAAAAACGTGACAGAACACGTAGTTATGTATTAATTTGAATACAAATCCTAAAAGCTGATTTGAATTCTGAACAAGACTTAACGTTAAATAAATAAGCTGATTCCTTTAAACATTTTTTTATGGAGTAGGCCTATACTGTGCGAACTGCAAATTACATGACGTAGTTCGTCATCAGAAATTTTATGTTCTGAAGAGATTTTTATACAGACGCAAAACGTACTCCAATGTCGAATGAAGAAGATTTTACTTCTTTGAATCCATTTAAACCTTTAAACCCACGTAGTTAGATAAAATAATGGCTTGGGCAAACAACAATAGTAGTGTCAGCGGCAGATAGTTGATTATTTATACGGCAGGATCCGGTTATCAGAGGCAAGGGCATGCCGCGCCGTCTGGCGGAGATAAGGAGAACCAACAAGGCAGGAATCCCGGCATCCTCTGAGGCGGCGGCGGCGGCGCGACGTCGGTACTGGAACCTGGGTACTGACGGTGCCGCACTGGTCCGTGGGCCGGTGGCACTGGGAAAACTATTGACATCACTATTACTGATTGTCGACTATTTACTTGTTCCATAGGATGAAATTATTTGGTAATACAGTACCTAAAAATGGAAACCTGTGTGAAATGGTAGATTACCGACCGATTTCTGTATTAACAATTTTTAACAGTAGGCCTAATAACTAAATTGTAATTTTTTTATTATTGGCACACTGCCGACATTGGATAGGAATTTCAAAACTTTTGTTACAAATGTACACCAACAATAAACAATCATGCAGTGAAATTGAACCTCCCATTATTGTTAATTTATCTTCAATTAATAGATTCGCTCTTACTGCATCAGCGGGGTTCTATCACATTTATTAAAACCTTTTTTATCCAAGTAAATGCCTATATGGAAAGTGGTAATTACTTATTTAACGTGGGGCGCCCTAAGGGCTTTTGTTAGGGGTGTGTTTTTTGTGAGTTGAATGTTGAATTCCAATATGAAGAATGACGATAATCGTATGGCTTTAAGTGGAGGGATATCAACAATTAACTGACAGTTCTCCTCGCATGAGAGCCACGCAATTTTTTTGTTTTGTGCAGGTGTACAGACCACATCAAACACCGGCTTAACGTGACTTCCGAACGATCTTTTTGTCCCCAATCTGGAATTTGAACCCAGGCCTACTGGGTGATACCCCGGAGTTCCACCACTGAGCTACGGCCGCTGCCATAAATGATTATTATGCAGCTGCTAATACGCAATGCCTCGAGGAAAAACACAAGTTATCTTAGCTTTGTCATTAGACAATCTACGATATGCGTTAAAAACAATAATGCAATAAAAATTACATTCAAACCACGAGAAATATTTAACAGGAAACAACTTTTTTGGACATTTAAGATAGAGTACAATACAATTTTAGTTTCTTTTCTACTAAAGGTAATTTATTTTCACACACCAATATTCATTATTATAAGAAGAATTAACCAATATCATTATTTGCTGCAACCTGAGCAAAAATTAAGTATAGCAAGTCAAAGCAATGATGCATGGGGTTGAGCAATTATCACAAAGAATCAAAGATTTTCTTACTTCTTTCCTAAATTCATACATATGCATAAATTTTAATCACTTAATAAGTTTAATAACACTAATTATTATATTAAAGTTTATTATATGTACACTGTATATCCAGAAATGTTGTTTAAGTCATTTTACATCCATTTATCGTTGATTTTACACATTAATTTATTACCTGTGTATGTTAATCTTCACGAGATCCTTTGAGTGTAATGTCCTCTTCATCTCCTTCACTTGCATTCGCTTCCTTTTAACTGTTACCCTTCAACCGTATCAGTGCCAGTCCAGCAACTCTCCCCCCCCCCCCCCCCCCCCCCGCTCCCACAGCCCAGTATGATATATTGCCCGCAGTTCGATTATATTTAGATCGCAATTTCTCCAGTTTAGCCGCCTCACGGCTCGCAGCGCCTGGTTTATTCCAGGTTGTATTTCACCGCCGCGTTTCGCATTCGGCGTTTGGCGTTTACCATTGCGTTGCGCGTCTCATTGCGCTTATTCGCCGTCCCTGGATCCGTCTCGGTTGTAAATCTGTTGGTGTAATCGACTCGCTCGACGCTGAGGATCGGCTGGCAGCGGTTCACGGCCAAACCCCATGGATTGACACTTCGACACTCGAGTGTTGGATAACTGTGGAAATTGTCAATCTGATATTAAATAAAGCAATAAAGTATAATATATTCATATACATTGTTTGAAATCAATACAGAACTCAATTTTCTCTATACTCAAGAGGTTGCCTTTATTTGATACCCTCCTCCTACTCTCAGAAGACAGACCTCATATTATAGAAGTAGTAATAAGAGTTAATTTTACCTGAATCTCACTGTATTATTTTTTTTTTAGTTCTTTGACATGATTATAGAAAAAACAGAATTGCTTTATAATCGTAAATGTATTAATTAAATAATCTAAAGAAATTTTGATTGATTTATTGCAAATCGTGATATTATTACAAAATATTAAATAAAAGCTTTAAATCTCTTTTTATACACACCTGTCTAATAATAAGCATTTGATAATAAGATAAATTTACGTTTAATATCTGATTCCTTAAATAATCATGAATTAAAAACCGATGGTTTTTATCATCTATGTAGGATATGGAAATAATATTTCTATTTAATTCAATGAAAGATACTAAGCATATTCAAAATATAAGTATAATTTTAATATTCATATTTATTAATTTCATTAAAAATTAATGATTAAAAGAAATTGATTAAAAATGATTAAAAAATGATTAAAAATTAAATTTCAAATAAAATTAGTTTTCATTAATTTAATCATACTGATTTTTATAAAATAAGTGTACCAATATCTGCAAAAAATAAAAGTTAATTAATTTCCAATCCTTAGTACAAGTTTTTAGTAATTACATTAAATAAATTTGCAATACGCCTCCCATAAAGAAATAATAACATTATTACGAAAATGGATAATCAAACCTAGCCTCCGAATAATTTTTAACCCACATTTGCAAACACGTGTTGACAAATAAATATTGTCGATTTTTGTTGCGTAAATAAACAGCTCTAATTTTGTCTACAGCATATAAGTTGCAGACAGATTTGGGGTTTATGCAACTAAATTTTTGTTTTGCACTCTCGGTGGAAAACAGTCGGCAGCAAAATGTTGGAGACAAAAAATTTCAGACTAATAAATGTCTGCAACTTTAGTGTAAATGGTGGGGCTTGACTGTCAGTCAGGATAGTGTGTGATATTTTGTGTTGAAAGTAAAGTATTAAAGTATTAAACATTTAAAGTATTATTAAAGTAATGTTTAATTAATGTTTAATTATATAACACATTTATTAAACACATTTGTTGTATCACATGTGTTAATAATACATTATTAAAGTATTATTAAACATTTATAAAACATTTATTAAAAACATTTATTTAATAAAAGTTAATAAAGTATAGTAAAGTAGTAAACTCACAAAAGAAGAGTATTCGCTATACATTGGATATAAAAGGTTGTTATCCACTGTATGCAATTTACTGTAGCCTATTCGTGAAATGCGTTGAAATGAGAAGTTAACATATTGCAGTACAACACTTGAAGGCGAACGAGAAATTACCGTATCTACGAGCAGCATATTATCAGCCAAGAAAACCGGACTTCTATTACAATAGAAAAAACGGATTTTCTATCATAAAAAAACATACACGTAAGTTTTTGTCACCTTTTACCTCACAGTCTACATGTATTTGAACTGTTAACCATCTTGGGGTCTATTACACCATATTAAAATCATTTTAAACATTTGTTTAATGAATAAAACTAGAGAAAAAACCACACACAATAACTTTAAAAGGTCATCAAATGTCTAAAAGCACTTTAATTTGTTAAAGTGATGAGCATATCTCACGTTATTCTACGGTAATGTATTCATGAATTCAAACATGACACTCATATGTAAAAAAACCTTCGTTGCATTTGCTTTGTAACAAAAACTCATGTTGAAACACATTCGGTTACATTTGCATACTGAATGCCAGTATAACATATGTATTTATTCAGTGAAGAATCGAATTTCACTCCTACCTATTCTGCCTGTTATCTCAATGTACAAGAGTAACAAAGGTAATCTGTGTTGTTATTTCGTACATGAAGATTTAGAATGAAAAGTATCGAGTTAACACAGCCATTAAATGTGTGTGGAGAGTTCTAAAACCACTGACCAAAATTTCTCCTATTCCTCAATTCGAAATAAAATTAAATCCATCAAAGTCTTATTATGCTATCCAATACCACTTTAACTTAATCAATAAGTTCATTTGTTACTTGTCATTTGATATCAAACTTTGTCCATTATTTAAAGTTTCTAAGTGAATATGAAATGTGAATTAATTCCAGAGCCATTATGTTGGCAATATAAAATTTTCAATACGCAGAACGCCTATCTGGGAAAAGATAAGTTTTCTACAAAACAAAAATTGTTTACTAAGTTTTAACAAATTAAAAACGGCTCTTATTGTAAATTGAGATACAAGTAATAAAAATCTAGCTTTTTGTAAAAATATGTATATTTTTATCTTACTATGGCTGGCCCTTGTTTCTTGGTCTTTGGGAAAAAAGATTAAGCTAGTAAAACGACATCAAGGCTGAAATGGAAACATTTTACGTTTTTTTTTATATCAAAGAATTTATAATTTTAATACAAAACAAAAGCTATGTTTAAATAATTAATCCATAAAAACAGTGTTTGTCAATATCCTACAATGTCGATTAAAATAAGAGGGCGCGGTTTACAACAGGCGTTGTGCAAGGTGTTGAACTAACCCTGTCAATATCACATGAGAAACACCCCTTAGCTTTTAATTACTTTGAGAGCCCTCCACTCCCCCCCCACCCCCCCTCCGGCGCTAAACCTTCTCTCGCCACACTCAAATTAAACCGGCCAAGTGACCACTTTGATTTGTCAACCGTCCGGTTCTCTCTCGGTTTATTTTCTGGTTACATTTCATTCTAAGTAGAAGCTCATTTGTGTTTACTGACAGGAGTGATTAAATGTAGTTTCACTTAATGAAAGTGACTTGAGGAACATTTGATAATGTTTAGGCCTACACTAGACTACATAAAGTTTATGTTAGTATATTTATGTTAGTTTATGTAGTTTACTAAAATTAGTTTCCGTAGGCCCCGATTTGTCCCGCAAATGATTTGACCCGCCAAGTGACAAATAATAAAGAAATTAATACATTATATCATCTTCATTCAATAAGGGGTTTCGTCTGTTGCAATTCCTTTTTCTCTCGACCTAATTAGCTGAATTTTAAGATTGAGGAGTAATTTTAAAGCTTATGACCTAGCATGCTAATGGTGATAAAAAGTCATTTCGTTTTGGGCTTCGTCCCCCTAGCCTTTGATTTATTTATAAAGAAAGGGCACTTTAAAATGTTGACCAACTTTTTTTAGGTTAGAAGATTTTTAAAAGTGAATTGTAACTTAACAGATTACCATCAAATTACTATCAGATTGATTTTTTCGTAGGATTGTAAACAATAGCCTAATTTGCGCGCGAGTCCCTTCAACGAGCTTTCACTACATATAAAAATATAGAGTGCTACAAAGATAAGAAAATTTGCCCCTTTTGATTGGCGCCATTTTACACCTGATTTCCACTATTTCCTTGGTAACCAGTCCTTTTCACATTTTCACATCTGATATCTGCCATTTTACCCATACCTGTCCGTCGTTTGTATCGCAATCAAGTACAGTGCATAGCCTGCCCACAGACCATCAAATCGAAGTGGTTTAAAAACAAAACAAAGAATAATCAGATCAGGTGTTTTAAAAGTATTTTGAAGATTGCTTTTGCCAATCAGAATAGCTAAAACTGATAACTAAGGAAACGAGGGAAAAGTGTGGGATGGTTATCAACGAAAAAGGTGGGTAAAATGGCGCAAATCAACAGAGGACAAAAAATTAACATGTTAAAGTATCACTCTACAGTATACAGTGGTTAAAACTCGCTATGTCCTCTAGTTTATCTGTTATTCCTATTGATTATAGAAATATAAAACCAGTTTTCATACATACACACATTCATACTCACAGCCCCTTTGATTCAGCAGTTTTACACTCAATACAAAAGGAATCTCTTCTGCTACTTTGATGTTAAACTTTTATAAACGCCCTTTTAAAATGTTTAAATGCATCATGTGCAATTCAGAAATGTTTTTATTGAGCAGCTTGGCTAATCTCGCTGCGCGTTTTATCTGGTGCTATATCAGTCTCAGGGCCGTCCGCTCTCCGGCTCTAATTATCATATTACACGTGCGTCTGACCTGGAAGGTGGAGGTTTTGGGTGTTCAATATATCTACCATGCCAAAATTGCCGATAAATGGGCCACTCCTGCATTTCCGATATATCGGGTAGTTCTATCATTGACTATGTACACTGCCGTGAGTAGACTTCTCATAGCATAGGCGTGTATGAAACCTATTGACGGTGGTGCGATCTCGCGCGGAGTACATGGAAGTACACGTAACATATGATAGATAAATCCGTATTACCACTCTTCTCAACCAAGTATGAAACATTTTATAGCTGAAAGTTATGTTTATGTTTTGATAAAGTGTTTTGCAACACTGTAAATTCAGCTGAATAATAACAACATCGATGGCAGCGACTCTGGTGCCGCGTACACCGAACTTCCAAATTTTTGCCTCAAACTAAATGCATTGGATGAGAGGTCTATTCACGTTAGTGGGGAGAGCGGGGTAATACCGTGCACTTAAGCTATATTATATTTTATCTTTAATTTGGAAACTTCAGTGAATGTGGCAAACATCTCATTTGGAAGGAAATTTGATTTGCCACCAATTTTGTATTTCATATTCGGAATCTCTAACTAACTTAGAGTGCTAAAACCATTTTACAAAACCTTTACACTGTACGGTATTGTCCCAAGTGCCGGGGCAATACCCTACACAAGTTAAAAATAGTGTAAAAAATAAATTAAATTTTACTTTTTTTTAAATATTGAATTAACAAACAAAAAGAAAACATAAGCTTACACTATAATCCAAACAAAATATATAATACATTTTTAATATCTAAATTAAAAATAATGTAAAAAAAAGAAAATTTTATTAAATTTTTTTGTTCTTAACATTGAATTAATAAAAAAAGAAAACATAAGTTTACACTATAATTAAAATACCACGTAATAAATTTTTTATTCGTAATAAACACCTTGCACCCTGAACGGCATTGCCCCATGCAAGAAGTACGGTATTGCCCCAAAACGACATGACGTAGCATTTCCAACCATAACCTAAAATAAGAACACTTTAGGGCTTGTATTTGGTATTTAAAAATAGCGCAAGATATGAGCTATTCCAAATCATTAGTTTGAATACAGTAAGTAATAGCATGTTTCACTTACATCAGCTTAAGTAAGGCACTTGCCCCGCCGTCCGGTATTACCCCGCTCTCCCTACATAGTCAATGGTTCTATGTTACCTATACAAAGACTAATTATTAGTTACGCGACTTGACTTACCTTACTTTATCAGCTTGAACTTCTTATAATTAGTTTAAAACTAGGGTGTCAATAAAAGGCGGCTGGAAATTGCAAACTTTGAAATGTAAACAGCCCGAAGCTTATTTGCATTATTCTTACCTAACGGTGTTGTCGGTTTTGTTTCGTTTTGATTTTTTTTTTTTTTTTTTTTTTTTTTTTTTTGTAATTAGTAAGAGGTGATAATAGATGAATGAGGCTGCACACATCGGCAACACTGTTGTAAATTTGGGTTCGCAGTTTCGTGCCATCTATAATACATTTTATTCGGGATTCTAGTTAAAATTATCGTAGCACCTGATCTTGTTGCCAAAAACCCTTTTCTCTGCTCGCTGACGACCAGCATAGGGCCTTTTTAGAAGAGGGCCTCCACTATTAAAATAAGCTAAACCGATATAGGTTATCACTAAATATTTTCTGGTGGATTAAGAGGGCTATAAATAAATGGGAAATATGTAAATTGTGTACACAGAATTTCAGATTCAATGGTTTAAAATAGTATATCATCAACTGTTGCAAGTTCGTGTTACCAAATGTATTTTGTTGACTACTACACTAATTCGTTAAGTTATATTTGGTTACATTTGATTTTAGAATAGTAGTATGGTATTAAACATCACAATGTTAATGTACAGCGAAATGACCTAAGCTAATTCCAAAATCTGATATAAAAAATACAACGAAGCTCGGGGCTAGCCTAAACAGGTAACGGTGACGCGAGATAAGATAACCGTTGATAAGATAGAGCCAGGCAACTGAATTTAATGTTACTTGAGTGCAGTGAGAAATTCCCTCTTTGAAACTCATATTAACATTGAACTCATGAATGGCAAATTTTCATAAAGGAGGACAGCAACCAAGTCGTTGATCGCTATCGGAGTCATTCTTCTAAAAAGGGCCCCCAGCATATTCTATCCAATTGAGCGAAAAATCGCTAGGAATCGTGGATGAAAATTCTTAATATTCCCACTTTCATAGATTTAAGATTTCTAGTGTTTTATTATCAACCGATATTCCAAATGTAAAATATAGTAATATGAAGTCATTATGTATACATTCTACCAATAGCAACATTGCTTTACCCACTTATTCAATGGTAAATCTCAGTCTTTTAACACTTCATATCCAAACATACAAAAATGTTTAAAAAGCATTATTCTTTTCCAGTAGGCCTACCACCTTTTGATGTCAACCATGGATATCAGTTGGCGAGGCTGATGCAACAACGGACCGTATGGCACGTATGATGCGTTTTACAACCCCTCTGGATTAAAGTATACCCTCGCTAATAGCCCGGTAATTACTGTTTGGAAGTGTGAAAAGTTGGATCACGATCGCGCAGTGGGGCGGTGCGCAGTTACCGTATCTGGTGGTGTTTATTACCACCTCGTAAACCGGAGCTGAGTTTCGGATGTTTTCAAGCTTCGCAGATTAGTTTTCGGGCGTCAACTTTATCGCCCGGATTATACTCGTTTATACGTAAACAGGATTATAGTGGATGTGGAGCGGTTCGGGTCGACCGAACGGTTTAAGTTTAATTATTCGCTAATTTGTGTTTTACGTTTTTAATGTGTGGGAAATTGATCAATACGTAATCTTTCATAAATAATTCTAGTGATGGTATAGTGATGGTATTCACCGATGGTGTTTTCGGCTTCTGTGGACTTCAAAGTGAAAAGTTTACATGGTCCCGGGCTAACGTCTTACCATGGCTACTATACTGTAAATAAGTATTCCCTATATGAGAATTCGCTAAAAATGTTAATATTAAACGTAGTTCTTCATTTCCATGATACATCCTTAAATAAATCATTGTGTAGGCCTACTTAAAATGAAAAATTGTACTCGTGGTTTTCAGAATAAAGTCTTCCTGTGTTTGTGGTATTTGGTAGTTACTGATAACTTTATTACTCACTACTAAAGTACTTTCCCAATGTATTTCCACTTCACGAGGTGTATTTTAATCTGTAATTTAATTCTTATAGCAGTTTCCTAATCATGTAATCTGTTCAACGTAGACCTCTTTATATTTTATAAGGTTGTTAATTGAAAGCACCAATTATCTTGATATCCAATAAAAGCAAAAAATTGAAGTAAAAAGTAGTTCTCAGAGACTATATTAATACAAATGAAGTATTCAGCATCTCCCACAGAATACAATCCAACACTCTCACCATGAAGAGGTTCACCTTAGGAAATCGAAGAGGAAAAGTGAATGGGCTTAACTGTCTGGTGGCATTTTTTGCCGGACAAATCACCGTTCGCCTTGGAAGCGACGGACGCGGACAGCTGGCAGCCGGGGGATAATTAGGTCGGAGAATTTGTATAGCCTGGTTAAATTATAAGGGAGGTCGTTAAATCAATATATATAATTTATTCGCGGCTCGGTTATCAGCCGGGCCTTTTACGGGGGACGAGCCTGAAGGTTAGGCATTGTGTGCAGATATGGCGTCGCAAAAACTGACTTATCTCTGCTGCCATTACTGGGTGACGTTTGGGAATGGAGGAACAAACGGGCCGGGATGGCGGTTACGGGACGGCGAAACGTGACACGCCAATAATAGTCCTGGGTATGCAATGGAACTGGTTATTCTAATTGATACCAGTAACTTAAATTTATTTTCCCTTTCCCTTTCTACTTTTAGATTAGGGCCTATATTGTTACCTAGATAATTTTGTCCAACAGGCTTATAGTTAACTTGATAATGAAGAAATCTTTTCATCAATAAGGCTATAACAATGTATAAAGAACCAAATAAGTAAGGGACATCCCATGATAAAACCCAATCAGCATAATCATTAAAATAAATATTACATCTTGGTGGCCTGTGTTTCAAGGGCGGTTTTCTCATTTCCCCATATTTGGTTATGTATCGACTACATTGACTGTAATCAGCTGTTTCAGTACGCCATTTCAATGCTGAAATGCAATTCTTCATCAATATAACCAAAAAGACACTTTTCTCCGAGAATGAGCAACGTGCTTTATCATATCGCGGAATTAGAAGTTGTATCGTTTAAAATTGTATCTATAAAGTTGTACTTTTCAGGTAAACAAGTAAGTAGCAGACAGTTTTTACATTTATATTATTAACAAACAATACTTGTTATAAAGTGTGCTAAGGAAGCTTCTTCCATGTGTACATCATGTATGAAAGTTATTAGATAGACGAACTTTACGTCCTAGGACTTAAAATTGACAACAGATCATTAGGTCCTAGGACAAAAAATTAGTGATGAAATAGTAGTTTTCATCACTAGGAGCAAAAGTGGGATTTTTTGGTGCACAATCGTGTTTTTAAATACGATTGACCATCAAAAAGACACTTTTGCTCTGAACAACGCTATATAATACGAAATTAGACTTTTAATCATTAAAAATACTAACTATAAAGTTGTATTTTCGAGGTTATATTTACAAACAATGCTCTTTGTAACGTTTGAATTTCAAAATTAAACTCCTCAACATAGATAAATGAATAAAAATATACTTAGCAAACAGCTGATTCTCTAGCTGATTTTTTCAGTCCTGGGACAAAAAGAATCGGTTTTGGTACTATTGAGAGAACATAAAACAGGATGATTTCGTGCATAATGATAAAAAATACTATTCAGTTATTAACATACACAAACAGCTGTCATATGTTTTGTGAATGTTTCTTGAGAATAAAAAAATTCCTATTTTCAGAGATCTCTGGTGGCGATAGTGTCAATACAGTACCTATACCAATTTATTGTTGTAAAGGTTTACATACACCCACCTGCATTACATAGTTAATACATGAATATTTATTTATTTTTAAATTTTATTTATTTAATTATTTTGTTAAACACACCGTTCTTCATTCTTAAGAATGTTTCTTCAATAAAAAATAATAGGCCTAATAATAACTGTTGACGCATTAAGATTAGGAGTAGGCTATTATAAGTTATTTAATATTAAAAATTTGATTGGAGCCTTGACAAATGCAAAAAAGGATAATCTAATTTTGTTTTTAATACTTTATTACATTTACTTTACTTAAAATCACCTGTGAAAATAAAGATAAATCGTTTAATTGTTTTATTATTTATAGTTGTACAAGTATTTTTCATCCTAAAGTGTTCAACAAATCAGAATATATCCCTTCTTCAGTTCTTCTAAAGTTTGAAGGAATTATTGGAGTTGCCTCATACGACTTTGACCTTGTCTGGTTGCAATAGCACTGCTCCTGACTTTATGTGACAAGCAACAGTTAAGAAGCACGGCACTGCCTCAAAGCTTCATCATAAAGTCTAGCCATACTGAACAGTTTTAGTTTACTTTTCCTTGAAACGCCTCAACTTTCCTCCTTTACTTTATCTCTCTAAAAGTGTTGAAGTTAAACAATTCATTAGTTATGAATAAAACTTTTACTAAAAGTTTTAAATCACTTGCTTTTAAAGATCTGAATAATCACTAGTTAATGTTGCAGTTAAAACTTAAATTGTTTTATAGCTTGGACCGATGAGTAAATTAAGCATATTTTCCTGAATCGAATTCCCGGAAACATAGTTCATAAAATTAAATAAGGCAAAAAATTGCTACGGTTGTCTCAAAAGCAGTAATTATATATTTTTTCAATTAAAAGTTTTTATTTCAATCTGATATTCTACATCCTTTGGCTGATATACAGTCAAATATTTAACATGATATTGCTATCGAATATGTTATTCAAGAATTAAGTCTTTGGCAGACAGCGTGTCTTGCTGAAAAAGATAAAACTAAATCATAGTAAATTCCTTATGGGAAATTCTAAAACAGTGATCATTTTAAATGTGCTGTTGCCATGGGCTGTTTGTGGAACACGCTATAGCGCATATACACTGTCACAAACTGTAACGATCGTTGTGTATTTCTGTTAAGTAGGCCTAATATAACAATTTACATCGCAAAAAATAATGTATTTTTTTATGTACAACACACAGATTAATAATTTTCTGGTGTTAATAAAACTACGATTTGATTCAAAATTATTGTTAACATTTTAATTTTTAGGTAGGGATTTAGAAGTATATATAAACCTAAATCTTAGAATAACACATTAAAAAAGCTTACTATTGAAATTTGACGTGCACATGAGTATGTAGTTTTATTTTGTTCTAATGGCCGAGGAAACGAATCTCTTTTAGTAGTATAAGGGTAATAAATGAAATAACAGCCAAAACCTGCACAGTGTGAGGTGTTTAACATGTGGCTACACTCTTCTCCCATCAACAGTCACCGAGCCGGTGGAGGAGCTCATTTAACAGCCGCAGTGAGCGACATTACGTGTAGTGTGAGTGAGCGAGGGCCATTGGGCAACATTGACACCTGGGCTATGGGGCAACCGTAACAGCTGAGCAGTTCAACAGCTGCCGATGGCGGCGACGTCACTCCAGGACCTTGAACTTTCAAAGCTCTTCCGCGCATGCGCAATCGCTCACTTCGCTCGCTTTTACCTTTATTGCGGCCGTAGACCCACAGCGGAGATGAGTTGTGAAACATTGCGTAAAATTACGGACGGTTCTCCGCTGCATTAGTGCATTGTGATACCGCGTGCACGGCGGGAACACTGCAATTTCTGAGGCATTCAATGCTCTGGTGGTAATGCGCAAGGGAGAAATGTTAGACTGTCGGGCGATTCAGGTTGTAATTGTGAAATTAAAGATTACGAGTCGTATGTAAGGTATTAGGTACACATTGTAGGAAAGTAAATGGTCAGGAACGCGATAAGGAAGGGCAAAAATTGCGCGGATATGCTGGATAATATGAACAGGACATTTCTGTGGGGAGATAAGCGCTCACTTTTAAAACTGCTCTGACACCTTACTCATTGTTCTTCCATAATATCGAAATAAAAGTGTCCATCCCATCAAAAATGTTTGGATGGTGTCGTTAAAAATTGTTGGTGTACAGTTAATTAATAGCTTAACAGCCAATGGTATCTAGAGACCTACAGTTTATTTGGGATCCGAACACCAATTTTGATCTCATATATTCGAATTGGTCTAATTATGAGGATGGTCTTTATGGATGAACTAGTGAGGACGTTAATCCCCACTAGGGAATATCGCATCCACAAGCCATCGCTTATAACTATTCACAATTATCCACAATTCGTGAGTCCCAAGTAGCAGAACGACGCCACCGTCCCAGCACTTGCATGTGTAGCATTTTCCATTTAATATTATATGAAGCATTCTTCGTAATACCGCATGTACTCTTGGTTCTCATGTGATGTCTTTCTCTTGCATGTGTACATTTATTATAAACTCTATCTAGTCGGACCACTGTTAACAATAAGACAACATTGTGGTGAAGCAATGCAAAACAATGTATATTTATTTTCCTATAGAGGAAATTCGTGTACCTTTTGCCACCCCAGGTATTTGCCTCTCCATGAAAGGAATTTCGATTTTTAATGTTGCAGTGTAGTAAAATGAAACTATTCTCAGCTGACACTCTAAAGTATCTAAGCCCAGCTGTTCTCAAAATTTAAGTGAAGGTTTGTTTTACCAGTGCTAAAGTAAATATTTTTTACTTAGTTACTACTCCATTATTCTTAAAGCAAATTTATTATGAAATTTTAATACTTAATTCATAGAGAATGTCCTTTTAGACTTAATAATACACTATGATTAGGTTTCTAGACAAAATATTTTTTGAGATAACTTAAAGTAAAAAAAAAATTACTGTTTTTGTGCCGTGGGTCACAACACAAACACACAACTTATACACAAGGTATTTTCTTTTTCTTTTTTTTGAGATTTTTAATATACCAATGCACTCGTATTGAATCTTAAATAAACTTTGTTGTTGTTTTTTTTTTCATCTTACTGTGAGATATTATACCTTGTGGTCCAAGGTGGTCCAAAGTACAGCTAAGGTGGTCCAAAGTACACTAATTAAAATTTTATAAATTACTTTTAAAATAGTAAAAACAGTAAAATAGCAAAAATAGTAATAAGAAAAATCTCTAAATTAATTTCACAATGCCCTAAGAACACGTTTAATACAATAAACTTGAAAACAACTTTAAAACATGAGTATCTTTAGAGTTATGAATAAGAGAAGGAAACGGACCCAAGGTACAAGCATTCCCCCTGCTAAAGACAATTATCGTGCACAACAAACAATGCGAGCTCCAACTGCATCCGAGCCATTCAAATGATCGAGTTGCATATTTATGCGTTTGGAGTCGACAGTAACGATATATATTCCCGCGGAGGAGCTACAGATGTGCAGTGGGGACATTATCATTGAAAAGCCGTCGAGGTGAGGGCCGGTGCCCAAGGTCGAGCTGCGAGCCCTGATAGATAGGACAGGGCTCCGGTGCCACGCCCTACCGGCAACGCGACTGCTGATAAAGCCCCGTTTACACGCTACGATATATCGGTGCGATCTGATTGCACCAACATATCGTTGCGATAAATTGGAGATTGAAGCCCCGTTTACACGCTACGATATATCGGTGCGATGTGATCGGTACCAAGTATATCGTAGCGATAATTGGAGATTGATGTTCCTACAGAACTGATCGCATCGATTAAGTTGGAGCGCTGTTTACACGTTCCAACCTTTCGCTCCAACCTTGCGATATCGTTGTCAATCTAGCCAGAAAAATGAAATTTTCATTTTTCGTCCAACCTCGATATATCGGTACGATCTCCCGTTTACACGCTCCGATTATCGCTACGATATGGTTGGTACCGATCAGATCGCACCGATATATCGAGGTTGGACGAAAAATGAAAATTTCATTTTTCTGGCTAGATTGACAACGATATCGCAAGGTTGGAGCGAAAGGTTGGAACGTGTAAACAGCGCTCCAACTTAATCGATGAGATCAGTTCTGTAGTTGTAAACGGAACATCAATATCCAATTATCGCTACGATATGGTTGGTACCGATCACATCGCACCGATATATTGGAGCGTGTAAACGGGGCTTAAGACCAGAGAACCAGCTGTGACGGTTTTGATACTGCTAAAGTCTTGGTAAACTATGGGATCGAACAACAACAATGATTACCATATTAAAAAATCACCATAACCATGATATCGTATTAATTGTTTGACTTTTTTTTAGTTTTCGAACACTAATTAGTGAATGGATTATATTCTTTCCTTATTTAGGATCATTTCCATTGAAATAAAATTATTAGTTAGTTACCCAATTTGTAGCTAAACAGTGCTATTGTCTGAATTTTACCACTATTGCAGTCTCAGGTATAGTTTACTGTACTTTTGCCACGTTATCTTGAGACATTGACGCAATTTAATGATTTTTTGAGGTGAATATGACCGAAGATTATGAGGGTGGTAAGTGTGATTAATCATATGAGGTGAAGCTTTTCTGCTCACCAAGCGCTAATTCATTCATCAGTATATAATTAAGAAATAATCAAATGTCAGACGGGAAAGTAATAAAACCTTTACTTGTAAAACATTAAGAAATTGTAGGAAAGTTTTAGTTAAACAAAAAAATCATACGAATAATTACTTTTATCAATAAATATTTAGGTCTCAACTTTTTTTTATAATAATCGTTGAAAATATTTCCATTTAATTCCTTATACATACAACCGTTAATTTTGCATTACCTAGGCCTATAAATCACAATATACTGATATGGTATTTTAAAATTGAAGGCAATCTCAACCTTGATCAAATATTATTATAAATTCAATGCAAAATTATTATAATACTGAAAAATATGTTTGTTTGTTTTTTAAGTTAAAAGTGTTTGTGTGTATCGGTTTTGGCTTTATGAAAAATTAAGAGATGTACAACAAACTAAATAAGTTAAATACTTAAAGATGACACATTCAGGTTAAGTAGTTTTCATCGCTAAGACGGAGTGGTCGTTTTCCTTGACCAATCGGGTATTCGATGCAAAGCCGAGCTTAGAACTGCTATTTTAAGTGAAAAAAAACACAGTCGGTCGGATTCATGATCAATGTCTTTATCATGCTACAAAAAATACCAAATTAATAACTAGTTGAATTATAAATAATTACAAATTCTTTATCTGGTTATGTTAAACATTGAATATCCATAGAAATTCAAATATTATTAAGAAAACAAATGAAAAATAGCTAACATATATGCGAAATTAATGAAATGTCCCAGTCTTGCATTTGAAGAGTCTACAAGTAGATTATTGTCTAAATTGTTCCTTATTTGTTTTGAAATAAAAAAAAAATTAAGACAAACACAACTTTTAAAATTTAAAAACACGGAAAACGCCTTATGTTATCAACATACACTTTTTAAAGGCCGTTTCTATAAAAACGGTAACACCGTCACATTCGACGGCATTTTTAATGCGTCGATCAGCTGATAGTTTAGAAAACAATGGTCTTCAATAGAATCTTCTAATCGAACGGCTTTTGTATGGGAACGCAACGACAAACGCCGGTTTTGCGGACTAAATAATAGGACTGGAAACTGTAAACCTCTGTTTTAAGTGCAATATAATGAAAAAGTCCTTGCTAAGGTTACTACATTGTGTTAGTACATACATACCGGTACACAATTTGGTATTCTCTCTTGTAAATTTTAGTTAACGTACATTATAGAACAAACTACCACAAAATATCATTGGTGAACGAAATTTGAGTAAGTTCAAATCTTTACTGAAGGGATCACCTGACTGAAATGGTTAACTATATTGTTGAGGTAATATTATTCGGAGCATGATCAATATGACCACACCTGACGGTACCACGTCGTATCAAGTTCTTCATTTGTAAAAAAATGTTCCACTTATGTTTACCGACTAATGGCAGCCCCAGACGGCTCGGCGGCGAGCAGTCGTCTGCTCAACTAGTTGTAACCGGAATGGCTACACTCGCCCACAGAGTTGTTTAACTGGCTGCAATTTGATCCATTATGGCTCATAATGGACGAACAGCCGGCGCCTCGACGCATTCGTTATCTCTTGCTTCATGTGTGTTTATTTGCTAAATTAATTCGACCTTTACCTTGCCGCCGCATCTGTCACTTGCGGTCCCTAAGTTCCTCACTTTGTATCTGATGTCACAAACGGGTCTTGAACGTGCGGAGTTGACCCTCACGATAAAAATATGATGGAATGAGATGTTTGTGTGAGTTTTAATGGAAAGTTTAGTTTCAACCGATTTTTGTTCAGGAGTTCATGAGATAAACTATTAAATAAAATCACAGACCAATCGATAGTGATAATTGTTTAGATAAAAAAATATGGTACTCATAATAATATTGTAAAATCTTTGATATGTACATGATTAATTTTGTTAGTCCAGAAAGTACATTAGCTTGTTTTCATTCGTTAAAACTGTTTCGTAATTTGTTTGTAGGATAGGAATACTTTTAAACCAAATGAGCATGAAATAACATTTATTTACGTGATTGTGTTTTAATGGAAGTTAGTTTCGGTACCCTTTTATATCAAATCAAAACTCAACTAGTTTTGATACATTTTCACTTTTCCTAGCGTTTCTTGTAGCCCATGAATTCATCAGAATGATAAGGGCAAATGTAATAATTAATGTTTTAAGAAACTTTTTTAAGTTTGGCTAACTAAGTAGCAATATAATATATTCAGGAGTATCGAATAAAGATTTTTTTAATGATTATATGTGATATATTTAAATACGCCCAACACCAGCTTAGGTGCTTCTAGACGCACGTTGACTAAGGAATCAAGGATAATGATTAATATAATGATCAAATAAACTATGCAAATGCTTCAACTGAACTTGTAGCAAGTACGTTGTGGGTAGGACAAAACTGGAAGAGGTCGTACTAGTTTTTAAAAAGTGGGATGTGTTAAACCTTTCATTAACTTTCAGAAAAAATGATTCAGTTCTTCTCTGTAAATTTATTCCAACAGACCTCAAGTTAATGTTCTTTCCATTCTGAAAAATAACTTAAGCCACCAAGTTCAAGTTGATTAAATTTCAGAAGCTCTCATTCAGGGGAATGATTTGTGTTGCAAATAGAGCCACAATTCTCTCCGCTCTCCAGCCTCAGCCGCAGACTCTCAGCTGTCTCCTCGAGTGACGTCACTGCTCACCATGACTGAGGGGAGGGGGGGAGGGGGAGGCATTATTTATTAACAAGTGGCCCACTACCCACACGTCTGTTGACCCTTGTAATCGTCTGTTTCCTGTTTGCTCCGTCTGTTTGGGTGGTTTCAATTATTGTGAGACTGTCTTGGCGGCGACGGGTTCGATCCCTGACCGGAATAAATCATCAGCAATCAGCGTCCGAGCTGCGTCGGGGTCAGGAGACTCGAGGAAGCAGGAGGGGACGCGGGTCGCGGCAAGGAGGGGGCGTTAGGTCCTGCGAAATGAAGCTGCCAGTTAATATACTTGATCGAACCTGAGGAATTAGTTTACAATTTAATCATGTTGAAGCCTTCCGGAATTGGTTGTCAATATAAAAAGGTTACATACCTTGACGTTCGCAATTCCTTATGTTGAAACTAACTCTACTACTCTACAATAGTTTCGTCTATCACGTAGCCATTTTCAAAAGAAAATGTAATGGACGTTATTCCATTCTTGCGAATTTCGATAGTAAATAAAAGCACACTGAACACGAGCCATAACATATATTCGCCGGTCTGCGCACGTCACTGAACTCGCGAAAATATAACGTTCATTATATTTAGTTTTGAAAACATCTACGTGATAGCCGAAACTATAGTAGACTTAGTTTCACTATAAGGAATTGCAGACGTCAAGGTTTGCAAACTTTTTATAAGTTTAAAATTGTTTAAAGTCCTGTTACACACATTTTGAAGATAAAACTAACGGCTGTTGTGGTTAGTCTTGTTACCCGGTTGGTCAAAACTTATGTGGCATGATTGTGGCGTACTATGATTTTTTAAGAAAAAAATAGACATTAAGGCTACTATTAATAAATTATAATAAATAAATACTATATATACATAAACTATTAGTCGGTGCCTAATAAAATATACGAAAGTTTTTTCGTTTATGAATTTTCGTTTTTAAGAAGATTCAACAATGTAAATTGGCCTTTCAGCAAAAAAAAGAACCTTTCTATGATGGGGTAGTTAGTGTAAGGATTTTGTACTAACAAAGGTAAAAATTATTGTGCATTCATAAAAAATTTAAACAACAAATGCATGCACAAAATACGTCATAGAGTACTTGGTTTGGTATTTAAACTGTTCATAATTACATTACAAAGAACTGTCTATTCGTAGGTTGACCTCAGGTATGTGACTCTTCCCCTCTGACACAAACCTTATCTCTTTAGCTAGAGACCTTAATTAAGGCTTATTAAACCTTATATAAAACTGTAACAATAATTTTTAGCAATAATATTTTTTAATTAGAAATCAGATTTTTAGTTGCCATGATGGCGAAGAATGAGAAAATATTGGAATAATTAGGAATCAACATTAGCTGCTTAACAAAAAAAAAAAAAATTGCAATGTTTTATTAATATACCATGGTTTATTAAAGTTGAAACCAACAATCATTTTATAGCTCATTGGTACTTCAAATAATAACAAATGTAAATAGTAAACAATGGGTAATGTTTCTGGCAACATCAATCGAACATTCCGTTCATCCTATGCCTTTGATATTAACAACCACTCCAATAAGTAAATGGAATTGCGGTTTTGGTCTGATTATCAATGGGTATTGCGTTTCTATCATAAGTTTCTTCTATTTGAGTATAAACACATATATTGAGCATAAGCTTATATTTTTACTTTTTTATTTTCATAATGCATTAGATAGTCGTTTACAAAGGTTTAAAATCAATATTACGTTTTTGAACGTTGGACCAAAAGAAAACTAACCAGAGAGGTAATAATTTTGAAGGAAAGAAAGAAAAGTCAGAATAAAAAAGCCTATTCATTATGTATTAAAATAAAAAAATGACAGTAAAAGGTGGTTCGTATTTAATATATTTAAGTTGGAAACCTTGAAAAATGGCTGGCTTTAAAAAAAACCAATTAAATCGATATAAAATAAAAACAAAAATACACCAAAGTTACCATTTTACTTTTTTTGATACCCTCACGCTCTCCGAGTAAAAAAAACTAAATAAATAAAAACAACTGGCAAACTTTTATCAATCACAATGTTTAATGACAGATATCAGTAGTATTTAAATGCAAAACAAGTAACCAATGACCTTATTTTGAAACATAATAATATATATGGCTAACTCTATATATACAATGATTTATGGTAATGACGGACTTTATGTTTAGCACTTTATCTGATGGTTGCTAATATGTGCACTATCTGCATCGTATATGAATAGGACAAAAGCTAAATTACTAGTTAAAATCACGCTCGTGCCATTTAAGTAATTCGAAACTAACAAAACCGTTATTTCCGGTGATGTAACATGAAATACTTTAATAATTAATAATATTATATCATCATTATTATTATACTGGATATTGAAACCATACGTTTGCAGTAAGTAATGCTATATTAAGGTACGGCTACACATAGGAGGAAAGGATACGGAAAGGACACGGAAAGGACACGGACAAAATTCTGATGGGGTGGCTACACATATCGGGACACGGACAGGACATTTCTGAGTCGGAAGGCTGCGCGCGCAGCCGTCAGACGTCGGAAGGTTGCGCGCGCAGCCGTCCGACACGGCTCATCCCGCCGGCCGCCACACTCACTACACTGAGCTACCGTTATCATTTTCTGATAGTGTCGGAAGGGGTGGCTACACATACCAGGACGGGATACGGACAGGACACGACAGTGGCGGATGAGTGCTCATTTGGCGATCCATCCGACACGGCGAATGTCCTGTCCGTGTCCTTTCCTGCTATGTGTAGCCGCTCCCATTTGATAACACAGGGAGCATTCATCAGAAACTGTCCTGTCCGTGTCCTTTCCTGCTAAAGGTGCGGCTACACATAGCAGGAAAGGACACGGAAAGGACACGGACAGGACAGTTTCTGATGAATGCTCCCTGTGTTATCAAATGGGAGCGGCTACACATAGCAGGAAAGGACACGGAAAGGACACGGACAGGACATTTGTCGTGTCGGATGGATCGCCAAACGAGCATTCATCCGCCACTGTCTTGTCCTGTCCGTGTCCCGTCCTGGTATGTGTAGCCACCCCTTCCGACACTATCAGAAAATGATAACGGTAGCTCAGTGTAGTGAGTGTGGCGGCCGGCGGGATGAGCCGTGTCGGACGGCTGCGCGCGCAACCTTCCGACGTCTGACGGCTGCGCGCGCAGCCTTCCGACTCAGAAATGTCCTGTCCGTGTCCCGATATGTGTAGCCACCCCATCAGAATTTTGTCCGTGTCCTTTCCGTTTCCTTTCCGTATCCTTTCCTGCTATGTGTAGCCGTACCTTAAGTGTAGCCGCAACTTTATGCAGTGGCATACCATGCAGGTATTGTTAAAGTCTCAATCGTGTTTTAAGATTATATTGAAGAGATGCTTTTCTTTAATAATTCATAATTAATAATAGTATGGAATTATTACATAAGCTTATGTATTCTTCTTAGGTAATTTTAGGTTTTATAAAATTGGTCTCAAAGTAAAACGTGTATTACTTATGAAATTTTTTGTAGGGTGATGAAATTTCAGTGAGGTATTGAAGGATATGCAAACCAAGAAAACTGTAGAAAAAATAGTTTTTCTTTAAAAATGCTAGATTTTATATGTCAATTTATATTTTTGTTCAAAACAGTACTCTCTAACTTATTTAGTTTTATTTTTAATGAATCATTCGTGTACTAACCTCATTCATGTAAGTTTGAACTTGTGTCTTAATTTTCTGTACATAAATTCGTTTGGGATGTGATGACTATTGAAGTTACAGCATATAATACACAAGGGATTAAATAGAAGACAACCCATAAAGGTTTTATGCATAGGACTTCTAGACTGATTTCCACTGGGACTTCGCAAACTATGCACTACTGTCTTATCATAAAATTCGATTATCTTGTCTGCTGCCCTGCATGCAAACATATTGGTTTAGCGTTCAATGGAACCTTAGGATTTATCAGTCATCTCCTCAGGGGCTTTATCTAGCTTTTATTAGTGATAAAGACTTGTAATTTTACTTCAACTCTTTCCATCATATAATTTAATTATAATTTACAATATAGAAATACATTGACTTAACTGATTTCAGTGCTAGCTTATTTATATTATGCTTAAATCTTTTTAAACAACAAAAACAACTCGCAAATAAATTTACTTGAGCAGAATATTACCAGAAAATGATATAGATAATATTATTTGTTAGTTGTGTGCTATCTACAAAGTACGAAGACTAATAAATATTAAACGAGTTCATTCATATAAAAAAGTTTAGTATTGTAGATGATCACTATACAAACAAAATGTAGTTGTTCTTTAACAGAGCAGTTATTTTTGGCAATATTTTGTTTCCTACATTATTGCTCAAAATTTTGATAATAATTTCTTCGATCACTGATAACTTTCACTGATCACTGAGTCAGTAAGTTTCATTTTATAGAGATAAGTTTTTATCACGTTGTTTTAATGAAAAAATGAAAAGATAAATACATAAACAACCCAAAGGTGTATATGCATGTTACAAATTCTGTGGTAAAATCAATTCTTTGGTTATTAGTAAAAATTACTAGTTTACATAGATACAGAATTATAATAATCAATACATATTTAAAATTTTACAAAATGCGCAACCGATGACGATTTAGTTAAACGTGAAGTAATTCCTCGCTATGAAACCCCTGGAAAACATTTATAACAGGGCTAATAAAAACCTAAACACAAATATACGTTAATTTAAATATTTAATTATTAATATTCGAGCACTAAATGTACGTGCTGATTCCCTAACTTATATTTTTAATTTTTTACAAATGTAAAATGTTTTGATTTGAGATGTGTCTATATGATTATTATTTCTAAGAAATAGGCTATATTTATTATGAGTTTTGAAGATAGTATGAACTGCACCCCAACAAATTAGGAATAAAATATGGGTCTTTCCAAATTTCTCTTCTGACTATTTCTTACTTTACTCTAGATTTTTATTTATACTTAATTTAATTGGGTTATATTTTTTTCGGATTGTAAATTTATAGCTCAATGAAGCAGTCAGACATTTAATAGATTTTCCGTCATTATAGCCGAGTCAATCTGTTAAAGTTATCAAAAAGAGACGTTATCCAAATTGTAAAATAAATACTTCTTCTTTAAGAAAATAAAGGAATAATGAGTATTCTGCCCACTTTGCTTTCGATCGTTTCCTAATAAGGTTGTTCCGTAGCCTACATGTCTGAGAGAAGTCGCAAAATGAATCATTGTGTAATCCTGTATAATATGTTTTCCAAAATCCAGTAATTCATAAATAAGTTTTACTTGCGTGACATATCGGGACTATTTACTGATTTCCTGTCAGAGATGAATTTTTAAATAAAAACTTGAGTCAGAGCTTTCTCTGGTAAAACGGTGTGTTTACAGATAAATGGCCAAATGGGAAATAATGGCTGTTCCGTGCACGTATGTTGTTTGCCCTGTTTCACTTCTAACTTCCTTTGTAATAAACAACTTACATTAGGCCTATTGTAAATAAAACAGTCCTTTATTACATTAACAGCATTTTACTAGTTTAGAAAAAGTTTGTTATGACTATTACATTATAATCTGAGCACATAGGCCTTGCACAATACATTAAATAAGTTTTTTCTCCTAATAAGTTTAGTAAATATCCTATTGTAAATTGGTCCATTTGTATTCTGTGAAAGCCTAAATACATTTACTTTAATAAATTTAATTTGTAGTTAAAGTACAAAAAAGTCATTTTAAAAATATTATACATAATGCTAAAAATTATTATTATTTATTATTATTAATGTATAAAGCAAAAGTTAAAATAAACGAAAATAAATATGCTATAGTAATAAACTTTGATTAATATTTTAATCCTAAAACAAATTTCTTTACACGGACGGAAAAAATTAGCTGTGTAAGTAGTAAGCTTATATGAAAGGATTTCTAGAACAGGAATTTTCTTTTATTTGTCTTATCTTAATTACAGGACTTTTAAGTTTTTTGTCAATCAATAAACCAATGATATATAGTTACAAATGTTCTGGTAATCCCTGATGTAAAATCTTCAGTAGACAAGTAATGTCAATATTTATACTCCACATAATCCAATAGAAGTTCTATTGCACTTGAGTTCAAGTGCTTTTTCTCATTATTTTGTGTTCTTCTATTTTAGAGGAATATTTGACTAATTTTCGGATATCCTTATCCATCTAATCTGCGCCAATGTACCACAAATAACCATCCAGGCTACTCTGGTGTTTGAGTACTTTGGATCGCAGCCAACTGATTTCTACCCCACTCAAACTAACCAGCGATCCCTCCCAATACCCTACATTGCTCAAATAAGCCACAATAATAAAGCATTCTCATGGGATCCAATGTTTAAATTTTATTCGACCTAGCAGAATTTAGTTATACATACAATTTTTCTGTCAATCATAATAAATGATACTGTATTTATTTCCAGTGTATTATTTAATTTTAATTCAAGATAAAATTTGCTATATGGTCTTTGATATTTTTAAGCCTTTATTGGTGTTGAGGTAAAGTAGGAGTGATTCTTTAACTAGTATGGTTTTAAAAGTGTTTATTCTTTTAATTATTGTTATTTTGAAGCTATAAGAGAAATTTACAACCACAACAGTTAGCCTACTTATTGGTTCTAATGATTTTATGTATTGTTGTAAAAATGTATGGGAAAACTTTGATGGCAAAAGATGGGTAATCAGGTTTAGTGAATAGGCCTACCTGGTAGACTATTATGTTAGTGCTATGACATAATCGCAAACTCTTTATTTTCTTCAAATTACACGTTATATCTATACTTTATTTGTTAGTCGATAGAATCTTACATGATATTAAAATGTATCTCCATATATTTTTTAAATTTATTATTATTTTATTATTACATTATTTTTATTTATGTGGAACAGAAATACAATAACGTGGGATAAAAATCAAAATCCTCATTTTCAGAATCCTTGACAATTTCATCTGCTAAGGTCTCAGTTTATTTGTTTCCGATAGTCAATGTCTCACGGTCTCAACAATCGACTTTGCACTTCCCCTTCGAAATGTCAAGTTGTAGAGATTTTTTATGTAGACCTATAAACATGTTAAAAGAAAAATTAGATATAAATGTAAAAGTAATATTGGTTTTATGCCTTTGAAGTAAAATGGTAAATTCATTTATAAATATGTAATATCTACGAACAGATTTACATCTTTATTTATATTCACTTAACTGTATTTTTAAGTGAAAGACCTATAGTTTTAATTCCTTGGTTTTCTTAAAAAATACTGGTAATAAATCTATAAAGATAAACATAAACTTGAAATATTATCAATCTTTTTTGAGCTATTTGGTTTTTTTAATAATGTAGGTGCTTAACTTGAAGCCACTATACCTCGGTAATGAGATTAAGCACTCAACTCAAATTACACATACCTGGCATACCTTCACCTGACCACAATTACATTAACAGTGAGTGGAAATATTTATGTTAAATTAGATTTAAACAATTTATCTAATTATCATAACCTTTTTCAATAATGGCAATATGCAGATGTTCCACAATAGTTCAACCCGCCTTCTTAATATTTTTATTCCTGAAAATATTAAATCTAATTTCGACACACATTACAAAGCTAAAGTGAAGTATTTTTGGTAAACTTTTGGAATTCATCCCCAGCCAAAAATAGGAGTTCATGGGGATGACATTACTATTTTTAATAGCAACTATTTACAAATAACACCTTCATTTTAAAGAGTTGTATAAAAGAAACTGTTTCTGCAAATGCGTTAACTGTTCAAAAATGGTAGTCAGGAAAATTTTAAATTCATCATTTACCATTGGCCGTCGATGTTTTCTCCGCCGTTCTTGTAAACAGAGGGATCGTCAATATCTTGAGGGTATTGTGTGTGTGAAAGTGTAGATTTACTATCATTGTATAAAGGTTTAAAAAAATGCAAATTTGGGAAATATTGAACCGTTTGGGATTGGTTTAGTGACAACGTGTTCAGAATGTGAAAACCAATAAAATTATTTATAATATGCTATAGACTTAATATATGAAAAACTAATTTTGGGGAATGTCCCTTACAGGTTTTATTATTTTTTAAATGCAATATTTCAGCCATATTATGTTACATAATGATACATAATTTATGTATCATAATTAACACCATAAGGTTCTGAAAAATTTACTGCAAACACGGCCTTTAGGGTTTCTTTGGGATGGCATATGATTTTCATGCGAAGTTTAATATTGGAACGGATAACTCATGTTATGTCCTATTTTTGGTAATATTTTTACTACTTCTTTAATAAGAGGTGCTACTTGTACTACTTGTTACTGATTGATAATTGGAAAAGACTACAAAAAAACCTGAACCAACTATTAGTTTTCAAATCTCACTTAAATGTCACCCACCCACTTTATCTTAGTAATATATTGAAGGCCTTTTTTATATTTATAAGAAATCAAAATTTAAGAAGCGAGGGGTGTGATATTTTGGAACACACAGTACTTACCTCATTTTTTGTATTTATTTGTATTTTTTTTCTTACTTAATCAAATTTTGATGTGTAAAAAAGGGGTTTCATTCAAATTTATTTTTTTCGTGTTAATGAATATTTTAATACAAATTAATACATCAGCAATTTATTCGGTAACATTTTGTCGGTTTCAGATCTTTGTTACTATGAATAAAAATTGTGCTGTGGTAACCTTCTTTCAGTGGAATAAAACTTTTACTTAATGAAAAGAAATGTAAAAAATAATTATTTTAAATTGTTTGTGTTTATTACATCTATTAACTCATGAATAACGATTGTCATAAAACTACAAGAGCAAATTATTAGTGTAGGTACATTCAAAAATGTCAACTGAAAATGGAGTTTGGGAGAGGACTTCCAAACGAATAGTTGACTTAGTTCTATAAAAAAATCTTTCTGTATTGATGACTGTATTGATGTATTGATGTATTAGTAACAGTTTTTTACCCTATAACTTTAACAATTTAAACGTTTAATTTAAGAAAAGTAATTTATTTCGGTATTCAAATGAATAATAGAATTGAAACCGAACAAATTTTTGCTTAAACAATTTAACTGTACAATTTCAAGTCTAGTTTCGCAATAACTGCTGCGCCACAAAAAAATGCTCCATTTACTTTATACTATTTTACTCAATATTTATTACTTTTCACATTATGTCCAATAATCATTTGGCTCTGGAGTGTAAACCCTAGATTAAAATTCAATGTAAATAGAAACAAAAATATTGTTGATAGTGATTCATAACATTTTCTATAACAAAAAACATTTATCATTTCAAGTGGATTGAACAAGTTATCGTTTAACAATATATTTATAGTTCGATGGTACCTCTCATAATGCAAATGGAAATAGTAAACAATGCATAGTGATTACCAAAACTTCTATCCAATATTCTGTTTCATCAATTACCTTTGATATTAGCAGCTACTCCAGTACACAATGGAATTGCTGTTTTGGACTGATCAACAGAATGGATTCCTATTACGTATATTTCACGAATTTCTGTACTGTCGCAAATACTTGTTTTCGTGGAATTGTAGGGATGTATTATATTGGGGCTGCTTCCGAATAATTTATTTTATTTCCTGTTACATTAAAGCAACACAACTAAATTATATAGTTATTTATTAAGGCTGATCTGAAAAGAGGAATGCAACGTGTTTACTAAAAATGATAATGCTTTATAACTATGCTGTATATAATTAAGTATGGGTGTCATAACTAACCCCCAAGTAAAACAAAATCACAAGAGAACAAAGATATTCTGCTTTGCCAATAACTAGCGTCAATGTGTGTAAATCTAATAATATATATAGTTTCATCATCTCTGAATCTAAATCTAGGGCGCTAAGTGAATTCGTCCATCTTTATTTGCTCTGTGTATACCGATCAACCCGTCGGAAAAAGCATTACGATGTTGCAATCTGTGACTATGTATCCATAATTTGGTGCTCCGCTCTACAGCCGCATGACTGGACTTAAGCTATATTTGCTTATTAAAGACAAATAGTCAAAAATACCCCATATCAATTACATCATACTACTTAAACACTGATTACTGTTAGTAAATTTAAATTAAATCAATAACGTAGAACAGAATCAAATTAATGTTTTTAAGATAACATTCACGTCATGAAAGTCTAGTAGTATCACGCCACGCTTCATATTTAGTGAGTTGTAAATGTTGGAATAATGGAACTTTTATGTCCGCACGGGTTTCAAGTGATGATCGGAATTCCAGGGCGTCACAGCACGCAAGTAGTGGGGTTTGCCTACTCCTGGTCCAGTTCAAGGTCAGTGGTTGTAAGTGTTGTAGGGGTAGTAGCGGCTGGGGTTTTTTTGACAGTGATGGGTGGGTTTTGGAAGTGGGTCAAGGTCATCCGGAGGGGGTTGTTAAAAATATATTTATTTAATAAAAACTCATCAGTGATTGGAGAATTGCTTTGTCATTATTTGCAGCGGTAATAGTTATTTTATTACTCTGTATGGGTGAATCCTGCTGTGTGTCCATAATTGCAAAAAAGGAGAGGTTCTAGGTGGTTACAGTGCGAGTTGATAGAGCAGAACAAGACATGTGTCTGAGGAAGAATAATCATATAAACCTGGTAATATAGTGAATAAGAATAATTGGATAGGATCGTCAATAGGTGTAACAAGATTGAAATTTTGATATTTCAGCATTTCAGTTAAGACAGAGTGTAAAATAGAATCAGTAGAACAAGTATTACAAAGGTTGGATTTTACAAAGTACAACGGGTGACAACTGAAGTATTTTTTAAGCTTACTCAATGTAGTATGCGGTTTTGAAATTGTAGAGTTAGATTGTTTCTTTAAAATGTGTTTAGTACGCAAAAGTTTTAAATGTAAAGTGTGCGAATCCATAATAATATTCAAAGGGGAGATGTGTACTCTCCAAAATTCAGCGAGTATATGAGTGGTGCCCGCAAGTGTGTCTGAATATATAGAGACTAATTAACATAATAAGCGCAAACATATGTTAGAGTAAGAAGAGTAAGTTAAAAAAATGTTTGATAGTCTTAGGGACTTACGGATAGATGTTTACTGTTGCCCTATCGCCATTATAATGGCGCACACATGAGGTACCGATGCCGCTTATATAGGGTAGTGTGAACCCTCAACCCCCTCCCCTAAGAGAATGAGATAAAAGGGAAGAACTTCGGAGATTTCAGTTCTTTGTCGGGGCGGCAGCGTCGCGAAAGGTTCTAGTAGGAGGAAAGAAATAGTTAATAAATTTTTGTAAAATTACCGCTAGTGGTAGAAGTTAGTTAATTATTTTATAAGGGTTTAAGAACTGTGTCGTAGACGATTAATCGCAATTACATCTAGCATTTGTACAGGTAAAAATTGCAGTATAATAATTATATATTAATATATGGGTGTTAACTGTTTATAGTCTAAGTAGTTTAGTCTAGCAGCAGAAGTTAGTTAATTATTCTGTAGGGGTTAACTTGTATAATAAGTATAAACTAAAATAAAAATAGTAACGCGAGATTATTTGATATATTATATATAAAATAAAAGTGCATTTTTATATGTTAAGAAATAAATTACATAAAAAAAAAATAGCAAGCTTAACAGGTGTAAGTTAAAACAAAGCATATGTTACATTACTAGGTGGTAGAGACTTACAGATTAGTTGTTTCAGCTGCGGTACCTGGGGAGTGAATGGCAGACGCGCGACCGCGTTGCGGCTTATATAAGCACAGATAGCGATTATGTTGAACTTGACCCCCCCCCCCCCCGTCACTTTCACTTATCAAAATGAATTAGGTTGATAGTGGTTACATTTATATAACACCAATTTAGCTTTAATATTGCCAATAGTTTAATAACTATAGTTAAGTGGCAAAAGAGGACAGATAATTTTTTGCCATTACTCAAATAATAACAGGCAACAATTATGGTGTTACGCGATGGGGAAAGCCTCAGTGAAGCTCAACGGCGGATTAAACCAGGTGTTGCCTAACGTTAATTGCAAGGTACAACGCTCCACCTGCATTAGCGGCGACCTACATGTGACGAATAGATCATTGGAAATTTCCACTGACGTTGGACGTTAGACGTTGTACCCCCCTCAAACCCCTACGGCTCTCCCCACCACTTTGTGAGCCGAGAACCTTTTTGGCGACTATCGCTGAATTAGTTCGGAACAAATCGTCGGACGCGATGGTTGTTCCGAACTCAGAGGGTACCTCAAATATATAAGCGGCCGATATATATTTGAGTTATTCTTGCTGTTAGGGTTTTAATATTAATACTTGTGTGTGTGTGTGTGTGTGTGTGTGTGCAAAATGTTATTTTTAGTTTTAAGTTGTGTTAGTTTTAATTTGCGCATTGCGATGTTAGCATTAAGGTGTTATGGTATTGTTGATGTTTGGAAAATGTGTTTTTGATGTTGAGTTTTGGTATAATTATTGTATGTGTGTGTGTGTACTAATAACCTTTCACAGCTAGCTGTTAGGAGGGTAGATTAAATTTAAATTTAAATTATAGAAGTTCTGTTGAACTTCATTAAATATGGGTGGGACATGCGTGTTGTGCCATAGGCAGCGCATATTTTTATTTTTTTAAAATTTTTAATTTTTTGTTAGGAAATAATTATATTTGGGTGGGTTTAGATTAAGGGTGGGAGGTTAGAGTTGCGTCTTGCATTAATTGTTCCAGACTCCCTATTATAATTGGATGGTCAAGCCCAGTGCCTTCGGGCCCGAGACTGAACCGCCCGTATCACAGCTCACCAAACTGGATCGCCACGTGCGTGCGGGCCAAAAATTGGGATCCCTTGCAAGACGTAACTATAGTGGGTTGGGATTTGGGGAAGTGTTAGGCAAACAGAGTGGTGGGGATGGCTCCGGCCGTCCCCATCACTTTGGTACATTATCATTTTTTGGTGACCTTGACCTCAATTAGGTTAATAACCCCCCCCCCCCTCCCCCTCCCCCTCCCCCTCCCCCTCCCCCTCCCCCTCCCCCTCCCCCTCCCCCCCCCTCCCCAGCAATAATCTGGATTAGAAAATGACTAATAACTCAAGGATGGTTTGCCGGAATAGGGCAAGTGATACATCAATGAAAAGCTCTAATTAAGAGCAATATTGTGGTAAAGACAGAATTGTATTATTTTTTTTTTACTAAAATTGTACCATAAAAAGAACACTTTCCACTCAATGACATGGCGATATAAGAGTGGTGTGGTTTGTGTTGAGAACATTCTTCACCTATAATAGCTAGAGTGAACATGTCTCCCCAAGATGCTTCAATATTTTATAACAAATGTACAAAAGTTGAAGAAGTATTGGAGGTGGATGAAGAAAACAATGAAGAAATTAAATAAATTGAAGTGCCTTTGTTAAGTGAAAATGTTGTAACAAGAATATTTGTGGATCTGAATTCACCAATGGATATTATAGGAAGGTTTTTAATTGAAGTTGTGACATAGATAGAAAATGGAAGATTAGTAAACATAGGATCTCCAATTTTGGTAGATGATAGACACACCTTTGGTGTATATTGGAGAAACATAGATCTGTTATGGCTGTGGGTGGAGGCATATGTGGAGTATTTGCAATTGGAAGAAAATATAGGCTTTAATCATTACTTTTCAGCTTTAGTGTTAAACTACTAATTCTAACATTTCACTAAAAAAAAAAACCTTACAAATGTGGTGGGGGAAGCATTATATAAAGGGAATAGAAGAGAGAAGCATTTCATTTCCGTGCTAAATTTCAAAGAGTAAACATCAACACGATGCATCAATGTGAAATTTGCTCAGAAACTTTTCATGATAATATTCTACTAGAAATACATAAAGAATTATTCCACAATAATAATGAAGATGTAACAGAAACAGAATATGAAGATTTAAAACTATATGAAGAAGAAGAACCAAAAGAAGAACAACAAGAAGAAGAACCATTAGCAGGACCATCTAATGAAATACCACATCAATGTAAAATTTGCTCAGAAACTTTTCATGATAATATTCTACTAGAAATACATAAAGAATTATTCCACAATAATAATGAAGATGTAACAGAAACAGAATATGAAGATTTAAAACTATATGAAGAAGAAGAACAACAAGAAGAACAACAAGAAGAAGAACCATTAGCAGGACCATCTAATGAAATACCGTGTTTAAAAGTATTTGCTTTAGAAGGTAGAGTAGTAATGCACCACAAAATTCAAAATGAAAATTTGGAATTGGATCAGTTTTTTAAAGAAGTAAGAACAATTGTAAGTAAAACACTCACAGAAGAATTAAGAAGACTAAACTTTATTAAATTTGGCATATTATTAAATGCTATGTTTACTAATGTAGAAGGAGAAATGTCACCAAGAGGATTCATGACAAAAAACCAGACCATCATGGCAAGTTCAGATATTAATTCAATAGTTGAAGATTGTTTGGAAGAAATACTAACAAAAATTCAAGAACATGAAGGAAGAGGATCTGGTTGGAGTTTGGTTAGTATTGAGAGTATGGATGTTAGAGTTCATAAACACGGCTATGGATTAAGGGGTAGCAGTTATATTCCGCTCCCAAAGAAAATTTCAGACACCAAATCATGTATAAATGTTCAAAATGAAGATATGGAATGTTTTAGATATGCAATGACGGCAAAATTTGTACCACCTAACCATGCGGTTAGACCCAGTGAAGAATATGAAACACACAGATTTAGATATAATTTCCAAGGATTGACTTATCCAGTGGCTTTGAAGGACATCCCAAAGTTCGAAAAACAAAACCCTGGAACATCTGTTAATGTTTTTGGTTTGGACAGTTCGAATAAAGTGTACCCATTGCGTGTGGTGAAGAATGAACTCCCAGATCATACAGACTTATTATTACTTACAAAAGGTGATATTTCCCACTATGTATGGATTAAAAAATTTGAAACTCTTGTAAGTTATCAACTATGTAAAACTAAAAATAAGAAGATAGTTTGCAAAAGATGCTTCAATTTTCATGAAGAAAGAAGAGAAGGAAATGAATGGTTACAAGAGCATAAAAAACTATGTAACAACAACTATGAAGCAAAAATTATCTTACCGTGTCCAAGTAAGGCAGAGTTAAAATTTGAGAAAATCTCCCATCAATATCGGATTCCCATTGTTGTCTATGCTGATTTTGAATCGACACTAGTGCCTATTGAAAATAATGATGGTGATGTAGCAAGGAAAAGTGTTAAGTATCAGATACATGATCCAAACAGTTTTTGTTTAATGGTTAAATCTACTCTTTCTGAAGAACATCTAAATAAATTTAATTTAACTTCAAAACCTATTGTCTATCGTGGTGTTAATGCTTCTAAAATATTCCTTGATCAGTTGTATATAATAGCGGAAAGTGTTGAAAGATTGTACAGTGATATTATACCGATGATACCTTTGGACGAAGAAGAAGAGATTCAACATGAAAATGCAACTCATTGTTATTTATGTAGAAATGAATTTACTGTGGAAAATCACAAGGTTCATGATCATGACCATCTGACAGGGTATTATAGAGGTGCTGCATGTAACAGCTGTAATATCAACTACAAGATCCCTACAAATATACCTGTAATATTACATAACCTTAGTGGTTATGATGCACATTTTATCATTCCGGAATTAGGAAGAGATAATGGAGAAATTGATGTCATAGCTGAAACCACGGAGAAGTTTATAAGTTTTACTAAAAAAGTTGGAAATATTAAGCTTCGGTTTTTAGATTCTTACCGTTTTATGCCATCTAGTTTAATGAAGCTTTCTGAAAACCTGAGAACAGAAGATTTAATAGAAACCAAGAAGATTGTAAGTAATGACAAGGTTAATTTAGTTCTTCGCAAAGGTGTTTTTCCGTATGATTATATAGATAGCTTAGAAAGATTTAATGAAACATCCCTTCCACCAAAAGAAGAATTCAAAAGTAAACTATATGACACAGATATATCCCATGAAGATTATGAACATGCGTGTAGAGTATGGAATGAATTAGGATTTAAAACACTTGGAGAATATTCGGACTTTTATGTAAAACTAGATGTAACTTTACTTTGTGATATAATGGAAGAGTTTAGAAATACATGTTTTAAGGCATATGGATTAGACCCTCTGCATTCTTGTACATCACCTGGACTAGCTTGGCAAGCAATGTTAAAGGAAACAAAATGTAAACTCCAACTTCTTACAGATATAGACATGGTGCTGATGTTGGAATCAGGTGTTCGAGGGGGACTAACTCAAAGTGTAACACGACATGTAAAGGCGAATAACAAATATTTGCCCAATTTTGATGCAACAAAACCAAGTACATATTTAGGTTATTTTGATGCAAATAACCTTTATGGATGGGCCATGTCGAATCCTCTCCCATATGGCAACTTCAAATGGGTAGACCCTGATTCTATTGGAAACATCATGAATATAGCAAAACATGGAGACACTGGTTATATTTTGGATGTAGATATTGAGTACCCTGAACATTTGCATGACCACCATTATGATTTACCTCTACTGGCCAAGACGGAAATATCACCAACCGGCAGTTGGCCTAAATTAATGATGACTTTAACCAACAAATCAAGATATGTTGCTCATTATTGGGTAATACAACAAGCCCTAGAGTTAGGATTGAGAATAACAAAAATTAATAGAGCTTTACAATTTTCTCAATCCTGTTGGTTAAAGTCATACATTGACAATAACACAAAAAGAAGAACTTCAGCTACATCTAATTTTCAAAAGGACTTTTTTAAATTGATGAATAATGCAATATTTGGCAAGACACTGGAAAACAAAAGAAAGCATAAGAATGTGAAATTAGTTAGTGATCCGGTAAAACTACAAAAGCTGGTACAAAAACCTAACTTCGGATCATCCATAATAATCAACGAAAATCTTGTAGCTGTTTCCATGAACAAAATTTCAATTACAATGGATCGTCCTTTATATGTGGGGATGTCTATTCTAGATATTTCAAAGACCCACATGTATGACTTCCATTACAACAAGATGGTTAAATTTTATGGAAGAGAAAACATCGGCATTGTATACATGGATACGGACGCTTTTATTTATTGGATAAGAACTGAAGATATGTATGAAGACCTACGCTGTTTTATCTACAATAACGACTTTGACTTTTCTGATTATCCACAAGACCATCCCAACTACGACAACGGTAGAAATAAAAAGGTATTGGGAAAGTTCAAAGACGAAACAAATGGCGTGCCAATGGAAGAGGTTGTTGCTCTAATGTCTAAATTGTATTCATTTAAATTGTACAAAAATAAAAAAAGAGAACATGAAATCGTGAAGAAGGCCAAAGGTATAAAAACCTCATACCTGAAGAAGAATATACAGTTTGAAGAATACAAGAGATGCTTATTTGAAAATGTTGAGACAACAGCAACATTTAACACCATAAGAAGCTTCAACCATCGTCTCTTCAGTGTAAAGCAAACCAAATGGGCTTTGAGTTGTAAGGATGATAAGAGGTACATCCTGGAAGGTAATATAAAAACTCTACCATTTGGACATTACTCCTTATACCCTATCGACCAGTAAACCTATTCTTCGTCCTTTACCTTCTTCCTTTCCGTAAAGAAGAGGGGACATGACAAGCTCAATGTCATGTTCCCTCTTTTTTACACCAATGTAATATGGCCTTGACCTATAATCTAACCATATAAAAGAGGATAAACCATTTTAGAGATCAGTATTTTTACAAGCGGTGTGGAAGACACAACTGAAGATGGAAGATTTAAGGAACAAGATTGTAAATGAACTTCATAAGCCGGCAAGAAGAAAATTTCCTAGAAGAAATACAATTATAAAAGGAATGAATGATCTTTTCCAAGCCGATCTTATTGAAATGATACCACATAGTAAATTAAATAAAGGATTCAAATACATTTTAGCGATTATAGACTGTTTTACTAAAGTGGCTGATGCTTTACCGCTAAAGGACAAGACTGGTAAAAGTGTTACAAAAGCTATGGAAATGGCTATACTAAGAAATAATTTCAACATCAAACATCTACAAACTGATGATGGAAAAGAATATTTTAACAAAGACTTTGCAGCTTTAATGAAGAAGTATAAAATAAATCATTATTCTACAAATTCTGAAGTTAAAGCTTCAATAATAGAAAGATTTAACAGAACGTTAAAAGGAGCAATGTATAAAACATTTTCCAAACGAGGATCATATATTTGGTATGATATATTACCACAACTTATAAAAGAATATAACAATAAGTATCATCGAACCATTGGTATGAAGCCTAACGAAGTAAATAGTACCAATGCTAAAATGGTATTAAAACGTATTAAAAATAATACTACTCCTAAACGTGAAAAAATGCAGCCCAAAACATTTAAAGTTAATGATAAAGTTCGTATAAGTAAGTACAAAGGAGTATTTAGCAAAAGGTATCTGCCAAACTGGACTAATGAAGTATTTACAATCTATAAAGTGCAACCAACAATACCTGAAACCTACATTTTAAAGGACAACAAGGGTGAATTGCTTGAAGGTGGATTCTACGGACATGAATTGCTAAAATCATCAGTTGGCGATGTATATCTTGTTGAAAAAATTTTACAAAGAAAAAAGGATAAGGTGAAAGTACGTTGGTTGGGATTTGATAAAAGTGAAGACTCTTGGATCCCTACAAAAGACTTAGTGTAGCAATTTATGAAGTCATTACATGTTTAACCTTTACACAAGATGGAGATTGTGCAGCAAAAGGATCGATTTTTTATTGATAATATTGATGAGTTAACAGTTGACAACGACAAGTTAAATCATGGAAAACATGGTGAATTACTGCCAAACACAATAAGATGTTTAATAACTGGACCATCAAATTGTGGAAAGACAAATGTGGTTTTTAATTTAATAACAAATCCTAAGGGATTACGTTTTAACAACATTTATATCTTTTCCAAATCTTTGCAACAACCCAAATACCAATTATTGGATAAGGTACTCGCAAGTGTGCCTGAAGTTAATTTTTACAAGTTTAATGCTAGTGAAACTATAATGGAGCCAAACGAGGCTAAACCATTTTCTATATTTATATTTGATGATGTATCTTGTGAAAATCACGACACTATTAGAAGTTATTTTGCCATGGGAAGACATTACAATATTGATAGCATTTATATTGGTCAAACTTACAGTAAAATTCCAAAACAACTAATAAGAGATAATGCAAATCTACTAATTATCTTTAAACAAGATGAAACAAATTTAAAGCACATATATTATGATCATGTGAATGCAGACATGTCATTTGATAAATTTAAAGAAATGTGTGGCAAAGCATGGGCTGAAAAATATGGATTTCTTGTTATTATGAAAGAAGAAGCTATAAAAAATGGAAGATATCGTATAGGATTGGATAAATTTGTATTAATTCATTGAAAGATTGATGATACGTTTAGTAATAGATTGGACCTCGCTGCGTAAACATGGTGAACCAAGAAAAACTATTAAAAGAAATAAAATCACTGAGTGACTCGATTAGACTTAAAAATCGAGCATTAAGAATGGGTTTGAATGAAAGAGAAGAATTTCTGGAGACTACATTTAAGCCTATTACAGAACCTTTAAAACAGATAACAGAAACAATTGGTAAACCTCATTTTGAAGGAGATGTTTTACTACCTGTTTCTAAATTTGAAGTAAAGACTTTAAAAAAGGAAGAAGATGATGATTCTTACACAAGTGATAGTGAAGTTTCTCAAAAAGGAGAAGAAACAAGACAAGAAGAACTAGAAATAAATGTTCAAAAAGAAGAAGAAGAAGAACAACATATACCTGAAGCAGAACAATCAATTCCAAATCTAACAAAATTAAGTAGTGATATATTGCAACAAGGACCTCTTGGAAGAAAGTATATCATGAAGATGTTACATGAAATAAAAGCTAACCCAAAACTACACAAGTCACATGTATATGGAGCGAGAATTGATGGAAATGAATTAAAAATAGGAGATTCAAAAGTATATTTGACTGAAGATGATGACATTGTTATTGGTGAGCATAAATATAAAGGAACAAAAGGATTATTTGAACTGATTTTTAAAAATATACCTATAAAATATACACTACAAGATTTAAATACTTTTAAAGAAATTTTGCAAAATACTAATGCTCATAAGAAGAATTACTCCAAAGATTCAATGATAAATAGAACACGCGCAACTAAATATTCAGTTGTAATAAAAAGATTGTTTCCCCTGAGAAAACTACCAACATTACGAACTGCGCCTGCTTTGAAGAAACCGCTAAAGAGGAAATCTTTATCACTTATGGACTTATCACTTATGGATGAATATGGTAAAAAGAAAAAAGGAGAATCTTCAACGTCTGGTAAAGGTTTAATGAAAAACCTATATAATACAAATGTGATTTACTATAATGATATAAACAAATTGGTCGATAGAATGAGACTATTACATGAAGCCATGGAAGCTGGTCATACAGGTTTAAATAATGAATGGGTGGCTTTAGTTGACGAACTTCGAAATCGTGGAATAGTTGTATAAATCATTATGGATATATAAGAGAGCTGTGAGTATACAGTGGATCAGTTCAATCATGAGTGTCGACAAGTTCGGACGGTACTCCGGGCTAGGAGTACAAGGAGGAGAAAACAGAAAAAGAAGTGGATTGCCGCAAACACCTGAAGGTGACTATGATATGAGTAACAAACGTTTAAAATTTATTAAAGACCCAGAAGAAGATACTGATGGAGCGAATTTAAAGACAGTAAAAGAAGCAACTTCAACATCATTGAAATTAGACAAAAATACTTACGATGTCAAATCACATAGAATAATTAATGTTGGTAAACCAACTGACAGTTCTGATGCAATTAATAAAGAGTATTTATCATCTGAACTTTTAAATACTTTAAAATTGCAGTGGGGTAATAATTTAAAAGATGGACATACATATGATGCTGGAAATCATAGGATAACCAATGTGGCAAATCCAAAAAATGATAAAGATTCAGTTAATAAAGAATATTTACATTCTATAATACCGGAAAAGACTCAACGAGGATTTTCTTTTTATAAGTTTATTATAAATGACATTGGATACCCAAAGGAAGACGGCGATGCTGTAAACCTGAAATACATCAAGGACAACTGTATTTTACAAGATGGTGATGAAATCGATTGTTATGGGAAAGTGTTGTCAAATGTAAAGTTCGGTTCTCAACCAAAAGACGCTGTTACTATGGAACAACTATCTAAAGAATTAAAAAGGGGAACATCGAATTTTGTAAAACATGAAGATGCCGTGCTAAAGCGAGGAGATACATTTATACATGGAAATGAAAAGTTTGATTTAATGCAAGGAAAAAATGATGAATGGGATGCAGGACGTAAAACAATAACAAATGGAAGATTTGGTATAAAAGATACAGATGTACCTCTAATGGTGCAAACATTAATTGCTACTGGTGGTACATTAGGTACATACAATGGTCGTAATAGAAGAATAAAAGATATTTATCCTGGTTACGAAGCAAATGATTGTGTTACAATGAAACAAACAATAACTTGGGATAAACACTTTGGGACCAAATATGATGCAAAAATGAAGAAAATAATTAATATTTTACCAGGAGAAGATTTAAATGATGCTGCTACTATTGGACAAGTCATAACAACATCGAAAAGTGATTCGACCGCTTACACGTGTAATGATAAACGTATTATGCAGTTACATGATCCTCAACATCCGAAAGATGCTGTAACTTTAGATTGTTTAATAAGAATAGTGGGCAATTTACTTATCGATACCCACAATCATATAGCTAGTACAACGAGTCATGTGATGATTCAACCCGATGAACGAGAAGCTTGGATTAAAAATAGAATCATAAATCAGTATATAATTAATTTGAATAATTAAATATTTAAATATAAAACATTGTGCACGAGTTATCCATTTATGTAAAGCAGCTCGTGGAGTAAACACGCTGGTTATATAAGACGACATAATGAAGACCGCACCACTCAGTCGTCGTCAAGACAGCGTTAAGAAAGGACGTGGTATAACATCAGCTGCGTTTTCCCTGCTCAGACGGATTCCTGTTGGTGCTGTTCTAAATCGAGCAATAGACGCTTTACCATACGAATTTCATCTGCCCGGAGGCTATCAATATTGTGGACCCGGAACTAAGTTGGCAAAACGTTTAGCAAGAGGAGATCCTGGAATTAATAAATTAGATCAAGCTTGCAAAGAACACGATATAGCGTATTCCAAGTTTGCAGATTCAACAAATAGATCAATAGCGGATAGAGCGCTAGCGGAAAAAGCTTGGCAAAGGGTTAAATCAAGTGACGCCAGTATTGCGGAAAAAGCAGCAGCTTGGGCAGTGACAACAGCCATGAAGACGAAAGCTAAGTTTGGTGGTGGCAGACGACGCGGGAAAAAACCTAGTAAAAAAGAAGCTGCAAAAAGAGGCGGGAACATCAAAAGAAAACATCGCACTAACCCTAAAAGGAAAGTCAAGAAAACATCCATATGGTCAATGGTAAAAAACGGATCGGGTCTTTACTTAAGACCGTACCGTGTGTATTAAATAAGAAAAATAAATTGATAATTCCAAATGAAGCATTAACAAACTATCAATTGTCAAAATATGTGAAATGTTTAAGAATACCATTCTTCAGAGGAGTTTTTATGAAAGATACATTACCAAATAGAGTGTGGAAAAATGAAACTGGAATAGTAAATTTAGACTCTAATTATGGACCAGGTACTCATTGGGTATGTTATAAAAAACTTGGAGAAAATGTTTACTACTTTGATAGTTTTGGAAATTTACCGCCACCAAAAGAACTTCAACATTATTTTCGGGACTCCAAGAATATATTCTACAACTACAAAAGAGAGCAACCTAGCAATACGGAAATATGCGGACATTTATGTTTAGAGTTCCTAGCGAAGAGCGTCAGTCAGCTTTAAGATGTCATCGTATACAGTATCGCTGAGTGGAAATTCGTCAACATTAAAAAGTACACTTTTCCCAGCGTTACGTTTATCTACGGATAAACTATGGGAAGCAGCATTATTGGATTTGACTACATACAATTCAATTCCCAATGTTACAGAAGGAAAAAATAATTTACTACATTATTATGAGAGTAAAGATGAAAAAGGAAATTATTCACAATTAAAAATAATTCCATTATCTACAGGAGCATATGAAATAGACGATATAAACCAAGTATTACAAAAGAAACTTGGAGAAGAAAATATTTCTATAAAAGGTAATAATAATACATTAAAAGCAGAAATAACTTCAAAGTATTATATAGATTTTAGCTTAGACCACTCAATCGGCAATTTGCTCGGATTTTCAAAGAAGAAAGGAATTTTAGCTCCTGGAAATGATTATACTGGCGATACAACAGTAACAATATTAAAGGTGAACAGTATTGATGTAACGTGTAATATTATACACGGATCATATAGAGATGGAGTAAATCAACATATATTACACACATTTTACCCGACAGTAGCTCCTGGTTTTAAAATAGTTGAGAAGCCACAAAACCTGATATACCTACCGTTAAACACCAGTTTCATTTCAGACATCGTACTGAACATATTGGATCAAGACGGTATTAGTGTTGATTTTAGAGGAGAAACAATAACTATACGGTTACATATCAGAGCGGCAACATAAAGTCAACATGGGATTATCATTTAAACCACAACGGAAGAGTCGGGAGCTCAGTAGCTCCTCAACATTCGACGAGTTAACACCGGACAACATACGCTTCCTACAAAAGATCGGACTAAAACTTGCCAACCATGGATATACTGGATATAGCGCAAGGACCGACATTCGACGAAACCCTATGGGAGAAGGAATATCACACTCACAACCCTTACACTTCATCAAAATTAAATAATAATGATGAAATAAGAATTCCCATTCAACAACAAGATATCTACACATTACCATGTGAAAGTTATTTATATATCGAAGGAAGAGTAACAACATTGGATGGAAAGTCTGGTTCAACTGTTCCTTTTATAAATAACCCTATGGCATATCTGTTTGATGAAATTAGATATGAGATATCTGGAGTAACAATTGATTCAACAAAAAAAGTTGGTATATCAACAACTTTAAAAGGATTGACTTCAATAACACCCAATGAAAAAAATTCTTTAATCTCGGCTGGATGGGTGACTCCTGATAAAGACACTATTACTCCTAATTCAAAAGGTTACTTTGATTTTAATGTACCTTTACGATTGCTTTTGGGATTCGCAGAAGATTACAAGAGAATAATAATAAATGTAAAGCAAGAACTGGTACTGCTCAGATCTTCAACAAATAAGGATGTAATACAAGCGCCAAGTGGAACTAAAGATGCCGATTTGGAATGGCAACTTCAATTGGATAAAGTTGTATGGAGAGTACCTCATGTCAGATTGGCAGATGAACATCGAGTAATATTATTGAAAAAATTAAAATCTGACCGTGATATTGTAATACCATTTAGGAGTTGGGAATTTCATGAATACCCCATATTGCCTCAAACAGAAAGACAAACATGGACTGTTAAAACCTCTACTTATTTAGAACGGGCAAGGTACATAATAGTCGGTTTTCAGACTAAACGAAAAGATGTTATAACCGCGCACGCTGGTCAATTTGACCATTGCAAGATAAAGAATTGCAAAGTTTTTTTAAACTCTCAGTTCTTTCCATATGACAGTTTAAATGTTTCATTTGACAAGAAACGTTATTCCATTCTATATGACATGTATGCAAGATTTCAATCATCATATTATGGTAAGACGAATACACCACTTTTATCACCAGAACAATTTTATTCAAAAGCTCCAATTGTTGTAATCGATTGTTCAAAACAAAATGAATCTGTAAAATCTTCAAGTGTAGATATAAAAGTTGAAATGGAATTTGAAGATAAAATACCAGATGGAACTTCAGCATACTGTTTAATTCTACATGACAAAATAGTTACTTACACACCGCTAACAGGAATCGTGAAGAATGTACTTTAAGAAGGATTAATACAACATCTGCACAATTTGTAAGGTTTTTACAAAAAATCAACAATATCTAGGTCATCTGCGAGTATAAAAGCGAGAAAAAAGAGCTGGAAATTCATTTCATCTTTGATTGTCGTATGGGTAACATCGTCCGCAAGATGAGTTCTACTACATCAACTGCTAATGAAGAAACTACACCTTTTATGGCTGACAATAGTTTGGATATAGAAAGACAAGTTGAACAGGAAATGGATGAGTTCCTCAAGTTTAAACATAAAAAGACAGAAGAAGAGGAAGTTGAAAAAGAAACAAAGAAAAGAAAAATTGAAGATAACATTTCCACCAACATCTTAACGGAAGTATTTCTTCGAATATTTTATCCTATTTCTTCTTGTATGACAAAGACTGTATCTGCTGGAGTGATGAAATCATTGGATTACTTTCCTACTGTTATTTTAAATCATGGATCTAAAATGGTAACCTTCACTGAAACTTCTTGGGAATCTTTTATGAAACATATACATCTTTTGGAATGTTATCTGAGTAACAATACATTTGGAAGAAAAACAAAACTAGGTTTGTTGGAATCAAATATTGAAATCGATATTGTTAAACAACGTGGTCAACAACTAGTTCGATTTAGAGATTTAACTAAATATAATATAAAAATACATTTGACTAAAGAAGAGTTTTACACTTTAACTTGTGCTACTGGTCCTATAACAAGATATTTAAAACAGCTAATATTCTCAAGTGCAATTATCAAAGACTATTTAATTGATGCATTGGATAAACAACCATATGTTCCAATCCTATATGGTCCAGTAGATACTTCAATCTTCAATAGGATACCACATGAAGTAGATATGTGGAGACAGTTACACCACTATCAAACCAACTTTAATTTAGATGAAGAAAAGCAAGAAACCAAGGAAAACGAATCAAGTTTCAACAATCAACAATCGGCAACAAATTGAACAAATAAAGAATATTGTAAGTAAAAAGAAGAATATTGGGGGTATAAAAGGTTGTCAATCTGGATTAACATACCAGTTGCCTACTGAACGTCATCATGGATAAACAAGTTTCATTCTCTAAGAAGATAGAATTAATGGAAGTAAAGCAAGGTATCATAGAGTTTCAAGCATTCCGTGGTAATGATGGAAATTTTATAATTAAAGAGTTAGTGGTACTAGATATGATAACATCTGTTGTTTATCACTTTTTATTTATGCCTCCTTTACCATTCAACAGATTAACAACCAAAGCTAAAGTAACAAACAAATGGTTGATGAAACATTTTCATAATCTAAGATGGGATGAAGGTTTTATAACCTACAATATGATGCCACACATTATGAATCATTTCTGCAAAAAGTTCAAAACTATTTTTACAAGAGGATTGGAAAAAGCAAATTGGATACAAACATATACAAACCATGAAGTAATAAATGTGCAAATGGAGAAAGATTTTTATTGCTACTTTGATAACATCTGTATTTCATCTAAAAACTTTAAACATCAACAGTCTCAATGTGCTTTAAAAAACGCATATCGTTTAAATGTCTATCTCCAGCAAAGTGGTGGGGGAAACGAAGGGTATAAAAGCGAGAGCGGCACTATGACAATGCATCAGTATTACTCGAACCTCCGGGGAGTCAACACCTCTGACACGCAAACACAAGAAGAAGAAGACGAACAATAGCAAGAAGAAGATAATGGCGTCACAAAATTTTCTACAATCGCTTGTTGATCAATTTAACAAACATTCTAAATCTACTATACTACCGACAAAAAAATGTTCAGAATTGAAGGAAGAGAAACATTATATTATTCACACTATTAAGAAAATGGAAACATCAATTGGAGACGCTATCAATTGTACATTAAGTGAAGCACCCTACACACCTGGTGATGAACCAAAATTTCAAGTATTTCTTCCCAAACGCTTTGTTCAACTGCTGCAGAATGAAGATTTACGACTGATTCACCCCGGCACACTCTACTTAGCATCTCACGGTCCTAGCGGAAGCAACTCTACTGAACTTACACTTCATGTTATGCCTACTAGCAACTAATCTGTAGTTTATATATATACTGTTGTACATGTGTGTAACTGATTATAAATAAATAAAAAATAAAAAAAAAAAAATAAGAAAAAGGCAACATATCGATAGTGTTTTTGCACTATCGATATGTTGCTTTTTTAAAAACACGTTTGGGTGACCTTGACCTAGTTTCGAGGGTATATAAAGGCCGTAATTTTCTTGAGGATCTCATCAGTCTCCGACTACCTTTCGTGCTGTACGCATCTCTGTTGGCTCTCCAGTTATTACAAATAACAACATGTCTCTTAAGGTGAAGTGTGCATCATATGATACCACCACCATCACAACTTTTGAAGAACTCGACGATTTTACTAATGAATTGCGAGTATTACTTGCCGGTGGTTATCGTTTAAATATTGATGTTTACGCTAACAACATGAGGATGTTTCCTAAACAAAAATTCTGCAATGAAGAAGTATTTGTTTCCACACAACCTTCAACTACAACACCATCTACTCAAAGTAATGTTAAGTTTCAGAAATATTACTGATGTTGAATAATATTGAGTGGTCGCTGTGGCATCTATAAAAGGAATGCGTAACCTAAACAGAATCATCATTTGCTTCCCAACTGACGCAGCGAAAACAACTACCACTACCATGTTGTACAGAATGATGATTGAATTTAATGGAAAAATCTACGGAAAAGATTATCAAAGTGTAGAACAAATGACATCCGATCTTCAAGTATTGACTAAAGAAGGATTCCAACCAAAATTAATTCTAAAATTTCCAGAAGTACATCCACTATCCACTGAAGATCTCATTGCTATGGCTAAAGAAGAAAAAGAAAAATACAAACAAGATATAAAGAAAGAAAAAGAGGATGAAAACTCACTATCCTAAATAAATACATCTTACACTTGTAAGATGTTCTTTTTTAAAACTCCATTTGGATGACCTTGAGATTACCCCCACCACTTTTTCTAATCTATAAAACATGCTATCCTACACTATACACCTTCATTTCTTGGCTAAACTTAGAAGCGTCAACATGGAAAACAAGAAAGACGAGTACAAACCACGCTATTGTTGTGAACAAAAATGTACCGATATAGGAAGATGGATGGTAGACGGATTAGCTTGTAGAAAATGTGAATTCTTCGGATCCTGTTACTGCAAATGCAAGACAAAACAACTACCACCACCAGAATTGCGAACCTTTAAAATTTATAAATCAAGATACTTCCACACTTGCTGTCCCCAGAGATGTATCAAATTTCATCCAGAAAAAATTGTTAATTGCCGAGAGTGTAATGCATGTTATAAAGACGACTTTTGTACATGCATCATAAATGCATGCAAATACAGATCAGATTGGTCTTCTCATCCTATTGAAGCTTCAGATCTATAGCTGTAGTCACTGACTGCAGCTCTTTTTTAAAATTTCATTCGGTTGACCTTGAAATTGTCCCCACCAACATATATTCTACAGATCCTTCAATACATTTCTCATTCCGATTTCATTACTCTGACTGGCAACAACATGGGTGACAGGTTTATTTCTTTTGAACATTTAATTACCGAAAGAGATGAGATGGAAACTCTATTTCACAACTTACTCACACTTATGGATAAGTATCCTTTAAGATGGATCAAAATCAAAGTAAAATATGTGGATCCTACCAGAATATTTTCATCATCGTCATCTTCCAACAGTGCAGGGGAAGAAGAAGAAACAACTCATGGTATTAAAATTATTGAATTGGACAACGAGGAACAAGAAATGCAAACTCTGGTTAAAAGTAAACTTAATATTTGATTTAAAACAATTATTAGTGTTTCTAATTTATATTACAGCTAATGCTTATTTCTACACACCACCCATGACCTACCCAAATGGGGTTTTGCGGCAAAATGCTCTGGCCGCCGGTTCGCATATGGGTATATCAACCTTCCCCCACCACTCTACCTTCCCCACTCCTCTACTTCCCCCTCCACCACCTTTGCCCACATATAAGTAACCCTCTGACCATCGCTCACCATTTGTTTGCTAACTTCCGAACAATGAGCTCCTCTCCTTTAACAACAAGTAAATGTACTTTTCTTATTCAATCACAAGAAGAATTACAAACTATTTTTCAAATTTTAAGTGATCTAATAATCACTCCAAATAACACCATTACTATCACTGTGGAAGTTTCCTACAATTCTTCTGATTACGAAAACATGGAAAGCGAAGACGTCGAAGTTTTACAGCTGCCAGATAATAGTCTTCCATCTTCCAAAGCTGCAACACCCGACATAGCTAATAATGATGTTTAGTCGACTACAATTATTTTCTTTACCCCCCACCATTTTTACAGTAATATATAACCTGTCCCTATCTCTGTTTCTCATTTCATCGCCAACTTTCTCACCATCAACACCGCTCCCATTTTTACCTGCACACATTTAATACACGAAGATGATGGATGATTTTTCATTTACGTCACAATTGGAAGAGGATAAACTCAAACTCGAAATCAACAGACTACAATTAGAAATAAAGAATCAACAAGAAATGATTCAGCTTTTACGACTATTCAAATGCGTACTGTGGATAGTATGTTTTTATCTTCTCATCGCTATCACCTTTGGCGTCTACCACTCCATCACCAGTAAACAACACTTCAACACCTCCTCAAATAAAACCACTACTTTTCTTTGATTAAATAAATTTTTACCCACCTTCAATCTAACCCCTCGGGGCTCACCTTTTTTAAAAACCCCTCCGGATGACCTTGACCCACTTCCAAAACCCACCCATCACTGTCAAAAAAACCCCAGCCGCTACTACCCCTACAACACTTACAACCGCTGACCTTGAACTGGACCAGGAGTAGGCAAACCCCACTACTCACGCAACATTGTGGGTCACAAGCTAGGAATTTAATAAATAATATTTTACCATACCATATTATTTTTATATATATCAATATAAAAGTAATATACCGTACTATAAAAATTAACTTTTTATCTTCATGAAAGAGAGTAAACATAAGAGAATAGAATGTTCGTCAATAGATTTATATTCTACAATCATTTATTTATTTTTTGTGTGGAATTACTGAAAATTAACAAATAGTGTTAATGAGTACATTTTATTAAAATTTTCATCTCGTTCCTAAGAAGGCTATATAAGCATTTATTTAATTACAAATCAACTTAAAGGTGAACATGTACGTTATGGTATAGGTATCTGAAAAATGTAATAATTTTTAATATATTAATATTAATTTAATATATTAATATATTATAAATTTAAAAATTTATAATATACAGCTAATTAATGAATTAGCTGTATATTATAAATTTATAATTATACTATTATGTGTAAAGTCATTTATTTGATTTGTAATTATTAATTGCTTTACATTTAAATAATTCGTGACTAATGTCAGTTTATATTCTAATAAAAAATTATTACATTTTATCAATCAAACTATTTTATTTTTTCGTCGAAATTACATAAAATATATTTTTAAGAAGAAATTATTTCATACTTTAACGTAATTGTAGTAAGCATGGACTATTGTAAAAATATTCATATTCAATTGAGGTTTATTAACTAAACAGCTTATAATTTACGAAACATGTTTAGTTTTTACTGAGGACCTAACTTAACCAGTTGATTCTACTCACTAAAAATAACAAAAAGAATACCTACTTAAATTTAGCCGATTCTGTTTATTTTGGTCATGTAATAGACTATTTTTTTTTTTTAATTCGTAGACTTTTCCCCACTCTTCAGCTCATAAAGCTGGAATCCGTTAACCTCTTTAATTATAATTGAAACTATTGGAATGAGTGTTAAATATTCTACAAAAGTAAAGTTAAATTAAACCAAATTTAATTACACTCATCGGTTCCCAGTAAAAATAAAACCAAAATTATCTTTAATTTATTATTAATTATTAGTTTTAACAATAGTTTATTGCTTTAATTGCTAGTCTGTGATGAACAACTAAATTAAACACTTTTTACTTAACACTCTGTAAAATGTAATACAATTTAATACAGTTTTTTATAGAAACATTTTAAACATTATTAAGGTCCATTTTTTATTTTGACTTCGTAGGGAAATTTTTAAGTGTTCTCATAGTTATCCAATAAATTATTTAAAATAATATTTCAATTAAATACAAGTCCAATAACTTTTTTGTTAACCAAGAATAAGTAGTTTCTAACTGTTTTGTTTGCATTATTTTCCAACAGAGGTTCCCTGCGAAAATCAAAGAAAAATTAATATCATTATTGAAAATTATCATGTAAATAAATTACATATATTATATTTTTTGTTTCCATATATTTTATTATTATAGCCTACTTAGTGTTTAAACATTATTTCATTTTCAAAAGTGGTATTAAGTGATTTCAGTGGTCTTCATTTTATATAGTAAGTTAAAATTTTATTTTTATTTTATTTTTTTATTTAAGAAAACATTCAATATGTATATACTTTGTTTTTTTTTTTTTACATATTGCACTGATACACACTGATAGAAACTGTGTAACAGAATTTCTGACGTAACCACTTCTAGTTTTGCATAAAACTACTAGACTGATTTCCTCAGGGAGTTCAAGCAGGTAGTTTCATTGGCTGCTGATAAAATTGCACCGTCTTCTTTTTTTAGCACTAGTAAGGAAACCGTTCACTAAGCTTTAAAGAATGTTGTCTATGTATCCCAAGTTTGTATAGTTCGATAGTTTAAATATATCTTCAATTTATTGAATTGTATGTAGTGGCTATTTATGTGTTAGGCCTACCATTATAAAATTTAGAATTTTTATTTATAGGACTATTTGAAAACGTACAGTAATCAACCGACAAACAACAACTAACTTTTTAAATTGGCACAAAAGCTTTGCAAAAGGTTTCCACTCTTCCATTTTACAATGAAGTACAAAGAATACCATTCTATAGGTTTCATGGAAAACTTGACAACAGAAAGTTCAAGGAATTTCACCAACAATATACAGTTGTCAATATATAAAGAACCTGGGGAGCTTGTTACGTCGCATGATATAAAGGAGCTCGTAGGTCCTGATTCATAGAAATGCGGTTCGATATATTTAATATGTCCAACTATAACAAGCTCCTTCACATACGTTGTGGAGCTGACACAACAATGGTCGCCGAAGACAAGATTTATCGACATAACTTTAGAAAAAGTTTCTTCCCATAGCCTCAGGCTTTACTGAAACTGTCGCATATTTTGCAAATACAATTTTTATGTATTTAAATCTTGTAATAATTATAATAAAAATTAATGAATTGATTTTAGAACAAAGTTGAAAAATGGAAATCTGTTTATGACGTGCTTTTCATGTTTTTGGCCTATAATGCCAAATTATACTCAATAACAACGAAATTGAAATGTGAACAAAAAAATTAATAAAAGTAAACCTCAAATAATTGTACCGATTCTAGTGTGTCAATTACACGAAATTTATTTGAAATTTTTCCAATGGATGAAATCAGAATTTTGGTTGTACTGTATTATATGAGCGGAATTCACGAAACTTGATAAAATAGTCCTTGTTTCTTTAAGCTTCAAATCGGCCTTTACTCTTCCTCAAACCATCTTCAATTCATAAAATCCTCGAACCGTCCTCAGAACTCTCTTAAACTTGCTTTGTTTATGAAAAAAAAACTTAATTTAGGGAGGTTATAGAAATATTTGAGGAAGGTCAGTGGAAGGTTGAAGGTGAGGAAGATATATGAACTTGTCTATGCATTTTACAGCAATTAGTTGTAGCAAACATTGTTATTCAGGCCAACAAAAAACAATTTTACAATTTAAACAATTAAAAAAAGGTGTTTTAGGACTATTACATTATTAATAAGTTAATTATACTTAAAATTTTATATTTGCTAAAAAATAAAAACAAATATTAAGAAACAACTCAGAATAAAATTGCAACATTGTTTTAGGCTATGTTTGTATAAAGAGACAAAACATAATAATTTCAACTCATCTAAAATTTTACAACGTGGATCACATTGAAAATCAACAGAATGCTATTCGAAAAGTAACACATTCCCCTTTAATAGTGGTTTTTTACAAAATAACGATGTTATGAAAACAAACTTTGGTTAAACTCAAATTTTAATTATTTTTGTTTAAGCCCGGTCATGTCCGCACTGGTGGAAAGTTTATTCGGCTGTAAACGCCGGAATGAGAAGGAACGGTGGGAGCGTGCCAATGAGACATGCGATACACGCTCGCCAGATGAGATGGAACTGGAACTACGTGGCCCCCGGTCAGGAAATGAAACGCGCGATTGCGACTGATAGTACTGTTCCTTCTGATTACTGTCGGGTCCGCGCCAGGGTCAAAGTTTAAACGTTTTGAAGCATAAAACCAACTGCTGAGCGGGTGAAACATGTACATTAATAGGAACTTCACTAACAATCTATATTCAAATTAAACATAGTTATTCATTATCTTGTTGTTGTAGTTTGTTTTTTTTTCATTTATTTGGGACGTGTCATATTAGATTCTACAAGCCGATTTAGTTTCTATTTTACGTATCTTTATCCTTACAATAATACATGGTTTTATGGCGTTTCTATATAGAATCCGCCTTGAACATGTTTATTTGGTTAGTAGATTCTTTATAATTAAAAAAATCATATTTTAAGGAAACGAGTTATTGGACACAGCACAGTAAAACAGCAATTTGTATCATGGGAGTATTTTTTGTTGCCCATTGACAACAAATTTGGACTTTAAGACATTAAAGGAAATGAAAATATTGAAGTTATTAAAGTCGAATCAAAAGAATGATATGGAACCTTTTGCTGTTAAAAATGGATAGTTTTATGACAGGCAATATTTAGAATCAACAGTGTTTTAAGTGACCACCTTCCACTCGGACCGTGCGATTCGCTGTACTTGGTCCAAGGTCAAATTCAGGGAGCCATCTACCTATCATCTATTGTCTTTTAATGCACCGATTTACAGTTTAAAAATAGTTTCTCTAGAAAAGGGAACTCCTACTTTTATTACTCAAAATCAATCATATCAGTTTTTGTGCTAATTAAAAAGAAACGCAAAACAAAAATTTGTTATTCAGGTATACTGTATTGTCTCCATTTTCTTTTACCATTGGTAAGCTTACTGGCTCAAAGTTCACATGTGAATATTGGTGTGAATAATTTATATAGTTACTATTATTTTACAGCCAAAATTTGTTTTTGTTTATTTATAAAAAAGTTTGTGGATTACTGACAAAACATCACACTTGACCTACTTCAAGATAACTCCTAAAACATTTTATGACCCATAATTTTTTACTTTAGTGCAAGAGGTCAAGTGTTTACCACAAAAGTCCGAGGCTTTGGATATGGCTTGACCAAAAGTGTTTAAGAGTTTTAAAGGGATATATTTTGCGCAGTCAAGTAGCCGTTGCGGTAACTACCAGAATACGTTTCGAATTGTTGCACGAACATTCTGAGGTCTTGCGGGTAAAAAATTCATCGTACAGTGCTTCACCTGCTCCCATTTATCGTTTTTATTTAAAGTCCAATTAAAGTGAGAGTGGTTTGAATTATAAGATAAAGACTTGGGTTATTTGATTTGATTTCAGATTATCAAATATTTCATTCCATATCTTACTTTTATCGGACTTAGAATATAGGCATAAATAGGAGCAGGCGAAGCACTGTCTGGGAGGAGCCCTTTCACCCCTTCTTACAGTATTGCAATATTACCGCACAGCCCACATACCTATATAAAAAATATTCAATATTACTTCACGAAACATCAAAATAAATTGTACAAAACATGGATGTCACTTGGACAGCTCTATTGATATTACTTAGGACGGAATTTGATTTTGTCAAGGGATTGCTCCAGCCGCTAACTAACCGTCTCAAATGTCCATCCACCCCGGTACTTTGGACCTAAGCCAGCCGAACGGCCCTCTCTAAAGCTTAGAACAAGGTTAACATAACCTAATTTGCTCACATTTCCTAAGCATTGATGGAGACCGTTGTGAATTTGACGATCATCCAACCATTCATCAACTTACAATAAAAATTATAGAGACCAAATGAGATAAGCATATACATTACAGATCATTATGTATACTTTACAATAACATTGTATACATACTGATCTGTAATTTATGTTGATCTAATATCGATCTAAAACTATTTCTATGGAAAGTTTAACTACGACATGTTTAAACGCAAAATACTACTCCATAATGACTAATCGGTAATTATAAACAATTAATAATCCAAAAACAATGTGGTGGTTATATTATTATAGGATCAGTAATAACAAGAATTTAAAATACAAGAATTAAATTTAAGTAAGATTTTTTTATATTTAAACTACATTTTATATTCTGTAGTTTTCTATGCTTAGTTATGCTATGATTTTTTTATCCTATCTACTCTGTGTAAGGCAAAAGTTTACATAGAATAATCCATGTATGAATGTTAATCGTTCTTTGCACATTTAACATAATACTGTATCCTCAAAGAAAATCCTTCAACAAGTAAGAAAGTACAATGCAACAAAACTAGTTCTTAACGCTTCTTATTTCGCCGTAAGCACATTTTATTTGTTGTTTCGATCTTTCTAAGCTAACTGTCAGTAGCAAATCTACTGTCAGCCGAAAGTGTTTACCCAATATAGATTTCTATATGATGTGCAACCGTTAATAATGTACCGATAATTAATGATGCCGTTATCTACATTTAATTTCACATTCCAATGCTGACCTGACATCAAATAAAGGTGGCCAGAGTCGGAAGCGGCCCGTATGTGTGTGGATGGTTTCATGACCGGCCCATATTCAGCTGTTGCGGCGCTTTATTATTCATGGCCGCTGTGTCGTTACTCTGCATCCATTTCCTTTCACTTAACCGTAATCTGGGGACTACAAATAAACTGTTTGTTGTGTGAAATTGTTTCGAACATGATTCCTCTTTCTACATGACCATCGAGTAATTTTAATTCAATATATTTTTCCTACTACTACATGGAATAATCATCAGCTACTATCATTCATCAGCTAAAGTTAGAAAGTCAGATGATCGGACCATGGAAACGGGGTTTTATGGCGTTCCCAAAGGGTCAAAATGGGTGGGCATCAACAATATTATGTAAAACTATTCAAAGAGCTTGAAAAACAAACAGTTAAAATAAATAGACATAGGGCTTTTTATTTTTCAATATTGTCTTATTCAATTTTCAAATATTATTACAGTGTTTTTAATAAGTGAATACACAACTCAATGACCCCATGTAATGAATGTAAAACTGATTTCTTAATTTATTGAAACTATTTTTCCAACCGCCGCGACAATATGACGGCACCGCACGGCCGCGGCGGACCAATGCCAGTGCCAGTGCCAATGTCGGGGCCAATGCCAAGGCTGGCATTATGCAATCCCCGTAATTGCTGAACCGGATTTCTCGGCCGCCGCCTCATCTGTTATGTCAGCCGATAATTGCTAATTGCATCTCATCGATTAGCGCCGCATTGTCATCCGTTTAGTCTCAAATAAAACTGTTCGATACGGAATAAAACCTATTTAAGGTAATGCGCTGTGGTATTTATTGAATGCGAATGTGAAAGATTACTTGTATTTAGTAAATTTACCCTTAGTTAAAAAAGATTAAACAACAATTTCCAGTTCACATGAATATAAATACCAGTAATGATTATGGTGTTTCCAAATTGAAATACTGTATACTATTTTATAGATTAATTTTATAGATTTTATAGACAAGCTGCACTTGGGGTAAAGAAAGAGTTTGTACGGTTCTTATTCTTAGTGATATGTGAACTAGTCTCCATTACCACAAGTAAATGTTTTGGATTATAAATTAAAATTAAGGAATTTAGACCTTTCAAAATGGGGTTTGGTATCGAGTAAAATGTAAAAAAAGTATTTATCTTCAATTTTCAATTTTCAAAACTATTTTCTTCTTCGCAATATCTTGCTTTTTAATAAAGAGTCATTCTACTTATTCTGTAGCTTCAATAAAAAAAAAAAAAAAAAAGCTAGCTTACAAATTTGATGTTTGCTATTAGGCTACGCCAAAATTGTATTTCTTACTGAAACGTTTTGAATTGAAGAGTAATAAATATTAAAAACAATGTTTTTTTATTAAAGTAGTGTATTAAATTTGTATAACTAAAAACATCCATTGATATTATGACCAAAAATCTTTATCAAAATCGTTCTGTGTACGTATTCCCATTTAAACGTGTGGAACGATAACATTAGAAAAATGTTATCTCTGATTCGAGGGTAACTAACGAAGTGGACTTTTCACCGAACTGTACATCGGACTGAGCATCGTACCGGACGGAAAGTCCGGTAGTGTGTCACGGGTACCGTACACAGTACCAGACGCCGGACCAGACACCGTATCGAACGTCAAGCTGAGCGCTCTAGAGGCGGTTTTCTGGTTAAAATCAAAGGAAAGATCAGTCCAGTGTACGGTATTGTGTGAATCAGGGTCATTTTGCCCCTACGCCATCCCGAGCGTCGCCTCGAACGTTAGTAATGGAACTCCCCTCCCCTCACCAAAACATCCTCTAACCCTCTCACTCACTCAAGCTCTCCCTCTCCCTCTAAAATTCATTTAACTCTCTTGGTGAATTTATCCGGGAAGATGCTCTGTCCAATATCTTGTTCGGAGAAATGTTCGGAGTAAGTTTACCTCCCTTGGCGGTGTATTGTTCGGTTATATGTTCGGTTTAATGTACGGCCCGGAGCAAAGTCCGGTAGTGTGTTGAGCTTTTTCATTTGACCGGAGCCGGGTGACTGGCTGCCGTTGACTCTAGTTGGCGTGATATGGCCCTAGCATGCCTGCACGCAAGCACACACACTAACTTGTATTACTTAAATTTGTGCAGTAGTAAACCTGTTGTTTGCTATATGACTCAGTCTGGGTTGATCGTATTGCTTGATGTTTTACAGGTTGAAAAACATGCATGTCGTACCGTTGCTGCAATGGAATTTCTTGCATGGTTCAAATATGTATTCCTGGTTCATTGACGAATTTTTAAATTGATATGCTAAAGCATTAATTAATAACTTTATTTATTTTTGTGTTTACATAGATAATCATAATTGATTCTTTTGATGGTTTATTTGCCTAGTAATAAAACATCTAATAAAGATTCGCCCGATTTTAGAACTAAACTACGCAATCTTTGATACTTATGTATTAGACATAAAAAGTCTGTGCAAATATTTTTTTTATTCCACTAATCAACAATCATTTAGTGGTTTTGCAATCTTTCTATTGGTATCATATTAAAACTGATACATATACTAATCAAACACTCTCCACACAGAAAGGCAAAGTGTCACTATAAGTTGGGAGAGCTTTAACGAGGCCAACCAAACAGAACCAGTGGAGTATGATGGAGTGTGACCAGAAGGAGCAGAGCTTAGGTACTTTACCCCTTACCAACCAAACCCTTTCCCACAAAAATCTTGAAATATGTTAAATCTTGTTGAATTTAGAGCTTGTCACCGATCATGGCCAACCAAACAGAGCCAGTACAGTATGCTTGTCATGAGAGGGAGCAGAGCTTGCATTACCGCTTAACCAACCAAACCCTTTATTACAAAGGTAAAATTTGTCATATCAGTTAAATTGGAGCTTATCACTGTACGTGGCCAACCAAACTCGGCCGGCACAGTAGGACAGGTGGCGACGGCATTGCCGGGAGTCGGCGACGTGTGTCGAATCGTGTAGGAAGGGGGCTAATCATTTCAACCAGTCTAATTTCCACTTCAATTCGATTGTAACAATGCGTGAGCCGGCACGCATCGCACGCACGACCGGCGCGGCGTCGGCTCCAAGGCCACCTCCCCCTCCCACAACATCCGACACTACCGTCGCAATTAAAACGGGATTGTAAATCATTTCGATGTTTAAAGGCCCATTCGGCCAGGAGTGTTCCAGCGTGCCATTATAGTGCCAGCCGAAACTGATGGCGACCAAAGTGGCGGCTGCCATATCGGTCGGCCGTCGGGCCGCCGAACTGCGGGAACCACCCCAGGGTATTGTTCCTGATATGGCTAGGCGTGGCTGTCGTGATATCGGCTACAGATTGTGACTGTGTTTGGCTAAATACTTTCCTACCGTGACCTTGAATATGGGCAAACAAGTATTATGTTCTGTATGTCGTTGAACGGTCATTATTTATACTACAGAAAAGTAGGAGAGTATTTGAAGACCCTAACTTGGAAAAAGTAGGGTAGACCGGGGTACTATGTCACAATGTCTACTGTGAGAGAACAGGGTGGAGAAAGGAAATTCTCTAGTGACACCCATACATTCCTTAAGGGTGGGTTTACACGTGAGAGTTTTTCACTCTCGGAGAGTGGTTAGTTACTCTCATAAAAATCTCAGACAGCTGTTGATAGTACTCGCAGAAAACTGTCTGGGATTAACAATCTTGGAAAATTCTCTTGTTGTGTAAACACCTCTGCGAGTACCTGCTGAGAGTACGAAACTCTCTGAGAGTGAAAAACTCTCACGTGTAAACCTTCCTTAAGGTCAGCTGTTGTTACAAACCATGCCCATTGAGTAAATATGGACGTATTTCATAACGTATAGAGTGGTCAGGAGATAGGGAAGAAAGGAACGATTTCTACAGGACTCAGACCTGTTTCATGGCAATATCGATTGTTGAAACAACTGTGTGCTTTCTTTATCGACTACATATTGCATCAAAAACTACAGTTATCGCCTTCGTAGAAAATTATAGAGGAAACATTTTTTAAATCGAACTGAAGTTATCGATTGTTGAAAGCTTTCGGTTAATCTCATTGGTTGCCAGTTAGTGACGCCCCTGTTGGACGATCTTTTCGTTCAGCGTTCCAATATTTTAACATTGCTTGACCACTCTATAGTTGGGAGATGACTTGTTGGCCAGCTAGGAAAAAAGGGATTGAGGGGAGGTTACCCCTACCTCAGTGATTTATAGCTCTCCTATTTGTCAATTTTTATGTCTTATTTAATTTCAATGCTATTTAACAGCTGATAGTGGGGGGGTATCTTCCCCTTCACTAGCCAACAAGTCATCTCCCAACAATATGCGTTATGAAATAACGTCCATATTTACTCAATGCCATGCCACAACTGTTGATCATTGTTGCCGTTTAGTAATTGCTGTTTATTTTAGTTTGAGGTTATGTTTGATATTTGACAGTGTCTTCCAACAGAAACATAACGAAAATAACATTTTGTGTACAATAAATTTTGTAAATTTTGTTATTTTGTAACTCTTCTTAATACACCCGTATTTTTGCAGATGATGTGTAACAATAAGAGGGAAATCGAAAAGGCCACTTCTAATACACTTTTTCTTGTAGTGTTAATTAAATTGTATAATAAAACCGTACTTAAATTTATACTTCATTACTTTTAAAGATATCTAAAGGACTAAAATATTATGCTAATTCAAAAGCACGATAAACATTAAATGTTAGTTATCTGTAAGTTGTTTTTTTTTTAAACTAGGCCTACCCATATCCACTTTAAAGTAGCCTAAATGTGACAAAGTGTCCCATGCCCTGTGACAAAGTAACCTGGGCATATGGGACCCTTTGTCAGAGTTGCATGAGGTTTGAAAAAAATTGTAATTAATTACTTTGGTAACTATCATGCATTTGTATTCGGTCATAGCCTTAAACAAATTAATAGATACAGAAAAATTGTGGCAAATTGATGCAAGCATGACGTTAACGTTGGATTACACTAGTGCAGTGGGGACAACGACGTGAACGGCAATACAAGGAAACCATCACCACAATTGAACCGCTGTAAAAACCGACTCCACCTCGTAAACTCAACTCCTCCAATTGGGCCACTTAAGCTTATCGTTTATACTGATTAAAATAACCGGCTATATAGTGTTAAACTGGATGGAAAAACATGGAATTATTTACATTATGTATAAAATAGATTTTTTTTTTTAGTTAGGATTAGTTTTTTATACATAGGCTTGTTAAAATTTAATTAAAATTTTATTAAATTTGTTCACATGACAATATTGATACAAGGATTATTTGTAGAATTTATTAATTATTGATAAAACTGGAATAGGGACACAATAAAATCCGTTATGAGATAAAGTGTATGAATAAAACCATTTTTGGGACATTTATCTTTTAATTGATGTGTAAAACCTAGTAACTAATGTCAATTCAAGTACAAACATCCATTAAAGCCTTCACATTAGTGCTAATGTTATAAAAGGTGTTTTTCACAACTGTTTGAGAATATATTAGGACATTCTAGGAACATCTTCGTCAATTTAGGACGTATCTTAAGAGTTCCTAGGTTAGGCGATAATCTAATATGAACATCATAGTAATATCGTCCTAAAGCCCTAGATTACTTACACTGCCTTAACATTGCGAAGTTCATGAAAATCAAACAACAAATTAATGGGTAAGTTGGTAAATTCAATTTTATTTATACAAAACTGTAAAATTGCAGTAATTAAGCAGTGAAAATCTATTTTATCTCCAAATATAAATATAATTAAAGTTGTGGTTATTGGTTGGTTTCTGTAATATTGGTATCATTGTTTGGATAAACAATTTGTCGACTTTTTGTGCCTTATCATATTTTGTTAAGATTTAAAATTACCACCATTTACCACAACTAAACACTGGGAAAAAGCATTTTTATGTGAATAGACATTGGTTTAACATAGTTCGATGCCAAATATGGACTTGATACAAACATTTAATTAGATAAATAATGAGTATTTGTAAAAACCAAAATAGCTGCTATGAGAGAAACCAGGCTCATTCAGAAGATATTACTATGATATCCATATTTATTCGGTCAGAAAAAAATTCCCTAAAATATTCCAAGGGAGTTCAGAAACATCCTGTACAAATAGCGAATGGAATATAGGCTATCTAACACAATTGGCCACATTGGCCTTCCACCCTCATTAAAAACCGGTGGGAAGTCGATCGTGCAGTTAATCATGCGAAAGGCCATAAGTCTGTGGAATTAGCACGTCAAAGTGTTTACAATAAAAGTCAAATAAACAGTGGGCGGGTCCAGGCGCTTGGTTGATCATCGGGGAGCGGCCCACTAACAGACACGGGTAACCTGTCATTATCAGTCGAGGGAGGGGGTGGTGTAAGCGGGGGGGGGGGGGGGGCGAACGTTATCTAATTATCTGCACAACTCAAGGCCAAGTGGTGCATGATCGGACTGGCTGGCAGTTTGGGGCTGAGTCGCTCCTGGCTGATTGCATTTAATAAACCGGTAACGACCCCCTGAACTTCAAAATGAATATTATAATTTTTTTAAATTAAATTGTTGCTTTGAATAGTGGATCAAACAAGTTAAAACGATAGTAGTTAGTGCAACGATTGCACTATAAAGCATGAACGCAATCGTTGCATACACTGTTTTCCTTACAATCAACATAAATTTACAAAACTACTAAAAAATAAAGTAATAAACATGAAAATATATAGGTGGTCCAACATCAAAAACGTAACTTAAAAGAACCTTTGCGTAATTTGTATTACTAGTATACGTGTTGCTCGAAATAGAGCAAATTATTTTAATACAATAAAAATATTACTTTTAGCTTTAAATCAATGACATCCAACCAATCCAATATTGTGTAATCTCTTTAATCAACAAAACTACAACTATTAACAGCTGATTATTAACAGATGTTTAAAATGCTTTATTCAATCCCAATGTTATTTAAATGTGAAATTTTGAGATTTCAATGGTGGATAGGGCCTTTATTTTCAGTCCGATTCTCATCAGTTTTTGGCGGAAACAACTACAGACCAAGCCCTATCCAACGACACCAAAAACTTTAAAATCGGTTGAAAATTGTAGGAGGAGTTCTCAAGACAAAAAATAGTATTTCACCAATAGTCCGGAAAGTGACCCATTTCTGGGCGAGATAGTGTTTTACGCGCGAGGCGAAGCCGAGCGTGGAAAACACTATCGAGCCTGGAAATGGTCTTTCCGGACGAGTTGTGAACGATACTTTTCATCACGACGCAATTATTAATAAATGTGGAAGTTTTAAAGGAGGATTATTTTTGTAAATTCTTCGCCATTGGAAAAAGTAAACAAAGCTGAAATGCAAAATTTAATTTGTTTTAAACCCAGCTGATTGTTGCTGTACGGAAAAGTTTGTTTACCTTGGACGGAAAGTAATGTTTACAAACATTACTTTCCGTACAGGTCATTAAAATCAGCTGACGGTGACAGTTTGGGAAATGACTACTTTCCAAGGTCTCAGCTGTACGGCAAGTTGTCACTTTCGTATACAGAGTGATGAAAAAACCCTTAGCGTATTAAATAAGTATAGATAACGCCACTTGCTGAGCTCTCGGTGAAGCCAATAACCCAATTTTTTCATAAATTGAACTCCCGTAACCATAAAGATTCAAAAAGTGATTACTATTATCTTGATTAATAGGTTACAAGGTATATGGTAAATAAAAGAATATAAACTCCGTAGAAAACCATGCCTCAAACCGAGAATGAAATACTACAAGGCCATATATTGAAGTTTCTGACGCCATAGATTAAAATATGACTCGGAGTCTTCTAAAAATCTTTGTGTAAGATTAATAAAAGTACTTATTGATTGTGTTAAATGGTTTTGTTCGTAAAAAATTACTACACTGTCTAAAAAGTTTTTTGTATTCTCTGAGCGGTTGAATAAAATCACCAAGAAAGATATTTATATGTTTTATAACATTCAGAAAACTGGATATCTTACCTGATTCAAATATTTATAATGACTAATATTAACTGAATTGCAATAAGATAATTTAATTGCCATTCCTATAAAACAACTATTTCTTATAACAGGGTTTTTAATGCTTAAATAACATTTAAATGAAACATAAAGTAAAAGTTTGGAAATTTCTAAAAAACATAATAAACGTTGTTTTCGGAACAGTCAGCTGTGATTGAAACTAGTCGATTCCCGATGGGTTGGATAAACGGTCTGGTAAACAGAAGGAAAATAATAACTTACGGGTCTACGCCAGAAAAAACATGCAAGATTTACATGTGCTGCTAATACGAGTGCTGCTATTCTACATACAGTAACTTATTCCATCGTACAATATTCAGAGATCAGATTTTTATGCTTTTTGAAACAAGTGAAACGATTACAAATCCCTAACAAAGTTGGTCAACGTCAATTTAAACGAGGCTAATACTAAACAGCTAAAATCAGTTTAAATATACAAGATAAACAAATAACAACGTAAAAGGCAAACAAATACGTCAAAATTAATAAACTGTTATCCAAACTATATATTTATTTAAGGTTGTATGGTAAAAAGTATTGTTGGTAACTCGTCTTAAACTGTTAAATCGGTGCTCGATCTAATTTAGGTAGGCCTACTCGGCTTCGCCTCGCACTTAAATCTCGATCTTGTAACGACCAATTTCCGGACTAGCGATGAAATATACTATACCCTTACCTATCCCTCATTCTTCATACGTTAAGAAAATGCATCATAATTTACGTTTCAGAAAAAATGTAGTTCTAATATAAGTATTTAATACAAATTAGATTAAACAACATTACACGACTAAGTAAAACAACAAAAGTTGTATAAGTTAAAACATTTTACGAGCGACAACAATAACATTTCTCAGCACGTTTGAAAGGTCCAATTTATGAAAGAGCCGTTTAAAGCTATGGTAGGGTTGTACGTGGTAGTGGTAGACCGACCGCCGTTTGTCCACAATTGAATCAGCAATAAACGGAACATGATCCCGTCAAGTGAACTCTTTTTATTGGCCCATTTGGTTTTATACTTTGACCTATTGAATTTAAATAGCTTTTAACTCGAATAAATTGTAATAAGAGTGGTATGAAAAGGAAGTCTCTAAAAGGGTTACTAAACCATCAAATAGTAAAATAACTGTAATATGGAATGAATTATTATTTTAAATTTTATTAATAAATATAAATACATATTGTTTATAAAAGAATGTCGGGATGTTAAACGGACATTACTTAAAGACCTCTCAAGATAAATAAACAAACGTCAATGTTAAGTTAATGCAAGTAAATTTTGTTTACCCCATTGTAAGAGATCAAACATTGACTTCATGATAGCGCGACACTCAAAACATCAGATTTCCAAATGTTTGGATAGGCAAGGATGCGCCTATTCCCTGACCTACCAGAAATGATGATTTAACTTTTTTGGGGGGTTTTTATGGGGTTACATCGTGAAAATTGTGCATGCAGACAAAAGTTATTATGACACATCTGTGTGAGCAAATTTCAACGATCACGACTGTACCACCAGAGTTGTGCAAAATACTTCGAAAGAAATCGAATACTTCTTTGATTTATGCATAGCAATAGATGGAGCTCACATTGAAACGTATTAAGGCATTAAACAAACTTTGTTTTTTCTATTCTTTTTGATAGTCTATTTTAATCCTTTAAGTATGTAAGTACCTTTAAAACTTCTTCAGTTGTGCCCGTTTAAAATTCAGGCATCCTTTTAGAAACACTCTGTATATTGTACAACATGTGTATGGTAACATTTTAAAATTAAAACTATGCAATTTTTTATAAACTTCTATGGAACATTTTTCTCTATTTAGACACATGAAAGACGTCTTTTTTCTTTTAGAAATCTGGTTCAGTTATACACTAGAAATTTGCAAAAGTTGTAAAAAAATACAGGGTATTTATAAAAGTTGAAAAGCACACATTAAACTAAAACAAAAACATTTGATACCCACGTTTAAATTGCACCTACATTTACTCCAATCGTGAGCGAATGTTGAAGCACGTTAACCTGGAAAGCACATTCGTGACTCTCCCTGTACAAAATGACGGATGTTTTAAAATATTTACGACAATGAGGGCATTTTCAGGCCGCAGGTTACAATCACATAGGGCCCTCGTTTGATGTGAAAATGACATTGTAACGACGCGACGGTCAATGGGCTGTCCCAGACAAGGGTCAAACATTATACTGTATTACCAATAGATAAATAAAACTACAAAATTTGCATGGAATTATTATAGGAGGTAACAAGACAACAAAGTTCCAAAATGTAATGGGTAAGCGAAGGATTATTGTAAACTTTGTAAATTTGCTGAGGTGTCCTTCCGTCATGTTAATTTTAGGAGAGGATTTTTACAAGAAAACTAATTATTTTATATTTAAATTCGTAAAGAAGTATTTATAACCACTCTTGAATAGATTGTCAATTAGCCTATGATTGTAAGATTTTATGGTATTTTAACCTGTATAACAGTATTTTAAATCTATATTTGTTCAAACAGTATTTTAATTTCGCCTGCGAGAAAAATAAAATATATTACAAATCACAAACGTTTAATGCTTTAATAATCAGTTATTCCTAAATTGTTAAGCTATTTACCAAAACTTTATTAAACTACAAACTATCCATGTTAAATAAAAAATGTCTCAGTGAAGTATAAAGCAAACGGATTTGAGAATATAAAGTTTGCAATATTTTCCTAACATTTTGAATGCAATATAATTCGTATTCGATTAAAAAAGACAGCTACAAGTATTCTAAGAGAGCTACGGTACATTCTGTAAGTTTGTTTCTAAATGTATCCTGTATGTTTCTAAATGTATCCTGTTTGTTTCTAAATGTATCCTAATCAGCATGCGTATTTACTTGCTATAAAGTGACGACAGTAACAGCCGAGTTGTAACTAAGCTAGTGTAACAATAGGCAACACATGCAAGAGTAATATTCAGCCACCAAGCCGCACGTTCCCGTGCACATGCCCTGGACATTACACTAAACTATAGTGACGCGGTTAGCCTACATGACGTGGTTAACAAGTGTGTTGCACGAATAAAATCTATTATTCTTCAAATAAGTGTTTGAATTATTTATTTGAAGTCCTTGCATAGTTGTTGTTTTCATAACAGGTGTTTTCGTTATGTGGTTTTCAACACAAAATAGTAATGTAGTAATTTTGCTTTAGATTAAAAATATTGTAACAATATTGAATTATTTACTGTAACTGTCAAACAGCAAACCAACCTAGCGTGAATGGCAAATAAACCACAAAAAAACATTTATATTGCTTAATTTCGCCTACACTAGTTTTTCTATCCATTTTTTAAGTTGGCATCTTGGTTGAAGATTACACAAAAAATTGTTTCATATAAAACCATCTATCAGCCTTTAAATGAATGAGGAAGATTAAAACATGAATGGTTAAACAAAACAACATAATAAAGTTATTTATATTGTGATTAATGATTTATAATTTATTGTTTATTTTACTATATACGTTTGATTACTATAGAACATAAGGTAAGTTTCCATTAAAGGGTAATTTACTTTCGTTTTTAACCCATCTTTAAATTTTAAACATTAACTTTAGTAAGCAAAGTGCTCACCTTGAAATCCAAATGTTGTCGGTTATATTCTAAAAAAAGTTTAAAAGTTACTATTAACTTTTTAAAGGTTCAATTCCAGAACCAGTTGCCATATGCCATTGGGCTATTAATTAATTATGCTCTCTAACAAGAATTCGACTTTAGATAGTAACAAGGGCGCTGTTTGGACTGTTATCCTTTAAAACGTCACCCAAAATGAAATTAAAGTGCGTAATTGTTATATGGCCATATGGAATGCAAAGTCCTATACAGTTCTTATACAGTAATAGATTTCAAAACACTAAAATACAACTTAATGTTTTATTTATTTTTATAATGTAATTTTATAATATTTAATAACTTTATTCAGTTACCATGTATTATACCCATAATGTAAACTGTTGGATTAGAATTTGTAAATTTTTTATAATATTGTTAATCACAATAACTGAACAATTAATTTTATAATTTTAATTTTCACAAATATCAAACAGTAGACTGAGTTAATTATTATTTTACAACAAATCCTACCAGGTTACTGCAGGTATTGTTGACAAACCAAAGTAAGATTGCAATCATCTAAGAGAGACCGTGCGTCGAGTTCGCACGACTAGCAGTGCACAACCATAGAACTATAAACATGGAATGCTGACTCGAGTAATGAAAGGCAGCCAAAAACGGTCCGACTGTATCATCTCCCTCCTCCCGGGGTCGGTATAAAACTGCAATTCCCGCAAAATCTGAGTGACCGACGGCGATGCAGCGTTTCACTCAACTCGATATTTAAACTATAAAATGCTAAGCAATGTAGTTTAAATTTGTATAGGGTTTTACAGCTTTAAATGATTAACAGATCGGTATCGGTTTCAGGCCAACAAAAAATATTTAAAATTATACAGGTTTCGCTGCACTCAGTCAGCGTTCCATGTTTATAGTTCTTTGTGCACAACCTGTGTCTTTATACGGGGGTAAGTAACTTAAAGGCTCAAATATTGTCCGTCCGTCCAGTCCGGTTGTTCCGTTGGCCGGATAACACGGAGTCTTCACACAAACACTGATGACTCCAACTCGCTCCCCGCCATCCCCTTTGTTTTTTTCGAAATTTTCATTCCGTACGCGTACAGTTCAATCCAGCCGATCCGAAATAATTAGGACTGAACGCTGATCGGCTTGATGAATTTTCGTATTAGGCGGAATTCATAAATAATGCGAGATATGTAATGGTCACGGTACTACTTAAGTTATCTTCTAAAGGGTGTACGATAAAAGAATTCAATGCTTTCGGACCTCAAAAGGCGTTCGATAGAATGGACGAAAACAGAAAGAACATGCTAATTCCGTCGAAAATGGCCAAAGCTCAGAAAAGCTGACCCAATAGTGATGGAATAATTTCCTATAACCTATAAATTCCTTGTAATATCGAAAAATTTTATGACCCCCTTGTGTGAGTACCTCAGAAGCAATCGATATTTGTAATAAAACTGTTTTCGGATAAAGCGGATTTCGGTATAGCAAAACTCTATTGTATTTTATTGGTGTATTGATTGAATAAAGATGTAGGTTTATAAACTTATTTTGTGAATTATTGGAAACTCTTCATATTTATCGAATAATCCAATATTTATACATTAAATTGTAATGCTCCAATATTTCGCCGAGTAAGGTCTTTTTTTAATTGAAAATATTCTCTTCATTTGTGTTGTTAATTATTTATCTCAATCAAATTAAAATGCAAAAACATTGTAAGAGAAATTTGCGGCACAAAAAATAAACTAAAATCTTGATATATAAAACGTTAAAAAGATTATTTTCCATTCATGAATAATACTAGGGTTAATCACAAATGAGTAAATAAACCCTATTAGGCCTATAATCTACAAAATTCGACTATTTGATTGAGCTGCTAATTCGAAGGTCTCTCATAGCATTTTACTTCGATACTTTTTTATTTGAAAATTATATTCACAAGGAAAAATATATTTTTTACAACTTGAGAAATAATTGTACCTAATTTTTAGAATAACAAGGTCAGAGTTGAAGAAGAATATATATAAAGAGTTAGCCACAAAGAATTGCCCGTTTGGACGTACAATTTATTATACTGGGGGCTGAGGGACCAAAATGCCTTTGAGGTTTTTATTATGTTTTATGTTGTAGACAAAATGAATATAATGATTGTTTTGTGTACATCATACTAAAACAAAATTCGAACAAGAATTAACAGTTTTTATTGTTTTCTGTGCAAATGTAAGAGCTAACAAACTTCCTTATTATTGATGAAAAATGTAAAATGTTTAATAGGAAAGAATTCTGAACGCGTTCAAGAATGGTTGTAACTATAAAATGTAATGGGAGTATAAAAAGCGAAAGTCTTGACTTTGTATACCGCTATTAACATAAAATTAAGATCCCGATTTTATGTCAAGCCTCTTAATATTCTTGGAAGGACTTGTATAAACATAAATGAGCCAGTCGTACATTTGCGGAGAAACAATGCCAAAGGATTTACTTGAAATAGGCCTAACAACAAATTCTCTTTATTCCCTTTTAAAATTTCACTGTAGAATATGCATTTGTTTTCACTATTTCACCTATTCTCGTGCGACATTAATTTTTTAGAAGAACTTTTGGACTATCAACACTGTAAATAAGTACCGTATGGAGGGTGTTGATATAAGTGTGCCAGCGGTTTCGTTCAAGAACTTTATTTAACTTTATTTATTTTACTGAATGTTTCAGATATGCAGGCAAAGAGTGTTTGTCCTATTTTATTCTTTTGGACTTAAAAATCTTAAAAATCTAACTTAAAAAGTCTTAAAAATAGGCATAAAATATAATAAAGTCATAAAAATGGGGGGTACGATTTAAAAAAATTTAGGTTTACTGCCATGATAAAAAATTCTAGATATAATAAAAAAAATTTAATTGTGGTAATTAAGAGAATATAAAATCAATTTTAGTTGATCCTAACTCCTAACTGCAAACTTTCTTCGTTATATTCTTGGTTTTTTACTGTTTTTGTTTTTTTCTACGCCTGGGGCCCTTTATAATGTTTTTGAGGGGAAAGTCCAAACCCCAGTCTTGTTAGGCCTACTATCTAACGTTAACCAGTTGTTATATAGCATCATTAATTAATAGCCCAATGACAAATGGCAACTGGGTTCGTTATTGAGCCAATAAAAAAGCTAGGCCCCAACTTTTCTCAGTATTGAACAAACAACCTTTGGATTCAAAGAGGAAAATCTTTTTACTCTATCCACTCAGCTACAAAGTCAGTTCACTATATCACTATATTGAGACAGGGACCTCACATAGTGGGTTTTTGAACCTGAATATGAATGAGAGATGAGTGTAGGATGATTGTGGCGCGATCTTGTAGTCTTGTTACTGACTAAGGCCGACATTCTCCTTAGACAGGACTGTTAATTAATAGCCCAACAGCCAATGGTATCTAGGGACCTACAGTTTTTAACGTGGGATCCGAACCACAATTTCAACCTCCAATTTACGAATTGGTCTAATTATGAGGATGATCCTTATGGATGAACTAATTTTCACTAGTGCGGACGTTAATCCCCACCAAGGAACATCGCATACACAAGGCATCGCTTATAACTATCCACAATTCGTGACCTCCAAGTAGCTGGATTACAGGACGTCGCCACCGTCCCAGTCATAATTTATTTTTAGTTAAAAAACTAAGTTATTTTTAGTTTTCAAATAGATTTGCTTTTGCACCATTAATCACACTGAATAATAATTGAAAAGTAAATCTTGGTCAGTGATAGGGATATTCCTGTAAGAGAGCAAAAACAACTTGGTACATAAAATGTTATAGTAATAATAACTCTTAGTTTTAATTTAACCAATTAATACTAAACTATGTAGGGTAGTATCGACGTTTAAAAAACGCTTGTTTAACTTTATAGCAATATTCGCTTACTATAGGATTAGTGCAATAAATTTCATAAAAAATGTAACTTTAACTGAGTGGACGTTTAATTCGATTGATGACGCATGGTAGATTTTTTATATCAGAAAAAATATGTTTATGGCTTTAAAAACCGTTACGAAACTGTAAATAAAAATATTCCAACCAGTTAGGCCTACACCCAGTTATTAGTTATCAATAACATAAATATTAATTATATGAATCTTAAATAGCCTACATACCATTACGCACTTATATTTTTAAAGTTTTCTAAGCAACTAAAGTGCTTAATTGTAGAAAAAAGAGATTGGATAGGTAACATGCATAGTCATACAACAAAAGTTTTCAGTAACAAGAAATCTAATAAATTATAAAATATAAATATTTGTGTAACAAACTCGACGACTTATTACACTGTACATCTCTTAATACTACTACAAACGAATTGGATTTAAAACGTATCAAAATAGCTAAGTAGACCTTGCTCCAACCCCAAATTGAAATGAAGGGAAGGAGAGAAAGCGGTTTCCCTGACAAATGTCATTCCCACATCTACAAATTGCACCTGCAAAATGAACGCGGCCGACCACTTAGTAACATTAGGGCAGCGGCCGACCAATTTGTTTTAATTCCAATTCCTAAAGTAGCACATTTACCACCCTCAAAGGGATGAATAATTTATTTTGTTTTACATAAAATATTAAAAGAAGAATGCTAACCTGTTAGTTTTATTGCCGTGAAATTATAATAAATCAGATGAAAATAATAACGGTTTGCCTCTTGTTAGTGCTCTATAATTTTCTCCAATGCAATGAAAAAAGGACAGCAAAAATCGTGCAAATCCATGAGTTTTATGTTTTATGACAGTATAATATTGATTTTGGCAGTACGAGAAAAAATATTTCATATCATGCAAAGAACATTTTATTTTAGTGAAATGTTTACACTTATTCATTCTCACTGGGCTTTTTAATAAACATTTTTATATCTGTTTAATGTTTGTCACACTATATTAAAATAAAATACAAGAAGTCTTATCTACACCGGAAAACCAACCAAGGTCAAAGTGAAGACTTGACATCATTCCTGACCCTGGGTCAATGCGGGCTTCCGTCTGTGTTGACACAATTAGCAACACATCTACAGCAGACGAATCATACTACAACTACGAAGATGTATAAATCTTCAGCCAACTAAAATGTAAGCCTACTCGTCTATATACCAGAGGACTAAATGAGGTCACCGGTGAGGATTTGACCTTCACTCTTGACCCAATATGGGCTTACAACCGGATTGGCATCTTATAGGCAACACAAAAGTTGAATCTTGCTACATATACAACAAAGCAGTCAGCTAAAATGTAGCCTAAGCCATTTAGTCTACACCAAAAACCAACTGAAGTCAACGATGAGGTCTTGATCTTCACCCCTAACCCTGGGTCGATTCGGGCTTCCGTCTGTGTTGACATATTTTAGCACTACAAAATCTGAATCATAATACAACTAAATTACTTCACTTCAGCCAACTAAAATGTAAGGCTAAGCGTCTACACCAAAGGGCCAACTGAGGTAAACAATGAGGACTTTATCTTCCCCCTTACCCTGGTTTAATACAAGCTTCCGCCTGTTAGTACATGTTCAGCGTTACAACGGTTGAATCATATTACAACAACAATGCACCCAACTAAATGTCAGTCAACTCTTCTATACCAGAGGACCAACTGAGGTCAATACTGAGGACTTGATCTTCACCTCTGACCCTTGGTCAACGCGGGCTTCCGCCTGTGTTGACATGTGTAGCGCTACAACTGGTCCCTGTGATGTTCCCAACAACATTAATTACAAAACATTTTACCACAAATTGTAACAACGTTTTATAACAAATTCTAGTACCATCGTTTTACTCCCCTGTAGATTAGATTTCCTACATTAAAATTCCATACGAAATCCTAGCGCCCAATTTATTTATTCAATGGTTAAAATTTTGATTGTAAGTTAGATAATGACGTTTCAATCGATCGTTGATAGCATGAAAAATATTATACGCTATAAATAAACCAGAAAAGTAAAAAAGCCTCATGAGAAAGACTATCCCAAAATATCCTGTTGTTTCTGTAGACTAATAATGACAACACTTACAAAACGTCTGTATCTTTTAGTAAACTGTAACTGAAAAGCTACAAAAAACTCTTTGTGAATAAATGTTATAAATTATATTGAATTATTTTCTCATTAAATTATCTATTTCTTATTCAAGATTGAAGACTGGGGAAGAGAAATATTTATGAGTTTGTCAAAGAACAATAGGCATACGAAGGTTATGGAACTTCACGTTATTACACGGGAATGACAATAGACATGCGAGCACTTTTATTGTAATGGCACAGGGATGGACTTCAAAGGGGGTTTCTTTTAGTAAATAGCTTTAACATTTACCGTTATTAGCTTGTTTTGCTTTGATGCATCCAATTTATCTCATTCAAAAGAGATTAAGAGTTATAACTCGCAAAGAAACATGTAAGTTGTTATTTGTTTTCAAAATAATTTGTTGTCCTTACAAGTGTCTACAATTTTCCATGTTAGTACACTGTTTAACCAATCATTATATTTTAGTATCACAATGTAATACGAATCTAAGATGAAAGAATACATTCTTTGTTTCGTACAGAGTATTAAATTAATCAATTGAAGAATTTCATTTTAAAAATTTAATTAAATTGTACAGTATTTACTGATATGAGAGACGTATTTTATTGGAAAAATAAATTTACAATTGATCAAGGGAAATTGCAATAATTTTTAACTTACAATTCAGAGCAGTTACTGACAAATTTTAGTAGAAGGGAATAGCCGGTCCTGGCGCAGGTCAAGGTCAGCGGTTGTAACTGTTGTAACGTTGTAACTGTTGTAGGGATTGCAGCGGCTGGGGGTGAGGGAGGGATGGGGAGGTGAGGGAGGGATGGGGAGACGAGGGAGGCATTTAAGGAAGGGATGAGGTATTGGGAGCTCATTTGTTTGTGGGATTTTGACGAGGAAGGATGTAGGGGTTAGAGTTTAAGAACAAAATTTATCTCAGGCGAGGTCAGGAATCGAACCCGGCCCGCCGGCGTGTGAAGCCGGCGCCCTACCCCCGAGCTACCGAGGTACTTGTCGAGAGGTGGCGGAAATGTGTCAGATAGTCTGTGGCGACAGCTGGCGTAAGGGTTCGCGGTTTGTCCGCTAGAGTGTAGTATGTGCGCTGCTAGTTTACGTATTGTCTACTAGATCGCAGCATGTACTAGGACTGCGTCTAGTTTACAGTTTGTCCGCTAGAGAGTAGCATGGGGCGGAAGAGCACGGGAAAAGGAAGCAGGACTGCCAACCCCCAGGGAAATCCCAAAATATCCCCATGAATTCCCCAAATTTCCCTGCAGTGCTACCAACCTATGTCATCCACTATAAAACAGTTGGGATTATACTATAAAAAGTGTATAAAACCCCAAAATGTTGGCTTTATAGTATATAAAATCAATGGCTAGAAGCTGTTAAGCAATTTATAATGTCATTGTACTATATAAAATGCATGTAGTAATTTTTAAGTGATTAACATGCAAATTTCAGCTTTAAAAAAATAGCTAATATCTTGAAAACGGTGCGTACTAGGGGCCCGGGGACCCAAAAAACTACAAAATAATTAGTAGAGGTACCCCCAGGGGGTGGGTACTTATAATTAAAAAATTAACCCAAAAGTTTGCCGGTTGCATCCAAAAAATGAAGGGACAATGAAGGGTAAAACTTTGAAATTCCATATCTTAGGAAGGGCTCTATGTATTAACTTCATACTTGGTATGTGTGTACACTTACTTGCTATCCACTGTAAGTAACTGTCTCTGTAAAATGTGTTTAGTGCTTAAAAGTTTTAGCTGCAAAGTGTGGGAAGCCCCATGATAATATTGGAAATTAGATGTGTACTGTGTAAAAATTAACCGACAAATGCTTAGCGGTCGCGAGTGTGTCTGAATATATAGAGAGCAATTACCATATTAAGTGCAAACACATTTTAGAGTAAGAAATGTAAGTTAGAAAAGCGCTAGAAATTTTAAGACTGAAGTTTACTCTACCGATCCCGGGAAATAAATGAGACGCGCGCGGTACCGACCGTCCTTATATGCAGTTTGTGAGTCACGACTGACACCCCCCAACCCTCCCCCCAAGACAACAACATAAAAGAGCGAAAATCCGGAGAGCTCAGTTATTTGTTGGAGAGCTGCGGGATAGTTTCTACAAGAGAGAGGGATAAATAGTTTAAGAAAAATATTGGTTAAATTGTGAAGATAAAATTTAGTTGCAAAAATTAATTAGTCATTAAGTATGGGTTGGTCACCGGCTGCACGAGTATAGGCAATGTCCTGCGGATGATTGATTGAGGTAACAACGGGTGAAAGTACAGGTAAATCTTATACTGTGTATCCAGAGTTGTATTAATAGAGAGTCTCAGCTGTCTTATAGTTGAAGATGATAGAGCAGAATAAAACATGTGTTAAAGGAGAGCGGTAATATAAACAGGGTAATAACGTGAATAAGAATAGTCGGGCGGGATTGTCAATAGATATAACCAGATTAAAAATTTGATATTTTTGCATGTTAAGTAGCCTACAGTTGCATTATTGTGTGCAGAGTTAATGTTTACTAAGGTGGTGTTTACCGTTCGAGATTTGGCGAACAAATGGAGAGCGACAGTTATAGGGGTGGTTATATAGTGGCGAGGACGGTGGAGGGGTGAAGTAAAGGAGTGGGGAATGAGTGGTTTAGGCATATGCGAACTAAACTGAGGGTTAGCGCATTTTGCTGTGAAATATCGTCTGGGTAGATTGTAGAAGGTGTATAGGGGGTAACTGTAATGTTACTTATTCGTTTGTAGTAATTAATATGTGAAACACCAGCTTGGGAATATTATGTAGATAGGTTTTTATTGTTACAGTAAATCAATACCACTAAAAAGTACATTATTTGTAAATTTTTCGAGGTTACAATTTTGTTGCTGAAGCTTGAAGTTAGAATTTTTTCTGTTAAAGTACACAGACGAAATTGAATAAAAAGAGTAATAGAGTGTATAGATATTGTTTGAGATACTAGGTTTTGTACAATTTAGTGAGCTACATGTGAAGTACTTTTTAAGTTTGGTTAACATATTATTTAACCTTGAGATCCGAAGATTAGAATATTTTTGTATAAGTTTTAAGGCCCTTCGTATTAGGTTATATAGAGACTTATTAGCATATTAAGTGCAAAATAAAACTAGCAGAAATGAATCCTATACTATAATATGAGCAATGTTTGAAGGGATATGTGTTTTACGATCTAAAAATATAGCCGGTAGATTTTGCCTAAACTTTGAATTTAAGAGTGTTTTAGTTGAAAAATAAGTTTAGAAACAGTATCGATCCCAGAAGAAATAGAATTTGGCCCAATTTTTAGTTTTAAAATCGTTATTTTTAACATTGGTCTTTTGGGTTGCTATTTTGGTAAAGAAATAACAACGAAAGGTATTACCTGAATTATTACCTGAATTACCTCCTCTTTATCGTTGACCAGCCTAGGCCGGATGGATAGCGTCAAATATTTTCTTCTAAAAACTTAACACTACTATATACACTATTTACAAAACATATATCTAACTATACTTTGGCGGTGGACCTCCTAGCGAACTAGCAGCTTCAAAAAATTCTTCTAGGGAGTAGAAAGGGTTCCCAAGTAGAATGTCCTTTATTCTACGCCTAAAAGCAGCTGTGTCTAGTTTTGTTAAGTGCTGTGGCAGAACATTGTACATTCTAACGGCTATGGCAGGGAAACTGTCCCTCGACATCGACAGTCTATAACGGTTGGTGTGTATTTGCTGAGTCCCTCGAATGTGATGCCCATGCTTTTGGCCTCGGATTTCATACAGATTGAGATTTGTTTTGATGTGGAGAAGGCATTCAAAAATATATTGGCTGAAGACTGTGAAAATTTTAAGTGATATGAAAAGTGGTCGGCATGGTTCTAGTCTATCGCTGTTTGTAATGATTCTGAGTGCTTGTTTTTGTAATTTGAGAATACGTGTACAACCTGTCGCATGGCCCCAAAGTTTAACTCCGTATGTAACATGACTATGGAACAGGGAAAAGTATACAGTCAGCAAATACTGCTCAGTAATCTGAAATTTTAACTTCCTAAGCAGGAAAATTACCCTGCTTAGTCTAATGCAGACCGCACTGATGTGAGAATCCCATTTTAATTTTGGGTCAATTACAAAAATAAAGGAAATAGCGTGGAACGAGGATTATTTGGCCTGTGTTGTCGTTCACTCCCATAAGCGTGGAACAAGTGTAGGGCCTACTCCTGGTTTTTAAGTAGTTTTGATTATATGGTAAAGCACATGTTAATACTTGAAGATGTGGATTGCACTTTGACAGTTAAGTCAGCAGTTTGTATTATTACTTTGTGTTGCTTTTTAACTCTATAAGACTGGTGTTAAGCATTTTAAGTAAACAATATACAAATACCCCCGTCGCAGCAGACCTGCGTACTTACCAAATTTCCAATGCAATTTCAGATTATTTACTTTCCCCATTAAACTCCATAGGATCGAGTATGTAGGTTTTCTGCCCTTGGGTGTTGTTAGAAAATGGAACTTAATCAATAATTGGTGAATGTAAACACAAAATTGTATCAAACTCTGGCAATTTGTTATTTTCCCCAAAAACCCCGTGGGGGTGAGTATGTAGGTTTGCCGCCATATGGGTTTTGTAGCAAGTATAAGTTAAACCTTATATAGATAATGTACATACCAAATTTGATTAAGTTATATCAATAAATAAGCAAGATATAGGGGTTTCTTGATTTCCCTTAAGAATAACATGGAAAACACATTTTTGGATTTGCCCCGTAACCAGTTATGCTATGATAAAAATTCAAAATACCAAATTGTTTGTTTTTTAAACTCTTTTAAATGGTTTCAGTTAAAATTGATGAATTTAAAAAATTAAGGTCCAAAAATGCCGAAAACTCATTTTTGACCCCTTTGAAACCCCGATCCCATAACCCGACAATGGTGGTTCGCGAACTCATGAAAATAGACCTGGTTTTACACCTCCATACCAAATTTAATCAAAATCGGAGGTCTCCTTCAAAAGTTATCAGTACCACGGACACATATGAAAATGAACGATTGGTGTTTTTGGCTTCTGGGGACCTCGAAATGAAAAAGTAAAGTGGTCCCGGGCTTAGGTCTTACCATGGCTACTACCGTAATAGCGTATTCCCTATAGGGAAATTCGCTAAAATGTGGTTTTTTTTAGACAAAGAGACCTGTGTTTATATTATTTTTATCAAAGAACTAAATCCTCCTATTTGCTAAGTTTGTAGAAAAATTGTTTGAGCAGTTTTTGAGATCCGTTTGTAAACATGCATATAAATATATCTTAACTCGTATTACCTTACCAGAATAATAGTACTTGGGGGTCGAAAATTTGCCTGGTAAACTTGTACTTTTTATTGTAGTCATAGTAATACCAATGACAAATTGTGCTCTAAAATTCTAAGCTTAAAAATGATTGTTTATTTAAAAAAACAAGCTCGTTAGCTCTGCTTATTCGCCTCTATGGCAAGCTTGTTCACTTGCTTATTCTCCTTTAAGGATTTTTAATGTAGGCCTAAAGGTGTTGCATCATATTATGAGAGAAATTTGGATTTTACCTCTGCAGTTAACAGCTGATTTGATAATTTGCCGTTCATTTTTTATTTTAAAATTTAATACTCGCAATTGTACAAATTACTCATGGGTTCTATCCTTTTAATAAAATCAAATTTAACTAAATATGCATGATCAAAAGTAAAAAGTACTATTAAAAATGAATATATTATTTTCCAATATAACATTATTCATTAATTCATATACTGGTTATAAGGAAAAAACAAATATTTATAATGGAGTTGTATATTTAGCTGTTTTTATGAATTATTTTGTTTCGGTATTAAAATCTACGAGGTGGCCTCTGCGCAAATTGCTCATTTTATGTTCTGTATGAGTGAAACTCACCTACAGTACGTGAATGTTGATTATGAAGTGACATAGATCTATTTTTCTTTATTATCTGATTTTTAAATTCATCTGAAGCTAACAAATTGCAATTCACATTAAAGAACTTGCAATAAAAGTTGGTCAACATTTTAAAGCGCCCTCTAGGAATAAATAAAAGGCCACGGGGGCGAAGCCCGAAACAATATGACCTTTTTAATTACGATTCGTTACTGCGTTATATCCTAAGCTTTAAAATGACACCTCAATCTTAAAAATCGGTTCAGTAGGTCGAGAGAAAAAGGGATGTAACAGATGAAACCCATGTAAAAATATAAATAAGAAGATAGATAAGACTAATGTTAAAACTTTTAGAATTTTAATTCATGACTATAGCTGTGTACCTGTTCTTTGCATGGGGTGTGTGTACTGTGTATTAACCGAATTATATGAACTAGAGATCGCCCACTTGTTGAAATTTGACAAAAAATTCAGTTGATATTGAGCCAATTATTTTAAAATATTTTATAAATGAAACATCTGTTCTTCCTTATTTGCTAGAAGTTGTTATTACAACAAATGTCTTATGATTCAATCAATTATCCTTCTCTCATAAGATTAACATTGAAACTTTGAAAGCCTGTAGGGCATAGCCCCTTGGGCCGATGAGAATTAAAATATGATTCTGCTCATCTGCAGCACAATACCTTTCTAGCGGTATGCGCGGATTTCTCCTACGATGCACACATGCTGAGAAAAAGGAGGAAATGAAACATGATTGCCTATTAATATATAGATGCTTTCAGAAATTGAATATATCACCATTAGTTTGTTTATTTAAAAGTATCTAGGTATCAAGTTTTATGCTTAATAGCTCCCAGGCACATTTGTCAAAATCTGGTTACATTCTTTGTCATTTGGTTTAGAAGTTAATTCTATTAATTTTTTTGTTGCAGTTTTATTAAACATATACATTCGTATAGTGATTTACTTTATGGTTCTATGAGTATAAACTCATAAACAATTTCAGAAAACTCAGACTTGTCAAAATTATTATATATTATTATGAAACCTAATATTGAATCATTGATAGGATGTGACGATAGCTACATGCCAAATCCAATATACACCCTGCATATTTTTTTCTACCCGTGAAAGATGTGTACAGACATGTGTAACATTGAATCTAAATTAAAAAATTAACAAAACTTTGAATACCCAAACCAAGTAAAACAACGCAAAACCTGTCAGTAATGTAAAGGCACCGCACCAGTGTATATATTATTAAATAGATAATAGGTCTACTTAATTTTTTTGTCTTTAGATTTTACTTTCTTACCTAAAACCTCATTTATTGCCAATGTATACCAAACCAAATAAATAGGGAAATCCTATGTTAAAAAATTTACAAAAATGGAGGAAAATAAAGAGTTGATGGTAGGATTACTTCTCCTGATTGCCACAGGAAGGGCTCTTTCTACCTTCTAAATGTCAAAATAAGCATATTTGTTTGTTTACAAAAAATAAAAAGCAATAACAAACTTCTGCAAAAATATTCTAAACCATCTGATTCCATTCAACCAATCAGCATGATCCTTGAATGAAAATTACTGTAGTACTATCAGAATTTTGTGAGAAGCTTTCTGACTTCTTCATAAGAACATTACTTATTTACTTCCTTCACATTGGTATTGCCCCGTCTATAGCCAAACTACTTGAAAGATTGAGCAATTTATAAACCTCCTTGGTTTTAACTTCATATTGTGTTTGATGAAATACACCTTTTTTGTCAAAACTTACAATAAAAGCTAAATTGGAACTAAAATTAGTTTGCAACAATAAGAAGAAATATTTTAAGTTTTAAGAAATAAAACTGATTTTGTAATAAAATATGCATAAATTATTTTAATATTCATATTTAGAACCAAGAATTAGTAGACTTCACTTACTGTATTTAGGCCGGTAAAAAGTTAAAAGGTTAGGTATGAATGAGTCTATATTTAAGTGTTGCTATCTGTGGTGAAAATGAAAAACTGTCTAATCCAGCTGATTAAAAAGCATGGATAAAAAGTTCAAATTAAATATTCCCATAAGAATAACATTGAATATTTCGTTTACTATGAGGCAAAGCCTTTTTGACAAACTATGATTTAGACCAGCTAAAATCGACTTAATCGTACCATCTATCAATAAAAGTTTTCATATAATTTATTAAAGCCCTTGTCGCGTGAAAAGAGATTAAACATTGGTATTTTGCACAACTTAGTTATTTTGATGTACTATGGGGCAAAGCCCTACGGTCGCTAACGCAATTAAAGTTGCAATGAACCTTCACACCATTGTTGTCTATGACATGAAGAAAAAATGCAGACCATTAGGTAAAGTCGTTGTCCCGTGAAAAGAGGACAAAATAGAACGCATGAGCGTTACAGACAAAGGGAAAGAAATTTAGATGACACCGGTTTTGGATTCTACGATGCATCAAAAGTAAAAATAACAAAACATTTTTAGATTTTAAGCAATGTACAGACAAAAGTGTAATTCAAATAATATACTTGAATTTAAATATAAAAGGTATATAAGGGCACACAAGAACTTTTCCAAAGTCTATAAATAACTTTATCTTTTAACATTACCAGTTACCCAAAGTGTATGTAAACGGTTCTTTTTAAGAATTAAAAAAATATAAAAAACAAACTTTTGTTGACCTCGAAGGGTTTAGCAACAATTTGTAATACATGTTGAGTTTTTAAAAGGTTTTATTTTTTTAAATGGCGTCAATTCATTATAGGAAACTAGTATTTAAAGTATAAAAAACCCTGCCTCAAAGTTACCCAAAAGAAATCTAAAACAAGCCTGGAAATATTTTCTAGTACAACATTTTTTATAACTTCGCCTAATATCTCTACTTGGTTTTGATTAAATAAATATATCCATACCCTTTACAATCTTCCTCGCTAACATCCCGCAAAGAAGAGAGCTCCGCAACCATTCAACCCTTATTTTATATAAACCCCCCACCCGCCAAACCGCCAGGTGGAAGCCTACATTGGAAATCAACATGTTCAACCCCCCGCTTTAGCAGCAACCTTGACAGGGCTAAAATCGTGAACTAATACCTTTTATTTTGATTTAAATATAACAAACATTATTCGTTTTAGAAAACGCGCGATTCCCGAAAGTAAATAAAATGAAGAGTTAGTTTACAAAAAATGCTAAGGCTTAAAAAGTATTAGAGATACAGCAATGGCATTTTGCATGCTTGTTCTTTACACATCTAGGCACAAAGTTATGCATGGGCTTTCCACTATCTATAGTAGTTTTGTAGTATTTTAAAATTTAATAAAAATGTATAAAATTTACAAAAAAAGTCAATTTTAAAAACTTGTGTGTCCTCCCCTTAACGGAGTACATATTCGGAGAAAATAAATACCCCTCGTCGCAGCAAATCTGCGTATTTAATAAATTTGCAAATTAGAAATATTACTTTTAACCAGATAAACCTGTAAACCAAATATCACCACATATAAATAGTTAAATAAATGTTAATTCTCCTCATGATAATTATAGGGAAAGAGTATGCAGGTTTGCTGCATACTCAGGAAACACTGTAAGTAGGAATTTTAGCATTAAAGAATTATTTTGACCATATGAAGCCAAATACTAAGATTCATCAATATCTGTCCATAAATAAAGGAGTTTGGCTACTCTCCCCATGATTAACATGGGAAAAGAGTATGCAGGTTTGCTACCATAATAAGCACAAAAACAAAGATTTTTTACTATAAATGGATGAATCTCAAGCAAATTAAGCTGAATACCAAGTTTCATAAAAGAAATAATGGTTAATAAATGAATATTAACACATTCCTATTCTCCCAAAGATTAACATTGCAGCTGTATAATAATATAGTCTTTAGACTTCGAATGATTTAAATAAAAAAAACTTAAAATTTATAACAATTACATATGAAAAATTAAAAAAAACATTTTTGGAGTGTAAAACCCTTCAAAGTACCCCTTCCGGTACTTTATATGTACGAGAGTTATTGTGTATAGGAATACACAAACACACACACAAACACACATATATATATATATATATATATATATATATACATTTATATACATGCGTATATATAAATTTTAATGACTATTATATTTGGTTTCTGAACACTTCAAAACGAAAAAGTTACATGGTCCCAGGCTTAAGTCTTACCATGAAATAGCTTATTCCCTATCCGAAAATTACAAAATAATAATATAAAAAAAAACTAAATGGGCATTCAAAGTATCTATACCTATTTAAAGGTTTTTTGTGTTTAGGACTTCTACAATTTTCAACCGATTTTCAAGTTTTTGGTGTCGTTGGATAGGGCTTGGTTTGTAGTTATTTTCCTAAAAAACTGTTGAGAAATGGAGTAAAAATAAAGGCGCAATCCACCATTGAAATCTCAAAATTTCCCATTTAAATTACATTGAAACTAAATAAAAGCATTTTTTAAAACATTTGTTAGTAATAAGCTGTAAATATGTTTAGTTTTGGCGATTAAAGAGATTCACAATATTGGATTGGTCTGATGTATTGATTTTAGACTCTGCTAGTATTACCGTTAAACAAAGGAATTCGTTGAATATCCTGTAACAACTTGTCACCTCCTAGGAGTAGGAACATGGGACTTGCACTCAATTGTAGTATATTTTATTGGCAATAGAGTTTTTTTTAATTAGATATACCTAATTGGTAATTATGATCTTGCATTCTATCAAGCTCCGAGACACCACCGTATAACCTTTTCCAAGCTAGCTGAATAAATTTCCTTGTTATTATTGTGTCAAAATTTCATCCGAATTATAATGGTAAAGTTATTCTGTAATAGGTATTTATTATTTATTTGCACTAATGGGTTCGATACAGTAAAGACTACATTTACTATTCATGTGTTTTTTTCTATTAATATCCACTTTATTAAACAAAGAAATGAATCATACTCTAGTCTACCTTCGTGTGGCCGATTAGATACAGAACACTGCGTCTTTTTTTTAGAGTGATTATATTATAGAGCCTGTTGAACATCTAAGATTGTCTAGAGGACTATAGGTTACCTTCACAAGAGCAAAATAAAGTGTGAATTACTTTAAAATTATTGTAAAACACGGCATAGTATAGAAAACACACCATTGGAAGGCCGAATACGCCCATTGTCTAACCATATGACAGTCGTTTCCAGCATTATTTTTTATAGAAACTAAGATGGAATTCCCAGTTATGAGGCTGGAAATAATTAGAATGTATTGTAAACGTAAGCTGGAATCCTTAATTTTTATGGATATGGTTTTTATAATACAAACTACATTAGTCATTTATTTAATGGTCATTTTGCAACAAAATAAAAAACATTTTTTTCCTATACAATTATACAAAGAGCATAAATAGTTTTTGTCTAGAATCCAAGGTTTATAATTTAAATCGATGAGTTGAGAAACACACTCACATCCACCTCGGTGTATATGGGTCGCACCTGGCATAGCCCTGTCAAGGTTGCTGCTAAAGCGGGGGGTTGAACATGTTGATTTCCAATGTAGGCTTCCACCTGGCGGTTTGGCGGGTGGGGGGTTTATATAAAATAAGGGTTGAATGGTTGCGGAGCTCTCTTCTTTGCGGGATGTTAGCGAGGAAGATTGTAAAGGGTATGGATATATTTATTTAATCAAAACCAAGTAGAGATATTAGGCGAAGTTATAAAAAATGTTGTACTAGAAAATATTTCCAGGCTTGTTTTAGATTTCTTTTGGGTAACTTTGAGGCAGGGTTTTTTTATACTTTAAATACTAGTTTCCTATAATGAATTGACGCCATTTAAAAAAAATAAAACCTTTTAAAAACTCAACATGTATTACAAATTGTTGCTAAACCCTTCGAGGTCAACAAAAGTTTGTTTTTTATATCTTTTTAATTCTTAAAAAGAACCGTTTACATACACTTTGGGTAACTGGTAATGTTAAAAGATAAAGTTATTTATAGACTTTGGAAAAGTTCTTGTGTGCCCTTATATACCTTTTATATTTAAATTCAAGTATATTATTTGAATTACACTTTTGTCTGTACATTGCTTAAAATCTAAAAATGTTTTGTTATTTTTACTTTTGATGCATCGTAGAATCCAAAACCGGTGTCATCTAAATTTCTTTCCCTTTGTCTGTAACGCTCATGCGTTCTATTTTGTCCTCTTTTCACGGGACAACGACTTTACCTAATGGTCTGCATTTTTTCTTCATGTCATAGACAACAATGGTGTGAAGGTTCATTGCAACTTTAATTGCGTTAGCGACCGTAGGGCTTTGCCCCATAGTACATCAAAATAAATAAGTTGTGCAAAATACCAATGTTTAATCTCTTTTCACGCGACAAGGGCTTTAATAAATTATATGAAAACTTTTATTGATAGATGGTACGATTAAGTCGATTTTAGCTGGTCTAAATCATAGTTTGTCAAAAAGGCTTTGCCTCATAGTAAACGAAATATTCAATGTTATTCTTATGGGAATATTTAATTTGAACTTTTTATCCATGCTTTTTAATCAGCTGGATTAGACAGTTTTTCATTTTCACCACAGATAGCAACACTTAAATATAGACTCATTCATACCTAACCTTTTAACTTTTTACCGGCCTAAATACAGTAAGTGAAGTCTACTAATTCTTGGTTCTAAATATGAATATTAAAATAATTTATGCATATTTTATTACAAAATCAGTTTTATTTCTTAAAACTTAAAATATTTCTTCTTATTGTTGCAAACTAATTTTAGTTCCAATTTAGCTTTTATTGTAAGTTTTGACAAAAAAGGTGTATTTCATCAAACACAATATGAAGTTAAAACCAAGGAGGTTTATAAATTGCTCAATCTTTCAAGTAGTTTGGCTATAGACGGGGCAATACCAATGTGAAGGAAGTAAATAAGTAATGTTCTTATGAAGAAGTCAGAAAGCTTCTCACAAAATTCTGATAGTACTACAGTAATTTTCATTCAAGGATCATGCTGATTGGTTGAATGGAATCAGATGGTTTAGAATATTTTTGCAGAAGTTTGTTATTGCTTTTTATTTTTTGTAAACAAACAAATATGCTTATTTTGACATTTAGAAGGTAGAAAGAGCCCTTCCTGTGGCAATCAGGAGAAGTAATCCTACCATCAACTCTTTATTTTCCTCCATTTTTGTAAATTTTTTAACATAGGATTTCCCTATTTATTTGGTTTGGTATACATTGGCAATAAATGAGGTTTTAGGTAAGAAAGTAAAATCTAAAGACAAAAAAATTAAGTAGACCTATTATCTATTTAATAATATATACACTGGTGCGGTGCCTTTACATTACTGACAGGTTTTGCGTTGTTTTACTTGGTTTGGGTATTCAAAGTTTTGTTAATTTTTTAATTTAGATTCAATGTTACACATGTCTGTACACATCTTTCACGGGTAGAAAAAAATATGCAGGGTGTATATTGGATTTGGCATGTAGCTATCGTCACATCCTATCAATGATTCAATATTAGGTTTCATAATAATATATAATAATTTTGACAAGTCTGAGTTTTCTGAAATTGTTTATGAGTTTATACTCATAGAACCATAAAGTAAATCACTATACGAATGTATATGTTTAATAAAACTGCAACAAAAAAATTAATAGAATTAACTTCTAAACCAAATGACAAAGAATGTAACCAGATTTTGACAAATGTGCCTGGGAGCTATTAAGCATAAAACTTGATACCTAGATACTTTTAAATAAACAAACTAATGGTGATATATTCAATTTCTGAAAGCATCTATATATTAATAGGCAATCATGTTTCATTTCCTCCTTTTTCTCAGCATGTGTGCATCGTAGGAGAAATCCGCGCATACCGCTAGAAAGGTATTGTGCTGCAGATGAGCAGAATCATATTTTAATTCTCATCGGCCCAAGGGGCTATGCCCTACAGGCTTTCAAAGTTTCAATGTTAATCTTATGAGAGAAGGATAATTGATTGAATCATAAGACATTTGTTGTAATAACAACTTCTAGCAAATAAGGAAGAACAGATGTTTCATTTATAAAATATTTTAAAATAATTGGCTCAATATCAACTGAATTTTTTGTCAAATTTCAACAAGTGGGCGATCTCTAGTTCATATAATTCGGTTAATACACAGTACACACACCCCATGCAAAGAACAGGTACACAGCTATAGTCATGAATTAAAATTCTAAAAGTTTTAACATTAGTCTTATCTATCTTCTTATTTATATTTTTACATGGGTTTCATCTGTTACATCCCTTTTTCTCTCGACCTACTGAACCGATTTTTAAGATTGAGGTGTCATTTTAAAGCTTAGGATATAACGCAGTAACGAATCGTAATTAAAAAGGTCATATTGTTTCGGGCTTCGCCCCCGTGGCCTTTTATTTATTCCTAGAGGGCGCTTTAAAATGTTGACCAACTTTTATTGCAAGTTCTTTAATGTGAATTGCAATTTGTTAGCTTCAGATGAATTTAAAAATCAGATAATAAAGAAAAATAGATCTATGTCACTTCATAATCAACATTCACGTACTGTAGGTGAGTTTCACTCATACAGAACATAAAATGAGCAATTTGCGCAGAGGCCACCTCGTAGATTTTAATACCGAAACAAAATAATTCATAAAAACAGCTAAATATACAACTCCATTATAAATATTTGTTTTTTCCTTATAACCAGTATATGAATTAATGAATAATGTTATATTGGAAAATAATATATTCATTTTTAATAGTACTTTTTACTTTTGATCATGCATATTTAGTTAAATTTGATTTTATTAAAAGGATAGAACCAATGAGTAATTTGTACAATTGCGAGTATTAAATTTTAAAATAAAAAATGAACGGCAAATTATCAAATCAGCTGTTAACTGCAGAGGTAAAATCCAAATTTCTCTCATAATATGATGCAACACCTTTAGGCCTACATTAAAAATCCTTAAAGGAGAATAAGCAAGTGAACAAGCTTGCCATAGAGGCGAATAAGCAGAGCTAACGAGCTTGTTTTTTTAAATAAACAATCATTTTTAAGCTTAGAATTTTAGAGCACAATTTGTCATTGGTATTACTATGACTACAATAAAAAGTACAAGTTTACCAGGCAAATTTTCGACCCCCAAGTACTATTATTCTGGTAAGGTAATACGAGTTAAGATATATTTATATGCATGTTTACAAACGGATCTCAAAAACTGCTCAAACAATTTTTCTACAAACTTAGCAAATAGGAGGATTTAGTTCTTTGATAAAAATAATATAAACACAGGTCTCTTTGTCTAAAAAAAAACACATTTTAGCGAATTTCCCTATAGGGAATACGCTATTACGGTAGTAGCCATGGTAAGACCTAAGCCCGGGACCACTTTACTTTTTCATTTCGAGGTCCCCAGAAGCCAAAAACACCAATCGTTCATTTTCATATGTGTCCGTGGTACTGATAACTTTTGAAGGAGACCTCCGATTTTGATTAAATTTGGTATGGAGGTGTAAAACCAGGTCTATTTTCATGAGTTCGCGAACCACCATTGTCGGGTTATGGGATCGGGGTTACAAAGGGGTCAAAAATGAGTTTTCGGCATTTTTGGACCTTAATTTTTTAAATTCATCAATTTTAACTGAAACCATTTAAAAGAGTTTAAAAAACAAACAATTTGGTATTTTGAATTTTTATCATAGCATAACTGGTTACGGGGCAAATCCAAAAATGTGTTTTCCATGTTATTCTTAAGGGAAATCAAGAAACCCCTATATCTTGCTTATTTATTGATATAACTTAATCAAATTTGGTATGTACATTATCTATTTGCTACAAAACCCATATGGCGGCAAACCTACATACTCACCCCCACGGGGTTTTTGGGGAAAATAACAAATTGCCAGAGTTTGATACAATTTTGTGTTTACATTCACCAATTATTGATTAAGTTCCATTTTCTAACAACACCCAAGGGCAGAAAACCTACATACTCGATCCTATGGAGTTTAATGGGGAAAGTAAATAATCTGAAATTGCATTGGAAATTTGGTAAGTACGCAGGTCTGCTGCGACGGGGGTATTTGTATATTGTTTACTTAAAATGCTTAACACCAGTCTTATAGAGTTAAAAAGCAACACAAAGTAATAATACAAACTGCTGACTTAACTGTCAAAGTGCAATCCACATCTTCAAGTATTAACATGTGCTTTACCATATAATCAAAACTACTTAAAAACCAGGAGTAGGCCCTACACTTGTTCCACGCTTATGGGAGTGAACGACAACACAGGCCAAATAATCCTCGTTCCACGCTATTTCCTTTATTTTTGTAATTGACCCAAAATTAAAATGGGATTCTCACATCAGTGCGGTCTGCATTAGACTAAGCAGGGTAATTTTCCTGCTTAGGAAGTTAAAATTTCAGATTACTGAGCAGTATTTGCTGACTGTATACTTTTCCCTGTTCCATAGTCATGTTACATACGGAGTTAAACTTTGGGGCCATGCGACAGGTTGTACACGTATTCTCAAATTACAAAAACAAGCACTCAGAATCATTACAAACAGCGATAGACTAGAACCATGCCGACCACTTTTCATATCACTTAAAATTTTCACAGTCTTCAGCCAATATATTTTTGAATGCCTTCTCCACATCAAAACAAATCTCAATCTGTATGAAATCCGAGGCCAAAAGCATGGGCATCACATTCGAGGGACTCAGCAAATACACACCAACCGTTATAGACTGTCGATGTCGAGGGACAGTTTCCCTGCCATAGCCGTTAGAATGTACAATGTTCTGCCACAGCACTTAACAAAACTAGACACAGCTGCTTTTAGGCGTAGAATAAAGGACATTCTACTTGGGAACCCTTTCTACTCCCTAGAAGAATTTTTTGAAGCTGCTAGTTCGCTAGGAGGTCCATCGCCAAAGTATAGTTAGATATATGTTTTGTAAATAGTGTATATAGTAGTGTTAAGTTTTTAGAAGAAAATATTTGACGCTATCCATCCGGCCTAGGCTGGTCAACGATAAAGAGGAGGTAATTCAGGTAATAATTCAGGTAATACCTTTCGTTGTTATTTCTTTACCAAAATAGCAACCCAAAAGACCAATGTTAAAAATAACGATTTTAAAACTAAAAATTGGGCCAAATTCTATTTCTTCTGGGATCGATACTGTTTCTAAACTTATTTTTCAACTAAAACACTCTTAAATTCAAAGTTTAGGCAAAATCTACCGGCTATATTTTTAGATCGTAAAACACATATCCCTTCAAACATTGCTCATATTATAGTATAGGATTCATTTCTGCTAGTTTTATTTTGCACTTAATATGCTAATAAGTCTCTATATAACCTAATACGAAGGGCCTTAAAACTTATACAAAAATATTCTAATCTTCGGATCTCAAGGTTAAATAATATGTTAACCAAACTTAAAAAGTACTTCACATGTAGCTCACTAAATTGTACAAAACCTAGTATCTCAAACAATATCTATACACTCTATTACTCTTTTTATTCGATTTCGTCTGTGTACTTTAACAGAAAAAATTCTAACTTCAAGCTTCAGCAACAAAATTGTAACCTCGAAAAATTTACAAATAATGTACTTTTTAGTGGTATTGATTTACTGTAACAATAGAAACCTATCTACATAATATTCCCAAGCTGGTGTTTCACATATTAATTACTACAAACGAATAAGTAACATTACAGTTACCCCCTATACACCTTCTACAATCTACCCAGACGATATTTCACAGCAAAATGCGCTAACCCTCAGTTTAGTTCGCATATGCCTAAACCACTCATTCCCCACTCCTTTACTTCACCCCTCCACCGTCCTCGCCACTATATAACCACCCCTATAACTGTCGCTCTCCATTTGTTCGCCAAATCTCGAACGGTAAACACCACCTTAGTAAACATTAACTCTGCACACAATAATGCAACTGTAGGCTACTTAACATGCAAAAATATCAAATTTTTAATCTGGTTATATCTATTGACAATCCCGCCCGACTATTCTTATTCACGTTATTACCCTGTTTATATTACCGCTCTCCTTTAACACATGTTTTATTCTGCTCTATCATCTTCAACTATAAGACAGCTGAGACTCTCTATTAATACAACTCTGGATACACAGTATAAGATTTACCTGTACTTTCACCCGTTGTTACCTCAATCAATCATCCGCAGGACATTGCCTATACTCGTGCAGCCGGTGACCAACCCATACTTAATAACTAATTAATTTTTGCAACTAAATTTTATCTTCACAATTTAACCAATATTTTTCTTAAACTATTTATCCCTCTCTCTTGTAGAAACTATCCCGCAGCTCTCCAACAAATAACTGAGCTCTCCGGATTTTCGCTCTTTTATGTTGTTGTCTTGGGGGGAGGGTTGGGGGGGTGTCAGTCGTGACTCACAAACTGCATATAAGGACGGTCGGTACCGCGCGCGTCTCATTTATTTCCCGGGATCGGTAGAGTAAACTTCAGTCTTAAAATTTCTAGCGCTTTTCTAACTTACATTTCTTACTCTAAAATGTGTTTGCACTTAATATGGTATTTGCTCTCTATATATTCAGACACACTCGCGACCGCTAAGCATTTGTCGGTTAATTTTTACACAGTACACATCTAATTTCCAATATTATCATGGGGCTTCCCACACTTTGCAGCTAAAACTTTTAAGCACTAAACACATTTTACAGAGACAGTTACTTACAGTGGATAGCAAGTAAGTGTACACACATACCAAGTATGAAGTTAATACATAGAGCCCTTCCTAAGATATGGAATTTCAAAGTTTTACCCTTCATTGTCCCTTCATTTTTTGGATGCAACCGGCAAACTTTTGGGTTAATTTTTTAATTATAAGTACCCACCCCCTGGGGGTACCTCTACTAATTATTTTGTAGTTTTTTGGGTCCCCGGGCCCCTAGTACGCACCGTTTTCAAGATATTAGCTATTTTTTTAAAGCTGAAATTTGCATGTTAATCACTTAAAAATTACTACATGCATTTTATATAGTACAATGACATTATAAATTGCTTAACAGCTTCTAGCCATTGATTTTATATACTATAAAGCCAACATTTTGGGGTTTTATACACTTTTTATAGTATAATCCCAACTGTTTTATAGTGGATGACATAGGTTGGTAGCACTGCAGGGAAATTTGGGGAATTCATGGGGATATTTTGGGATTTCCCTGGGGGTTGGCAGTCCTGCTTCCTTTTCCCGTGCTCTTCCGCCCCATGCTACTCTCTAGCGGACAAACTGTAAACTAGACGCAGTCCTAGTACATGCTGCGATCTAGTAGACAATACGTAAACTAGCAGCGCACATACTACACTCTAGCGGACAAACCGCGAACCCTTACGCCAGCTGTCGCCACAGACTATCTGACACATTTCCGCCACCTCTCGACAAGTACCTCGGTAGCTCGGGGGTAGGGCGCCGGCTTCACACGCCGGCGGGCCGGGTTCGATTCCTGACCTCGCCTGAGATAAATTTTGTTCTTAAACTCTAACCCCTACATCCTTCCTCGTCAAAATCCCACAAACAAATGAGCTCCCAATACCTCATCCCTTCCTTAAATGCCTCCCTCGTCTCCCCATCCCTCCCTCACCTCCCCATCCCTCCCTCACCCAGCCGCTGCAATCCCTACAACAGTTACAACGTTACAACAGTTACAACCGCTGACCTTGACCTGCGCCAGGACCGGCTATTCCCTTCTACTTATTTTTACCGATAGAACAATAATAGTAAAGAAACAAGAAATGTAACCGAATACTTTTTGTGTTGCAATGGAAATGTCTCTCCATGTATATCTCAATGTTTACTGAGAAAACTGAACCTTAGGTTCAAGGTAAATGGGTAGAGTGTCAAAGTAGGTTATAGTTATGGTGCATTGTTAATCAATAAATTAAATTGGAAACTTGAATCGTATGCAAGTATTACACTTGGCTGGGTTTATCTTGAATACGAAAGTTTTAAAAAAGTCACTAACAATTAGAACCAAGAAAAGATTTTTAAAAAAATTTTACTAAACACAGTTTAGTTTTTTTAAACTAAATTTTAAACTAGAAAACGATTACAACTAAAATTTAAAACTTTTGCCATTAGTTGTAGAACAACCATACTCTCAACGTAGATTTTTTTATATTTCAAAATTTTAAATTTCTATTTAATAATTTATAGCCAGTTTACATGACAGCTATAGACTTGTAATCTTAACATAACTTATTAACTAAATACAGAATACAGGAAACCACGTTTAGACTACCTCCAGGACTCCAGGAGCGACCATGGTCGGGGGACTCCGCCCCATTAGCCTGCACACCACGTGAAGGCTGCCTCCAGGACTCCAGGAGCGACCATGGTCGGGGGACTCCGCCCCATTAGGCTCCAGACCACGTCCAGACTGTCTCCAGGACTCCAGGAGCGACCATGGTCGGGGGACTCCGCCTCATTAGGCTCCAGACCACGTCCAGACTGTCTCCAGGACTCCAGGAGCGACCATGGTCGGGGGACTCCGCCCCATTAGCCTGCACACCACGTAAAGACTGCCTCCAGGACTCCAGGAGCGACCATGGTCGGGGCCTCCGCCCCATTAGCCTGCACACCACGTAAAGGCTGCCTCCAGGACTCCAGGAGCGACCATGGTCGGGGGACTCCGCCCCATTAGCCTGCACACCACGTAAAGGCTGCCTCCAGGACTCCAGGAGCGACCATGGTCGGGGGACTCCGCCCCATTAGCCTCCACACCACGTAAAGGCTGCCTCCAGGACTCCAGGAGCGACCATGGTCGGGGGACTCCGCCCCATTAGCCTGCACACCACGTAAAGGCTGCCTCCAGGACTCCAGGAGCGACCATGGTCGGGGGACTCCGCCCCATTAGCCTCCACACCACGTAAAGGCTGCCTCCAGGACTCCAGGAGCGACCATGGTCGGGGGACTCCGCCCCATTAGCCTGCACACCACGTAAAGGTTGCCTCCAGGACTCCAGGAGCGACCATGGTCGGGGGACTCCGCCCCATTAGCCTGCACACCACGTAAAGGCTGCCTCCAGGACTCCAGGAGCGACCATGGTCGGGGGACTCCGCCCCATTAGCCTCCACACCACGTAAAGGCTGCCTCCAGGACTCCAGGAGCGACCATGGTCGGGGGACTCCGCCCCATTAGCCTCCACACCACGTAAAGGCTGCCTCCAGAACTCCAGGAGCGACCATGGTTGGGGGACTCCACACCATTAGCCTCCAGACCACATATATACTGCTTCCATTACTCCAGACTCCAGAGGCGACCATGGTCAGGGGACTCCGCCTTATTAGCCTCCAGACCACGTCTAGACTGCCTCCAGTAATGGCTAATTGGAATGATACCTCTGGCAGATATTTACCACCGAATTATCGCACCGGTTATTGCAGTGCGAGTGGTCTGCGCCTAATTGCGTGTGAACCTGACTAACTGACAATTCTGCCACTCCCGCTGGTACAGGATGCGATCATTGAAATCATATCAAACTTTCCCATATTTACACTATAATGTTTGAACGATTTTTTTCAATAGCACAAAATTATTTTAGATCATATTTACACAGATTGACTCCAACTAAAGAAAAAAATCTAGAAAAAGAAATGTAGAGCTGTTATATGTGTCCTGTACTACCTGACACTATGAGATAAATAAAGCTGAGTCTATATATTTTAATGGGAGGATAAATAAAATACTTTTAACATTATATATTTATAAAAAACATGTTTAAAAAACGAGGCAAAACATGCAAAATATTTTTAATCATTAACTATTTATACTTATTTAAAACCCAATACTTTAATTAAAAAACGGAAATGGCCATTTTATGAAAGATTGTACCCTAATAAAATCGACTAATAGTTCTCTGCTGATTTCCAATGTTGTGAAACACTTCATTGTATTAAGAATCATTTACTCATAGTGGTATAGCTTTTTCATATTCCACTCAACCTTGTATATTACATGTGCGTCACTCTATATCCTGTTACTTTTTTGGTAATAATTCGACTACTTCAAGATAAACCATAAACATACTACTTTGCGCATTACTGTACGAATATTGGTGTTAGTACCAGAATAACTAAGCGTTGCTTGTTGGTTTTAATTAGATTTTGTTATACGTAGTACTATGGTAATCAGGCTATACTTTTTCACTGTTATTTTTTTTACAAAGAATGCTTAAAAGTAGTGTTTTCTTATATTTTTTCCACCTTTCGTTGTTACATAAAATGGTAACTCATAAGACCTATGCTAAGAACTGTTTTCTGTGGTTGATGTTTTAAAATTTATTTTTGGGCCAAAACACTCTTTAATGCAAATTTTAAGCAAACTGTACTCGCTATATCTAGAGAACACGGAAAATACATCGCCACAGCCCTCCTCGTATTATATTATAGGATTCCTTATTCATGAGTTAATGTTGACACCGTTGGACATTAAGACAGGATGATTCTTCGTACATGAATATCATTGCTAACCCGGTGATGAACATGGCATTGGCTTAGGCGATAACAATAAAATACCCCCGTCGCAGCAGACCTGCGTACTCAGCGAATTTCTTAACGATCTTGAGATATTGTATTTTCCCCATTAACACCATAAGAACGGGTATGTAGGTTGGCTGCCTTGGGATGTTGTTAGAAAATGTCAGTTTTGTTAGGAAATGTAATAGTTACGTTAGGTAAATGTCAAACTGTATCAATATTTGGCACTTTTTAATTTTCTCCATAAACCCCATAGGGGTGAGTACGTAGGTTTGCCGCCATGTGGGTGTTGTAAGCAAATATCAGTTGAACCCTACCAAGTGAATGTACATGCCAAATTTTATCAAGTTATTCCAATAAATAAGCGAGATACAGGGTTTTGTTGATTTCTCATAAGATTAACATGGAAAACTTATTTTTGGCTTTTCTCCGTAACCTGCTAAGCCAAGTTAAAAATTCAAAATACTAAATTGTTTGTTTTTTTAAGCTCTTTTAAATGGTTTTAATTAAAATTGTTGAATTTTGAAAATTATGCTCCAAAAATGCAAAAACCCCATTTTTGACCCCTTTGAAACCCCATAAAACCTCGTTCCCATAACCCGATCATGCTGGTTCGCGAACTCATGAAAATAGACCTAGCCTTACACCTTCATACCAAATTTCATCAAAATCGGAGGTCCCCTTCAAAAGTTATCAGTACCACGGACACTTAGGTATATATATATATATATATATATATATATATATATATAGTGGTTAGCCATATAATTCTCAAGTGGTAAACCGAACAACTAAATCGGCCTCTTTCGGGAGATTGGATATGAAGACAGTCATCAAGTCTCTTCTCACACACATACCACAAAACGACCTCTTCGGAAACAAGATGGCCGACGAAACATCAATACAACCTCTTTATTACTTTTGCTTTTTGTATAGGTATCCATGATAGCGAGCTCTTTTATATACACCACATTCAGACTCGTGCTTTGTTTTGTATATGTATCCGCATAAACAACCTCTCTTTCGGGCATCATTTCAGACTAGTGCTTGTTTGTTTTCCACACTGTTTTTTTATATGTATCATCGCATTCAAACTCTTGAAACAGTAATTCAATCTCTTATGTTTTTTATTGATCGGAAGACCGCCTACCATTCAAATTTTCCCCTACAGCCCCGCCCACCGTTTATAAGACCGCCCACCGTTCGGGCTTTTCCCGACAGCACCGCGTTGAGCAACTGTTTCAAAACCCCGAATCGGAATCCCGATCAATATTAGTGATTACACAATACCCCGAACTCATCGGGGGGGGGGGTGTTACTCATCGCCGATCAATAACCAGTCGGGAACGATCGTATGGGTTCGGCGTTGCATTCGGACAGTTCCGAAAGAGTTCGTATACGTTCGGGTTACCGAAGATTTTATCAATATAAGGCGGCGCTTTCTCCACACATTTCATTCTCGGACGAAGCACAGCGGCCACCGGTGTCGACCCGTGCGGCAGATGGGAGAACCGACACAAATCCGGTAAGTGCAAATGAATATTATTTAATTACCGTATCTCTCGAGTCCTGTGTAACTTCGTAATGGCCGCGCATAGGTTTTTAGCCTTTGCGGGGCCCTCAATTAATTTTATTATTATTACTATTGAAAATTTTATATTACATTAAATTTGTTATACTGTACTTTTGGTTTTTATAAGCATAACAATCAAATCAAATAGAAATTTTGTTAATTTTTAATTGGAAAAATTTCACCAGCAATTTTATTGGTAAATCGGACAAACCGATTTGTAGAGGATATTAAAAAAGAAACACAATTAAAACATAAGTTATATATTTGTATGAAATACATGTACAAAAAAGGGTACATGGGACTCAGGAGGATAGCATAACATAACTTGACGTAGCATTTTCTAATGTGGACTGTCAGGGTGAAATTCTCTGGAGAACCATTCTTTCTTCATCGTCACGACTAGTAGGTCTATTCAGCTTTTTCAAAGAAACTGGAATACAGACAGATAAAAATATAATCAAAAAAAGAGCTATGAATGTCAATAATTCTGTTGAGGTTGACTTGATGTGTTCAATAATGTTCGTACCAATGGAAAATTCTTCCTCCATTACAATCTGTTTATCGATTGGTTGCATTTCTGAAAATATTTTTGAAATTTTCGAAGCGTTTGAATCTAACAAATCACGTATGTGCTGATATTCTTCGTGTTTTTTTAAAAACTGCGACACATTCAGTGTGACAACAATGGTGTTTTCAACCATATTTACCCTCCTAAATTGAATCCTTTCGGCATTCGATCGGGCCGACAACAACTACTAGGAATAGAGTTGGGAGGGGGGGGGGCAATTCGTCGAGTATCACTGATTCTTCGAATTGCTGAGTCACATCCGATTGTGATGGGTGTTCATATTTGTATGAAATACATGTTCCGATAAAAGGTACATGGGACTGAGGAGGATAAAGTGGTACATGGGACTCAGGAGGATAGAATAACATAACTCAGGGTGAAATTCTCTGGAGAACCATTCTTTCTTCATTTTCTTGACTTGTATTTCTCCTCAGCTTTTCCAAAAAAAAACCTGGAATACACATACAGGATACAAAACAGACAGAAAAACATATAATCAGAAACAGAGCTATGGAGTGCCCGTCGTAAAGAGTAATCTTTCCGAGACGTGTTCGGTTTTGCTCGAGGTCCAGTGCGAATGTCAATAATTCTATTGAGGTTGACTTGATGCGTTTCATAACGTTCATACCAATCGGAAATGTTTCCTCCTTTACAATCTGTTTATCTCACCTTTCGGCATTCATTCGAGGTTCAATCGGGCTGACTGTTCGGAAACCGTTCGGCATTCATTCGGGGTTGGTTCGGGGTCGGTTCGGGGTCGGTTCGGGGTTGGTTCGGGGTCGGTTCGGGGTCGGTTCGGGGTTGGTTCGGGGTCGGTTCGGGGTTGGTTCGGGGTCTGTTCGGGGTCGGTTCGGGGTTGGTTCGGGGTCTGTTCGGGGTCGGTTCGGGGTCTGTTCGGGGTCGGTTCGGGGTCTGTTCGGGGTCGGCTCGGGGTCTGTTCGGGGTCGGTTCGGGGTCGGTTCGGGGTCGGTTCGGGGTCGGTTCGGGGTCGCTTCGGGAAAACTGTTTCGGAAACCGTTCGGCATTCATTCGGGGTTCAATTGGGCTGACTGTTTGGAAACCGTTCGGCATTCAGTCGGGGAGACTGTTTCGGAAACCGTTCGGCATTCAATCGGGCTGACTGTTCGGAAACCTTTCAGCATTTGTTCGGGGAGACTGTTTCGGACCTGTCGGGGTCCATTCGGGTCGATTGTCTTTTACCTTTTCGGAGTCCGTTCAGGTCGGCTGTTTCGGACCTTTCGGCATTCGTTCGGGGAGACTGTTTTGAAAATTTTAACCTCCTGAGTCCCATGTGCCTTATTTCGGAACATGTATTTCATACAAATATAAACCTTATGTTTTACTCGTGTTTCTTTTTTTAATACCCTCTACAAATCGTAGGTTGGTTTTATGTTCGTCTACGTGACAGGCCTGTTGGGACTCAGGAGGTTATTTGATTTTGTATAGGGACTGGGGTTGGTTTTTCATAATGTGTTCATTTTTTTAGTAATTTGTTCTTTTTTTCTTTACAGATAATTACTGGCGACCCAATGGATGAAAAAGAACAGCCCGTTTCACCGGATGCAGTCCAACAACCCGGAAACACCGATGAAGGCCGACAGACATGTGCTCAATACATACCGTACTCTCCGCTGCGACCGATGGAATGCGACAAGCCATTACAGAAAACCCCACCGAACAATAACAGAAAAAGAAGATTGTCCACGTCGTCAACCTCATCACTACACGCCTCGTCACCGGATATGGCCAATGAAAATTTGATTAATAAACATAAATTGAAGAAAAGAAGAAACTTTTGTCCCTTTTGTCAAAAATTGATTACGAACTTCAGCCGGCATCTGGTTACATATCACAAAGACGAAGACGAAGTGAAGAATTATATAAATTTAACAGACGTATCGCCAAAAAAGAGAAAACAACAACGGACTGTGATTACAAATAAGATACGAAACATCGGAAATGACATGTACAATAAACAAATAGTCGATGGAAACAGAATCGATAGTTATTTGCCTGTAAAACGGTCGTCTCACGAAAAACACGTTGTGAACAATTTAACGCACGTGGTATGCAAACATTGCTTGGGCCTTTTCAAGAAAAAATCACTCTACAGACACATTTCAAAATGTCAACAACTGTCTTCGTGCGAATCGGAAATTGGCAATGCATCCGAGGGTAACAACAAAAAGAAAGTCATGCTACCGGACCATTCGATCCTCATGGTAAAAGAAAATAAAAGCGCAACCGAACTGTTGAGAAAGGAGGTTTTCCCGAAAATGCAAAAGGACACCGAAACGCTGATAGCACAGGGTGACAGCACTATAGCGAAATACGGATCTAACCTGAGGTTTACCCACCGAACCCAACGACAAATACATTACTGTTCAAGCAAGATGCGCACCCTGGCGAAACTTTATCTAAAAATGAAAACCGTGTTACCAGAGATTAAAGAATTCCGGGACTGTATCAAGCCGCAATATTTCGATGTACTCGTGGACTCCGTCCGTAAGATGAGTAACTTCGATGACAATAACGGAAGTATGAAGGCACCGAGTGTCCCGCCGAGACTCTGTTCATCCCTGAAACGTTGCGCCAATATAGTGAAATCGGACACCGTTAAAGACGGCTCACTCGATCGCCAACAAAAGATTGAAATCACATCCCAGATCGATGACTTTTTGTTCCTCATGGAAAAAGAGTGGGCTACCGAGGTCGGAACTAACAGCGAAAACAGTAGAAAAAAATTTAGAGTGATAAAAAAGGATCTGCTACCCGACCCCGATGACATACGGACGATCAGCAAATACATCAACGACAAATGTCCGCTCTATATTTCCAGATTAAAAGAGATCCCAACGGTTAAAAACTATGAAAACTTGGCCAAACTGATCATCGTCCACATAATAACTTTAAATCGGCGCAGACCGAATGAAACAGTAGAGATAACTCTCGAAGCATACCAAACGACTTTGAATAAGAGGACGAACTACGGAAATGATGTGCAGACCATTCTGTCGGAAAAGGAAATCAATTCCGGCAACGACCTTTCCATATTTTACATTTCCGCCAACAAAAACTTGAAAAAGGTTCCCACGCTATTGACACAAGTCTTCTTGGAAGCTGTCAACGTTCTTACCGAATCTAGGGAAAAGATTGGGATCACCAGTAAACATCTGTTTGGAAGATTGGGTAGCCCGGAACTCTTCGATGGCACGGCTGTTTTGAGAGAAATCGTCAACAAAGCTAATTTGAAAAGCCCCTCGACATTTACGGCAAACGCACTGAGGCACCACGCTGCGACTTCATCCCAGTTACATTCGAGAAACGACGCGTATACGAAGAGACTGTCACAGTTTTTAGGCCACGACATGAGAACACACGAAGTGCATTATGACCTGCCACTTCCTTTAATCCAGAAACACCTAATCGGCCCCCGACTTCTGCAAATGACTTTGCCAAAGCCCTCCACGTCAGTCTCGGAAACCGTCACGTCCGATGCTCTAAAAAGTCAAAATTCAAGACCTTCGTCGTCACCTTCGGAAACCATCACATCGGATATCTCGATGAATCGGAACGCGTATAATGAAATCCAAAACTTTGAAATCTCGACCCCTTCAACATCGACACAAGACATGCACACGAATGACGATTCGATGGCATCGACATCAACTTCGAATGTCAGTCATAGTACTGCGTCCAGCCAATCAAGTTTACATACCGGAAACCGTTCGGACGAAACCCAAAGTCAAACGAATACCGATTTTACAAATAATGAAGATCCTGACGAAATTAACGAGAACAATTTCACCCCGGACGACAGTGAAGAAAGCTATAAACCCCCGATGGATAGTACACCAAAAAAGAAACATAAAAAAGTCAGATGGACTTCAGAGGAAAAGACAACTGTATACGAGAGGTTCGGCCATCATTTCATCATGAAAACAAAACCGACCAGGAAAGAAATCAAACAAATTTGGGAACAGGAAAAAACATTGGAAAATCGTACTTTACAGCAAGTCGTTACGTATATAAACAATATTGTAATGAAAAAACAACAAATATCGACTCCGATTAGAAAAAAGATCGAAAATATGGTTTCCAAAGGTAGAAACAAACTAAGTCCATAAATATTTTCATTCCATGTGTAAATTTAATGTGTAAGAATTTTAATGTATTAACATGTTCGTTTTTTTAATAAAAAACTTTTACCTTAATATTTTACTTGTTTTTCCCCCTAGAAAATGGTCCGACCCCCTGAGTCCCATCATGTCCGGTAGTAGGATACGATTTTTAACCTTATGGGTGAAAATCCTGTCCTCCGATGAACATAACCCAACCGGCAATCTGTAGAGAATATTAAAAAAACTAGAATGAAACATAAGGTTTATATTTGTATTAAATACGTATACCAAAAAAGGTTATGGGACTCAGGTGGTTAAAAATAGTTTCCCCACTTTTGGTGAGTGGGGGGGGGGGGGGGTAATTCCCCCTTCTCATTGATATCAATGTCAGCTATGCTGTGCATTTAGTTGTCATCCACATTTTACACTGATTGGTTTCTCAATACTCAAAATGGACTCAATGGACCCACTATCATTTTTCTTTTTCTGTGTGCCATCAGTGCTTTTACTAGTGATGGAAAATTTGGGTGTTGCCAATATGATATTTTTTCTGATGTGAGCAAATCATATAAACATAAGTCTATGGTATTGCACAGGTTGAATATAATTATTTTTCTGATCTCAGGAGAGCAGAAATTTCTTCATCACTGTAGTAGGCACGTAACAGTGTGGCTTTCTTGTAAATTTCCCTTGTCAAACACAAACAAGGATAACAATTTAGGGGGGAATTCGTCCAGTGCAAACATACCAAAAACTACACGATTATAAATAAATAAATCTTTATTTTCTCATAATAACGATACATAGTTTACAGATCAAACACTTCTGTTAATATAACTTTTACATACATGATATTCTTATATATACATATATACACATTCAACATAATATACATTATTCATTATTCATATACATTATTCAACAAAATGACATTCCTCTCCAAATAATGAAACGTGACATGGTGAACTCCTTTATAAAAAAGTCGTATGAATACCATTATAATTGATTTTGACACTATGTATGAAAAATATTTAAATAAAATATATTATCTACAATTGAACAATTATATCGATGTTACGATACTCGATTACCCTTTGGAAGAAGCTGAATCCTACCAATCGGAATCCCGGCGAGACATTTCATTCAAAAATGTAGGCGGTTTTCCGATGTGAAAATCCTAATTGTTTATCAATCGGTATCCCGATTGAAGACCAAAGCGGCAGTAATCATCGGGTGTCCGATGTAAATTTCAATCAATCGGATAATCAGTGTGGCAAGACTCGCAAAATTATAAGATCACGCGGTATGGCCTCTCTGACGGACTTGGACAACGAAAATATTTCCTTATTCGTTTTACACCAGAAAAGGATATACAGGCGTAACCAATTGTTGAAAAACGCACCGCACGTAGGTTCTCACACAGTTACACGTGTGTGGCGCTGTACGGATGAATACGCGTATCGCGACCCAGTCGAGTTGGACCCGCGTTCCGAAGAGATTTACGAGCGTGAGGAAAGTGTAAAACATGAGGACTGGATACGCGACATACAGGAAATCACCGGTATGGCCGTCGTCACCGATTGGTATTTCGACAAGACCGGTTGCAATGCGATCAGTTGCAACCCGTATTATCCGCGAAAGGGTGTTTGCAAGGGATTCAAAAGTGAGAACGTAGGCGAAAGAGAAGAGCCGTTCGCTTTTACGACGGGTTACAACCAGCGCGTCGACGCTTGTCAACCAATATGCTATGACGAGAATCAGGTCGAAAACACTTACGTCGGTATGATGTCTTTGTACGCCGCTAAAAACCACATGTGCTACGTTACGAACCCGGAACTGATAGCGTTCTATTTGGATCCGCGGCGGAGGGTGTCGGATGAGAAGGAGGATGTAATCGAAGAGTCGGCTTTTCAGATCGGATTGCAATACCTGGGGCCAGGAGGAGTACCGGCGATATTGGCGAAAATCGGCGATTCTTACTGCGAACAATACGGGTTGGATTACGTGGAAGAAAAAGATGGGCCGGACTTTTACATGGACGGTGGCGATACGCTGTACGGGCGTTGTAAAGTCGACAAGCGCGAAGGCTCTTTCACAGCACTGAGCACGTGGACCGGTGAAACGATCACCAGAGCGTACAATTTCGGGCGCAGCGCTTTCAACGGTTTGCTGAAATATACGAGTGGGAAAAGAGGAGAGGAATCCCAGCCATTTAGAGGACCGACTACGGTGGATTATCTCGCCGGTGACGAGGCGTGGAAATCGAATGTAGACAAATCGAAAAAACAACTACCCTTTCCGGTGAGACTCGCCGACTTGGGATTGCTGCGCGGAAAGAACGACGGGCTCATGTGGACGGACGAATATTCGTTCTTGGACGACGGTCGTAACGATCAATACGGCGGGCGTCTAGTAGAAAAGCCCAGAAGCTTAACGCGACCACCTTGGTCCAAAATGAAATTGGATCATATAAATTTAATCGATACTCTAGGAAAAACAATTAACAGAATGAAAAGGGAGGCGGCCGCAGCGACGGCGGTCGATAGCGAGGATTGCAAATCTATCGGAGGTATGACAGAAGAATCGGAACGTCAACTGTTGCTGGGTCTCAGTAACAATATGGACGAGTACAGGAAAACCGTTTTGACTCTACGCGGTCTGAGGGGTTCACTCGCCGGTTCGTCGTATGAAATATTGACTAATCAACTGATCGCGGGCACCGCAATCGATATGCTGGGTGACGCCTTCAAGCGAATTCACGAGAAACCACTGAAAAACTCTAGTTTTGTGAAAAGGGCTCTGGAATCGGCGGTGCGTGGGCGCGACGGTCCCGTGAGCACGAAAAGTATAGGGATGACCATGATTCAAACCGATATCCGTACGGGAATAGAACGGAGCGTCGTAACGTCGTCGGCGTCGTTTTTTAAATCATCGCTTCGCGCCTTGTCTCGCGGAGCTAATTATCTGACGTTAATTTCAATTTTGGGCGCGGCTCTAGATCTTTTCACCGCTTTCGTTTATAATCCCTACAGTAAATACGACAGCTACATGTCGGATCGCCTCTTACGGGCCATGGCCGAGGCCGAACTCATAACAACGCAACGTCTCATCGGTTGTCAACGTCTGTTGTTGGAACCTTACGACTGGATAGTCAACACTAGATATTTGGATCCCATCGCGGATTCGACATACGATATGCTATTGGGTATGATATACACTCGGGCGCGCCGTGTAAACAGCGACGGCAGTCTGATATACTGGTTCGACGACGGCGGGCTGCGACGTGATGGGGACGGCCGGTTGGAATATTTCGAAAAAGTCAAAACAACCGAGGACTCTGTTTGACGCACCGGTCGGTAGATCGCATTTTCAGCGGCCACATGAGGTGAAAGCCCCAACAGTTATAGTCGGTGTGCGCGTGTGTGTGTGTGTGTGTGTGTGTGTTTGTGTGTGTGTGTGTGTGTGTGTGTGTGTGTGTGTGTGTGTGTGTGTGTATGTGTGTGTGTGTGTGTGTGTGTGTGTGTGTGTGTGTGTGTGTGTGTGTGTGTGTGTGTGTGTGTGTGTGTGTGTGTGTGTGTGTGTGTGTGTGTGGAGGGGGGGGGGGCATTCATCATTGACCAACCAGTGGTCTGACGAACGGGTGACGGCATGGATCGTTTGAATGCGGGTAAGCCGACGACAGTCGTATACTCTTGTTTCAAAGAACCCAGGACAGATAATATCTACAAACAAATATGTCGTGGAAACATCACGGAGGTAGAACATGACATCTCAGAACCGAGTAATAAAATTGTAAACTATAGATATTCCGAAGAAACACTTCGTAAAACCAACGATGCCCTCCGTAAGAAAGGAACCGGTGGTCGTACCGACACGACTGGAAAAACAGAAGTGATGCTCGTCCGCTTTGTCGATTCTTCACTACCCACCTCGTCGTGTGTGTTGGAAATGGCAGAAGAGAATATTAATGGTGATCGCAACGGATGCCGCGGGCTCACATTGCGACACACCGATAACCTCATCGAACGTGAATCCATCGCTTTGGAGATCGACATTTTAAGGCGTGACATCACCCGGTACAGCGGCAAACCTCTCATGATCGTCTACACGTATGGCTGCGAATCTTTGAGGAAAACCGCAGACATTCTGGAAGAGAATCAATGCCCATACGCCGTGACGCCGGAGATGACATCACTCAAGGAGTTTGTTATTTATCTAAAATCGCTTTGTATGATTTGGGAAAACCGACCGGCGGCCCCGGAGCATGTCGACAAACGGGGATTGGAATAAAGAGTTTGTTAAATTCTTTATATTATTTTGCCTCCTCTTTGACCTTTGAAAGCGAACATTTCTCATAATCGGAAATCGTTTCCAACAATTCCCGTCTGACTGTCTTCAAAATGTTATTTCCAACACCCGGTGTGTATTCGATTTTAGTCTTGTAACGGACGTACAGTAGCTCGGATAACTTCAGTAGTGCGTTGAAGAGCGGAACATCTCGAAAGAAATCGGGAATGGCAATTTGAACGGCGTTATGAATGTATTTCAGTTCATACCTGTCAGTCCAGTTTTTCTCTTTGAATTGTCTGGGCGCCAAATCACTAGGTCCCGGATGGAATGGCATCTCCATCGGATACGAGAGAGTGGCATTTCGTGTTGATACTTTATTTTGAAACAACACGGGTGCCGTAAAGGCTTTTTCACAAAACAATCGTTCACACCGATCACTGCATATACCCTCGGCCAACTTCCTCTTTATAGTGATGAACTTGAGCCATTCGCCGAGGAAACAAGTCGGATAAGTCAATCGGTCGGACGGTGGCTCGAACGATTTGTGAAAAACCAATAACAGATAATCAGCGCGTCGTTTCAATAACTCATTAGCTAGAACCAACGCGTGGTAGGTAATATGCAAATCTTTTCTAACCGTTAATCTTATGATTCCGTCCAAGAATTTTATAATTGCGTTCAACTCTTCTATCGTAGTGTCTACGCACTCATACTCGTTTTTCCATTCAAACCGGTTAACTCTGTCGGACACGCTTTCGAGACGAGACGAATGGACTGACTCGGCGTTGTTCGCGTCCAATGTAACGTAATCCGGTGTCAGTGAAGAATACATCGCTCAATTCTTAACATATAATGCTCAACCCAGGAAATTCGTTCGGACCAACGGCGTCCGGATAAACGGGGTGATTCTGGATTTCGGATTGAAGATTTCAACGGAACACTCCGGCCGGGCCTCGGCAAAACTTTTGTGCAGCGAAAACGTTTTTTGTCGCCGCCATCGTATATATTCGTATTATATACTATTTATATATATACCCCCCAAAAATCATTTGCTCCGCACCGGCCCCCTCTTGTTGCTCCTTCTTGAAGGAGCCAGTATTATGGGTAAGGAGCAAATGAGTCGCGCGCGAACGGTACGCTGTATTTATGCGAAAATGGAGGTCACGTGATCAGTTTCCTGCGCTCCCATTGGTCGGAGGTTTTGGCGGGAAAATCCCTGCAATCCCATTGGTCGGAGGAGCGGTGGTGGGGGAAGCCACGCCCCAAAAGTGGTGGGGGAAACGCTCAGTATAGCGGTACTCGTCCAAGGAGCAGGTCACAAATAATAAAAATTAATATTTGTTGGTTCGTGTACATGTGTACTACCACTGAAAATTAGTCGGGATTTCGGTTTGAGCAAATGTGTCCTGCCACTAAAAATTGTTTGGGCTAATCTCATGCCCGGGTGATCGTCGGGTGGCAAAACAGTATGCCCGAAAGCCCAAAAACTACTCCAAAACAAGCTGTGGAGGAGGATTTTCATCCATAAGATTGAAAACCATAACATTTCGTTCGATCAGTCCGGCCTCGAAGGGGGGGTGGAGGTCAATTGGATGATAAGAAGCGCCATGGCGGAAAGCGATAGGGAGACGGTGAAAAGACTTCTCTTAAGCCTGGAAGAATCGGGTGAGAAATTCATCGGGCCGACGGTTCACGACGACATTGAGAAATGTCAATATCCGGCCGCTTGGATCGAGACGCTCCGACGTTACGAACGGTTGACCGTCGACAGAGCTGCTACCGGTCCGGTGCGTTACGTCCAGTTTTACCTGGACCTGTCCGCCACACTATTGATTAAAAGAATAATGGCTACGGACATACACTACATGGTGGTGGCGAGCGATGTTGAACACGGCTCGCCGGCGTCCGACATGAGCATAATACATTCCATCGTGTTCGAAATGAGCGTTTCGCGCATGCTGGCTTGCATATGCGAATGCGTTCTGAGATGTTCACCGGTGGCCGACGGCGTGACGACGGGCGAAACGAAAAAACTCTACAACGTCATAATGTCGATCGTGAAGGAAAAGTTTTCCATAAATCCGCACGACGGTAATTACTATCCCAAAGAGAAGACGGATGTAACTCGTATCATACACGAGGCGGTGGACACTTGGCTTATCCGAGATGCGCTTCCCAACGTTCTCCGCGCGGCCGACCGCGGGGGAGGCGCGGGTATGCCGGGAGGTTTGACGGACACCCGTTTACTGTCGAGAGATCTCTCTTTTTACGGGGTGTCCCACTGCTATTGGTTGTGGTTGCATCTGACGGCCGCCGGCATTCGGACGTCGAAAACCGAAAGTGATTTCCTCGCCATGTTTTACGCTTTCGATCTGTTCATATTTTGCGATCACTGTTCGTCGCATTTCACGAGACACAGGTCCGTGTTTTACACGAGAGACCCGCGCACCGGTCTCGTTCGCACCGCGTACACGGCGCCGGAGATGGTGTTCACCATGCATAACATCGTAAACCGGGAGACCGGGAAAAACCTGCTCCCCACCGACATTCTGTCGGACTACACGGCGTATTGGACTCGCTACGAGTTATTGGACGCGGGTAACTGAAAAACAAAAGGCAAAACGTGTTAGAAAGACTACAAAATTTTATTATCGGAAAAACACATTTCAATTCATTTCTTTCCACCTCCTCTTCCCTCCACCTGGAGCTACGATCCGCGGCCGTGCGCCATGATTATCCCCTTGATCGACGCCGTCTTCTGGAACCTCGAGACTGCGACGTAGATGTCATCGGCTTTCGTCGATAGCAGATCCACAAAACAGTCGGACACGATCGTGTTCCCCTGCATCTGATAAATGTTTTCGCACACCATGGGCACCATGGGAAGCATGTAGGTGGATCTGGTTTTGCCGCGATACTCGAACAGGTCGTCGTACGGGTTTTTCTCCTTTGTCCCGTTGAGTCTGTTTTGCGTAAGTCCCGGCCTGACCAACAGGAAGTGGTCGGTCCGCCGCTGCAGGGTCTTCAGAGTGACACCGTAGATGGAGCGGTCCGCGTGGAACGCTATCGAACACAGCAAGGCCAGCTCGCCGTTGCTGACGACAGGCGTTGAAACCGATCTCAGCGTGTCCGTCACCCGGTACGGCACGCCGACCATGAGTGTCTGTTGGACGGGACTGTTTTCCGACACCGATATGGAAACGCAAAGCTTTTCCAAAAACGCCTTGACATCGTGGCGTTCGTTCCGTTTCACGCGTTTCACTTCCGGGCCGTGACAACCCTCTTCTGACGTGCCGCCGACACCGGCACCAGTACGTCCGCACCGGTTCCCACTCCCGTTGTACTTTTCGTCCAGTTTGGTGTAAACTCCGTTGTACAGCGTTTTCAGAAACGTGTCCGACAGTATATTGCATTTGTCGTTTTTCTTCACCATGAATACGGGAAACAGTTTGCGGGCGAATCTAGAAGCTCTATCGTACACCGACTCCGGCGACGGGGTGTCGTCCGACCCGTTCTGGCTCTCATACAAGTCCGCGTACAACTCGCTGTAGAAATCGATAAACGGTGACATATCCATTTCCGGGGGGCTGGTCCAGTCTATCACGGTGTTCGGCGTATCGCGTTGATCTTCGTCGCCAAGATGTCGGTCCTCGTCGTTGTCCTCGTCGTCGTCCTCGTCGCCCGCCGCCTTCGTGGTGTCCGCGTCCTCTTCGGAAAGAGGAAGGGGGTCACCGTCGTTTGTAAACACCAATCTGCCGATCTTGCAGCCCTTGCGGTGCGGGTCGTGCCGGAACAGTCGGATGCCCCGGGAACGGCCGAACGCCATCAACCTGCGTTCGATCGCCTTCACGGAGGTGTGTTGCCGGCAAGCGTTTCTCAGATAAACCACCAGTCTCGCCAGGTGCGGATCGTCACGACAGCGTTGCGATCCCACCATCCGGTATTCGAACGGTTCCTGATTCAATCTTGTTTTCAATTCCTCCCTGACGTCCGACGAATAGTAATAGTTGTTCGTGGTCACCGCGTCGGGCGGTGCCGCCTCCCCGCGTTTACCCCTGTGAACTTTATCGCTGTGCTCGTCCCAGTGGATGGGACCGAGTTGGAATCTATCGCCGCCCATGATCAAAACGGTGGGAGCGGAAAAGAGCAGTTCAACGCAGTGTAACATCTTGTGCAACAACGGTGGCGCTATCATCGTGTATTCGTCCAGGAACACCACGACGTTGTTTTCATTCCTTTTGACTTTTTCGGAAGTGAACAACACGTCGGGTATACCCATCTTCCATTGTAACGCTTTCCTCGTGTTGGTCTGACGCGCCTTCTCGTATCCGCCCACGTTGTAGACGAGCTTTTCCACGGAACACGCGAAACGCCCTCCGGTCGATTCCGACAGGGCCCAGATGTCCATCGACGTGCACTTCGACAGGTCGACGACCGGACGGCCGGGAATCAGTTCTCCGTTGTTCAGGTCGTCGTGCAGAAAATCCTGTAGCCTTTTGTTCTGTTTCGTCATGTACAACACGTTCGTATTGTCCGGCGAATGGTTCATGACGTAAGCCATGAGCCGCGTCTTACCGCAACCTCCCATCCCTTCCATGATTACGGACCTGAAGAATACATCTCGTTCCCTGTACGACCGCACTTCTCTCTCGATCGCCTCCACGACCAGTTTTTGCTGGTCGGAAAGGGTATTCCAGGACACATCGCATCTGTGCGCCAGTAAGAACTGCGGCGGTTTTCCACTCGTCTCCTCCGTCGGCGCAGATTCGGGGCACACGTGGTACGGATCCCACGCGTTCTCGTCTGACCGGCCAGCGCGACCCGTATTCGGTCTGAACACGATGGCGTACGGCACGTTGGTCTTCTCGTCGATCGGTTCGGGCGGAACGAAAGTCATCACGGACGAATGGAACGGTCGACCGTCGGATCTGTGAAACCGATATCCTTCGACCAACAGTTGGTACAGCAGACCGTCGTCGGAAGCCATCGCCGAGAATGGCGGTTCTCCGGAACCGAGTCCGTGTGAGAACTGCAATCCGATAACCCGTCCGTCGACGAAGGAAGAGCTGACGAAATTCCACCAAAAGAAAAAAAATTGTTATTCCCCCACCCTTGAAAATGTTAAGTGTTTCCAACATGTCGCAGCGCGGCGTCGTATTCCATCAGACGGACAACGCGGGTCGAGAATGGACCATGAACGGTTTTGTTCCGCCGTTGGTGATGAATTTGAACGTGGACACGCTGAAATGGTGTACGAAACCTTTGCCGTCCGGATATCCGGACAGAGTGCGTACGTACACGATGACCAACGATCGTTATATATTAAAAACCTGTTGGCAGGGGCCGTATGTGAAGATGAGCATGTGGTTGGACGGAGAATCCATGCCGATGGTTTACGGACCCATCGCCAGCAGGATGGAGGCCGCCGGTAATATGTTGAAAAACATCTGCGGATATTTCAACACGCACGACGTGCTTTACGCGGTTGATTTCGACCCGAATCTCAGTACCGATCTCACATTCGTGCAGATCGCCAAACACACTGCGGCCACATTCAAAATGGAAACGCCGACCGACCTGAACGATCCGAACCACAGAGCGGACAGTGTCATTTACGCAATTACCGATACGGACGACACGGAGTTTTACAATCCGATTTACGACAGTACCGCGGCGGGTTTCGGTGCTCCCAATCGGGGCGCGCCGGAAACGGTGATGGTCAACTCGCGGATTTTGTCCGAAGATTTCTGCGCCGGGGAGAACGAGACACTGAAGGACACGCTTTCGCGAATACCCAGTGAAATGAACGAACGCATCTACAACGCCTATTTGAAAATGAAAGAGGAATACACCAAGATGCGTAACATCTATCACAGGAACGGCGTGGTACCCCACTATCTACCGGGCGTAAGGCAGCCACAACAGGCGACACAGGCGGCGGTGGCGGCGGCGGCGGTGGCAGCGGGTGGCAGTGTTTCGGCCGAACGCGGTGCGTCCGACAAAACAACCACCACCACTACCACCACCGGCAGCACTAGCAGCAGCGATACCGGCCTCACTGTTACGGCCATGCCGCCGGGAGGCGAAGACACGCTGATCAACTTTAATACACCGTCGCCGGCGGAAGCTCAACAGAGCAACGCCCTTTATCAAATCTCAGAATTACCACCTTCACAATTCTTACCTTCGGCCCCACCCCTGTAGATCCGTCTCAAAGCCTTTTTTCAGTAAATTTGGAAACAAATAAAAAATATTTTTCGATAATGTTCATTCATTCAATATTCCTCTTTGAATCGCAGCTTTGTTACAATCGTTTCCTCCCGGTAGACCAGTCAGGACTCGGTAGGATATACGCCGCGAAGACGTGCTAAGATAGATGTCCGAGGAAAAGAGTGGGTTTTGCCCGGGCGAGATCCTCTACGCTGCCTCATACGGGGGCGTGGAAGATTACGTCTTCACTAGTTCGATCGCCGTGACCCCGTCATGGTTGGAAGCGGTGAAAGAGAGAATCGCGGTTGTGTGCGAGTCGAACCAGACCATGTGGATGGATTTCGAATTGAATAGCGCAATGGTGTTGGGCGACGAACGGGAAGACGAGGACGAGGACGTGGATCCTCATTTGGTGTTCGCCCGCAAATATTGTTACAGGAAATTCTGCGAAACCTACTGCGGTTATTTCGGCATGACTGAGATTTTCGGTTTTATCTATAGAGTATTCTCGCCGAGGCACAGGGATCCGCCCGACGCTTACGACCTGGCTTACGCCGAGTTTGTCGACTCGCTGTTGGTAGATGTGAGATTCATCGTTTGCATAAGGCGGCGCGGCGGAGGCGGCGGTATACCGTCGTCCCGAAAGGCGGGTGAAATCGAGCACCTGACACAAAGTGGGGGAACGGCAACAACGCGTGAAGTAGCGGACACCGGTAGTGCTAACGCGAAAGCCGCAATCGCGAGTCGCAGCGAGACAGCATCCAGCGTATTCAGCGTGAGCGATGATTATTTTGAAGACGATCTGATGGATATGGGATTGGACGATATTTTATCGGAAAACCGGCCCGACTCATCGCTATCGCCGACGCCATCGACAAAACCGCTACCACCTATTTCACCACCGACATCGTTATCGCGTCAAAGCGACAACGCGACCGCCGCTGCAAACATGATTGAACGGAATCCATACAATTTGACGGTTTCCGATTATTTCGTGAACAGTCCGATGGCGGCCGAAGTCGCGCCGGACACCAGTTTGCAGGAACGGGCGGACGCGAATATCATGGAAATGGCGGCGTCCACCGGCGACGAGAGGATATTCTCGCAAACGCCGGTACCGATGGGAAAACGTAATTTCGACTTTACAGACGGCGGTTACGAAAATGTCCAAACCGCTTTTGGCGAAGACGATAAGCTCGCTCGCATGCCCGTAACAATCATGTATGATCCGGTGAGTCTGGACGAGAAAGTCCTCGGGTATGAAACGGAAAAGTCGAACGGGCGACCAAATAATAGGTCTCGAGAGAACACGTTTGTCCTAGCCGGACTCTTCGACGAACCCGCGCCCCGAAATTCCCGTGACGGAAGTTTGATAGAGATCACGTACGCGGTAGGGAATGTCGGTGGAGTCCTAACCTTCAACGCTATAGATGTCTACAACGGTATATCAGAAACGACCGGACGACGGGGATGGGTGAGATTCGAATTGAAAGAATTCGTTAGGACGATCCGCTCGTTCGATTCCAACGCCCGTCTTTTGAACACAAATCAACTGGATCTGTATTCCTTTGACATCGACATGTCCAGTGTACATCCGGAATCGTTTTTGAAACGAAACAGAAAACTGTATTTAAGATTTTCGAGGCGTTGAATGACCGATAGAAGTAATTTTTTTCCATCTTGTGACCTGCTCCGTGGACGAGCACCGCTGTACTGAGCGTTTCCCCCACCACTTTTGGGGCGTGGCTTCCCCCACCACCGCTCCTCCGACCAATGGGATTGCAGGGATTTTCCCGCCAAAACCGCCGACCAATGGGAGCGCAGGAAACTGATCACGTGACCCCCGTTTTCACATAAATACAGCGTACCGTTCGCGCGCGACTCATTTGCTCCTTACCCATAATACTGGCTCCTTCAAGAAGGAGCAACAAGAGGGGGCCGGTGCGGAGCAAATGATTTTGGGGGGTATATATATAAATAGTAGATAATACGAATATATACGATGGCGGCGACAAAAACGTTTTCGCCAAACGAAAGTTTTGCCGAGGCCCGGCCGGAGTGTTCCGTTGAAATCTTCAATCCGAAATCCGGAATCACCCCGTTTATCCGGACACCGTTGGTCCGAACAAATTTCCTGGGTTGAGCACTAACCAGTCAGGATTCATGAGGTTAACAAAGCTCTCATTTTTTTTACTTTTTAAATGTTTCGGCTCTGTCCGCGGCATTTCCGTAACAGAAAAAAAGGGGAAAAAATATTATTATTCACATTTTCAGGTCTCACTCTTCACGACATTTTTTTATCACGGAAAACGATCAATGGTTACTCGCGACTACCACCCGAGTTCGACGTTTTCCTCGCCCACGAATTTTGACCTATGATCGGTATCCACTTGGTATTCTCGTACAACCAATCGTTGGGCCCCACGCCCCCCGTCCGTATCAGAATGAACAGTACACCCCAGATGACGAGAACGGCGATCAGGAAATAAACTATGTAATACAACCAATCGTTGCCGCCGCTCTCCGCACGCACGGTCGTCGTCATCGTCCCCGCGCCCTGGTTCATACCGCGTCCGGCGGAAGTCGAATAAACTGTAGATGTACTCATGTTCAAGCCAACCACACTTATATTCCTACCCGGTCGGTCGGGTGTACTGTCCTTTGAGTACCATCCTCTGAATTGTGTACAGGATCGGAGGCGGTAGTAAAGATTCGCGGGAACAGTATTCGCTGAAAGCGTGTAAGCTTTCCAACGTCGTCGTTTGGATTATTTCGTTACCAGCCGTGAAGTACGCGAAACAGAGATGCTTCAGTTCGGGATCCGCGAAAACCGTCTTTATCAATTTTACGCCGGGCCAGTACGCGCTGACGTCGTAAGCGATATCGCGAAAACGCGAAACCACCGCCAACGAACCGTTATCCCTTTTGAAATCGAAACGGTTGTCTCTGCCGCGTAAAATCTCGATTCCTCGGCTGTCGTCGAATTCCTCTTCCGTGTACTGCGTGTAGGCGGTCTGGTCGATGGATGTCAAACCGTCGTCGCGTTCGTTGAAAATTTCGAAAGTGCGATCTTTGACGATTCGCAGCAGTACCGAACTGAAGACGGTGCACGTTTGCCGCGTATCGTGGTCCTCGTGTACGAACGTCCGACCTCCGCGCGCTATATCCACGACGTTGTAACCGATCGAAATTAAAACACCGCGATCCACGTAGACATAACTGGGCGCTTCGAAGAGCGCTTGCCAGAGGCGAGCGGGTCCTCCGACCTTTTCCCGTTCACTCGCGATCAGGCTGCCGTCGTCGTCGCGGATGAACTTGAAACCGGTACTTTCGAAAACGATCAAATCGTTTTGTCCGCGAACGTAGGCGACCAAGCAGTTGCTATCCGCGTTCGGATCGGATAGACCTTCTTCCAGCGAAGTCTCGGTCAACCTGAGCACCTTTTTTACAGCGTCTTCGTACGTCATGAAACGCAAAAACGACCGTGCGCCGACCGACATTTCATCCGTGCCGGTCATGAAGATGGGTCGCAACACTATGACCGCCCTGCCGCCACTTCGGTTGGCCATCGCGTCCAACAGAGTTCCGCCGTACCGTCGCCAGTCGGCACCGCTGTGCGCCCTCAACCAGCGGTGGAGAACGCAGAGATCCGCCAACGACTTTTCGCCGCCTTCCCTCCCGTTCCGTTTGGCCCTGGTGACCTTGTCCAAGTACGGTGGGAACGGCAGCGAGATGAATCCGGAAATCACCGCCATCCTCGAATCGACGGTAGACTTTTTATTCTGATAAACAGCGTGGAACGCGGTAAAAGCGGCCATGACCACTTTTGTCACTTCGATACGCGACGCCCCTTCGACGGTGGCACAGTTTATCGGCGTCACCAGCATGCACACTCGCCAGGCCAGGGTGGGCCTTTCGCACTGGCACATACTCGAAACGGCGGACCGCCTGTATACCAGATCGTTCGTACAGAAATCGTCCGCTTTCAACAGTAGTACGTTAGCCGTGAAATAATGTCTGTTACCCTGCGTGTTGAAAGTGAATTGTACGCTGTTGTCCAGTCTGTTGAAGGACGTGAATTTGACGCATCCCTCGTAGGGGGCGACACCGATATCGTCATCGTCGCTCGCTTCGTCGCGTTCGAGCCTCCTGCGTTTCGCCCCTCTTCTCCTGTCGCCAACGTGGTCGGCGATCTTCCCACCGGTAACGGTTATCATATTCGATATGAAACGCTTCAATTCGGTATCGTTCATATCCAGCACACGCTGCAAATGACGTTTGTCCGTGCCCGGCGGCAGAGAGGAATCTAATATACTATAATTGGTCAGATCGTTGTCGAAAGTGAGAATGTTGCTGCCGAACATGTACGATTTATAATGTACGCGATCTCCCCCCTCGGCGGCACCGCCGAACAGGGCGGCTCTGTTGAGAAAGCCGAACGGCGCTATCGCTTTCACCGATTCCGATGCGGTAACGGCGCCGCGGTGGGTTTTCGCAAACGAAAACGAGGAACACCCGGAGAACGCGTCCAATTCGTAAACCCTCTCGAATTCGATCTTTATTTTGGTGTCGCTGTAGGAGTCGCAGGCGACGTAGGCCACCTGGCGGACGGCTTGTCGCCACGCGTGCGCGGCACTGCTGTCCAACCGGGGTGGGTCCGTGTATCGAATATCGTTTCGCACGTTGCTCGGCTGTCCGTCCGTTCGAGCCTCTCGATTGCCCGACATCGGCAGCGACGAAGGGTCGCCCAGGAATTTGAATCTATTGATGTCTATGGTGCCCACGCAGAACTGTCTCACCGCCTCGGCCCACCTGGGGAACTTCTCGTGTATCGTGCGGTAGGGGGAAGCGTTCACCGAATCGTTCCCATCGCCGTTCACTATGTCTCGTACGAAAGTCAAGGTAAACGCGTCGCGCAACGATTTCATCGAATAGAACGCCGCCGCCGAACGGGCGGCTACGATGGCGTTACCCAGAGCTTTACCTCTGTCTTGTTCCATGCCGTTCACTCGACGAACTTATCATTTGAAATTTTTTCGTGAGTAAAAACAAATAAATGGTAAAAAATATGTATATTTGAGACATAAATTGACAACACAAACAGATTCAGGTGATGCATATCTGCTTGAAAACTGCATTCGGGTCGCAAAACTCGGATTCATCCACTTCCGCGACGATCAGACGGCCGGAATCGCTTCCGGGCGGGCGGCAAAACTGTTGTTCGTGGAATGCATGCAACTTTTGCAAGTAGTCCATATCCACGGTGTCCATCTCCTCTGGACGCCCCCGCCTTTTCACGTTACCATGACAGGTCTTCGGGTCGACACGCAGGTAAATCACGACGTGCGTAGTCCGGTCGGTTTTCGGAGTACCGTCGATCGTCATACAGAGTGTTCTGAGAATCGATTTTTCCACCGGCTGCAAGTGTTCGGCGACCAGCGGGATGAAAATATCCCGGGTGCTTTGCAGAGAGCGCTCCCTGACGACCGTCATCCCGGTTTTCGACAGTTTCTCAGCTTGCCACTCCAAAGATGCCATCTGTAGCAGAGCGTTTACTTGAAAAGCGAAAGACCACCTTCCGGGATCGTCGTAGAACATCTTCAACAGATTGGAACCGCCGATGTTCTTCCAACATTCTACCGGTTCCGGGAGGTACACCACGTGTTTTCCGGAATTTCGCAATAGACGAGTCAGAGACTCGGCCAGCGTGGTTTTGCCGGCTCCGATGTTACCCTCGATGGTGATGATCATCCTCCCCGGTGCGTTCATCACCGATCTGTTCCGCGGCGAACGGTTTTATACGGCTCGGCCGAGATCCGTTGACCGGTTACCAGTCGACTCGGCGGAGGTCCGCATCACTTCTTACCCGGTTTCTTGTTCTTCTTGTTTTGTTTGATGACGTGTTTCACCAGTAGATCGACAGAACTGATTTTCTCTAGCTTCTCGGTGCCCAGATATACCGCTTGTACGGGAAAGTTTTTCCATTCGCTACCCTTGCTCTCGGTGACGGTATCGCCGACGAAATCGTAGTCGATGTTCTCCCCGACTTCCGGGGTGAAATCGTGAAACACCATCGACGCCGGACTCCCGCCAGCCTTCTGTACGATTCTCATACGGGCGTACCTCTTCCGTTTACCCTTGTCGTCTCCGATGATTAGACTCTTTTTCACTTTCCTCTCCTTGTTCGGGCCGTTCGGTATCGCGGAGTTCGGTATACGCGTGATGATGAATTTGTTCGTGATATCCCCAGATCCCACGCAGGTCTCGACGGCGCGAGTCATTTCGGGAGTCATGACGATACTCACTGTCCTCACGTCTATCGACGGGTCATCGAGTTTGATTTCTTCCGGTCTCACGAAACGCCGTTCGACCGGTGTCGGGTCGGCGGGTCCGGCCGCCGCGCGCTCTTCGGAAGTGGCGGCCGGGCCACGACTCGCTTGTTCTATCTCTGGTTTTCGTTCGTCCGCCGGTCGGTTGTTTTCCGTTGATCTCTGCGGCGACGGGCTTGTAACTGTCGCCGTTATCGTACCTCTGGGTGAGGAGGAGGTCCCGACAGGAAGTGGGATGGGCCTACTTTCGGGTATCACCGGACCGACCACGACCGGTTGCACCCGGTGGTCTGCGTCGGCGTTTCTCGTCGCGGGTGGGTTCGACGCTGGTGTAGGAGGATCTATTTTTCGACTATCTATTTCGTTTCGCGGCGGAAAAGATGGCTGCAGCGGCGTTTGTCTCGGTAACAGATTCTGTGTTTGTGCACCGCCCGTCGTTTGTCTCGGTAACGGATTCGGTGGACGTGCACCGCCCGTCGCTTCGGATCGCTGTCGATCGTGATCAACCGCCGGTGTTTGTGTCGGTATCGGATTCGGTGGATGTGCACCGCTCACCGCCGTTGCCACCCGGTGGTCCGCGGTCGTGCGGCTGCGTTCATCCAATATGTTCTCCATAAACTGGCTGTACCGTCTACTCTCGTATTCCAACCTGGACTGTTCTTCTCTCAGTTGTCGTTGAAATTCAACGTAGCGGTCACGTTCCGCCGTCAACGAGTTTTCCAAATATTTCAAACGGTCCGAGTTCTGGCCGCTCTCCGCACGTTCCCGGTCGAGTTGCGATTGTAACGATATGATTCTACCGTTGTACGCGTCCGTATTCCTTTCTATGGACTTTTCGATCTCTTGCAATTTCGATTGCAATTCGCGAACCGTGTCCGCCGTCTTGTCTCCGTTTTCCACCCTCGGTGTCGACGGTCTTTCGACCATCCCGGCTGTCGCACGGTCGGCGCCGAGTTTCAACGCATCACCACCGAGTGGGTCATCACCTTTTTCGTCATCACCGCTGTCGGATGCGTCGGTATGTATCGTGAACGACGCGTATATCGCGACGAAGAATAGCGACAAAATTAAAATCGGTATCACGTACCCCGCTTGCATGGCGATCCACTTATCATTCGGTCTGTCCGAAAGGATGACACGTTGCTGAAAAAAAGGTACGCGCGACTTGAATCATTTGGATTGCACGGAAGGACGTGACGAATCTCTGTTGCGAAAACCGACTTTCCCGATCGTGGGTTTGGTCTTTTTCGAATCGACTTTCTGCCCTGTTTCCAGTCCGGGTCTTCTCTTGGGCGATTCAGTGACGTCCGCCACATCTTTTATCGGTCGTTTTGCGGATTTGGCCGTCCGTGGTGGAAGCGGCGACGACGACCCCTTCGATTGAGGCTCGAGATCGGTTTTTTTGGATCGCGGTTGTTTTTTCGTCTCGGCGCGATCCCCACTTGCAGACTGGTGTTTCACTTTGGCGGGCGGCGCCGGATTTTCACTTATCGAAATCTTATCGGTCCGTTTTCTCTTTTTCACCGTATCCGGTTCTGGTATATCGTCGAAATCCCGTCTGGGTCGGTCGTCGATATCATCCAGAAGACTGGACGTCAACGAAGCCGTACAAACGCTCATCTCGCGAGACGAGTACACCATGTTGCAGGATCCCAACACCATGTACAGCGAACTGTTCGGATAGACGTAACTGTGGCCCACCTGATCCCAACCGATCGTTTTCTGATAGAAAAAACGCGATCTGATCATACGTTTTTCCATCGCTTTCGCGTGCGTGTCCATCACGCGGAAGAACTGTTTTATCGCGGTCGTCGAATCCAACGCGTACACCATTCTCATGACGGCCCGTTTCTTGATACCGGACGCGGAGGTGTCGATGTAACGACACGCGTTCATCCGCCGACTACGAGTGGACGCGTACGCCCGTCTCGCTCGGGTTCGTTCTTCGTCGTCGTCGTAGTCGTGGCTTTTTATCCATTCGCCCGTGGCCGTTTTCGGGTACTCGCACAGCATGCCGAAACTGAGAATGCGAAACCCGAAGCACAGCATCGTGTGAACGGTGATCGCCGCCCTGTCTACAGGGTGTCTGGTGCTACTCGGTTCCCACCTCGCGGGACCCCTGATTTTCTTTATCGCGTTATCCGTGTCGTCGACTTCGCCCAGGAGGAACAACGAGTCGAAAACTATCGGACGGTCCTGCAACGCTTCTTGTATTTTCAACGCGAATCCGCCTTGGTTCGGTACGGCCGGGTCGTACACGTTCCACCAGAACTCGCCGGGCGGCACGCCTGCCGAAAATTGGTGTTCAATCAGATTTCTACCCTTGATCGAGGCGGGTCTCACTAGAGTGAAATTCTGGCGAAGCGCGTGTGAACGGACGAAATGCCTGCTCGGGTAGCTCGTCCCTCCGGCCCCGGTGAAAATGTTAGCTTCGGTGGTAATCGCTTTTGGAAATGTCGCCGTTTTCGCATTAACCGGCCGCCCGACCACTTTCATTATGTAGTCCGGACTGTCGCCGCCGTCAATAGTTTTTCTCTTCACGAATCTATGGTCCAACAACAGCGTGGCGTTGTCCAAATGGTAAACACGGATGTTTTCAAAAGTAAAATATTTTTGCACACCTTGGTTTTCTATCACCTTCTGTGTGAATTCTTCCGGTATGGAAATCATCTCCACTAAGAGGAGATTGGATTTCACGAAGACGGGTAGGAGTTTCGAATAGAACTGCACTATCGTTTCGCTCGGAGGCAGATCATCGATGCGGTCCGTCCGAACCACGAGACTGTCCAGCCCGACTTCCGTTTCTTCGATCGTGCGGAACGTACTAGTCGAATCTTCTGCGCTCTTGAAATCCATTCCGACACGACCGTCGGGTGCGGTCGTTTCCCGCTTTGCGCCCGTTACGCGCGTTTCGCATTTCTCCCGGTCCGGTTTTCGGTCGGATAATCCGCCGAACTGCATATCCTCCGACGATTCGATGCTAGACTCGTCGTCCGAGTCGTCGCTGTTCAACGAACGGTCGGAATCGATGTGCCCACGTTCGTCGGAACCTCCGCCCATCGATTCGTCGGCTCCATCCTTCGTCGTGAGATGGGACCGCTTCAACTCGGAATCAATGTTTGCACGCTGTTTCCGCGAATAGGCTCGTCCATATTCATCTTCCGATACGTTGTGGCGTGATTTCTTGAAACGGATCATCGAAATATTATTTACGGAGGTGTCGCTTTCGCTCTCGGAGGAGCCGCGATTGTTTGATCGTTTCATCGTGCGGGACTCCGATTCTTAACATCTTTCATAGCCATCGGTTTCCCGAGCGAAAAAAAGTATCGGATCGGTATCCCGAAGTGTATCCTCCATCAAGCGGTAACCCGAAGGGAAAAGCACGCACGTCCCATCTACTCGAAAATTGCTGAATAATCCGCCGTGACCTTTTCATTTGATGTTGACGCAACAGTGGTGTCTGACCGGTTATCCGCAACCGAAACGTTTCCAGCTGCCCGTTCAGCCCCTTCGTCGGTGGGTTTTCCGTCCCGTGGACCCGGCTGGTCGGTCCCGGAACTACTGGGGTCTTTCAGCACTTGGTCGAAGCATGTCTGTACAAACGAGTTAAAAACCTCTTTTATCCGTTCGACGACCAGTACTCTTTTCGGACGTTCCAACGAAAACAGCCATGTAATAGTGGCTATGATTCCTATGACCAAAAGGTAAAAGACCAAAATGAGTAGTTTCGACAGGCCTACCAAAACAATTACTAAAGCGGTCACACCGCACACGGCCGCGTTTCTCAACATGTTGATGTCTGCCGCCTCCAACGGCTGCGCTATATAATCTAGTGTGCCGCGTAACACCATTGTGATTTTGATATTGCTCACTATTGTACTTATCACTTACCATTGGGAAACTATCCCACATAAAATCAACCTGCGATTTGTAGAGGGCATTAAAAAAAGAAACACAACTATAACATAAGGTTTATATTTGTATGAAATACATGTGTACCGAAAAAGAGTAAGTTTTTACCAACGTCCATTGGAAATCAACGTTTCCTCTTCACTTCCTTTTCACCGGACCTTTCCATCACGTGATTCTGTAAGAACGGACTGGGCGGTCGGTCGAACGGAAATTCGTTCGTGTCGCCGCCGGGCGATCCGTGGTAGTTGAGAATCTCCTCCAGATGTTGTCTAGCGACGGTGTCATCGTGACCGACGGTTTCGTTTCTCTTCGGTTTCGACGCTTGATCGGCGATGGGTTTTTCTGTGGGGGTCGGATGCTGTCTTGCCAGACCGTCGTCGCTGTCTGAATCGCTTTCCGAATCCGTATACTGTTCAACTCCGGTACGTCGTAGATCTTCCGTGGTGTTCCGATTTTCGGGAATGATTTTCTTTTTGTCGATTTTCACAATCAATTTGGACGTTTCTAGCTTTCGTTTCTTCGACGACGACGACGCAGAGCTGACTTTCACAGTGTTGTTTTCCCTCTCACTTTCAGACCCGCCGACGACCACCACACCATCGGTTTTCTCGTCCAGAATGTAACTGACGGTCAAGTAGCGGTCGAACGATATGCGAGCCAACCGTGCTAACAACTCTTTTCGAAGTTCTGCGAGTGTGCCGCCGAACTTGATTTCGTTGCCGACTATGAATTTCGGATCGAACGCCCGCAGTTTGGCCATGCAGTTTTTCGTTTCCCCCTTACAATCGTCACTCACCGGCGCTATACAGATGTATCGGCTGTGGACTGGCTTGGTTTTCTTCGCGTACTTCTCTGCGGCTTCGACGCGTCTGAACATGAATTTTCCATTCTTTTCGTAAACTATAAATTCGCTGTCGTTGTTTACCGCAGTGCTGCGTTTCCTCTTCAGATCACCGGCCTTCTTGTCCCCGTTGTCGGCGGAGACGGGCTTCCCGCTGTCCGCTTTGGCGGTGGTGGCGGCGGTGGCGTTACCGTCGGACGGCGAGTCAGGCGGATGATTGAACAGATAAATGGAGAGTACGGTGCACAGCTGATCGTATTGTTTTCGGTAATATTCCATCACTCCCGCCGGCGAAAGCCCCAGTGCTTCGGCTTGTTCTTTCCACGTCGAGGCCAGAGAACAGGCGATATCTTCGGTACGTCCGACCGTCCCTCCCGCATTCGGTTTCGGCCCGCAGTTGACGATTATGTTGTTAACTCTCATGTTGTAGGCGAACCTCTCCCCGAAATACGGCATGTTCGTCTCAGACATTCTCGCCTCGCTTTCCGCACACGGTGTCCCCTGCTGTTTTTGTACAGTTCTGAAGTCCTTCTCTTCCATTTCAACGTCCGGTGTATTGAAATAATCTTGAAACCGAGCGCCGTTGGCGTTCGCTTCAGAACCGTTTGTCGGTTGTTTCCTTTGCGGCCAGCCGATGGACATGATGTAAAAAAAATGTATATTTGTGTATCCGTAGGAACGCTGATCGAAGTCTGTACTCTCTCACACTCTCTTCCTCTCTACCAAAATAAACTCAAATATACTCTCTTCGTGTCTGACCGACGGTGTCGACACACGACGGGTCTACCGCTGACTTGATGTTGACCGACTCCTCGTAATTCGGGAGGTATTCCTCGCAGTCCGGAAAATACAGCTGTCGGTGTTTCGGCGGTGGGTAGGGCGTGCAGTACGACGACGATGACGAATACGACGAGACTGAAGAGGCCACCGTCTCGATATGCGGTACCACCTCGTTCAGAAGAGGGGCCGAAGGGTCGAGTCGCCGACCGTCGTTTCTCGTCACCTCCGGTTCCGCCGATTCGGCCCGACGCTCGATGATGACCGCACTGAGATTGGTGATCCTCTGTTGTTTATCGCAACCGCAAATTTTTGAAATACATACGGTCAGTACGACACCTGTTATCACGGCGCCCGTTACACAGCCTACTATCATAAAAATCATAGTTTCAATCGAACCGATCACTCCATGCCTGACCGGACAACACTGGAATCGTCTTATCGAATTTCCCTCTCCACTTTGACAAGACTTCCTCGTAATCGGTGTCGTCGTTCTCCGTCTCGACGAAGGGTATCTCGTCAGACGTTGAGATGTCGTCATCGCTGATAACGTATGAGGTGGAGCTCAGTGTGCCCACACTCGGAACATCGTCTTCCGAGTCGATTAATTCTATGGATTCGACATCATCGCTTTCCGACGACAGCACCTCGCGGACGCCGTATCCGATATCCCGTCCTCCGCGCAAGAGGAGTTTGATTTTTAAACCGTCCACCGTATCTCGGATCGAATCCGTACTACTGTACACGCTGTCGCGGCCCATCGTGGCTCTGTCAACGACGAATCCGTATACGAACGCGGTGTCGTCGTCTGTCGTAACGGTGTTCAACACCAGTTCCGCGTTGGAACCTATCGACCTCCGACTGTAGTCCCATTCGGTTTCCAACATTCTTACGAGACGTAATTTTTCCATTTTACCGGCAATCTCGAACGCGATACCTGCTAACAGGGCGTTGCCCTCTGGAAAATTGGCGATGCCGAAAAGGTCTTTGCGCTTTGACGAAACGGCCCGGTGAAATCGATCAAGCGTGTTCCGTAAAGATGCGGATTGGTGGTGGTTGCCGTTCACGCGAACGCTGATCACCGCCAAGGTCACGTTTCTCTGTTCTCCCGCGGTTTTCGTGGGACATCTTTGGTCCGCGTTAGTGACGAATATCATTTCCATCCCGTGGTCGGGCGACGACGTCAACGGTAGGATACGCGCTTTATCATATCGTATTGCGACCGAACAGGAGTTTTCATCTTTTCCACACCCAGTACCGTACATGGCCATCGCTCGTCTGCTCGTATTCAAATGCGAGTAAACTACGTCTCCGTCCACTGTTGATTCTAACAGTGGTTTTTCCTTAAATCCGGGATCATAGATTATCACGTACTCGTCGGTCGTTCTACTTTGTAGCGCCAACATTTTGTTTTGCCAGCCCGCCGGTACACACATACCGCCTTCCGTCATGTTCGTCCGTCCGGACGTGACCATGTAATGCGGTTTTAAGAATGTCACGTCGTCGTGCCGCATGATGGATTGTACCTTTCCGTTGACGAACGAACCGGGTGGCGAGTTGACGAAGAATACCGGTGCTCCCGCATGATATGCCGAACCGCCGATATCCGGCCGATTCCACGATCCGGAGATACTCGATTCGTCGTCGGTGATTACCATGCGAGCGAGGACGTCCGGCGACTTCAGTCCGAAAATTCTCGCGTCACGGTCAACCTCTCCGAAACCGTCTGGGGAGCGTTTAAGCCTCGCGCCCGAAGCCGCGTTCGTCAAATTCAACGACGCACTTTCGTTGTTAAAATTGAATTCGGGCGATTCGGATATCCCGGCGTCTTTTCCAATCGTCTCGGTGGCGGCGACGATACTATCGTCTGTATAGTTTTTATTTTCAGCGTCAATCAACTCTGCGGTAACGTTCTCTTCATTTGGCCCGACTGAACTGGGCGCGTCCTCACGCCCGGTAACGTTTACACGGAGGTCCGGTCCATCGTCATCAACACTTGTCGCATTCAATGCAGTCGCCAACGTCGTCACCGCCGATACATACTCTTCGGTCGCTGTCGCGTTATCGGAACTCACTAACGAATAATTGCCACTCGAACTGAAGTTTCCAACACGTGTCGCATTCAATGCGGTCGTCGTCGCCGCCGATACATACTCTTCGGTCGCCGTCGCATTATCAGAACTCACTAACGAATAATTGCCACTCGAACCGAAGTTTCCAACACTTGTCGCATTCAATGCGGTCGCCAACGTCGTCGCCGCCGCCGATACATACTCTTCGGTCGCCGTCGCGTTATCGGAACTCACTGACGAATAATTTCCACTCGAACCGAAGTTTCCACCCGTGTGGTTTGTGTGGTTTTTCACACCGTCGCCATTCGGTATCATCGCCAGCTCGGTTCTCGCCTCGGATCGGACTGAAACTTCGGTTTCCGTCTTGTCGGCTACATATTTGGAATTCATATTCGCATCCGTCTCCACTGTCTTCGCATCCGCCGATCCACCGTCTTCGGACTCTGTTGTTATATTTTTGGGATCGGTGGATTCACCCGAGTCGGCCACACGTCCTGCTGCTATTCCTCCCCCCCACATTCGATTCAATTCTACATCCTCGTGAGTAACATTCGGTTTTATTTCTTCGCGTTGTTCGCCTATCGGTCTAGACGAGTTCCGCACCTCCGCTTCAACGATCGGACGGAGAACGTATACTTTCAATCCCGTGTCCGCGACTTCGGTCTCCGTCTCGTCGGTTACACGATTGGAATTTCTATTCGCAACAGTGATTGTCTCCCATGTGAAGTTTTTCGATCCACCGTCGTCCGACTCCTTGGATATACTTTTCAAATCGGTGGATTCACCCGAACCGGTCGCCGGTCGCGCTTCCATTTCATATCCCAGTCGCTGAGTCGGTTCTTCGTTCGCATGAGAGGTCGATTTCGAGTTAACTTTTTCGCGATTCTCGTCGACCGGTCCGGTCGTGTTACGCGCTTCCACTTTATCGGAATGATGTATTGGATTCTCACCCGCCTCATCCGCGTACCCGACGGTCCTATTTCTACTAGCAATAATAGTTTCACTCTTCACCCCGAGATATTCGACCGGTCTATAAACGCTCGGGACTTCTGTTTTATCCGTTGGACTGATCATCCTTACATCCGCATCCGTGTGATTCGCTACAGTCCCGACTGTCCCGTTCCCACCCGCTGTGACAATCGCGTTAGTACTATTTTCGAATTTACCCATTTCTTCGGAGTCGATAAATTCCGTTTGGGTATCGTTTGAATACATTTCAGTCGTGGATGATCCTTCGACTTCCGGAAACACATGCGGATTGTCCACCCGTTCGAACGCGCCCGCGTCAAAATCGTTCGGCGATGTTACAAATTCTTCTAAATCGTTCGGAGCCGCCTTTGCGTATTCGTTCGTACTCGAGTATGTCGGACTCGAGCTCTCGTACAGCGGAAAATCGACTTTAGGACTAATATTTACTGTAACATTTTGATCGGTCTCGTTCTTGTGTCCAACTACATTTTCGTGTTCGTGTGTCACTGTGGTGGTGTCCGAATTTTCATCACTGGTGGTACCTTCTACAACCGTCTCGGTGGTCCTTGCCAATTCAACCGTGTCAGTCGCCACTTCGGTTCCCGACGAACTCGTTTCGCGCGTTGTATATTCATATCCACCGTCCGAAATACCTCTTTCGACACTATCGTGATCGCCACTATCCGTGTGGGCGTCACTCGAGATCCTGTACGTACTTGAACTTGACGGCACGGTTACGGTATTTCCCTCGGGAGATCCATAGCTTGTGGTTGTTGAAACAGCGATCGGAGAAACCGACGAACTCGTTTCGCGCGTTGTATATTCATGTACACCGTCCGAAATACCTCTTTCGACATTATCGTGATCGCCGCTATCCGTGTGGGCGTCACTCGAGATCCGGTACGTACTTGAACTTGACGGCACGGTTACGGTATATCCCTCGGGAGATCCATAGCTTGTGGTTGTTGAAACAGCGATCGGCGTTGAATTGTAATAACTATCGTTCACGTTAGTTTCGTTTTCGACTTTCGTATTGATCGTGTCGAGCTCTCGTTTCGGTCGTTCCGTCGTTGTGGAAGAGACGCCATGATCCGCGGAATCGCGTACATCGACATTGGGTTGTCTTTTTACGACCGATGGTCTATCGTTATGGCCGTCGAAGAGGGGCTTTACACCGTGAATGCGGGCCAAGTACAGTAGGATAGAACTGACGAAAATCAGCGCTATCGTTATTAGCCGACGCCTCATTTTTCACCCTTCTTAACATCACTCCGGTTCGGCAAAAAAAATTGTAAAATCTTAAAGTAAGGTACATGAACAATTCGTGGCGAGGGGATTGAGAGACACGAGAGCAATATAACTATCGAAACATGATTTATTAACCAAAAACAACATTTTACATTCATTTCTTAGTTGTATCTCGCCTCTTGTAGACCCTGTTTGACAGATAGTTATTCCTGTTGGACCTCCGACGTTGGACCGCGTTCCGGATGATCAACACCAGGGCGTGTTGTTGAAGGTCGTCCGGTGGTTCCGTCATGCCGTGGCTACCGGGGTGGACGCGATCGTCATTTTCATAATACGATCGTCTTTCCCAGGATCGGTTGTAATTCCCATCCATCCGCGCGTGTTGGTAATCGCGACGTGTGTATTCCGCATCCGATGGCACACCGTACGTGTTACTCTGATAGTTGTTGCTGCTGTTGTTGCTGTTGTTGTTGTTTTCCGGCTGACTAAAAGTGTCGGGTCCGCGCGGATATTCGTCGGAATAACGTTGCCGATAATCGTCGCGAAGGTCCTCTCGATACTGAGCATGAGCGCGGTAACGCTCGCCAGCAAATCCGTTTCCACCGACTACGTCGTCGTGTCCCCGGCGTTCCGACTGCATGAAAGTCTTCTGCGCGTCCTCCGGTGTACGTTGCACGTTTGATTGTCGCTCTCCGTAATCCCGTCGGTAGTCCTCTTCGTCGCACAGCTGTTGATATTGCCGTGGATGGCGGGAACGTCGGGATCTCGTCTTCGTCTGATGTCCCCGCGTCTCGGACTGCGCCACACCATCGCGTTCCGACTTGATCAACTCTCTGAACTGCGCGTCCCGCCCCCTGGCCCATAGATAATCGAGAATCGATAGATTCAAAAGTGAACACCTCTGTTTTTTGCCGAAGAATTCGACCGATCCGCCGAACGAGTGATCGGTGTGACATACGCAGACTACTCTACCGCTCCCGAGTATGCCGTATCTCACGTCTTTCGCCAGTACGTTGTTCGCGTACAGAACTTCCAGCGGATTGCACGTCGGACCTTCGAACATCATTTTCACGTAGATGTGCATGTTCGCGTAGACGAAGGGAAACGAAAACCTTGCCATGGTCATCCCGTTGCTATTGCAGAAAAGACGGTCCTCGCTGTCCGCCGTCTGGCCGTCCACGTTGATTATAATCGGTCTTCGACAGACGGGTGCGGCGTCACCGGTGCTCGTCTCCTTTTCCACGCCTTTCGCGACGTTCAGGCGTTCATAAACGTTGATCAACGCCGTCTTCTTATTTGCTCCTTTCACGAATATAATGGCGAAACCGTTCAACGTGTTCGCCACGATCTCGTCGTCGTAGTCGTATTCACCCTTTTCCAAATCCATGCCGGTGAACACGTCGTAACGTCTACCCTCGTGATTCGCCACCAGATGTCTCGGTACGTCCGCCGCATCGTGTTTCATTGTCATTCCGAACACGTGCGCGCTGTTCCACACTTTGAAGGCGAGTTCCTTTATCAGGTGACCGCGTCCACGATGATAGACCATCTGCAAGTCCAGTATTATGACCCGGTTCGGATCAACCGCTTGACCACCGTCGTTTTCGGACATTCGGCACGGCGGCGGTGGTGAAGGCGACAACGACGCCCAATCCGTGCATTTCTCGCCTGCGCTGCAATCCATTATCTCACCTTCCTCTTGCGCGTCGTCTCGCAATAGCGTATCCTCTTCGTTCTCCGTGAGGAGCATCGATGAGATGAGTTGCGTGATCGATTCGTCCGCGCTGTCGACAACGGTGGGTTCGGCTGCGGCGATGGCAGCGGTGGCGACACTGTTTTCCGAATCGTGGTTCTCCCCCGTCGTCATTGTCAGAACAGTTCGGGAACGCCGGGTGGTGGTAGTGGTGGTTGTAATATCAAGTTTTATCGAAAACACACTTATTATAATCCCGAACAAGTGCAGTGAAGCCCGCGCTCTTCGACACACAAACAGTTGCACAACGCGCACTGAACATCGACAGGTGTAACACCAATTTGGTAGCTTTCGAAAACAATTCTTTCGGAAAAATCACCAAAGTCAATGCCGTTGTTCTGGAAACAGTACCGGCATATTTTTATATCACCATTGGTGAAAAAACAGATGAGATGAGTCACACAGTTTTTCAAATGATCAACCACTATTTCTTTTCTCAACAAAGTCGGCAGACATTGGCAAACAATCTGAAGTTTGTGTAAATTTCGAAATTCTTTCAGCAGTGTTTTTTTCGACAGCTCGCGTAGACTGTTCATGACGAACACTTAGCAACGAAATATCGTATTCCTCTCACCGCGAGTACATCAAATCCGAAATGAACTTGTTGTATCTGATGTGTTGACTTTTGCCCACGACGAAACAGCCGGAGACGCCGATCTCTTCGGCGAACAGAACGTCGAGAACATTCGAATCCGATAGATCGCCACCCTGTGGGTAGGTCATGGTGTCGTACAATTTCATCTGAGAATCCAGGGAATACGATTCCGAAACGTCGTGAATGTTGTCGCCGGCTCGCTTCAGCGATGCCAGTAAACGGTGTTGGTCGCGTTTCAATCTCGTTTTTCCCTCGTCGTTGCCGAGCATCGCGATGGACCTGATGTCTATCGTGTCCATCAGCATGGAACACGAGTAATACGCTTCGAACAGTTTCTCCCGCGCCTCGACCATCTCTTCGGACTCCTCGTCGTCGTCGATCGTCTCGTCACCGTTTCGGTACTGCTTGTAATTCGGCCAACGGACATCCGTCTGGTGGCTGCGGCGTTTCGACGCGCTTTCGAATTTGTGGCGTGCCGTCCTGCGGAGAATTTTGAATAGACGTACCAGTTCTTGTTGCAAGGCCTCGTTCAACGAGTGTATGTAGATTGACCGACCGGCGGCCGAGTCGTCGCTCCCGTCGACGACGTCTATGCCCCACTTGCTCTGTTTACCGTACGCGAACGTGTGATAGAACTGCTTGAAACGGAAATACTCGTCTTCCGGCGATACCCGAAAAGCGTCGCGACGCGTTTTCAATATCACCAAATACAGTGGGTTCGCGGCCAGAGCGAAATCCACGGACGTCGGCATGTCGCCGTCCACCACGAAAGATCGCATGTTACCGTTGAGACACAGCATCAGGTCCGTACAGTAGTTACACACTATGTCGCGGATGACCAACGCGTCCGTATTATCGTGAACGAAAACGAATCGGACGTCCGACGGAACTACATCGACATCGTTAACCGCGATGAACATTTCTAGCGCGCGTTCGTTCAACAGAAACACGCTGAATACCATACGTACGGCGGGTCGACCGTCATCGCTTCCCGCCGAGTCTCCGGCCGACAAGAAGCGTTTGAACGTCCTCCTGAACTCCGAATGCTCGTCGCCGGCACCCACTTTCGTGCACGCTTCGAACGGGTCCACGTTGAATGTGACCAGTTCGTCAACACGAGTGGGACCGACGTCCATGGATGTGTCGCACACGAATATACGGCTGTCACCGGATCGAGCCAACAGCCCGTCCGAAAGTTCCCGCCCGTACGCCCGTTGCGCGCCCGAAATGTAATTGTACAGCGCCGTAGAACAGACGACTACCACATTTTTCGTACCCACGATTTCGGACAGTTCGGAATCTTCGGAATCGGTGCTGCTCTCGTCACTTGACGACCCTGTATGCGCACCCTTTTCGAAACGTAGAATTCTCTCCATGAACAACCGCTTGTCACGTTGATAGTTGGAGACATCGAGAAATATGTCAGTGTAAACAATGTCCACCTTTCTGATTGAACGTTCGTTGTATACTATGTTGCGGCTGCAAGCCGCTGCCGGCCTCCTCTGCGTTCCTTCTTCGGTCGTGGTCGACGAAACCGATTCATCCTGAATGTTTTCCATCCGGATAGACGACACTTACCAAAGCCCGTTTTTCCGTGCCGTGGACCGGGCTGGACGGTCTGACCGGGTCCCGTACACCCGCCTCACACTTTCGCCGTGCTCAGTTTTTGCGACGCGTTCGACGATTTGCAAAAAGTGTAGAATATCGGTCTCCGGTGTCGCGCGCTTTTGGGCAGGTTCTCGACTGAACCGATTTCAAAAACGGCGCTGTCCGGGTCGTTGCCCCCAGTGCTGCCGCCACCGCCGCTGCCGTTGGACAGGGGCGTCGATGCTATTCTACCCGTACCGGTTGCTACCGCCGCCGCGTTCCTCTTGTTGCGCGTCGTTTTCGTGGGATTCGCCATAGTTTGCATGTCACCCACGAACACGCGGAACTCCTCTGCCATCATCGACACGACCATCGAGTTTGTCAGCATGTCGCGCAGCACGGTCTGTTCCACGTCGGGGCTCAACGGTTGGGCCAGCGGTGTATCGTCGAGATCCGGCGGTTCGTGAATCTCCAGCGGTACCGACATATCGAATAAGGCGACGATTTCGTCGGCCGACGCCGGCTCCCGTTTCCGTTTGAGATTGTTGCTGGCCGTGTTCAGCGAACGGTCCAGCAGTTTCGTACTCCTCGAAATGTTTCCGAACATGTTCTGTACGCGCATGTCGATGACCAGCGGTCTGTTGAGCAACGGTGGCGTGCGCAGGCTGTATCCGGTGATCGGATCGAAAAACGATACGGTTTCACTGTCGTTCGCCTCGCGATACAACCGCACGTCGGAGGAGGAGAGTAGGATATACAACATATTCAAATCGGTCTTGTGTTTCCTCGTGATATACTCCTTCTGTTCCATCTGTTCGAGTAGTCGGCGGAAGGCGGCCCAACCGATCAGGAAACCGGCGCGCATGCGGTACACGTCCCAGTAGTCCGTGGAATTGTAACGAGGGTCGTCGGCCACCAGTGAACCGCGGAACATCGCCTCGCGTATCATCGAGACGGCCGTATTTTCGTCTCTCCTCTCGTATTCGGTGACAAACAGATGAATCAGATTGGTCATGAAAGAACCGAGAGTCGTACGGAACGACCCGCCGTTCCACAGTCGTTCCATGTTTATTCTATCGAGTACGGCCCCCAGTCTTCGGACACCGCCGGTGTCGACCGGTGCGAACCACGGGTTATTCGGATCCAATCGTCGGAGACCCGCCGCGTGTCCGTCCGTGCGGTGGTCGTCCGCCGCCGCCGCCGCCGCATCGTTGTCGTTACCACTCGTACCCGGCACCGGTCCGTTCGCATCGCTCTGTCCCGCCGCACGGGCGCGGTGAAGAATGTTCGCCGCCGAGGCCGGCGGTGGTGAACGGAACTGTTCCGGATTCACGTCCGCCCGGTCCGCCTGATCTCGCCGCCGTTGGTCGTAATAGTCCACCACTTCCTGTCCGTATTGCAAAAGCTGTCTGCGTATCGCCTGTTCGTTTACGACGTCCATAGCGCTATCGACATCGGCTCCGTCGCGACGCGCGTCCTCCACGAAGGCCAACTGCCCTTGCACGTTTTCTCCTATCGCGTCCCAGATTTCCGGATTGGCCGTGAACTCATTTTCCAACACGTGCGTCGTACTGACGATCGGACGGTTCACCAATCCCGCTCTCTCCATCGCATTCATGTTCGCGAATATACCGCGGTCCGCTTCGGCGTCATCACTGTTTCCGGCCATGCCGAACACCCCCGTGCCCGGCGGTTCGTTTACCCGGTACAGACTTTCGTCGGCGTCCGAGTAGTAACTATCACGGTTCACGATCGACGAGGGTGTATACTGATTGGTAGATCGCACCGATCGTATGATGCTGTCCATTTGGTCTCGCGTATACCGCTGTCCCTGCCACGCTCCGGCCTGTCGGGGAAAGTGTTGAGGCGTACGAACACCGAACGCCGGTGGTGGGGCGGCCGCTCGCGCTCCACCGCCCCGCGCGGGCCGTCCACCGTTGAACACACCGCGCCGAAACTCGACCGCACCTCGAATCAGGGCGTCCGACCTGTTTGAAAACAAATCCATGTCGACACTTATCCTCCTGAGTCCCATTTACCTTTTTTCGGAACATTTATTTTATACAAATATGAAGGCGAAGATTGAACACGGTCATCGTGTTCAACAAAAGTTACACGACGAAGAGATGCAGCAACTGCAACACATCGGGTGTACAGAGCGGATCGGCAACTGTCGAAACTATCCTGTCGACTCTCGGGTAAACGAGGCTGAAAGATGGCGGGGGGCGGGGCTGACGGAACGCTATTCACATTCTCTTCGGCCGGGAGGGGGAGAGGAGAGATCGCGTAGGAATGGGGGAGAATTCGAAGAGTGGACAACTGATTTTACACAGGTGCGGCGGCTCGTGCACTTGCTACCAATGCGTTTGGATGCCGGACGGAAGAGATCGAATGAGGTCGGAAGAACATTTAAAAATTGGAATAATGCTTTCGCCACCGAGAGCGTACTTCCTCGCCAGTAAAATCTTCACGAAACACCAACACGGACATTGGGACACAATCGCTTCCTCGTATACCCATTTGGGGAATTACCAAATGGAGAAATCCCACTTCCACTTGACGAAGACGTGCCTCCTGGCATCGCTGACCGAAGGTGTGGTGTCTACTATGAACGAGAACACGCAATGCCTGTGTTCGAACGAAACCGGCGGAACCGGACAGAACGGACGGCCGGCCTGCGGTTTGCCGGCGGAGATCGTCGTTCAGAACGTCCTCATACCGTACTACAGGCCGTTCGACACAACACGGACGTGCGACGTGGTGTTCCACGGATGGACGGAGTTGGACGAGCGAGGGAGGACGGCGATGGACAGGCGGAGTATAGCGTCTCGCTTGTGCGCGCGACCCGTAACCCGTTTGACGTCGGAGTGTCAGAAGAACTGCCCCGCCTACAACGTGAAGGGCGCCGTCACGTACGCGACGAAGGTGAGAGCGGATGGCCGAATTCACCACGTGATTATTCAAGACATGATACGTCAACCACGCGAGGAAAATCGGAAACGCCGTGGTTCCAAATCGGTGAAAAGGAAGAGAGAAAAACTACGCAACAAACAGAATCGTACCGACGCGAGCGTTGCCCAACCCCATCGTTCCGCGGTGCGAACCGGAAGATCGGAGATCGAAGGAATACAATTCGAGTGCAAATGGGACGACGACGCATATTGGAAATTGCAAGCGGAACGGGCGGGAAATCTGCCAGCGTGGAGCTCTTCGTACACCAGTCACGTGCCGATCGAATTTCCGGGATACCCGCCGATGATGAAATTCAACATGATGTTGTACAGAAGTAGTGTCATACATCTTACTTCTTTTCTCAATTCGATCGGGGACACCGTCACACCCTTCATGGTGTACAACAACGGAACGCTGTTGCCGAACACCCATCGATTGTGTTTCAACGGTAGGCCGGTCGAAGAGGTCGTCGGCGGGGATCAGCCGAGATCTTACGACCCGTTGGCGCGTCTCTGTTCACTGCGATTGCCCGTCTTACTGCCGCCGGTACTGCAGGACGCCGGCAACGGGACGTACAGGAGGTCCGTGTTGTACGATCACGCCATGCACATGACGGTCGGCGAGGGGGATACCGTGTGGACGGGGGACGTCCTCTACAAACCGACGTTGTCCTGCCATCCGGACCTGGCCAGTTGGAAAGAAACACCGTTGGCGCGAATAAACTTGAAACCCGGCGTGTACAAGTGGACCGGCTTCCATCTCGGGATCGATACGACCTACAGCAAATCGACGCATCTTCAAAAGTTTTTACAAGGTTGCGAAGAATGCAAACGGCATATCGGGTTGGGCGAATCCGCTTCGAGCGCGGCGAACAACGATCACAACCTACATTTCTACTTGGTCGAAACCACGGTCACGGCCGATCGAAGATCGAACAGGCGAGAGGTGTACGAAAGGGTGGCCACGGCCACGACGAGAGACGACAAGGGAAACGTCACGTTCGACCGACTGATACACATTTGGGCCAGCGACTTGGAGGAATTTTTCAACTGCGGTGTCGACACGACGTTCAACTGGTGGGACAAGATCGACAGGCATTTGAAGTCGGAACGCATGTACTGGCCGGTGACGCGGATGCGCGCGCCTTTCGTGCTGGAGGCTCCCGTCATCGAGAGTTTCGATAAGAACATCGCGAACAACATGTCTCTGATGAACGATATCAATCTGCGTCACCAGATGTTGGGTGCGGCGACCAAGTTGGTCATCAAGAATCCCGTCACCTTCTTCAATCGTAAATTGGTGACGGTGGAAATTTGTTCCGCCGGACCGAGGGCCGGCGGATATACGCTTTTGGACGAAGACAGCCTCGAAGTAGTCGGGGCCGTTCTGATGGATTTTCTCAGCGACGACCGTCTGTTATTCGAATGCCACGGCCCGAGAAATTCCAAAGACCTACGCCCGTCGGATCCCTGCCTCCACCGATGTTCTACGAACGGCGTTGGCTCGTACGCGGATGACAACGGCGATTCCCCGGTCGGGGTGCATTTCGTCCCGCAATCCTATCAGGCCGCGTTGCGGGCTTACGGCAACCTGACCGAACACCTCACGTCGAAGCACAACTCTTCGAGGAAACGGAAAATCAGCGATACGCCCAGAAGCAGGACGGAAGAGTGTTTCGCCGATGGCACCGCCCGCGCCGAGCACTGCACTCCGCACGATTTCAACGTCAGGCCGAAGGACGTGGTGAATGCGAAATCGCCTTTCACCGTGTCTCGCCGTATCGCGGATGTCCGAGACAAATCCCTGGGGCCTCTCCAGGTGTATGTGGTTATGAAGTGCGACCCCTACGACCAACGTTGGTATGGAAAGAAGGACGGGACGCCGAGAACAAGGCTGTCCGACTGTGAATGACAACAATTTCTTTTTTGTAATAAAAAAAATTTTACTCTCAGTTGTATATTTTAACCTCCTGAGTCCCGACAGTTCGGTCAGGAGGATACGATTTTCGACCTTATGGCTGAAAATCCTGTCCGCCGACGATAGACGAACGGACGTAGTTTATCAATATGTTCTTCGCTCCGTTTTTGTCCCGGTTTATACCTTTATGGCAAACTGAGCAGTTGACATATCGGTGGGGACTTTTGGAGACTTTCACGTCGCTCTGTACACCCGATGCGTTGCAATTGCTGCACCTCTTCGTCGTGTAACTTTCGTCGAACACGATGACCGTGTTCCCTCTTCGCTGTAGTGCGTTCAACAGGCGGTCGTGTGAAAACTTGTGACATTTCGAACGGAAAGACGACACGTTCATGAATTTGCAGCCCGCACCGTACAAGATCAGTTCGTTTTTATCGGGGAAAAATTCGCTGGCGATCTTATCGGTGAATCGTTGATGCGACGTGTATTTGTCGAACTTGAGCCGTCTCATCCGTTTCTTCGAGTAGACGCTTTGACGTTCCCGTAACCACTTCAGTTGAAAAGCCGTGTAAGCCATGAAATCTACACATTTCGCACCGATGAGCGAACCCCCTTTCTCCTGGGCGTTCTCCCTGTCACTTCTGACTCTGCTATCGATATCGTTGACCCATTTCTTTCGCTTATTTTCTCGCAACGCGTACCTCGTTTCGTATTTCACTCTACCCGCCGATAACTTGCTGTAACGTTCCACTCCGTTCTCACGGCGACAGACGACTAGAGGAAGGATTGCACCGGGATCGACTGCTGCAACACGACTGTGCGTGAGCTTTGCCCTTTTCGCAGCCGGTTTCGTAGAAGGTTGATCCCTTATCCGACCGTTCATCGAAATCGATACTTGTACACCGTCCGTCTGTATGCTGTAGCCGAAGCGTTCCGGACAGGAGAAGTAACGCCTCCAGTAGACAGCCGCACCTCCGGATTCTTCGTCGTTGAAATTTTTCCACGATGACGGTGTATTCTTCGGATCGACCCTGCGTAGCAATTCGTAAAGTGCCGTACTGTCGTAGGTGATGTGTGTCGCACCGTGTCTGAATTGGGGAAACAAATTGAACGAGTGTTCTTTGGGATTCGAGGCGAGCTCTTTCTGAATTGCATAAAACAGAGGAACGAACTGCCAGTAATTCATTTTTAGAGCCCTATCGGTAATTCCGTTTTGTACAAACCAATCGGCGCAGGGACCCACCTTGTCTTCCGTGTAGAAACACTTGAAAGAAGATTCGTGAATATCCTTTTTGTCGACTTCCGGTAATTTCGCCCGGAGATAGCGCTTCAAACGACGGAAGGCGTGCGTTCGAATATTGGTTTCAGTCACGGTTTCATATCTTTTGGCAATGTTGCCCAACAGAAAATTTTGCAATTTGCAATAGTAGAAGCCTCGATCCGTTCGCATACTGAGAAATTTCGCGATGACTCCGGTGGTATCGAAGATTTTATGTTTTTCTTCCGGCACCCCCTTCAAGATGTATAGAAATTTGAGAGGGTCCATCTTTTTGAATGTCGATAGAAACCGGTCCGCCGTTAGACTTTCTAGTTGGCTTTTGTAGTAGCAATTCAAGAGTAAAGCCATTTCAATCTGCATCGTAGAAAGTCGTTGTACATCCATTTCGATTTCCTCGATCAATTTTTCCGTCGTGCATTTTTCTAGCAGGGGGCAGACGAAAGACCGGAGACATTTCTTGATGGTGTATACGCGGTAGTCATCACCCAGTTCGTGCCTTACGCGTTTCTTTCTTTTCGCACATTTCGACGAACTGGATCGTCGATGATCGCAGCCGCCGCAGCTCGGACAAACCATTATGAAATGGCTTTCATGCGTGTTACACAACTTATATATATTTCCACAGTCGGACGTAGACGAACATAAAACCGACCCACGATTTGTAGAGGGTATTAAAAAAAGAAACACTATTAAAACATAAGGTTTATATTTGTATAAAATACATGTTCCGAAATAAGGTACATGGGACTCAGGAGGTTATTTTGTTTGGAAATTCCAAAACAATCACGAAGCGTACTTGCTCTTGAACGTCCTCCCTTCGTAGTGGGAAAACAACCTGTGCACGGTCTCCTTGTCATACGTGGCGAACCGATTCCTCATGTTATCTCCTATCAATATGCAGAAAATCCGACAGTCGATATCGCGCACGACGTGCAGAGCGGGCGGTCTCGCGTTTTCGCCTGCGGGGAACACGATCAGGAAACCTATTTCCGCGGCATCGTTATTCTTATCGACTATCGTGTAGATCGTCTTCTTGTGCGATCTCTTCACTTTTTTCAATATCACTCGGCCACCACCGTTGCCGCCGCGTAGACGGACCAAGTGCTCGTCGGGCATGATTAGGATGGAACGCGACACCCAATCTCTGCTACCCAGGGTCGAGCTGAACGATCGGATCAGCCCGTCGATCTGTCGTTCGGTAGCCGACGACGCGATCGTCGTACAGGTGTCGCTCGCGTTCGCGCCGCGCGCGTTCCACGAATCCAACCAACTTTCGCCGTTTACCGAGCTCCACATTTTCAGTTCCGCACTCCACGTTTTCGGTTCCGGTTCGCTGAACGCGTAACCGAAATCACTTTTATACAAGTCCGCACTCAGCGATTCCACGTCCACGTTTTCGTGACATATGAAAATAGTGTCGTCCTTCCTATCGGAACAGTGAGGCATGTAGACGCCGAGCTGCATGTTCAAATGAGGAACGCGGTCCGGTTTGGCGGCAGCGTTGGACAGTCGAGCCATAGTCATGATTTCGTAAGAATCGCCGATACGGGTTTTCCCATCGAGTACGACACCCGCGGTCAGAGCCATTGCTCGGGACGATGGTCGGTCTTACCAATTTCGGTCGGTCTCTTCACCCGTCTTTCGCCTCGTGTCTATTTCTGCTATTTTGGATTTCCAGACCGCGGGCACCGAGATCGCGGGCGATCGAGTCGTTCTTTTTCTTTTTACTCAACATCCTATACATTTCGCGTTGACGTTGTCTCACGGACTCGGTGAGGGTGGGGAAGTGGGCGTTCCAATCTTTTATGGTCTGGCGTATACCCGTTCGCGCCTCCTCTTCTTCCTCGTCGTCGTTCGCCGAATTTCTCTTTAAACGGTACAGACGGTAATCGCAAAACTTGCGTACAGTGTCCAACCACACGGAACACCAGCGTTTGTCGCTCACCACGAAGTCCTTGCACATGATCGTGTGCGGGTGGTCGCGGTGATTGCCGAACGTTTCCACCACGATCGCGTGGAACAGCCGCTTGGAACGCAATCTTTCGGAAGTCGTAAACCGCGTCGGTCTTCCGCCGGTCACGACGTCTTCCTCGTCATCGTATTCGTCGTCGTAGTTGTCTCCGTTGTCGTCGTCGTCATCGTCGTCACCCATATCGATTCCACGTTTTCTCTTGCTACCGTTCCGTACGCGATTTTCACGCTGAAGCCGAGCGAACGACGTCTTGTCCATGATGTATTTCAGACGGCATCGTATCGAGCTCAAGTCCACCTTGTTCTCACGGGAGAACATCTCTTTGTACTTTTCCGGATTGTAACGTTCCCAAAACCCGGAGGCGTAATCTTTCGTGTCGCATTCGATGCGTCTCGCCTTCACGCTGCCGCCGGTTATCTCGTTCGGACCGCCACCGCCGCCACCTCCGCTCAGGATTTCACGTAGCTCTTCTTCGTCGCGCACGCTCAACACGTATGAATAGTAATTGTTGAACCACAGCGACAACAGCCTGTTGACAGCCGTGGCAAAACTGGTACACTCCTTGACGAAATGCACCGGCCTGAGGGAACGCACCATACCCGGTCTTTCGGATCGCACGCACTCCGGATCCAAAACCGCGTCGGTCACAGTGCAGACGGAAGGCCAGTAGCCGAATTTTCCGTGAAACTCGTCCCATTTGCTTATGACCAGTCGCACTAACTTCCAGAACTCCGTCGCGTTTCTCGGCTCGAAAGCCGCCAAGTGAATCTCGTCTCTGTCGACATCGGTCAAAACGGAACACACGCGACGGTTCAACGAGAAATTGTACATCTCACACGGATCGAGGTCGTCCAGTACGAGCGCTATCGGTCGTCCCGATTCCGGGTCGGTCGAATACTGGGCGTCGTGATGCACGTGAACGAGATTATGAGTTTCGTCACTCGGATATAGTGAACACGTGCCGTCCGAGAGGTGTTCGCGATGCTTTTTATACCATGGGCAGGCCATCGTGCAGGGAGTTCGGCCGTTTTTTAGTGCCCGATATCTCACTTAGCAGTGTGTTCACCAACACCGCCGGCCATCGCGAGACCGGCCCACCTCAACTCGTCGTATTCCACGCCGATCTCTTCGAACGCGCTATCGTCCGGATCCCCGTCGTTATCGTCATCCGGTGTATTGTATTCGGGATCCGTTTTACTGTCGCTCACGTCGTCGTCGCCGTCGCGTCTCTCCATCAGTACGTCGAAATTGTGAAAAGGGCGGAAGAACCGCTCCACTTCGCCGTCGTAGTACGGGTAAATGGCCGACGCCGGTATTTCAACACCGTGTTGTCGTTCGCCGCCTCCGCCGCCGCCACGATGGAAGGGCATCACGCGTTCGCGTTTTCTATGCCTCGCCTGTTTGGCGTTGAATATCTTCACGATAGTGTCTCTTATGCCGGGCGTATTCTTCACGGCCGTACCGCCTACCGTGTAGACGGGTAAAACGAGCGAAGCCACGGGGTTACCACCCGAATGTTTGCCGAACTCCAGATACCGGCGGACGGTAACGCCGCGCTTCAGCATGTCCAACAACACTTGCGTGGCCATGCGGCGCATGATCTGCGACACGTGGGACGGGGCGAGGCCGAGCCTCAGGGAATACCTCGCTAAGCGGTGCAAACGTTTTTCGGTCATATTTATGCGATACGCGTTCCTGTAGAAGTCCACCAGACGGGACATATCCGACAGCGAACGGGGTAGATCGATGAGGATTTTCACAGACCGGCGTGCGATATCCTCGGCGATGCGGTTCGCGAAATTTGTGGCCATCAGTATGACACGCGATCGATTTCGCACGTCGGCGTCGCCACCGGACTTTTCGGGTCTCGTCGGCTTGAGAAATCTGTCGAACAGTTCTTCGGTCACCGCCCGCGTGTATCGATTCTGTTGCGTCTCGTCCGCGCTGGGCGCGGTAAAAAAACTATCGGCTTCGTCGATGAACAACAGGACGTCTTCATCGCGGTTCAAGAGATAGTCGAAGATATCGACTATGTTTTTCTCGCGTTCGCCGATGTAATGACCGCCGAGAGACGCCACCGACACCGTGTACACGTTCAACTTGTACTCGCGTCCCAGGGCCAACGCGACGGACGTCTTGCCGGTGCCGGGCGGACCGTACAGAATGACGGACAGCGGTTGACCGACCGTCACGGATTCGTTCACTAGTCTCCTCGCTTTTTCTACGGCTCGGTCCTGTCCGATGATGGCGTCGAAACCGCTGGCGACGCTCATGTCGAAACGCGAAAGACCGTTCGGAAGGGGGGGTGCCGCCGCCGCCTCCGTTCCCGTCTCCAACGACCTGCCGGCATCCGTTGTGTCGGCACCGGTTTTCGTCCGCAAACGCAAGTCCGTGACTTTGTTTAGGATCGAAACGACCTCACCGAACGCCCTGTTGTCCGTGAACAGACGTTTTAGAATCGACAGATTCGACTGGACGGTATTCCTATTGACCAACGTCAATAGATTGTCGATGTCCAATTGTTTTTTCAACAGCATTATATGCAACGCCAACAGTTGGTAGGGGTTCGCACCGTTGCAGTCCGCGGAATAGGCGTTTTTGAACTCCAAGTCGAATCGTATTATTGAGAAATAACAGTCCAACAGCTTTTCTACGGCCAGACTGTGGCTGAACTCGCGGATGCCCCGACCGGCCTCCTCTATGTCTTCGTTGGCTTCGAGCAGCCGTTGGATGTACGTCGTCCTGTCTGATCTCACGGCGGCCATGTTTTTTCCGCACACCGACCGACTTATCCTCCTGATTCCCGCTTCCTCATAATTTTAAATTTGGTCTGCCTATGGGAGTTACAATCTCGTCGCCCCCGTGGTCGGCGGACCGTCCATCACCATGAAATAGGCGACCGCAGCCGTGTATCCAATCAATATCGAACTCAAGGCGTACCGCATCACATTACTCTCAGTGACGCGTTCCCCGGTTTCCGCGGGGCGTGCCGCCATCAATCCGGGTGCTTGCGTACGCGATTCCGTCTCACCGACCTGCTCACTGCGGCGTTTGCGCAGTCGAGCGCGGTTCATATCGTCGATCTGGTGGTTGTACGTGTCGTACGCCATCACGAAATTGGAATCGATCGACGTTTCGTATTTCGCCTGCGCCATCCGAAAAAAATATCTTTATGTCGCACTTATCCCAACCACTTCCTGATTACCGGTTGGTCTAGCCAGAGGATACCATTTTCAACCAACCGCGGTCAGTAGGTCGCGATCCACCAATCGGCGGCCGAATTCGGAAAGACCGATTCCCACTAACACGGTGGCGACCGAACACGACTTGCCGCGCTCTTTTAATCCACCGCTGCCGCACGGGAAATGGTCGAGTGGCGTTTCGAGTGTTTCCCGAATGTCTGCGTACGTCGACCTGTCGAACGATTTCACACAACCGCGCGCGATGTTGACCACGTACGATCCGTCGTCCAGGCCGCCCCCGACCTTGCAGGGCGAACACGGATGCGGCATCGACGTCATGCCGTCCATCGGAGGTGTAGAGACGCTATCGCTACCTCGATCGCCTCCTTTGAATATCTCTCGGAAATGTTTATCCGAATTTCTGTGAATTCTACCGTGACCGGTCAAACAGTCGCAAAAGCCGTCACGTCCTCGCGTGAACGTTATTTGTGGCACCGCTCGGTAAATGTATCGGGCGCAGGGGTTCCGCATCTTTTTTAGACGATCGGAAGGCTTTCTCACGTACATATTTTTCATATGATCTTCGTTTAGATCCGCTCGACGTGCCGGCGCGCATTCCCATCTGAACTCCTCGATTGTAGTCGTCGCCGCATCACCGGCGATCGTCACCGTTTCGAAACGCGGATCCCCTTCGATTGCACCCACGTCTTCGGAAAGTGGCAAACGATCGACGTAGATCCGGCCTGTCGATCGGTCGCAGACAGAGCCGCCGCAGAACGTTATATCCCTGCCGTCGGGACCACCGAAGAGGTCCGGCCATTTCGGCAGGCAGTTGTATTTACCGTCCGCACCGCGAACCACACGCGAAGTCGCCGAATCGCAATTGCTCCGGTGAACCCCCCTGTCAGGCGGTGGTACGTCCGCGTTTTCCGATGACCGCGATCCGAAGTTAGACCCACTAGCGGCCAGTAGGGGATCTTCTGCATCACCATCGAATGCCGTTGGGAAAACCGTATAGCGTAGAGTTAATATTTTAGTTGTGAAATATAATACTACGTTTGTCAAAAATATAACAACAACGAGATCGAAGTTACCCATAGTTTAACCTTATAACTTTCGTCAAAAATCAATTACGGTCAGCACTATTATCGTCGTTGCAAGAAAACAAGCGGTCGATCGGCCCCGTGCGCCCGAAATATTTACGTTCGTCGAGCCAAGCTTTGGTGGTAACGAAAATCATGTGTCCAATCAGCGCCAAAAGGGTATAGAACGCACCCGTGCTCAAGCCGGGTGTCGACCAGACGAGAAAACAGAGAAGAAGCGCTATACCGACCATATTCATATATCGGTACCGAACGACCCTCGAATCGTAAGTCCCCGTGGACATCGTGGCTAAATTCATTTGGCTTTTATATCGCACTTAGCTTTTCAGCATTAATATTAATTTTTATTATTTGTGACCTGCTCCGCGGACGAGCACCGCTGCACTGAACGTTTCCCCCACCACTTTTGGGGCGTGGCTTCCCCCTCCACCGCTCCTCCGACCAATGGGATTGCAGGGATTTTCCCGCCAAAACCGCCGACCAATAGGAGGGCAGGAAACCGATCACGTGACCCCCGTTTTCACATAAATACAGCGTACCGTTCGCGCGCGACTCATTTGCTCCTTACCCATAATACTGGCTCCTTCAAGAAGGAGCAACAAGAGGGGGCCGGTGCGGAGCAAATGATTTTTTGGGGGGTATATATATAAATAGTAGATAATACGAATATATACGATGGCGGCGACAAAAACGTTTTCGCGAAACGAAAGTTTTGCCGAGGCCCGGCCGGAGTGTTCCGTTGAAATCTTCAATCCGAAATCCGGAATCACCCCGTTTATCCGGACAACGTTGGTCCGAACAAATTTCCTGGGTTGAGCATAACCTCCTGAGTCCCATGTACCTTATTTCGGAACATGTATGTCATACAAATATAAACCTTATGTTTTAATCGTTTTTCTTTTTTTAATACTCTTTACAAATTGTGGGGTGGTTTTATGTTTGTCTATGTCCAATTGTGGAAATATATATAAGTTGCGTAACACGAATGAAACCCATTTCATAATGGTTTGTCCGAGCTGCGGCGGCTGCGATCATCGACGATCCAGTTCGTCGAAATGTGCGAAAAGAAAGAAACGCGTAAGGCACGAATTGGGTGATGGACCATTCGGAATTCGTTCGGGTGGACTGTTTTGGACCCAATGGTCACACAATGAGTTTAGTTCGCCAATTGAAGGACCGCTCAATGCGTTTTGTCGGGGTTTTCATCAGCCAGCCCAACTAACCTTTAGTGGCAGTAAACGTGTACTCAAACAAATAAATATTAATTTTTATTATTTGTGACCTGCTCCGTGGACGAGCACCGCGATACTGAGCGTTTCCCCCACCACTTTTGGGGCGTGGCTTCCCCCACCACCGCTCCTCCGACCAATGGGATTGCAGGGATTTTCCCGCCAAAACCGCCGACCAATAGAAGGGCAGGAAACCGATCACGTGACCTCCATTTTTGCATAAATACAGCGTACCGTTTGCGCGCGACTCATTTGCTCCTTACCCATAATACTGGCTCCTTCAAGAAGGAGCAACAAGAGGGGGCCGGTGCGGAGCAAATGATTTTTGGGGGGTGTATATATAAATAGTATATAATACGAATATATACGATGGCGGCGACAAAAAACGTTTTCGCTGCACAAAAGTTTTGCCGAGGCCCGGCCGGAGTGTACACTCAATGTTTCCCGATGCATGTTGGTGTGACGACGCGCGACGACGCAAGACGACGCGCGCGTTCCGGCCAATGCATAAGGTATAGGCCGAAAGACGCGCTGGAGACGCGCGCGTCCCCAGCGCTCAATGCATTAGGTATACGGGGACGACGCGCCGGAGACGCGCGCGTCCCCAGCGCGTCGTCGTGCTAAAACGTTTTTGCGAATCGAAAGTTTTGCCGAGGCCCGGCCGGAGTGTACACTCGATGTCTCCCGATGCATGTTTGTGTCGACGACGCGTAACGACGCGCGCGTTCCGATAAATGCATAAGGTATAAGCCGAAAGACGCGCGTGACGCGTGTCGGGCGTTCGTGGAGTGCACACTACGGTCAGGATTTTCAGCCATAAGGTTGAAAATCATATCGTCACCGCTTGACCAGTTAGGACAGGGTGATAAGTCATACTCATCTGATTGTATCATGGTTGAGAAAACCGAAAGAGGAGCGGCGGCGTCGGTGACACCTCAGATCGTGTTCGTTCCGACCGTGAGAAGGAGCCCTACGATGGGGAGTAGGAGTAGGAGCGGTAGGAGTCCGTCGTATCGAATAATATCGTCGTCCGGCGAATACGGCAACGGGAAAAAAACTAAAACCAAAGATAGAAGTAGAAGTCCCGCTTCGTCGGGTAAAAGTAGTAACGGCCGCAGTCGTTCGCCCAGTAAACTGTTGGGCGGAAAAGTCGAAGCGGTGAATAGGAACACGCCGGGATCGAAATGCAAACGAAACCCGTCTCCGAGTTCGACGGGAAAAATTAAAAGCGGGAGGGCGGGTTCGCCGAGTCCCACGCGAAAGGTGAAAAGCAAAACCAATCAATCGCCGGTAAAATCCTCGCCGAAAAAGTCGGGCAAAGCGAAATCGACTAAAGGGCGTGCTTCTTCATCGAGTCCTTCTTCGACCAAATCCAAATCCAAATCACAGGTGAAGAAAACAAACAAAAAATAATCCGATCGCAAATATTGTTAAGCTAGTTGTTGTAATTTGTAGATAGACACGATCGACTAGCTATGGCGGCACGGAAAGGTGAAAAATTGCTTTCGAAACCTTTCCACAGTGAACGCGAGGATCCCCGTGATTATACACCGTCCGACGAAACCGAATCGGAATCGGAACCGGAACAGGATGACAATTCCACGCGTTCCGGCGGTAGAACTTCACGCGCCTCGTCGCGTCGGAGTTTTCGGCTGCGACCCCCGGACCCGAATGACGATAACGTATCGGGTGGGAATTCACCGCAACCAGGCGTGTTGGGAGAAAATACAGCGCAGCCCAGCGTATCATCGGGTACAAATCCAAGACCAGCCGGATTACCGCAGTCGGACAGCGAATCCGACTCGAGGAGTCTTTCGCCGAATTCGAGTTCGAGATCGAGATCGAGATCGCCAGTCAATAGTGTGCGCGTGAACAATAAAAGAACACCGCGGAGACAGAGATCTAGATCGCCACCGGAAGAGGGTAACCGTGCAAATGAAAATCGGCCGAGAAACCGGCCCGCTTCGGGATCGGACGACGATGGTGAATCGGACGACGACGACATCGAAAACGGTGAGAACAATCGCGTGCGCCAGGGACGGGCCGCCGCGCGTCAGAGAAGACTAGCCGAGGGGGGTTTGAATGTCGGCGAGCGCGTGACGCCCGGCCGTCTGCGAAACCCTTCGAAATATACGGACAAATCGATGTACACCAATTTAGACCGTTCCGAGGCCGTGGGCAACGCCCGGAGGCGGATGGCCGACGGTTTACCGCGAACGGTGAAAGCCGTGTGTACAAATAGATACGGGAAGGTGAGATTGTGCAAAAGGCTTCTCACCCCCATGAACTTCCGCAGAATGTACCTTCGGTTGGACGGTAAGGCTCCGCGAAACTTCCTGATGGCTCTGATACTGGACGTTTCGGACAATCGATTGAGGACTTTGAACGGCAACAGTGTTACCAATTACTACTATAAGGCCGCAATCTATCTGAGTATGTTCGGAGAGGACGAGATTCTGAATTCAGATCTGGCGGTCAAGTGGATGATGAACGCCATACAAGTACTAGAAAGTTTTGATTTGTGTCGAGGTCACGTTGAAATAGTCGACGCCATAGACGAAAAGTACCGCGCTGCGATAGAGTTCGAACCACACGTGTTGAGTGAGATAATATATAATACTTTGTGGCCGGACGGGGAAGACGCTGACACCGTCTACGGCCGAGGGGACGCTTTGGAACAACTACAAAATCTAGCCCAGGTAGTCCGGCCGACCGACATACGCTTGTGGGGCATCGACAGGGATAACTTGAGGGACGACAATCACATTCCGAAATACTTGGAGAACATATTTCTCGCGGAAGCCAGAACAAACGAGCTACGCACGTACCCGCTGAGAGAGAAAAAATCGTATGTGGAAAATTTCGACTTTCCTTGAATCGGCTTAAACAAAAAAAAGTATTTTATGATCAGATTTTTTTTGTTGTTTGCACTGAAACTGAAAATTTTGTGTAGTGTAATCGCGCCGCCGAACTAGCTGTCCGAAAGTCGGTCCATCGCGCGATTGATTTTACGTTTGTTCTTTTGTAATTGGTCAGCCATGGTTTTCATACTCTTCAGGTACGATTGAAAAAGTTTATAAAACGTGGAGGTGAATATCGGATTGTGCGCGAAGCCTTTGAACACGTCGCAGCGATCTAGGTAACCGAAGATATCTTCCAGTCCCGTATCGTCGATGTTCATAGAGCATTTGGCCATCGCCAACAGTATGTCGCGTATGAAAAAGTGACGCTGGCTCCGAACCGGTGCCTGACGCGTGTCGCTGTACAGGTAGACGCACAGCTGTAAAATACTGATGCTCGACGCCAGCATTGACGTGGGATCCAGTCTGAGGTATCCACAGCATCTGTTTTTACCGTAATTATTGTTTTCGGGTACGCCGATGTCGTTCGTATTGTCGGCGTTCAGACAAATCCGTTTGTCTTTGCACCTTTCGAATACCATTTCTACGGCGGCGTTTTCCACACCCGGCAGAGCGTTGATCAACAGCGCTATTTTCGGATTGTGCACGGCGGAGACGAGGCTGTCCAACAGCGTTCGACCGTATTGAGGGGTACAGGTGAACCTGTGTGATCTGTTACCGTTGCCCGACGAGCCGCCGCCGGACGCGGCGATCAGCCCCGCCGTCACTTTTCTCAAATGTTTCATCCGCATTTTAATCGTACCGTCGTCCATACTACCGATCAGCATGGCCAGACGCGTCGGTATTCTGTCCAGAAGCCCGGGCGAGACTACGTTTTTCATGTTCACTATGAAAATCTCCTCCCTCCCCTCTTTGTCGTACATTAGGTAGGCTAAAATCTGCAACATGTACGTCTGATTGTGTATGATAGGCGGGATCTCGAGTATGAGCGACAGAAGCGTCTTGTACGACTTCGAACACATATCCTCGCGTTTACAATCGCATTCGAACGGATCGACCGGGTTGTGTCGCATCCGTTCACGAACGAATCGTATCAGGTCGTCGAAATCCCTCGCCTCCCTGCCCAGCGTAGCTTCGAACAGGTTTCGCAGCATCCTACCACAGGCCACCAACGCCATACAACTCGATGTATAGTACACTGGCGTTTCCAGCATGTTCTTTATCATCTTGTGTATCTCGTCGCACGCCGCCCGTCTAGGGTCGTCGGCGGAGAGGTTCTTCGTTTCGGCGTAGCCGGCGTTGTTCGAATCCCAACGGTTTAGCAGATAGTCGTGGTCTTCCCTGAGCCTCTGTATGTCCCCATCCGCGTGCGTACCCATGACCATTTTCGTAAAACAATCGACCACGCGACAGAACAGCACGTAGTCCGTCTCGGAAATAGTGAGTTTCACCGTCTCCGTGGACAGGGCCAGGCGATCTCCATAATACATGACGGAAGCGTGCGCGGTCACACGTGTGACTCTATTAGACGACGAGTCGGTCTTCGGCGTGACTATACGAGACGACGAGTCGGTCTTCGGCGTGCGCCGGCGGTCCGCGGCGGTGGTTCCCGCAATCGAGAAAAACGATTCGTCGGCGGTGAGGTTTTTCTGTAACGCCTCGTGTTCACCGATTCGCCGCAACCTATCCAGACTCTCGGTCATTTCGAGAAATTTTTTCATATGAAAGTCGTCGATACGGTGTTCCGTCTCGTGGTGTTCCGTCTCGCCACCGTCCGCCCCGCCACTCGCGTCGTCACTCATGTTTACAATACTTATCCTCTTAACGACGAAAGTCTTGCAAGACTTCGGCAAATGATCTTAAGTGATACCAAAATGCAACTATTTGGTAAAGATTTGGTAAGGGTGCTGAGAAAAAAAACATGATTGAAACACAAGGTAATATATTTATATGCAAGGTTTTGAAACAAAAGGTACATTGGACTCGGGAGGTTACACGTATACCACCGGCTGTCGAGACGGCCGTTCCATTTTGATGCGCCGTTTTCTCGCACCTTTCTTGCAGAGCGGACAATTCGTGATGCGGATGTCGTTGGCACACTTGTTGCACACCGTGTGTCCGCAGGTGAACGCCGGCTTTTCATAACTCGTGTCTTCCGTCAAACACACGGGACACCATTCCGACGACCAGCTTCTGGCTTTGACGCGGAAAATACACTTTGAATGATGACTGTTGTCCAGCGATGCCGAGAGCCACACTGCCATCTTCTCGTGGCTCTCGTCCCAATGCAGTCTGGGTCTCTTCGCAGTCGGGCTTTCGCGATCACTCCCTTTCAGGAGAACGTCTTTCGGCGACAAGGCGAGATGACTGTTGGGTCCCGTGTTTCTGGTCCACCACGCCCAACCGTCGTGACAGGCCCGGTAGTCGGGAAACGGAATCGTCGAACGGGACAGCAGATAGTCGGCGATCGATCGCCTCTCAGAATGATCGTACAGGAAATCGACCAGCCTCGGATCGCAGAGTTTCGAATTGAAACTGTAACCGCAGAATATGCACAGCATCGACGTGGTGGGCACTTCGATGTTGTGACGTAAAATGTAGCCGGCGGAATCTTCGCTGGTCGCGAACGTGCCGGTCGCCAACAACCTGTACAGATCGGCCGTCTTGGGGTCTTCGCGGTGTTGCACACAGAATCCGTGCATCACGAATGCTCTCCACGCGGTCTCCATGTCGATGGCGTACGTCGCTCTGGTATCCGGTGGTGGGACTGTTTGTCCGGCCGACTCGTGATTTCCGGACTCCCGTGATGCCTTCACGTGCGTCAAATAGTTCTTGGACTCGAGTTGTTCTTGTAAAAGTTCTGCGATCCTCTCGTCGTTCACGCGGTTCGCCGTTTCCTCTTCTTCGATGGCGGTCAGAGCCGACCTGCCCACCTCGCTTGGATCGACGGATCTGATATCTCTGTCGTCGATCCCGTAGGTGGACCCGTACAACGGCGTGTGCTCCAAAATGCAAGCCAACGGCCGACACGCGCGCGGTCTACTCTTGTGATCCTTACCGCCGCCGTCGTCGGCCGGGTCGTAATACACGACGAACAACGGCAGACGGCGGAACTCGGGGCCGTCACCGTGGCGACGCTCCACCGCGTCCAATTTCATCTGCACAAGGAGGCGGTAACACTTTTGAAGCGTATCCTCGCACGCGCCCAACACGGGTATGTCGCCGTTCAACTGGACGAATTCGTTCCATTCCATTTCCGTGGCCATGTAACACGGTGAACGCCGTTTCTGCAACACTTCCAACGCTTTGGTAAATTTAGACGGTTCGTGTATGAGGTGACTGGAGTATTTCGTTTTCCACGTGCAGTGTTTCTCTAGCCACACCAGAGGGCATTTGTCGAAGTGGTGTCGAATTGGCTTTCGTGTAACCGCCCCCACCCGGGGTGGGGCGTGGATGTCGTCGCCAGTCGCAGTTCGGTGGTTTCCCCCATCCGTGGACCCGTTGGTGGATCTAACTTCATTCTGTGCACCGCCTTCAATGGTATCTTGTCTCGCCTGTCGCGTAGATTCATAATCGGTCTCGTTCAACACTCCGGATCTGTCTGCCAGCGTCGCCACACTAAAACTGTTTATCTCTCTGTCGAATAGCTCGCGAGCTGATTCGACCATCAAACTCCGCAGTGTTTCATGTAGTCGGCTCCGTGCTTCCGCCAATGCGACCCCATCCAAGGCTTCGTTGAGGTTGCGAAAGTCGGAGGGACGGGTGACACCGCCCTCCACCGGAGCGTGTTTCGTTTCCGGTGGGAATACACTTTTGTATCCGCAGAATACGCAAGCGATGGTATCGTTTTTCGGACAAACGAAGAGGAATTCCTTGTCGATATCGCCAGACCGCCTGTGGGGACGCGGGGCGTAGTAGAACCGGTCCGCCTTGTCCAGGTAGTTCATCAGGAAGAGCAATTCACGCGGCTCGACGACGACATCCGACGAAAACGTAGAGTGATCGGGGTTTTCCGTAGCTCGCAGGAACAACGCCCTGTTCGCTTCGATCAGATCGATGTAGGTGCGTGGCGATCGCTCGTCGTTGATGATGAATCCCATTATGTTATCGAAAATGGCCGCGTGGGCCCCGTAGCTCGCCACGCGGTCACTGTACACTCGGCAATTCCACATCTTCTGTGGCTCGCCGCAGACCGGATGTAAATTTATTCTCGCGAGACTCGTTTTCCCGTTGAGACAACTCCGTCCACCGATGATCCCCGATCGATGCCGATCGGAACGTTCGATTTTCAACCTTACGAAGTATCCAGTTGAGCGGGAGGATACGACGGTTTTCAACCTCTCGGCTGAAATGATGAAGGGAAAAATGGATTTAATAATAAATTTTTACAAACCTTCTCCAAAAATAAAGAGGTATAGAACAAAAATTGCACCTTTCCTTAGGGTTATCGAATTTGTAAACAGGACTCATGAACCCAAATCTATGTAAACCTCCGGTTTCAACAAATTTATCGTAATCTCTGATGGAAGCTTCACCACACCTACTACAAACCTTGCATTCGTCACTGAACTTGTACCATGAATACTCCGAGTATCCGTCACTTTGCTTCTCGTAGTACTCCAAATCTTTTTTTATCCGTAAGGGTATATTAGTTTGTAAGAAGTGTTTGAATTGAGATCTGTCTGTAATAACCTTTTGTAGGCAAAGCTCGTAGAGGGTGCTCATCGTTCGATAGTTGGTGGTAGACTTACCGTTCCACGTTTGTGGACATGAAAAATGCGTGGTATTGTCCACGATCAGACCTCGACGAACATGACAAACCATTAGCCCCCTGAGTCCCGACAGTTCCCTCAGGAGGGTACGATTTTCAACCTTATGGCTGAAAATCCTGTCCGCTGACGATAGACGAATGGACGTAGTTTATTAGTATGTTCTTCGCTTTGTTTTTGTCCCGGTTGATACCTTTATGGCAAACTGTGCAGTTGACATATCGGTGGGGAGTTTTGGAGACTTTCACATCGCTCTGTGGCAAAACTGGTACACTTTTTGACGAAATGCACCGGCCTGAGGGGGTGTATACTTTTCCCTTCAGTTTATCTCGATATATTTTCGATCGGGAAACCGATAGCCACGAAGAAATGAATCGGGAAACCGATAGCCACGAAGAAACGAATCGGAGTCCCGCATGATGAAACGATCAAACAATCATGTGTGTGTTTTCACATCGGTCAAACTGAAAATTATTGAATTTTTATTTTTGTGGCCAGCGATGAACATGAAACCAACCCGCAATTTGTAGAAAATATTAAAAAACACACACACACACACAAGTAAAAAATACATAAGGTTTACGTTTGTTTGAAATACATGTAACGAAAAGGGGTACATGGGACTCAGGAGGATGACCCACGATTTTTAGGGTATATTCAAAAAAGAAACACAATTAAAACACAAGGTTTATATTTGTATGAAATACATGTTCCGAAAAAAGGTACATGGGACTCAGGAGGCTAGTCATCACATTCGCTTGGCCTGGTCTTGACGGCCAACGCGGAGCGCAGTCCGGCGGGATTGATCACTTTCAACGAGCATCGCCGTTCCGGATTTTGCCGCTCGTATGAACATTCGGAAAACAACAAATCCGTGTTGCGCTTGATGACGTCCAACGTTTCGGATTCGCCGATTTCGTTGAAAGAATACGTCGTGCAGAAATCGAAATCCTCTTCGTATACCTCGTGGATATGCAAGGTGTTCTCGTCTACCCTCTCTCTCGACATCTCTTTCAAACTCAAATCGTATCCTTTGTATTCGATATTTTGCAGATAATCGATCTGCAGTACCTCCATGTCGATGGCGTGTTGAACCCATTCCGTGTCGTGTGACGGGTCCGACAACAGGGTTCGCAGGTTCTGCAGCTTTTCTCGTGCATCGGAGATTCTCGACGAGACTTCGTGACGCCTGATATGCGTGACGAGACGTCTGGCGGCACTCATTTCATCGTACAACGAGGGTGAAATGAAATTCAAACCGATGATCATGGGCGAAATACCTTTATCCTCATCGCGGATGGGATCTTTGTATCTGACGTCGTTGTGCATAGGACATCTCAACCTGAATTCCTCATCTTCGACTAGATATCCGACCACTTCTCCGGTCATATCCGACGTCAGAGATAGAATTCCGTCGTCCACCAAATCCAAACATTTGGAAGTGCCGAAAAACTTTACCGGATCCTTGAAAATCAGAGTTTTGTAGTTTTTGATCAATTCGTATTCGTCGATTTGCAACCACTCTTGTATGCGAATGTCCTGCAGCCACCTGTTATCCAGGTTGTCCAACCACATGTGGACGGAGTAGTCGAACTTTTCCAGTACGGCCGCCCCCGAGTAGTACGGCGAAGTGTATTCACTGTCTATGGGTTCCTCTTCGTATCCCTCCAATGCGAACACTTTGATCTGGGTACGACCGTTGACCATTTCCTCCTGCTTTGCATTCATCGCTTTCTGTAGCTCGACCAGATATTCCGTGCAGATTTCACAGAAAGACCTCTGATCGTCGATTCTCATCCCGGTTATCGTAGTGGCCGTATGCCACTTGTATACGCCGGGTGTCACGGCCAACCGTTTGGCCACACCCGGATTCTTGGTGTTGCTCATCGAGGCCAGCCAAATATCCTCGTTCACGCTGATTCTCATCTCCACGGCGGCTTTTTTCCGTATAGCCTTCTGCAGGGCCGATGTATCGGGAAAACAGTCGGCGTCGATGTTGTAACGCTTGCGAGCCAGTTTACGCATGAATTGTTCATCCTCGTCGGCCAGCCATTTCACTTGGTCGTAGTTCATGTGCTGCATGATGTTCGTGTACAGCTCTCGCGGCAATTTCCTTTTTATCACATTCAAAATAGCTTTGTCCGACGGCGGCATGTAGGAATCCGAGTTCAACGCGAACAACAGCGGTTCGGTTGATCCCTCCTTGAAACGCCCGTCTTTTGTCTGTTGTAAAACACAGTTCACTCGAATCGTGTTGTTTTTGCGGTCATAGTTCTTGTCGAACGGGTATTTGGATGGCATTATCGCCGCTAGATCGACTTTATGAAATTTACACCTTGCCGTTTCGTACGCGCACTGGTTGTCATCCGATGTTGACGGTCCGGTGGATGCGGCGATTCGTTTTCCGTTCACATTCAGTTCGCTCCTGAAGCCGATACCGCTGTACGGTTGCTGACGTGATGTACTCGGAGAACGGATGACTACTTTCCTACATTTAGCGCTGTTCCCCGCCACTACATGCGGTTCGGTGATCGGATTCACAATTTTGTTGATACATTGTTTTTCCGTGATCGAAATTATCCGTTTTCTGTTCCTCATCAGATGTATGCATGCCCGCTGGAAATATCCGGTGAAACGGTGTTCCATATCTTTGCAATCTTGAACGTCAGCCCGGTGTCCGGTGCAGTAAAACTGGTGTAGTGTCGGAATCTTCTTCTCATCCATGGTGAATAGTGTGGAAAAGTGGCGACCGGTCGGAGTAGAAACCGCAGTTTAATAGTAGATCGGCGTATGAATCGAGTGAGACCCGGTCGACGGGATCTCCGCGCGTCACGCCTCCTTCCCTCCCCACTCTCTGGGATCCGCGCGTCACGCCTCCTTCCATGTCCATCCCTCCCCTCTATCTCTCTCACTCTTCCTGACCCCTACCTCGACCTCCCGCTACGCCGATTGCGCTACAACAATGACTGGATTCATACTCGGACAGGCTTACAAACTGCAACAACCAGATTTTCAAAATGACGTGCAGAAGTAATTCAATCTTGAACAGTGTGAAAACGGTAAACACGTTTCTTCGTTTCCAAGAACAAATTTGATACGCGATGGCCTGGTAAATCGCAATGAAAAAAAACGACCTGCACAGAATTCGAGATATAAATGTGATGTGGAAATTAACGTTGGGCCCCATCTCTTATCTTGATGCTGAACGTGATGTGTTACCCGATGGAGTCAATCATCATCGAGTCAATCATCATCGCCACCATTCGCGCCATTTGCGTCAAGCGCCATTTCCTCTGGACGTTTTTGGTTATCCTTCTGTTCATGAATGGAAAGGAAAAGCCTATCGGCGGTGGTTTCACCCGTCTCGACGTGTTGGCGCGCTTTCTGTAGTTGCGATTTTTTTCGATCCTAGAAAATTTCGGTTTCCCCGCAGACCACGGCATCATGGAAACATTACGGTCTTAATATTCAAGAAACAGAGGTGTGCGACCACTATCGTCGGCCGTATCATCGTCATCGCCGTTGCCATCAACCCGAGGCGCCGGTAGGGCCCGGATGACTGGCGTAGCGGGTAGAGCCGTTAGTCCACAAGAAAGGCCTTGCTGCGACGCGTAGTCGTCTTCCGACACGATCGCGTACGTGTGGTTTTTCGTATTATAATACTTGGGAGTGCGGGTTTTCCGGTCCGTTGACACCGCCGCCGGCAGAAATAGTTGCGAAGGCAGTGTAGCCCGGCCGTCGCCGCGATCGGCGTGTCGGGTGCACTTCGTAAAGACGGTTTCGACCGTAGTCAGAGTCGATTCGGTTTTATTCGTGTCGGACGACCGCGTGGTCGACAACGCCCTAGAAGATTTCTCTTCCACCAAAATGTTTTTCAACCCGTCGTCGAGGATGTGAAGCTTTTTCTCTTGTGTCATCTTAGCCACGATCATAGTATTGCCGGCGCTGCTGTCGTCGTCTCGGCGTGACCTCCCGTCACCCCGATCTAATGACCTCTTGTCGTACGTGTACGGTGACATCAATACCGTATCGGCTCGAGAATCGTCACTTTCGTCGCCGGTCGAATCTCCGCCATCCTCCACGATATAGGGTGTTTCACTTTCATTCAGACCGTCGTCGGTATAACCATCCTCTTCGAACGGCACGTCGAATGCAGTCACACGAACATCCGGCGGCGGTCGCGGCAACCGAGACTTGGAACCATCGGTTTTCACCAGTCCGCGCGGAATGTTCCGTTTTACGGCCTCATCGCATTCGGAACCGGTCGTATCGTCGTCGTCATCGTCGTAGCGATCAATCGACACCGAGTTTTCGATTTTCTCCCTGTTGGACCTCCTCGTCACGGACTTGAGCCACTCGTTTTTGTTTTCTCTGAACTCCTCGTACAGAGCGCGCGCTTCGCCGTCCAGACCGTCCGTCGTTGTCGTGTTTTGGAAATTCGTATTGTCTCCTTCTCCTCGCCGGCCCGCCGTTCCGCCTTCTTCCGAATTCACTCCGGCCTCCGGACCGGCGAAGCTGGCGAACACCGACGAAAACGTGTTGGAGTTGAAGATATTCACGGAATTGCGTAACGCGGCTCTCAAAATTTTCAACCACAGGCAGTTGCCGTAGTACCACATCAAAGAGGTGTCCGGACTGTGTTTTCTGGCTTTGAGGAATCCCATCACACCGCCGCCTTCGCCCGGCTCCTCACATCCCGTATTTCCGGACTCTTCGAGATAATGGTATTTCTCCATTATGAAATGTATATCGTCGTCGCAGATGCGGCCCGCGTCTTCCATGACGATTTCGAAAATACGTCTCACGTCGGCCGAATCCACGTACAGAGAGATGGTCCAGCGCATGACGGCCGTGGTGATCGTATTGTAATAGACCAGTTCGTTGCATGAACTATCGATGAACATACCGAGTCGGGCCACCCGTTCGATTCGCCGGTGATCCCCGGCGTCGCACCGCGACATCGCCGAGATCAGTTGAGTTTTCAAATTGTTCGGCACGTATTTGGATTTCATCATGCGGTCGGCCGCCTTCTCCGTGTCGTAGTCTTTCATGAACGTGTGTATGAAATGATTGACGGTCTGGCGCCGGACCGCGCGCTTCATGTTAACAGTCATTCCGTTTCCTTATCCTCCTGACTCCCGACAGGTGTTGGTCAGGAGGATACGATTTTCGACCTTTTGGCTGAAAATCCTTTCCGAATGGCTTTCATGTGTGTTACAAAACTTATATATATTCAAAAACCAACCCACAATTTGTAGAGGGTATTAAAAAAGAAACACAATTAAAACATAAGGCTTATATTTGTATGAAAACGTGTTCCGAAAAAAGTATCATTCATTATTGTTCCGTTTGGTCTCAAACCAGTTCTTTATGCCTTCTTTGATGAGGCATAATATTTTGTTGTAATCGACGTCCACTACCCGGTTGCTATTTCCATCCCGGATGAAATGTCGGCTGACGTCGACGGCTATATCGTATTGATCCTCGTCGAGATTCGCCCTGGCGTCGTCTATAATCACGAACGGCCCGGAAAGGTCTGAAATATTAGACAGCACCCGTCTCACCCGCGTGACGGGCTTGTTCTTGGACATGCTGTGGTCCGTTATCATTTCGGTGAACAGTGCGGCTTCCTGCTCGAAATACGTGGAAAAACCTCGTTCGATATGGTCGGACGACGCGTGGCTGTACAGAACCAGTGTCGATCTACCACCGTTGAAACGGAACAAGTCGTGTATGAATTGTTTCGCCCCGGGAAAGGGGTGTGCGTACCGGTCGACTAGCGTCATATCGTAATCGACGACGAAAACCGTATTGAACGAATACTCTCGTTGGATATTGTTTTTCCGCTCGACCCGTCGCCGGTTTTTATTCAGTGTTCTGCCCAGTGTTCGTCCGTATACCGATTTCACTTTATCTTTGCGCGCGCCGCCGCTCCACGCTTTTTCCAACTCCAGGATGTTCGAAATCGATTCTTCGACATCTTCATCGCTTAACGAAACTTCGCCGCCCTGGTTGTCGTCGTCGTCGGAGTCCCTGTTGTACGACTTTCGATGTCGTTTTTTCTTGTTCGACCCCGAAGCGGATTTCCTACGACTTTGACCGGTATCGGTTGTCGATTCGTCCTCACTACCGGAGGCGGTATCCTCGTAACCTTTCAATATCGTCGCGCGCCTCATGTCTGCCAGCGCGCGCTGGCTGGTATTGTTTTCTTTCAATTTCTTTTTCACCAATCTATAGGTAACGCCCGGCGTCCGTGATGTCCGTCAGGCGGAATTTGTTCTTGGTGTCGACGGTCTGTATTTCGTACTTAACGTATTTAGCGGTTTGACCGGCGAATATGCGGTCTTCCTGCGGTTCCATATTGGTGTTTCCCGCCAACGTCGCCACGTAGGAATTGGTCAGTTTCGGCAACAGATTCATGTACGGCAGCTGGCGGGTCGGTTTGCTTTGCGACACGCCGTACATAATCGGTCCTTCCATAGCGAAAACGCGAGCCGTGTGCGTCGCGTTTTCCACGTTTTTGAATTTTATGTTGAATATACTGACGTTGGGATTGGTCGCCAGCACACCGCGACCCATGACGAACGTGCTGGAACGCATGCCCAATAGTATGGGAGCGTTGAATATGTTGAAATTGTAATACGGGATCAACTTGGCCTCTTCCGCCGGTGGGTCCGGTCGCGTGGTGCCGCCATCGTCGCCGTCCGTTTCCATGGACGAGGCGTCAGCGGCGGCGGCGGCGGCGGCATTCGACTCGGCGTTGTTTTCCGCCGATCGATCGAATCGTTGGAGGTTCGTGCGCGAGACCAGATCGCGTTTCGACAATACCAGGTTCATCGCCTCGATCGAATCCGGCGCCTGGTACGGAAGGTTTACCGTGCGCATGAGGACGTTCTTCTGGAAGAAACGGTGCAATATCGTATTTGGTCTTTGGTTTTCCGACATATAATTGACCAGCATCTCCGGTGGGATCAGGCCTTGTTTCACCAGCTTGTCGTTGTACAGCACGCACGCCATCAAGTAGGTCGTCATGGAATCTATCCAAGACTGCGATTTTATCATCCAATCGAATCGGCACGAACTGTTTATCATATAGTAGAGCGCGTACGCCATGGCGGCTCCCTCGTTTTTCTTAGTCTCCTGCAGACCCCTGACGGTGGCGTAGTTGAAACCGAGCAGTACGTCGTACATGGTCGTATCCTTGTTGATGTACGGAAAGAAAGGTGTCAGAGATCGGTCCTCGATAATCGTGTCCACCATCATTTCGTAATGGGAAAAGTTTTTCGCCGTATCGTTTAATGCGGTATAATTTTCGCAGATACCTATGCGTATGTTCATCATTTTCCAATGGAACGTGCAGATACCGTTGAATACCTCGTTCGAACATCCGCTCCCGCCGAATATGTACGCGCCTTCGAATAAACACGGCTGTTTTTTCGACATGACGGACGTCTGTATCTGCTGTATGTTCTTGTAGTTCGTCCCTTTGGCGGCCATTATATTTATCGCCGTCTCGATGTTGTGACTGCCGCACGTCCCCTGCGACGGGAACGGCGCGTTCGGCGCCGGCGCGTAAAGCTGGTTGGCGGAAACCGGTATGGGCATGGTGTCAAAAGAGAAATCCCTCCGCGAACTCGTTCTGCCCAGACCCTGCGAGAGGTTGGCGATGTTCTCGGCCAGGCGGTTTTGCGTGGCCACCTGGGACAGTACGTCCGTATGGGAAACACTCGTGGACGCCATACTCGTAATTTACTAACCACCACTTATAACAATCCGTGGTCCAACTGTTTTCAAAGTCAAAAACAGCGAATGCCGAAAGGTCCGAAATACGTTTCCCAAAACGGTCCCCCCCCCCCGGACGAACGCTGAAATGTGTCGACGTATTTTTCTCGAAAACCCTCTGCGGGCAGGGGGAGGGAGGAGACCACTCACGGATGAGAGTAGCAACTGTCACGTCCGCAGTACAGCACCATGGGACAACTGTTTTCAGCGATTTCTAACACGCTCTCTTATTTCAATAAATTTAGTAACAGACGTCCTGCTTTATTGGATGTTGTGAATAATGATCAATCCACGGACACCGTACGTGATGATAATACGCAAGCCACGGTTCCGGACATCGGATCGGACGATACTAATCAGAGTGATCTACCGGATGCTGTGAAAAAAGATCACCAATCCGCGGACACCGTCTGCAACGATTCTACACAAACCGCGGTTCCCGATATCGGACCGGAATGTACGAATCACGACTCGTCGGTCGCATCGGATCCCAAGGACGCGCTACGCATCGATACGAGGTACATATTTGTGGATATCCAAGGTTTCTCCGATAACGATAACAACATCATCGTGAAAGAGCTGGCCGCGGTCGAAATCGTACAGGACGAGGAATACCCCGACGATCCTCGAGTGGAAACACTGATGTGGACGACCGTCAAATCTCCGTTCGAAATACGTTCGCTGGACAGAAAACGAACCTCCCAATACAATTATCTACGGACGCACTACCACGGGTTGCACTGGACTGTCGGCTCGAAGTCCGCGACGGCGGCTTTCAAACAACTGAGGCACGTCGTCTACGGCCGCAACTACGAAGATCGAGAAATCAAGGTTTTCGTCAAGGGAGACCAAAAAGCGCGATACGTCAGGGACAAAATTTTGAAGAGCGACGACGTAGAAGAGTACGGAGGCAGGACGATAAAGCTCATGAAACTCCCACCCTACACACCGGACTGCCCGTATCACTCTGAATTCGATAATATCTACGTGTGCGCTTTGAAAAATGCCTACAAACTAGCCGAACATCACCTGAAGGCTACACTGAACCTTCCAGATGTGTGGTCGTGATCCTGTCGACCATCGTCATACCGGGATGAAAATTGGCATCGGACAAATCGCCAACGGAAAGTCCACACGCTACAAAAATTGTCATTATCTCATTGTAATAAAATCTGTTTGAAAAGTACGAAACGGTTTTGCATTTTTGTCCCCTTTTTTTGGTCGAGTGTGCAAAACTCGAACAGCTATACGGGAAGTGAAAAACGACGTTGGGATAAAATTATCCCTCTTTTTTATCGATTTTCACTTCCCGTCATGCATACCTAGAACAGCATGGTGAACCATTTGAAACCGTTAAAAAACTGCGCGCGTAGCTGTCCCGAACAGCATCGTGAACCACTTGTGTTTCATTTTTTGTCGGACTCGAAAAAGACGATCGGTCGACAACAAGAAAATGCAAATGGTGACTTTGACAGTTGAGGTGAAAAACCGTAATTTTCCCAAAAGTTAAAAATTCATTTTTATAGAATATTATTAAAATAAAACAATTATTAGTATTTCTAAAATAGTTTATTCGAAAATTCATAAATAAAACGAAATTTTTACAAATGACTCTTGAAGGATACGCTTTATTTACAAGTTGAAATCAAAAAATCATCAGTACAACAATTATTTAGGCAATTGACTTTCGGCAAATACACTTGGTCGCCGGGTTTCAGGCAGTGAGATTCTTCCGTAGGACACATCGTGAAGATATTCTTCATAAGATGGCTCTCCACCCGATCGCATAGAACCAACAGCCTCGAATCGAGCATGTCCTTCAAAATATTTTTGAAATTTTCCTTCCGAATCTCTAGGTTTCTTCTGTTTTTCGTGCTTAGCCACTGTCCTTGTTCAAAGAGGTGAACAAATTTGCATTGATGACGAGTAGTACTGATGTAGTGGTTACATCCGAAGCATTTTACTCTCATGTTTGAAGATAAGTCGTACAGAAAATCATTGTAGGATCCCATCACCACGCACTCGAACGTGAAATTACCGATTCTTTTCTCTTTGTTGTACTCAGCCATCCTACCGGATTTCAAGACGATTCAACTTGTAACTGAGCGCGCGCCAAGTGGAATCGACGTGTAACGTTCTCATGTGCAGACACTCTAGTCTCGACACGACCCGCAGATTTTTTTATGATACTGGACACATTATTCAGTCGTTTGTGAGAAAACTACGCGATGGACCTACTGTCATATATGGTTTTCTGCGCTCCGACGGTGTTCCTGGTAATGATGGAAAGTTTGGACATATCAGATGTGCTCAATTTATGTTTGATTTTCGGCATTTTTTCACTGAATGAATTTCCTTTGAATCGCTTCCCCCGTTTAACTGTGAAAAGAGAAATTTACAAGAGAGCGACGTTCGTGAGAGGTTTCTTCAGGGATGAAGAGATTTCTACTCTTCCGGGATGGGAAAAAATTAAAATTCTTCACCTCTGTGACAAGATTGATGATCATTTGTACACTTTGCTTTTTACCTGTGCGGAAAAAAATAATATCAGGAAATCACCGTATGTCAAAATCATGTTTCATTGTTTGGTCCAACGCATTGATGTTCCATTCCGATTTTTGAAATGTAATTTTGCTGATATTGACGACTTGACGGATATCTATCGAAACAGGATGATAAATAGGGGTAATAAATTTCTCTTCACCAAGAACGGATATCTGAAAAGAAAAGTTTTTTTTCATTTTCAAGAATTCTTGATGAGTTTTGGGTATTGGAAGGAAAAAACTTTTATTATAGTGGATCCGAAAATATTTAGCAGATTTTTTCACAAACTGGGACAGGAATACATTGAACTGTATTTAACAAAAATCAAATTGAAACGTAAAATTCAAAGACGTGTGTTGAGGTTTATTAGCCATTTTATGCCATCTTATCGATGTTTACGAAATATGATGGTTGATTTCGATTTGGTTTGTGAAATAGTACAATGGAAGTATAGTTTTATGAAATTTAATAAGTTTATCGATGTATCTATGCTGAATGTTCCGTTGGAAAGAAACGAGTATCTCATGCTACTGGAGAATCCCGAGTTCCTGGAAGGTTTTTCTCGAGGAACCATCAACAGATGTCCCGTCATCCAGGGGTTATGTGATGTTTTGGATTTTGGAATGTTGTTGGAACTGCAAGTTCTTTTCATTTTTGAAAACACGTTTTACAAATTGCTTTCCATCGCTGTTGAGAACACACAATCGTTGGAAGAACAGAAAGTGTTAAACGCATATATCCCGTTGGTGAAAGGAAAAACCATAATAACTGAAAACTTGACTTTACCGTACCAGGGAATTCATTTTTTTTCCATGTTCACTACGAACCCTCTGTACAGTCTTAAAGCACTCGGGGAAGGCGAATATTATTTTCCCGAATGTGAAAGCTGTTTTCTCTTCGAAGAACAGGTTTTGACATTGGATCTTGAAGACATTTACCCCATGCCGCTGTGCTTTTTCCAGCAGTACGAAATGCTACGGAAAAAGTCTGTTTGCCCAGAAAAGTATATACCGGCTCAGGATATTGCGGATATGTTGTATTCACAACTTGATCAAGGTGTTGGTGAGCAGAAAGAATTGATCTATAAAGTTTACCGTAGGCATATAAGACCTTCCTGGATATTCAAGATGTTCTATTTTCGCAACAAGGTTCATATAACCGACATATATGAAATGTTCAAAGGCTGGAACATGGTACATTGTTTTCAAGACTTTCTGTACGAATTGTTTTATGCATCCACAGAAGTTACAGGTAGCCTGAGTAGCGTTTACGTCAAAACTGCTGATGACTACCAACTGCTTATCAAATATGGAATTCTAACACTATGTAGTGACAAAATTTCATACTCATTTATACATGAAAAAAGGCCAAATACCAAACTCATCGAGATGAAACTATATTTCAGTAGGCAAATCAGACTATCTTGGGAAAGCATATACGTTCTGTTAGATGTAGAAAACAATCAATACAGTCTTTACCATGATGATATTCCAATACCATATATCGACCACCGGTTTGGTTTCTACTCACCGCATGAAGTAAAGCTGTTGAATCGACTGTTAAACATCACTAGCACGAAACAATTTGTGAAATTTCTGAGGGATTTGAATCTGTACGACAATTTGTCAAACATTGATCCCCAGTCATACATTGATAATGTAATTTTGAAAGGTGGAATTTTGAAAAATTTTAAATTGCTCAAGTAGTATTGAGAAATGACATTAACCTCCTGAGTTCCATGTACCTTTTTTCGGAATATGTATTTAATACAAATATAAACCTCATGTTTTAATTTTGTTTCTTTTTTTTACCATCCTGAGTCCCATGTACCTTTTTTCGGAGCATGTATTTCATACAAATATAAACCTTGTGCTTTGTTTGTGTTTCTTTTTTAATAAAAATAAAATTTTAGACATAAATTGAGTGATATCTCGTATACACCAGATAAAAGGGTTAGCCTCCTAAGTAATGACAGGTCCGTCAGGAGGATACGATTTTCAACCTTATGGCTGAAAATCCTGTCCGCCGACGATAGACAAACTGACGTAGTTTATCAGGATGTTCTTCGCTCCGTTTTTGTCCCGGATTTCAAAACGATTCAACTGATACTGAGCGCGCAGACACTCATGTGCAGACACTCTCATCTCGACACAACCCGCAGATTCTTTTGTATGAAAATGGACACATTATTCAGTCGTTTGTGAGAAAACTACGCGATGGACCTACTGTCATATATGGTTTTCTGCGCTCCGACGGTGTTCCTGGTAATGATGGAAAGTTTGGACATATCAGATGTGCTCAATTTATGTTTGATTTTCGGCATTTTTTCACTGAATGAATTTCCTTTGAATCGCTTCCCCCGTTTAACTGTGAAAAGAGAAATTTACAAGAGAGCAACGTTCGTGAGAGGTTTCTTCAGGGATGAAGAGATTTCTACTCTTCCGGGATGGGAAAAAATTAAAATTCTTCACCTTTGTGACAAGATTGATGATCATTTGTACACTTTGCTTTTTACCTGTACGGAAAAAAATAATATAAGGAAATCACCGTATGTCAAAATCATGTTTCACTGCTTAGTCCAACGCAACGATGTTCCATTCCGATTTTTGAAATGCAATTTTGCTGATATCGACGACTTCTTAGAGGATATCTATCCAACCCGAAACCGGATGATGAATAGGAGTAATAAATTTCTCTTCACGAAGAACGGATATCTGAAAAGAAAAGTTTTTTTTCATTTTCAAGAATTCTTGGTGAGTTTTCGGAATTGGAAGGAAAAAACGTTTATTTTAGTGGATCCGAAAATATTTAGTAGATTTTTTCACAAACTGGGACCGGACTACATTTTACTGTATTTAACAAAAATCAAATTGAAACGTAAAATTCAAAGACGTGTGTTGAGGTTTATCAACCATTTTACGCCATCTTTTCGATATTTACGAAATATGATGGTTGATTTCGATTTAGTTTATGAAATAGTACGATGGAAGTATTGTTTTATGAAATTTAATAAATTTATCGATGTGACTATGCTGAATGTTCCATTGGAAAGAAACGAGTATCTCATGCTACTGAAGAATCCCGAGTTCCTGGACGGTTTTTCTCGAGGAACAATTAACAGATGTCCCGTCATCCAAGGATTATGTGATGTTTTGGATTTTGGAATGTTGTTGCAACTGCGAGTTCTGTTCATTTTCGAAAACACGTTTTTCAAATTGCTTTCCATCGCTCTTGAGAACACACAATCGTTAGAATTACAGAAAGTGTTAAAAGCATATCTCCCGTTGCTGAAAGGAAAAACCATAATAACTGAAGACTTGGATTTACCATTACGAAGAATTGATTTTTTTACCATGTGCACTACGAACCCCCTGTACAGTCTTAACGCACTCAGGGAAGGCGAATATTATTTTCCCGAATGTGAAAGGTGTTTTCTCTTCGAAGAACAGGTTTTGACATTGGATCTCGAAGACATTTACCCCATGCCGCTGTGCTTTTTCCAGCAGTACGAAATGCTACGGAAAAAGTCTGTTTGCCCAGAAAAGTATATACCGGCTCAGGATATTGCGGATATGTTGTATTCAAAACCTGATCAAGGTGTTGGTGAGCAGAAAGAATTGATCTATAAAGTTTACCGTAGGCATATAAGACCTTCCTGGATATTCAAGATGTTTGATTTCCGCAATAAGGTGCATATAACCGACATATATGAAATGTTCAAAGGTTGGAACATGGTACATTGTTTTCAAGACTTTCTGTACGAATTGTTTTACGCGTCCACAGAAGTTACAGGTAGACTGAGTAGAGTTTACGTCAAAACTGCTGATGACTACCGATTGCTCATCGAATATGGAATTCTAAGGCTCTGTAATGACAAAATTTCATACTCATTTACATATGAAAAATGTCCAAATACCGAACTTATTGAGATGAAACAATATTTCAGTAGGCAAATCAGGCTATCGTGGGAAAGCATATACGTTCTTTTGGATATAGAAAACAATCTATACAGTCTATATCATGATATTCCAATACCATATATCGATCACCGGTTTGGTTTCTACTCACCACGCGAAGTGAAGCTGTTGAATCGACTGGTCAACATCGATAACACGAAACGATTTGTAAAATTTCTGAAGGTTCTGAATCTGTACGACAATTCATCAAACATTGACCCCCAGTCCTACATCGATAATGTAATTTTGAAGGGTGGTATTTTGAAAAACTATAAATTTCTAACCTCCTGAGTTCCACGTACCTTTTTTCGGAACATGTATTTCATACAAATATAAACCTTATGATTTAATTTTGTTTCTTTTTTAATACCCTCTACAATTCACGGTTAAATTTGCTGATAACTTATATACAAAGGGTTTAACCTCCTGAGTCCCATGTGCCTTATTTCGGAACATGTATTTCATACAAATATAAACCTTATGTTTTACTCGTGTTTCTTTTTTTTTAATACCCTCTACAAGTCGTAGGTTGGTTTTATGTTCGTCTACGTCCGATTGTGGAAATATATATAAGTTGTGTAACACGCATGAAACCCATTTCATAATGGTTTGTCCGAGCTGCGGCGGCTGCGATCATCGACGATCCAGTTCGTCGAAATGTGCGAAAAGAAAGAAACGCGTAAGGCACGAATTGGGTGATGACTACCGCGTATACACCATCAAGAAATGTCTCCGGTCTTTCGTCTGCCCCCTGCTAGAAAAATGCACGGCGGAAAAATTGATCGAGGAAATCGAAATGGATGTACAACGACTTTCTACGATGCAGATTGAAATGGCTTTACTCTTGAATTGCTACTACAAAAGCCAACTAGAAAGTCTAACGGCGGACCGGTTTCTATCGACATTCAAAAAGTTGGACCCTCTCAAATTTCTATACATCTTGAAGGGGGTGCCGGAAGAAAAACATAAAATCTTCGATACCACCGGAGTCATCGCGAAATTTCTCAGTATGCGAACGGACCGAGGCTTCTACGATTGCAGATTGCAAAATTTTCTGTTGGGCAACATCGCCAAAAGATATGAAACCGTGACTGAAACCAATATTCGAACACACGCCTTCCGTCGTTTGAAGCGCTACCTCCGGGCGAAATTCCCGGAAGTCGATAAAAAGGATATTCACGAATCTTCTTTCAAGTGTTTCTACACGGAAGACAAGGTGGGTCCCTGCGCCGATTGGTTTGTACAAAACGGAATTACCGATAGGGCTCTAAAAACGAATTACTGGCAGTTCGTTCCTCTGTTTTATGAGATTCAAAAAGAGCTCGCCTCGAATCCGAAAGAACACTCGTTCAATTTGTTCCCCCAATTCAGACACGGTGCGACACACATCACTTACGACAGTACGGCACTTTACGAATTGCTACGCAGGGTCGATCCGAAGAATACACCGTCATCGTGGAAAAATTTCAACGACGAAGAATCCGGAGGTGCGGCTGTCTACTGGAGGCGTTACTTCTCCTGTCCGGAACGCTTCGGCTACAGCATACAGACGGACTGTGTACAAGTATCGATTTCGATGAACGGCCGGATAAGGGATCAACCTTCTACGAAACCGGCTGCGAAAAGGGCGAAGCTCACGCATAGCCGTGTTGCAGCAGTCGATCCCGGAGCGATTCTCCCTCTGGTCGTCTGTCGCCGTGAGAACGGAGTGGAACGTTACAGCAAGTTATCGGCGGGAAGAGTGAAATACGAAACGAGGTACGCGTTGCGAGAAAAAAAGAGAACGAAATGGGTCAGCGATATCGATAACAGAGTCAGAAGTGACAGGGAGAACGCCCAGGAGAAAGGGGATTCGCTCATCGGTGCGAAATGTGTGGATTTCATGGCTTACACGGCTTTTCAACTGAAGTGGTTACGGGCACGTCAAAGCGTCTACTCGAAGAAACGGATGCGACGGCTCAAGTTCGACAAATACACGTCACATCAACGGTTTACCGATAAGATCGCCAGCGAATTTTTCCCCGATAAAAACGAACTGATCGTGTACGGCGCGGGCTGCAAATTCATGAACGTGTCGTCTTTCCGTTCAAAATGTCACAAGTTTTCACACGATCGCCTGTTGAACGCACTACGGCGAAGAGGGAACACGGTCATCGTGTTCGACGAAAGTTACACGACGAAGAGATGCAGCAACTGCAACGCATCGGGTGTACAGAGCGACGTGAAAGTCTCCAAAAGTCCCCACCGATATGTCAACTGCACAGTTTGCCATAAAGGTACCAACCGGGATAAAAACGGAGCGAAGAACATATTAATAAACTACGTCCGTTCGTCTATCGTCGGCGGACAGGATTTTCAGCCGTAAGGTCGAAAATCGTATCCTTCTGACCGAACTGTCAGGACTCAGGAGGTTAATGAGAAAAACAATAATCGTTTGATCATTTTACTATCACCAACGTTCGTTATAAACTGTATGCACATAGTTGTTTCCGGTTCGCATCAGTTTGGAATTGAAAATACTACTGTAGTTGCCCTTGCACTGTCGATCGGTGATGAAATTCAAACATTGCTTTTGACAGATTTCCAATGCCCAGGCGTTGATGAAATGTTTCAATACCGTGAAACGGTCACTGATCGTAGTGCCGCGTAGCCTCTGCGGTCTCATGACGAACCCCCTGACGGTTCTGTCTCCCTCAATTTTTGCGACCGGCCACAGAGGTATAACGTCTCCGAATCGACAGTGTCGGTCGTATTTCAAATCCGAAATATCGAAAAGCTTTTCTCTTTCCAGCCTGTGTTCCAATGGTAACACTCTTTCCGTGAAGTAGAAATCGTCGCTGTCGTCCGATCGATCGCCTCGGTAGATCACGCGTCTGTAGATGCCGTCCATCAGATGGTCGATGACGTCTTCACAACTGCAATCGCATGACCGCGATATGTAATCCACGGTTTCGAGGACCGCTTCGGTTACGGCCGTCCCGGCGTAAACGGTCGGGACGAACTTGGCCGGATGTCCTTTCAGTATTTTCTCGTCGTCGGAATATCTGATGGCGTACTTGTTTTGACCGGCGATGAAACACATGTTCACGTCCCGTATTTTGAGTTTCAGCAGCGAGTGTAAGCCGTCGTCCCACACCAGACTCGAAACAGTTTTTTGGAAGGCTCGACGGATCTCCTCGGCCAACCCTGGCCCGACCTTGCCCGCGGTCTGCACCAAACACCCGTCGGTTTGTGTTCGCAACACCTTGACCGAACGCTTGAGTTCGTCGAGCATCCTCGTGATCAGAGTGCGACAGATGGACGATACCGCCGCGTTGCATTGTACGGCGAACACGTCGCTCCCCCTCTGGGCCGTGCAGCCGATCAGTCTGTTGCACAGCCTCTTGTAGAAGTGCGCGTAAATTGCCTTGTCCGTTCTCCTTTTCAGAACCAGAGACGTGAAAACTCTGCCCGCGTAGCCTCTGTAGACGGTCGGGACTAGCGAGACGATAACGGTTTCTCCTCGGATGTCTTCGAACGGCACCACCAGACACCAACGGGCGAGCTTGAAGCGTTCCCCGCTCTTCGACACCATAGCGCTTTCCAAACGCTTTTCCAATTTCTCGAAATCCACCCTTCGTACGATCGCCGTCGTTTCCGGCGAAACGTTGAACGTGGCACATATGGTGGGGAACGCCGATTCGATATCGAATTCCACGATTTCCTTCTCCTCCCTCGCGCAGTGTATGCCCGCCTCATGCGAAGCGCAAGGCAGCGGTATCAACTTTTCGTCTTCCGTGTTGTCATTCTTCAGTATCGTATGCAGGTCGGCGTTGAAAGTAGTCGAGCTGGTGTACAGGGATTCGGTGACGAGGGTCCGCAGGAACTGGTAGTTGGCCAAAGGGTCGAACCTCGCGTTTCTACCGTGTTCGCCCGTTCCGTAGAGATCCGATATTCCTAGATACATTTCTTTCGCCATGTTGTAGGCCAACTCGGCTACGCGTTCCACTCTGAAGTGCAACAGCATGTCGGTCACCCGTTGTTGGCGTGACGACAGGACGTCCACCGGCAAACCGGTGGCACCGTCGGCGTTGGCGTACGCCGTCGCGTCACGCGTGTTCAGCTTGTACGATGCGGCGAACGCCGACACCCTCTCGTCTAGGTCCTCGGCGATCTTGGAGCAGTCCAGAGCGATCGAGTTGGGGTACATCTCGATCGTTCCTGTGGCGGCGTTGCGAGATCCTTCGATGCGAGACTGCAGCATGACCTTTCCACTCGTGATACCCCGTTCGACGAGAGCGCTGAGTACGAACCGGCTGTAAGACAGATCATCCCTAGTCGGGTCGACCACAAGGCGAACGTAGGTGTTGGTGTGTTTTTTCCAAAAACACGTTTTGGCATCGTCCAACATTTTCAAGTAAGCGGCGATTCCGTTTTCGAAAACTTCACAGACGCTCATGCGTACCGAACAAGTCTCGTCAACGGGAGACGAGTTTACCGCGACACTCAGTTCGGTCAGCGCGCGGGCGATTTCCTTTGTCCACACGTAGTATACGTGGAAGATTATGTTGCGACGATCGTAGTCCGTCACTGCGCTGAGACAGACGAAATCCCGTTCGTGGCGCACGTAGACGGCCGGTAACGATTGTAGTCGGACGGCCCCGTCCTTGTCACCGTGGAAACCGGGATTCCCGTAAAACTGGCTGACGTCGTGTGTGGTCAACGGGCTCGCGCTACCCGTGCGCTCCTTGATAGGTGTCCGTTTGCGCCGCCGATGATCCGCCGAGCTATCCGAAGAGCCGATAACGAATATCGGCCCTCCACCGTCTTTCCGTCCGTCCTGTGTGCGATCGGGTCGCATGTCCAACAGATGGAAGTTCACATCGAAAACCCCGTTGTCGTCGTCGTCTTCGGCTCGATCCCGTCCCGCGGCCCCGCCGTCTTTATCGTCGTTGGCGCTGCTCCACGCTTTCTGCAAATCCAGAGCGTGTCTGAACAGTGGCTCTAGATATCCGGTGACCGTTGTCATGCAGTTATTGGAACTGCGATTTATAGCGTATAAATCGGAGTTGTAAATGCTGTTGTCGCATAGGAATTCGAGTGCGCTGTTCCTATGTCTGAGGGAATCGTATTTCACGCGCACCAGACATCCGATTCTCAGGGCGGGCGTGGGAAACGTTTCCGTGAACATCGATTGCATCGAGCCAGCGTGTTCGAGACGCAGGAAACAGTGTTCCATCGAGACGGGAGGACAGCCTATCGATTTCAGCATCCCTCCGACGAGTAGTTTATTCTCCTTGAATACGAAATCCGTACTCCTCAAGTTTGGCAGTTTAGAATCTGCCGCTTCGTTCGAATCTCTCTTCTCGCCAGCAGCAGTGGCGTATCCATCTACTGTCGGTGTGTACCGACTGTACGGCGTTCTCTCGTACATGATCAGAAGGAATACGGGCGGGATATAGGCGGTAATACGTTCTTCGTATACACCGTTGTCCAACAACACGGTGCGATTCAACACGGCCTTCGTATCCGAGTTCGCGTGGGTCATGTAAGTCCTCAATACAACTCCTCGTGTACCGAGTTTATATTTATTACGTTTGGAGATCGACGAACGCGAGTGGTCGGAGAGGCTAGCGGACGATGACAATACCGCCACCTCTTCGTCGGCAAAGTCCATGTTTCATCGAATGCAACGAATGGTAGTTGCATTCGACTTGCACCTCCCACACACTCTCTCTCTCTCTCTTCCCCCTCCCCTCCCTTCCCCGCAGCGTACAAGTCGACGACGTTTTCCGAACAGAAAATGAAGAGTACAACACCGACGGTCCCGCGATAACGATCAGTTGCGGTGCCGGCACCGTTCCGAAAAGCGAGATGTATCTCCTACTCGATGATAAATTGAAGTTCAGAAAATCCGCATACAAAACGAAAGGGGGATTCCTGTTCGCAGCGATCCACGCGTTCCGCTTTCACAAAAACTTGGTCATCGACCCGGACACGTTACTACAGACGTTGATCACCCAAGCGGGTATGTTGATCCAGAGAAACCCGGAACTCTACCGGGCCGACTTGGTGAGTCACAGCGGCAAGTTGAAAATTGTTTCAACCTGCGTGGGTACCATGTGGAAGGATTTCGCAGCAGCTATCGAAATAAAAAACGAATCGTTCAAAAAACTACTGAATCTGAAGTTCTCCACCACCACTGACGAATCGTTGAAAGCTAGATTCTGCTCGATTGCGGCTACATTTTCACCGTACTACAACTACATGTGCACGGATTGCGGTCTTCGCGGTGTCCGCGTGCGAGGCAACATCGACGATTGGCTGCTTTTGAGGGATTCCCTGGACGGCCTGGAGTTCCTGAGCAAGATACACGGCGACGGCGATGATGCACCGAATCCGGTATTGGAGTGGATCGCCGACACGAAGCACATAGTGGAACGCTGCGCGGACTTGGTCGCCAACAACGCGGCCACGGCGGACACGGTTGGATGGTGGAAACGTTTTGTGACGGAAGATATGAAGTCGGGCGGCCCCTACATCAGTGGCCACATGGTTGGGTTGATACTAATCGACAGCAAATGCAAAATGATCGATAGGAAGCGCAAGATCCTGACGACCAACGAGGTACCCATGGAAGAGTTGGAGGTGGAAGTCGACCACGACGGTATCGTCCGCAAGTATCTCGTGGGAAACGTGTATGAAATGTCCAGCGACGATAAAGATTGCGTTACAAAAACGGAGTTGAGGCATGCAGATCAGTGATCATCACCTCGTTCTTGTCAGCCCAATTTTTTTGCTAATAAAAATGCTTATTTTTATTTATTTTTTACATTACTGTCCCACCCATCCTGATAGTTAAATTTTTTTGATGTTTGTAAAAATGGTTTGTCGACTTTTGACGGTCGACCGACTTTCCGAGTGTACCACTGTTTTCAAACCCCAATGTGTGTTTTTCGACCGGAGAAAAATGAATGTCATAGAAATTTACGATTACTACTTTTTCGACAGACCCTTCCGTCGAATGCCGAATCCGCAATGCGAATTCAGCATCTGCGACAAAAGCATAGTCTACCGCCGCATCGTCGCGGACGAGACTGACAGAAGCGGTAGTGAAGTGTTCCCGGACATCCTGGAATATATGCAGTACAACGTTTCGGGTGATACGGGTCTGCCGTCGTACTACTCGTGTTGTATGGACTACAGCGGCGGCCACATATGCAACGCCATACCGATCATGATCGGTTCCAAACTGGAGAGGGAACTAGTTCGAAAGCTATGCGCCGACCTCGGTATACCGTACGATCAACTTTACGACGGCGAATACTTGCACGGAGTTTACGCCGGTACGTTCCTGGTGAACGGCACGTTCTACTATTCCGTATTCAGGGAGTCGAACAACAACAAGATATGCCACAACACCAAGAGCAAGTTCCGCGGCGAAGAGACGGTCGCCTATTTTTACGACACGACCAACAACAGAGGTATAAAACTGTTTACCGGCAAGAACGGCCGGCTGAGAGTGAACGATCGTGACGGGAAAGAGATTTCCGACGTTACCGAAGGGACGTTGGCCCAACTGTACGCCGAGTGCCTACGGCGACCCGACCATTACACTTTGGACCCGCACGAGGTGGCGGGCTTTTTCGCCGCCGTAAAACTGCTGGGATTCACCGGTATCGACAGTTTCAAGAACAAGATCTACACGAATTACACTATCGGGCTGAACGCGTGTCTGGACAAGCTGCACCCGTTGCTGGTGGCGCACCCGTCTTGGAACACGTCTCTGATGATGGGCAAAGTCAATCTGGGTATATCGCAGAGGTTGTCCTACCCGAAAAGCAAGAGCGAAGTGAAAAAACAGAACGAACAGAAACTCAGGATGTGTTCGGGAGGTATGTCGACCGGTTATCTCGTGGAATCGCAGAGGAGGCGCAACAACCGTAAAGCGAAAAGACCGACCGCCGCGGGGGATCCGGAATGCAACGTCTCGGCTGTGGATGATACGGTAGCGGCGGAGTCGACAACACCGCAACCCGTCTCCTCGAAAATCATGCCGGCGAAGGCCGACAGTGGCGGTGGCGGCGGCAGCGGCGGCGGCACCATGTTCGGGAGTAACGAAATCAAAACCGACGGTCTGATCGAACAGTTCGAGAACTTCGAGAGGAACGGACCCAGCATGTTCAACCAGGTGACGGTGCCGTACTTGCCGTTCGTACGTCTGCTGTCCGCCACGGTGCAAAAACTACAGGTGGAACACGTGCACGCGGAATCCTCCAAGACCGTGCCGAAAGACGCCGTCGGTTTCGTATGCATGAGATACGTGGGAAACATCAGCACGGCCGGCAAGAACATGTTGTTCGCGGAACGCGTGCGCGTATCCTATGGCCACGTCCAGGAGGTGATACAGGACATCGAGGACGGTCTGCGATCGAGATCGGGCGGACTGGTGACGGCCGCCGCTTCCACGCCGTCGCGGGGGGTGCGTATCGTGATCAACAACGCCGTATCGAAATACAGTCTGTCGGATCGCCGGAACCTGTTCGATTTCATGATGTGGATGAAAAGCGGCGTGCACCCTTTCGTGTGGATCAGGCCCGTCGGCCGTTATCTGTGTTTATACTTTTTCGAGGGAATACCGTTTTTGGAATACAGACGGGACGAACGGCTGTACGCGGTGATCGCCGACAGGTTGGTCACGGACGTCGGTCTCCGGTGTATACGGGATATCGGTCATTCCATGCGTTTCACACGCAGCGAATTGGAATTGATACGAGACCGGGTGGTGGTGGAGGAGGAGTCGGGAAGAGACGCGCAACGCGCGTACGACGAGGACGAAGCGAACAGCAAGTTCATAATAGACATGTTCGACGTTCGTGGCGGCACGAGACGATACGGATGCGTCACGTCTCTACTAGCAAGACAACTGGACCAGTATACCGATTACACGCCGCCGTCCAAGCGCAGCGTATCGGTGAACGCGAGAAAGTCGGCCTGCGTAAACGTGTATTTCCAAAAGGCGGCCGCTCTCATACGCGGGTTCAACGTTTTCACGGATCCGGACGGTTACGAAAGGAAGTTGGCCGAACGCGCGTTTGACGAGCGCGGCACACCCGTGGATGTGACGTTACAACAATTCCGAGCCATGCGCGAAGACGCCGACAACTGTCCCCAACCGCAGTTCGGTGGCGGCCCACCCGAGGAGAACGGAACAACCACCACCGCGAGCGATCTGCATTCGCTGAGGAACTTCTACATGCTACGCACGATCTTCGCGGACATCGACGGTTTCAACGTGGAAGACGCCAACGTGATGGACGAGTCGGTGGACCTGTGTCTCCGTTTCAGCTACAGTTTTTCACTGACCTTCCTCGACAAAACGTCCCGCGGCGTGGACGTGTCAATACCACCGCCCAAGGACAGCGTTCGCGTATGCGGTTGGAACGACAGCGGCGAACCGCTCGCCGTCATCTTCATGATATGCACCATACGGACGGACGGAAGCGAACCTTGCGTTTCGAATCTGAACGCGCGTTCGAATTCAGATAACAGCCGGTCAGGTGGCAGCAGCGGAGGCGACACCGGTCTGTTCTTCCCACCTTTCAGAAAAGTATCGGTCATAATGAGTAACGATGGGTCCTATCACGTCTACATTCTGCGCAACGACGCCGTGCTCATGCGTGCCATCAAGAAACGACGGGAACACCTGGCCGGAACTACAGCGAACCACGACGATCCGTACGGCACGGTGGAAGAAATCAATCCCTACGATGTGCTCGACTCCCTGCAAACTAGAGTATCGCGATTCGCCGTCCAACCGGATTCCGGTGGAAGCGGTAGTAACGCCGCGTTTAGCGGCAGCGTGGTCTCGGTGGACTTCAGGGCGCACGGCCGCGTGGACAAATACGACGGCATCAAGGTGGTCAACAGTTTCGGCCAGAAAGGGTTGGCTCTGATCAAAGACGTTCGACCGTACTTCAGGAGAGACGACAGACGGGCGACGACTGCCGGTACCGAGGAGATGATACCGGGCGGCGCGCCCGTTCAGCTGGTGATGAACGTCTGTTCGTTCGTTTCCCGCCAACCGATAGGACAGTATTTGCAGATGAAGAAGAACAACTTCGCAGTCGAGCGCAGCGCCGCGGGCGAACCGTGCCTCGTCGGTTTCAGTCCCGTGTTCTTCACCGAAACGGAACCCACGACCAAGACCTGCCTGGTACGACTCGACGAGATGATGCGGTCGGTCATCGTGACCGTCGGTCTCACGTCGTTTCAGAACATCAAAACCTCTTTGGACAACGTGTACAACCCGAACGGCCTGCTGTGCCCGCCGCAGGTGAGACAGATCCTCAGCCTCTACCGGTGTTACGGCATCGCGTACAACATCGCCGGAGACAGCTACGAACCCTATTCGACCAGAGCGGAGGTCCAGAGTCTCTTCGACCTGTTCGACGAGTGCATGGAAGAGCTGAAGAAGACCGGTACGTCGAAAAGGAAATTGAAAAACGACGAAGATGAAAGTGGTGGTCCGACGAAAAAGAAAAAAACACTAACCTCCTGAGTCTCATGCACCCCTTTTCGGTACATGTTTTTCATACAAATATAAAACTTATGTTTCTCAATCGTGTTTCTTTTTTTAGTACCCTATGTTGACCAACAGGGATTGTTACTCACTGGGGAATTGGTAAGTTTGTTGGGCGAAAATAAATTAATTTACGATGAGACGAACGCTGTGTCTGTTTGTACCGGGCGTGAAGGGAACGGAAATGTGGTGCGACCGGTGCGGCGAGAGGGCCTGGCCGCCCGCCTTCGTTGACGGTAGTCCCGCAGAGCTCGCTAGACGGATAGCCGGCAGTGGGTTTTCCACGCGAGTAGAGAAACTGATGAACGAGAGGGAGTACGAATGTTTGAAAAACCACGAGAAAAGGCCGACGAACGTCATCGGCCGCGTGAGAACCACCGGTGGCCTGTATAACCGTGAGGTGTACGCGAAATTCTTGGAACGCTTGAGAACGACGGTCGAGGATATGAAAATCGAAAACGAGGAATTGCGCACGGCGACTTTCCCGTACGATTGGACGCGCAGTAACGTGGAATCGGCGTACAGATTGTACTACGCGTTGATCGAAACCGCCGACGCGTACGACCGGATCGTGTTGATAGCGCACAGTATGGGCGGACTAGTCTGTCGCTACATGTTGGAGAACATATTGACGAGCACCGATCGGGGCGAAACGCGAAACGTGAAACACGAAACGCTGGCTTCGAAAATCGCTTTATTCTACGGCATCGGAGTGCCGCATTACGGTTGTATAAAATCCCTACACCACCTGGTCGACCCGGAAGACGGTGAATTCGGCGAGGCGTGTCGTCGCTTCGCGAGCATTTACGAGATGATACCATTCAGCGACCTGCCGGTGCAGATCGAAGGGCTGGACGACGGGATCGCGAGACGAAAACGTCGGAGAAGTGAAATTTTCATGAACGACGCCGGCGGTGACGAGATAACGATCGATCCTAAATTCTGGCGTCTCTTGCCGGAGAACGGAGACAACGACGACAGTGACGACGGCCGGGATTACAAAGAGAATCTCATACGCGATGTGGTATCGAGGTTTCCGATTCTCGGTGACCACGTGGACGACCTGTCCCGCGGTCTGGATTTCCATCTGTCACTGAATGTCGATCGCAAACCGTCGGCGTGCGTCTACGTACTGGTAAACGCGACCGGGGTGTCGAGTCCCTCCCGAATCGACAAACGGGGACACCTGGAAATGGGTTGTCCGAAGGGCGACGGTACGGTGTGTTCCGTCGTGCCGAAACGACGACAGAAATGGCCGCTCTCGATGAAGAAGCGCGGTAAAAGTCGCGGTGACGTAAAAAACAAGTCCGCGCAAGAAACTGAACACGTTTACACTCATAACGTTCACGTGAGTATGTTGAACAACTTGGACTTGGCCACTCCGATTAGATTTTTCGCGCTGTCGCCGCCGCATCGATCCGACAACGTTTTGAAAGTGTTGTGGAACCTCGTGGACGACGGCGGCGGCGTTCGTGGCAAACGCTTCGGACGGTTATGCGATGCCGTGACGAATCTCATCGAGGCCGTCAGACCCGCCGCGGAAAACGTTTCACCTCCGCCGTCGAAAGGGCCGATGGTGTCGACCGGCGTGACACAATCGGGTCCTTTCGAACTGAAATTGTTCAACGTTTCCACCGGCAACGGGCTGTGCATCATTTCTTTCGAACAAAAGGGTTTACCCGCCAACGGCCCGGATGTACCGATAAATATTTACATCGATAAAGTCGATGAAAAGATGCGACGAACAAAAAACGGTTCAACATGTATCAGGGTTCACAACGGAGGGTACGGCCACTTTTGGGACGGCCTCCGTTTCGTCATGCCCGGTTTCTATCGTCCGGGAGGTTCAAATTTGGCGGGGGAGGGGTCACAGGATGAACAGCCCGCCAGCGCAGTCGAGAACTGTTGACTGGACGGAATTCCCGAGCTTTCGGCAAATGTTATTTCCACCGGATCAATTGGTGCCGAAACAGACGGCCGGAACAGTAAAATCTTTCAGTAAAATGGGAATAAAGAATTTCCAGACGTACGTGGAGAACCTCTTCGGCTACGGTTGTTTCGGCGAGTTCGACGTTCAACACGTTACCGACCACATACGGGAATTCTCGTACGACGGAATACCTGACACCACCACCAACACCACCGATAGCGGAACACTGGATCGTTGCGGTGTTTACATCGACCTGTCATCGTACATGTACGGTAAAATGATGAAATCACTCGAAAACACGGAGGAATACGAAAGACTGATGCGCACAGTAGAAAATGCGGATCACACCAAAACCGTGGTGTGCGAATTGGACGCGAGAACCGTCGACAGGATAGTTGAAGACTGTTCGAAAGCGCTTATATGCACGCTGGGACCGATGCTTTCGAAGGCTTATCGCGTGTATCTGTCTTTCGACACGTGTCAACCGAAAGCGAAATATTTCGAACAGGCTCGCCGTAGGAGGCGCATGCACTTCTCGTTGGCTTCCACGTCGCGGGAAGCCTGTTACAGAGGTATGGCGGAGAACGTAAAACGGTCGATAATCGACCAACACATGGTAAGATTCGATGGACACGAAGGGGATCTCGTCGGCGTTCGCAGAGCGATCGAATCGAAACTGTTCGCGGACGATTTCGAAGTGGGAGAAGGAGAATGGAAATGTTTCTACAGGATATACCAGGACGTCGCCGACGATGCGGTGGATGTCTGTTACGTATTCGGGCACGACTGGGACATCGGGCTGGCGATGACCATGTACCAGCGACCGAATTCACCCGGAGCCATCAAGTACGTTTACGGGACGAAAAACTTGTTCGAACACAAAAAGAATTTCAACGCTAAGGAACGGATGTTGCATTTCGTCTGTTTGGCTCTGTTCGGAAACGATTATGTCGGCGGTCTGGTGAATCTCAGCGCCGGTAACGCGGTACTGATGAAAAATGAACTGTCGAAGCTCTACAACGGACGTTGCGGAACGACTACGACGGGACACGTGGAATACCTTAGTGACACCCTGTTCACCGACGACAGTCTCACCGCGTTCGCGGAGGAAGAGGACGACGTGGAAAAAAGAAAGAAACTCAGCATGTCTTTCGCCACGGTCGTCACGCGTCTCCTGTTGGCCGTCTATTGCAAAAAGGCCGAACCGCAACCCGATACGGTGGAACGAGTTCTCCGCTACGCTGACATCGGCCCTTTCGACACCAAAGCGGGCCCGAACGAAGAAACGATGGCACTGCGTAAATATCTGAGCGACGCCCGCGGTAGGAATGAAAACTTCGGCCGAAATGTCGGAAATCATCTCGGACGAGAGTACACCATTGGTGTGCAGAGACGCGCGCGGAAATCAGGTCACACGTACGCTACAACAATGCGTGGATTTGTTCGCGACCAGCCTACTGTGGTATCTCTCGTATACCAATTTCTATTTTCGTTCGCCGTCCGGACGTGCGAAGATGTCGTCGATGAGAACTAGCGACCTCGACGTAGCCGTTAGTGGTTGCCAGGGTGGCGGCGGTGGCGGCGGACCTACCATGATCGTCGGCATGGGCATGGGTCGAGGGATAGCGTTCCGGTACAACGACCACCGGATGTCCAACAGATTCGACCTGTGTCGACTGTTGGAATTGAAACGAACGCTACAGCACATAAATTGTTGCAGACTGTACTGGATTGTCGAAGGAGCGTTCGCAAGAGCGTTCGCTTTGGAATAAATTGTTACAGCTAATTTCTTGTGTGTTATCATGTTTTCCCTCAATCCATTTGTGAAAGAAACATCGTCTGAAATTCATTCTACCTTCGATGCATTGCAAAATTAAATTTTTATTATTTGTGACCTGCTCCGTGGACGAGCACCGCTGCACTGAGCGTTTCCCCCACCACTTTTGGGGCGTGGCTTCCCCCACCACCGCTCCTCCGACCAATGGGATTGCAGGGATTTTCCCGCCAAAACCGCGGACCAATGGGAGGGCAGGAAACCGATCACGTGACCTCCGTTTTCGCATAAATACAGCGTACCGTTCGCGCGCGACTCATTTGCTCCTTACCCATAATACTGGCTCCTTCAAGAAGGAGCAACAAGAGGGGGCCGGTGCGGAGCAAATGATTTTTGGGGGGGTATATATATAAATAGTAGATAATACGAATATATACGATGGCGGCGACAAAAACGTTTTCGCGAAACGAAAGTTTTGCCGAGGCCCGGCCGGAGTGTACACTCGATGTCTCCCGATGCATGTTGGTGTCGACGACGCGTGACGACGCGCGCGTTCCGGCCAATGCATAAGGTATAGGCCGAAAGACGCGCTGGAGACGCGCGCGTCCCCAGCGCGTCGTTGTGCTAAAACGTTTTTACAAAACGAAAGTTTTGCCGAGGCCCGGCCGGAGTGTACACTCGATGTCTCCCGATGCATGTTGGTGTGACGACGCGCGACGACGCGAGACGACGCGCGCGTTCCGGCCAATGCATAAGGTATAGGCCGAAAGACGCGCTGGAGACGCGCGCGTCCCCAGCGCGTCGCCCTCGCCAATGCATTAGGTATACGGGGACGACGCGCGGGAGACGCGCGCGTCTCCAGCGCGTCGTTGTGCTAAAACGTTTTTACAAAACGAAAGTTTTGCCGAGGCCCGGCCGGAGTGTACACTCGATGTCTCCCGATGCATGTTGGTGTGACGACGCGCGACGACGCGAGACGACGCGCGCGTTCCGGCCAATGCATAAGGTATAGGCCGAAAGACGCGCTGGAGACGCGCGCGTCCCCAGCGCGTCGCCCTCGCCAATGCATTAGGTATACGGGGACGACGCGCGGGAGACGCGCGCGTCTCCAGCGCGTCGTAGTGCTAAAACGTTTTCGCGAAACAAAAGTTTTGCCGAGGCCCGGCCGGAGTGTACACTCGATGTCTCCCGATGCATGTTGGTGTGACGACGCGCGACGACGCGAGACGACGCGCGCGTTCCGGCCAATGCATAAGCTATAGGCCTAAAGACGCGCTGGAGACGCGCGCGTCCCCAGCGCGTCGCTCTCGCCAATGCATTAGGTATACGGGGACGACGCGCCGGAGACGCGCGCGTTCCCAGCGCGTCGTCGTGCTAAAACGTTTTCGCGAAACAAAAGTTTTGCCGAGGCCCGGCCGGAGTGTACACTCGATGTCTTCCGATGCATGTTGGTGTTGACGACGCGTGACGACGCGAGACGACGCGCGCGTTCCGGCCAATGCATAAGCTATAGGCCTAAAGACGCGCTGGAGACGCGCGCGTCCCCAGCGCGTCGCTCTTGCCAATGCATTAGGTATACGGGGACGACGCGCTGGAGACGCGCGCGTCTCCAGCGCGTCGTCGTGCTAAAACGTTTTCGCGAAACAAAAGTTTTGCCGAGGCCCGGCCGGAGTGTACACTCGATGTCTTCCGATGCATGTTGGTGTTGACGACGCGTGACGACGCGAGACGACGCGCGCGTTCCGGCCAATGCATAAGCTATAGGCCGAAAGACGCGCTGGAGACGCGCGCGTCCCCAGCGCGTCGTCGTGCTAAAACGTTTTCGCGAATCGAAAGTTTTTCCGAGGCCCGGCCGGAGTGTACACTCGATGTCTCCCGATGCATGTTGGTGTCGACGACGCAAGACGACGCGCGCGTTCCGGCCAACGCATAAGGTATAGGCCGAAAGACGCGCTGGAGACGCGCGCGTCCCCAGCGCGTCGTCGTGCTAAAACGTTGCTAAAACATGTTCTACTTGACATGTCAGGAACAGGAGGATAATAAATAACAACACAAATTACATTTCATTTGCAATATTATTACGGAAACCTTTCGGCATTCATTCGGGGGAGACTGTTTCGGACCTTTCGGGGTCCGTTCGGGGTCTGTTCGGGGTCCGTTCGGGGTCCGTTCGGGAAGATTGTTTCGGAAACCATTCGGGCCGATTGTGTCGGACCTTTCGGCATTCATTCGGGGAGAACGTTTCGGGAAAATGTTTCAAACTGTTTCAAAGCTTTTCGGCATTCGTGGCTGACACATTTCAATCCGGGTTCAATCGGGCTGACTGTTTCGGAAACCTTTCAGCATTCATTCGGGGAGACTGTTTCGGAAACCGTTCGGGGTCGGTTCGGGGTCGGTTCGGGGTCCGTTCGGAAAGATTGTTCCGGAAACCATTCGAGCCGACTGTGTCGGACCTTTCGGCATTCGTTCGGGAAGAACGTTTCGGAAAAATGTTTCAAACTACTTCGAAGCCTTTCGGCATTCGTTCGGGGAGACTGTTTCGGAAACCATTTGGGCGGACTGTTTCGGACCTTTCGGGGTCCATTCGGGCCGATTGTTTCGGACCTTTCGGAATCCTCTCGGCATTCATTAAGGGAGACTGTTTTGGAGACCCTCGGGCGGACTGTTTCGCAGTAACTGCAACGCATTGGGTGTACAGAGCGATGTGAAAGTCTCTAAAATTTCCCCACCGCTATGTCAACTGCACAGTTTGCCATAAAGGTATTAACCGGGACAAAAAGGTGCGAAGAACATCCTGATAAACTCGGCCATAAGCTCAAAAATTGTATCCTCCTGGGACTCAGGAGGTTAAAAAAAACAATTCCTGTGATGCGCGTCGATACCGCATAACAACGGGGTCCGGATAAACGGGGGGATTCCGGATTGAAGATATCAACGGAACACTCCGGCCGGGCCTCGGCAAAACTTTCGTTTCGCGAAAACGTTTTTTGTCGCCGCCATCGTATATATTCGTATTATATACTATTTATATATACACCCCCAAAAATCATTTGCTCCGCACCGGCCCCCTCTTGTTGCTCCTTCTTGAAGGAGCCAGTATTATGGGTAAGGAGCAAATGAATCGCGCGCGAACAGTACGCTATATTTATGTGAAAATGGAGGTCACGTGATCAGTTTACTGCGCTCCCATTGGACGGCGGCTTTGGCGGGAAAATCCCTGCAATCCCATTGGTCGGAGGAGCGGTGGTGGGGGAAGCCACGCCCCAAAAGTGGTGGGGGGAACGCTCAGTGCAGCGGTGCTCGTCCACGGAGCAGGTTACAAATAATAAAAATTCAATATTTGTACAATTTGTTTACACTTTGTAAATCATGTGGAAATTCGCAAATGGACCTTCCAGACTGATGATGTAGGATTCTTTGTTTACGACCGGAATGTAAAAGTCGTTGAACAGAGCCACGGCCAGTTGGTTGCGCCTATTCAAATCCAACGTGTTGATGTAATTTTCAATTTGCACGTTTCCTATCTGTCCGAGGAAATGGTTTAGAAAACAGTCTTCTCTCAGAAACTTGGGATTCACCAAATCGGAACGTATTGTTCGGCCGGCGGTATTCCTGATGTGTTCGGTCAGTACCGTGTATTCGACTAAATTATACAATTTTAGTTCCGTCGCCGCCGTGCGATGTTCGTATTCCATCATGCGGTCCAACGCTAGAGCACTGTAGGCCGTATCCAACGATCGGTGTAGCCGGTCTTCCCTGTTCCTGGACCACACGTTTTGTAGTATTTCTACGAATAGCGTGGGATCACCGTCGAAAGCCTTTAAAATCATATCGGAAGTAGGTGGTACATCCGTTGTACTTTGCTCGATTGTGTCCGGTTGACGTTCGGACGCATCGTCGCGCTGCAAGTCCACGACCGCCGCTTTTAAATTCTCATTTTCTTTCTCCAGGTCTCGGATACGAATGTGATCGTCTTCTAATTTCTTCAGTACGAGGGATATCCTTGCTTTCAGATTGTCGCCGAAGCGGTTCTCGAAATAGGTGGCGAAATCCTTGGCGAGTACGACTTCTTGGGGATATTTTTCAAGCTGTAAGAGATCCACTATGCCGTGATACGCGTTATCTATGGTTTTTAATAAATTCTGGTAGACATGAACGGAATACGCGATCTGATGGCCGAGCGTGTCTATGCGAGATCGGTCCGTCGTCGCCCCCCGACTTCGGATTTCGGACAGATATTTTTTCAGATGGCCGTATTCGCTTTTGAAATCCATACCGTTCTCGTCGAAATATTCTCCCAACCGCAGGGTGGCGTCCGCGTTTCGCGGATCCGTAAGGAACGAATACACCGAATCCAGATCGGCCCATAACGCTGCGTTACGTTCGGTAAGGAAATTGATTTTCGACTTGTGATATTCTTGCTTCTCCTTGAATTTGTATATCAAATCGTTATATCTGTAGATTATATCTTCCACGACGGCAGCCGATTCCGTCTCGTCTCGGGCTCGGGACATCTGTTGTATCACGTTATCGTATTCGATGTTTTCGTATTCCATCGGTTCGTCATCTACGATTTGTGCCGACGAGGTTGACGGAACCACCACATCCGAGGTGGACGTCATGAGACTGTCGGCCGAGTTGGTATCGATCGTGTGGAACTCCGCGGTATTTCGATACGTTTCGTCCAGACTCGCCGTGATCTCACCACCACCACCACCACCGGCTATTCGACGTTTCAATTCCGCGTTTTCGAGTTCCAACACGTGGTAATCCCGCTGCAAGCGTGACAACCGTTCGCGCGCGTCCGCGTCGTCGCCGCTGCCGCCGGTGTCGCGAGACATCAGAGAACGGCATAGCTCGACGGCGTCCTCGTTCTCTCTCTTCGTACGGGCTATGGCGTTATTCACGTGTTCGGCGAGTTCCTCTCGGATCAGACGGTAGTCCTCTCTGACTTTTTTCAATTCTTCCTCGGTGAACCTGTGCATCTCGGCGCGGAGCGTTTTGAAACCTTCGGCACCCTCTTTGGTTTGGTCGTTTATCCGTTTCATCAGTTCGCGCAACAGGTTACATTCGCTCTCGCTCTCTCTCAGTTTCAACGTGTTAGAATCGTGATCGACCCGTTGTTCTAAAACCAGCGCCTGCTGTCTGATGATCTGCTCCTTGAGTCTGACCACCTCCTTTCGGAGTTTCTCGGTTCCGTCCGGTACCGAGGCCATCATCTTTTCCGCCGCCTCCAATTTCCTCGTCGCGTCGTTCAGACGCGTTTTCAATTCGGACGAACGTTCCTTCGACTTTTCCAGCGCGTTCAACAACGACTCCTGGATGGCGCGCACGTTTTGTATGTAATCGTCGCGTATGCTGTGCGTCAGATCCGGTTGTTTTATCTCGATCGAGTCCAACAGGCGTACCGCCGTCTCCAGAACGTTATCGCGCGACGTTTTAAAATTGAACTGGACGTCGGGTAGCGTCGCGGTCCGATAAGTGGTGGTCAGCGATCGGTTCACACCGGTTGCCGCGGCGTCGTTGCCGGAATCCAACTCTTCGCGCAGCGTACCGAGATCGGTGCACATGATTCCGCCAGTCTGGTCGCACAGATCGGGGACTTTGCCGTACATAGACGCGCGGTAAACCTGATGCATGTGATTGTAATGGTTGACCATCAACGGCGTCACGATAAAAGCTATGCGCGAGTTTCCACCCCCGTCGTCGCTCTTCCCGCTGCGTTTCCTCTCGTGTTCGCGTAGAGCGTTGAGAAAAGACAGGTTTTTGCGTTGCAGGTTGTAAAGCGTTTTATACGACATCTCGATCCGTTTCGCGTCTTCTCGCGACAACACGGATGCGGTGTTGACGGAGGGAGCGCCGCCGCCGCCTCCGTTAGCATCGGTCATGTCGGAGGACTTAATAACTCTTCTGTGTTTTTCAGATCAATCGTTCGAGCGATTTGAAGCGTTTCAGCGAAAACTCCTTTCTACCGTTACGCGCCACGGTGTTCAACTCGACAATATTCGCTTTGGCGTTGAAAAACCGTCTGGGCATTATGCTGTACGAAACTCTGGGATCCCTGTTCACCCATTTGAAAATCGAATGTCCGTTTTCATCGGTACACTCCACGTCGACGCCCTCGTCGTCAATCGTGATGGAGACGACCGATTTCGGCGGTTTATCCTTTTTGCCGCTGGTAAACGAGTCGGTTATCTGAAACTTCTCGTTCACCACTCCGTTGTAGATGATCTCCTTCGCGTCCGACTCGTCCGCATCGGACGGACCGCGCGCGTCGGCGTCGCTCGGACCTACGGTGATCCGGTTGCGATTGGACCCGGATCGGTGGTCGCCGCCACCGCTGATAGCGTCCACCCCGAAACTGACTAGAGACATCAAAGACGGCGAGTGTGACTTTCTTTTGGAACCGCCGTGGCCGTCGGCGCTCGATCCGCGGTTGTCCACGCAGACGATACGCAGACGGTCCGAACCGTATTTATTTTTGCCGACGGGTATCACGCAGAACTCGTCGGGCGCACAGTTGACCACGTAATCGTGTTGACTGTACATGTTTCCGACGGCAGCGCGTACACCGCGATTGTTCTTGTCGAACAACGGCGTGCCGGGGATCAGTTTGTGTTCCGAACGGATCGTAGGCATGAGTTGGACGAACAGTGAATCCCCCTGCGTCCGAAACACGACCACCTTGCTGTGCTTGTCCACGACAAACGGGAGGCTGATCAGAGATCTATTCGGATGGACGTCCTGACGCTGTTGCACGTGCAACGGCCGTTCGTCCACGACCGACGGTGAAGACGGTGCAATCGGATTTTCCTGCGTTGCGGACTGTACCCACGCGTAGACGTTTTTCAATTTACCGGCGGACGCCAACTTTTTTTCACTGACGATTTCACCGCATACGAAGGGGAACCTCGTTTCCACGCGCGTACCGCCGACAACGCCCTCGGCGTAGGTGAAACACTCTCTGCCCGACATGTTCACCACGTACAACTCGCGAACTTCCACGCCGTTGCGCGACGGTTCGTATTCCGTAAACTTTTTCCACGAGTATTCCTTGTATTGGAATTCGCAATCGCAGAAGGGGTACACGGTCAAGTGTTTTTGTTTTTTACGCGAATTTTCTCTCGTGAACGTTTGTCGATACCCTTCGTTCGTATCGGTTTTCTCCTGTGTTTCGAAACCGTACCGCACGTACGCGCCACCGCCGCCATCCTCGTCCGCGTTTCCGCCGGTGTCACCGCCGAAACAGGCCATCGTTCCTCGAACTAACGTGTTCGCACCGTAAACCTGTTGTTCCCTTTTTTGTCGTTGCTGCTGCTGCTGTTGCTGTTGTTGTGGTTGCTGCTGTTGTTTTGACGTAGTGGTGGTGGCGGACGTTACCGACTCCGATAATGCCGATGACGAGAGATCCATAACACCACTATTATCGACTACTAGCTTTTTACAGCTTTGTTTCTGCGTGTTTTACCAGTCGTTCCAAATTCAAAGTTCGGACAGGAACCGAAAACTGAGGCACAATCGATAACCTGTCGAACTTACTATTAATAAGAACACACACTGGCTGAGATGGACCCGTTTCACGTTCGCTCGTCACCGCGCGGTCGAAATCGAATCTCGGAAAAACTGACCAAGCTTCTAATCGACACGGCCCGCAGATACGATCTGTTGTTCGGCAAACACGCGGAAATGTTTCTGGCGAAAGACGACGCCCGAAATAAAAGAGCGCTGAACCGCGCTTTCGTGGCGAAATGCGTGGACGATATCGTGGCCACACTAAACGACGACGAGCTGAAAGAGTCTATCGCCGATTCGTTATGCGATTCCACCGAGCGCGTTCTCTCCGAGTGCCACGCCGATGGTTTGATATCCGCGGGAGTCCTCCCGAAATTATATTCGTATTACGTGTACTGCGTTTATTATATCCCCTCTAGTTGGACCGACGCTGTACGCAGTTTGGAGAGTTCTTTCCACCGCGACGCGACGCGGGTTTACGATCGTTACCTGGCCGTCAAGACGGTCATGACCAGAATTTTCAAAACCATAACGGATACCGTGTTGAATTCAATGTTTGGTGTCCACGATCGGACGTCGAAGACCATAAAACCAACCCACGATTGGTAGAGGGTATTGAAAAAAAGAAACACAATTAAAACACAAGGTTTATATTTGTATGAAATACATGTTCTGAAAAAAGATACATGGAACGCAGGAGATTATTTTGTTCAGGCGTCGTCAGGCGGGCGTCTGTTCACCGCCTTCCACGGCGTTACGCAGGTCGCTCTCGATGGCGGCTGTGCGGGCAATCCTGGATTCACTGTGGTACGGCAGTTCACGGCGGCACGACCAACGGACCGGCGGACGTCCCAACGTGCGTAAAATCAAGTTGGCATCCTTGAAAACGTCTCTGTTGAACCAACCGAACTTGTGCGCCGACAGCGGTGACGGGTGGCAGCTGGTCAGTATCACGTGTGTGGAACAATCGATTCTATCGCGCATCCTGTTCGCCTCCTTGCCCCACAACAGGAATATCTTCGTGTTCCCCTCGTCGTCTCCTCCGCGTCCCAGCCAATCGACTATGCGGTCCGTCACGCTGGCCCAACCGATGTGCGCGTGAGCGTTGGGATTCCCTTCCACGGTCGTCAGCGCCGAATTCAGAAGCAACACCCCGTCTTCCGTCCACACGGTGAGATCGCCGCGAAACCGGGTGTCGTCGTACCGGCGTGTTTCGAACGATCCGTCCGCCAGTTTCATTATGTTGACCAGTGTCGGCGGCAGACTTTTGCCCAACTTCGCGTATGCCGGGTTGACGCTGAAAGCCAGACCGTCGGCCATCGTGACCAGTATGTCCCTGTCCTCCTTGTCCTTCCTCGCCACGGTGTGGTAAGGGTCCTGTCCGATCACGACGACGTTGACTTTCTCAGGATCGGGAATCGCGTTGGCCCATTTCCATATGTTCTCCAACGGTTGCGGACAGATGAGTCGTTTCTCGGATTCCAACGCTTCGTGAATAGTGCGCGCCGTGGTATCACTCGCGTGTCGTTCGACGCCGCCGTCGTTGCCGTCGTTCTGGTCGAAAATGATGGTAAACCACGGTGGTGGCAAGTGGTGCAAGCACAGCATGGTGTATTTCGAAGTCATGTAGTCTCTAAACTCTTTTGCGGTCTTCCTCGACAGAGCCGCGACACCCGGTGATTCGGAAATAGATGTGGACTCCGAAGTAGATTTCAAAAAGCTGTCCATGTAACGTTGTTTTTTTGGTTTAGGCGGACCCAAATCCTTGTCTTCAGCTTTACCGTCGTCGCCGGGCTTGACGGTACAACCGGGATGCGATGGAGGAGTATCCATGTCGGACAGGCGTTCAGAAATGGACCGGCCGAATGTACGAGGATCGTTATGAAAGGGAGAGCCGGATGGGGGGGGGGGTTTGTTTTGTCAAGAAAACTAACTCGACCGAGACTAAACTAGGGTCGAGAGGAGAAGAAAAAACCAAATTATTATGAAAATATAATACTTTACCCTCCTGAGACCCGACAGGTCGGTCAGGGGGATACGATTTTCGACCTTACGGCTGAAAATCCTGTCCGCCGACGATAGATGAACGGACGTAGTTTATTAGAATGTTCTTCGCTCCATTTTTGTCCCGGTTAATACCTTTATGGCAAACTGTGCAGTTGACATATCGGTGGGGAATTTTGGAGACATTCACATCGCTCTGTACACCCGATGCATTGCAGTTGCTGCATCTCTTCGTCGTATAACTTTCGTCGAACACTATGACCGTGTTACCTCTTCGCCGTAGTGCGTTTAGCAGACGATCGTGTGAAAACTTGTGACATTTCGAACGGAAAGACGACACGTTCATGAATTTGCAGCCCGCGCCATACACGAAATGGGTTTCATGTGTGTACACAACTTATATATATATATTTCCACAATCGGACGTAGACGAACATAAAACCAACCCACGATTTGTAGAAGGTATTAAAAAAAGAAACAGGGTTAAAACATAAGGTTTATATTTGTATGAAATACATGTTCCGATAAAAGCTACATGGGACTCAGAAGGTTATTCAATAGCTCAACTGAAAAATTACATAATTAATTGGCTTTCTTGTCAATTTCATCGAACGTTACCAGACGGTCGTCGATAGTCAACAGTTTTACCCCGTGTTTGGTGTATATCTGCAGTGAGAACTTGGCCTGTTCGTTGACCAGAACGCGGCATCGCATGTAGGACGAGACGTAAATAGAGTCTTCGGTGACGTCCGACTCCACCGATTTCAAACAGCCCCTGTCGACATCGACGCAGATATAGGACATTTTCGTTTCGGAATTCTTCTTACCGCTGTTCCCGCTGGTAATCACTACTTCTACGTGGTCCTTCTTCGCGAGCGGCAGTTCCACCATCCGCAGATAGGAATGCAAGAGACTGCGGTCGTTATTTGCGGACGCATCGGAATACGACTGTATTGCACCCAAACAACTGTTGTTCTTTTTCGGTTCAGCGGGTACTCCCGCCGCCGCCGTCACCGCCGCCGTCGTCATTTCGAGTTGATCTCTTTCCGCCAACTCTCTTTTGGCTTTTTTGATTTCCTTCGTCACCAGCTCGTACATCACCTCGTACATCTCATACATGGCCCTGTCAATGTATTCGCCGAAAAACGGAAACAGTTTCACCTCGTTCCTCTGGTGAACTCCCACTTTCTTCGCCTGTCCGACGAATATGAAACGGAACGGGTTGTTGAACATCAGTTCTATGTAGTTCGACGTGTTCTTGGAGGTCGCTTCCATCGATCGAAACGATACGCTGTCAACGATGGATCTCCTGTTGAGTAAACACGATATCGGCTTCAGCTGATTGACGTATACCATGCTGTTGAAATGATCCATCATGGAGAACAGAGATTCTACCATGCGCGGTAGCTGGATGTGCGCTTCCGCGTAGTTGTTCCTCTCCAATTCTCGCAGGTGGTGTTCGGTCGCCCTCAGTTGGATTGCAAGTTTTCTATTATTTTGGGTTAAGAACATCGACCTGTAACGGACTATGTACATGAACGTATTGAAAATGTTGGTCAGCACGACGCTGGCTCCTTCGTAGCCCGGAAGCGGGCATCGCAGATCGAGGATCTCGTCGTTGTAAACAAAGCGATCCGCGGTCGGACGTGTCTTCAGCCTTTCGATCTCCTCCTGACGGGGGTCCAGTTTTACCGGATCATCGTCTTCGGTGAAAAGTTTTCTCTTCACATTTCTTTTCTTGTGTTCGTGCGTTTCATCGGTGGCGGGCTCGGGTTTTGCCGGATCATCTTCTTCGGTGAAAAGTTTTCTCTTGACATTTCTCTTCTTATTTTCGTGTGTTTCATCGGTGGCAGCGACGGTGGCGGTGGCGTCCGTGTCCTGACTGGGGTCGTCGGGTTTTACCTCATCACCTTCTTCGGTGAAAAGTTTCCTCTTGGCGTTTCTTTTCTTGTGTTCCTGCGTTTCGTCCACGGCGTTGTCATCGGGGCCGGTCCGTTTGATCGGTGCGCCGCAAACACTCGTGGCGGGCTCTCGCGGGAATTGCATTTCACTCAGTATCGCGTATTCGTCGAGAAATCGTCGCGGCGTAACCGTTCCTTCGACATCGGTGTGATCGTCTTCCATGATTCTACGGGATGATATTTTTTCCGCAAATATATTCCCGAGTGGTTAGCGGTGCGAGCTGTTTACCAGGATTTGTGAAACGACGAATGGTGCTAGACCACGATGGGTATATAGAGTTGTTGACGTTTTGTCGTCGACAACTTCGAGTGTACACAGCGCCGAGACTTTCTGATGTGTTAGCGCCCTCCCCTTTCCCCTTTACCTCCCTCCCCCCCCTCCTGCAGGCTATATGAGGTGGGGTTAACAAATGCTTTCGCTATCCACCGCTAAGCAGTGAGAGAGTGAGTCGTCGTTTGAGGTTGTGTACAGCAAACAACTGACATGTCCAGATTCACAGCGATGTGCTGCGTGGATGAAAACACTACGTACAAGAAAATATTTACCAAAGTAGAACAATTTTCAAGTGATTTGGCCCATCTCAAGCAAAACGGGTTCAAAGTCAAGTTGATACTGGTAGTTTCGTGTGGAGAGGAAGTGGACAATTTCGTTTACAAACATCGTTCAGAAGAATCAGGTGAGGAGGAATCTTCAGACTCGACGGTTTACATGTTTGTAGCGCCTCTGATTCATTCCGTCTAGCCTCGATGCTTCCAGCCTCCGATGTTGTTTACTGGTTCAACACGCATCTAAGTGAATTTATGAATTTTTATAAATATGACGAAAACAGTGAAAATGTAATACTCTGTGAACAATTGCCATGCAGTGTTATAGCTACTTCGCGTTTGGTCAAATGTATCGGCAAAACCGGTAACAACGCGGAGGAAGAGATGTTGATGCCGCTCGCAGCATGGTCATCTGATCTAGTCACATTCAGGGATGATGGACAAAAGACGAATTTCACTGAACACAGGTGTAGTATGTTTCAATTTACAAATTTGCGAGCCGCCATCGACTATCTACGTTTGTTATGGCTACTGAGAGAGGAGATCCCCTGCTTATCATACAAACTTCAAGCGGACGAGCAGAGGTTACGTTTCATCACGGACGTAAGTGACATTCGCCGTGACCAGGAGTCCCGCACCACCATGAGCGCTTTGATACGTCCGTATTTTCGTATTAGTGACTAGATTTTGTTAATTTTTGAGTCTTTTGTGCCTCATTCACTGTGTTGACAATATAAATCTTATGTTTTTTTACACGTGTTCATTCATTTGATACCCTCAACGGGTAAAGGGTAAGTACATTTCTCGTACTTACCCTTTACAACTCGAGTATATGATGTACTATTCGTTTTGGTATAACCGTTGTTCAGTGGATCCCGTCATCGTATTGGGCATTTCCAATAACGACCCGCCCGAATCTATAGATTTGATTCGTTACGAATCACCGGGTAACTCGATATTCGGCTTAGCGGACTGTGAAAACGGGGAGTCCGACCTTTTGAAGTTTCGCGTGTGCTCTTGTGAAAAATGTATGGGTGAGATGTCCCTACTGGTGGTCAACACTTCACAACGCGACGCGGAGGCGGCGATAAATATGAATCCGTTGATAATGAATATCGTTAACCTGAGCTCTCTGACTAGATCGCATTACGTGGTTTACACATTCATAATACCGTCCATCCGCGATGACCTCGTGTTCGGACGAATTGTAAGACATTTGAACGTGTCACACATGTTCGTGTCGACCCGCTTCAACGTACTGGAAAACGTGGAAGACAATTCAATTTATAAGTTGATCGTATACCAACGAAAAACGCCGTATAGCAGCTCGAGAGATTATATCGATTGGATGTGCAATCAAATCGAAGGGGTCATCGGCTGTAAACCGATATACTATTCGACGAATTACGTCTCCTCGTTCAAGCCGTGTCTTTACCTATCGTCTTCACAATAGACGGCTTATCCATCCGAGATGGGAGGCGAAATTCTAAATTATTTGTTGAATATATTTATTTTCATCCGCACGCGACTGTGCGTGTACGCGAGGATCGGCAGAAATAGGTTAGCATATTGGTTCCAGCGACGTAGGCGAAAAAGACAAAAACACGAGATGTGGTCGTCCGACGAAGACGGTTACGATCCCGACGAGTCTCCGAGAATACCACCCGATCTAACGACAGGGTGTGGTGGAAGTATCGGGGACAGACGTAAACTACTCGAATGTTATATTTGTTTGGAGATCATATCGTTTCCATCCGAAACGGATGTACTGCCTTGTACGCATAACGACAGATTTCACTTGGCCTGTCTGTGGAAGTGGGTGAGGGAAAACAGTGTCAGGGATTTCCCGCAGTACGGCGTATTGAAGATTTCCTGTCCGATCTGCAGGAAAACAAAAGTCGTTCAGGTGTGCAACGGTTCGTATTCGAAAAGAATGTGGTAAGAACCGCCTAGTGATGTCTTCGACCGAATACCGTCAACCCGAGCGAAAAATTACATCGTTAGAGAATTTCCTCGAATCGGATTTCGAGAGACGGGGTGATGCCGCCGCCGGCGACGGCTCTTCCAACGTGTACGCCGTGACCGACGTTCAGAATGAGATCGCGGACGGTGAGTGCAAAGATTCGAACGGCTCGTGGGACATTCTACACGAGGCGCTCCGGCGAACGCCGTATACGGATTACGCGAACGAGTGGGTGTCGGCCGCCATGTTCAACACCAAGCGGTTTTTGGTTCGCACCTTCAGCAAAACACTTTCGAACTCCACCGGCGGAAAACGATACAACATGGTCCTGTTGAACGACGGTAACCGGTCCACGTATGAGAAATACACTATCGACCGCCGGAAACGCAGAATCCGGCTGACGGATTGAATTTTTGGGGTAAAAGGTGAAGGAAAAGAAAAAAAAAGATATTTTGCACAGAAATGTATTTACTCAATCCGACAGTAGTTGTAGATCGAATCGTTCACAGCTTTGATTTTATCGTCCGAATCCGGGTTGCTCTTGTCACATCTGTCTTTGAGGAATACCAGTTTGGTCCTGTCGTGGTAGCATTCGACGATGATCCGCTGATTTTTGATCGGAGCGGGACGTGACGCCCATCCACCGTTGACGCTTTCCAGAGTCGGCAGTCCATCGGCACGGTATGCCGTCCGGTCGCTCGACGTAAGCGCTCCGGTGATGAGATTCAGTTCCAAGTCCACGGTGTCCACGCGTTTCAGCTTGAAATATCCGTATTCTTCGGGAGAAGCGGTAGACGGTTTTTCGGCGTCAGCGTCGATGTCGTCCCAGCGCTGGGCGAACGCCACTATCATACCTTCGCAGTCGTTTTGAAAGCGCGAATCGCAACGCAGATATGCCGGTAGGAATCGCGTAAAAAGAGATAGAATTTCATCCCTCGTCCTCCGACGTCCTCCGCGGTTCCTCGTTTTTTTCGTCTCCGGTGTCGGTTGTGGTGGCGTAGTCACGGCGTCAGCCATGCAATTCAATACGTCTTCCACACTCATATGTCCGTCCGTGATATTCGTGACGCTGGTGAGAGTCACGATCCGATGAAGCGGAACGGTCGTTTCGGCAGCCCTTATTTTCGTCAGTTCCGATATCACTTGGAGAGATGCGGTCGGTCTCAACGGTCTGTAGAGGTTGCACACGTGATGGGGGTTTTCAAACTGCGTTTTGATGGCGATACCGGTCACGACGTTACCGATGTTGCGACCCGTATCGTACATGACGTTGTTCCTGCCGTAAACGTGGTAGAGCGTATTCGACGATTTGATCAACACGGCCAGCAGTTCGGTAATTACATAGTAATAGCCTCCACTGTCGGTCGCCGCCACTCCATCGGAGTCCGATACCGCTGTCGGTCGCACCGCCTCGAGTTGGAGTACCATATCGTTGTCGAACGGTAGATCGGTGCGGAAGCTGGCGATACGGCCGCACGCATCCTTGACGATCAGATAGCCGTCGCAGTAGTAAAGGCCGACCGCCCTCATGCCGTCCCATTTCGGCATGATGAAAAAATCCACACCGATGCGTCGGTACAGGTGCGGTGCGCATTTGTTGAAGTCTCTAAATTGGCGTTTGAACGTGTCGAAAAGACTGTCCATCCTTTCCCGTTGGACGGAGCACGTGTTTCTCGCCACCATCGCCGCCTTGACGAGATCGTACGGCAACAATTGGAACAACATACGGCAGACCCGCTGCATACGCGTGTTCATTTCCGACGGGCTCAACTGCACTCGCGATTCCAATTCGATTTCAAAATAATAGATGGAATTGCAAGTGCTCCTGGCTTCCAGCGTGCCGCCGTACGAAGATTGTTCACCGACGGATACGCGCGTGTAAGGCACGTCGGTTTCGAACGCGCCTTCGTAAAAACACAACCTCTTCTTGTTGTGCACCCGCATGAGGTGGCCGGACGCGTGATCCTCCCTGACGGTCGCCTTCCAGTCGTCCTCACTCAGAGTGGTCTCGTCGGACTCTTTGTACGTACAGGTGATGAACAACACTCTTCCGCGTTCGTGGTTCACGTACGGCATCTGACATTCGTACGCGTACGTCGTCTTCTTGTGATCGAATTTTTTATAGGCTACGCCGACATCGTCGTGGGAACGATACGAATTCTCGTCGTATCTGATCAACGCCCTGTAACGTTCGCCGTCTTTCCGCGGTGACGCGTATACGTCTACGTTTTCTTCCGATGGCGGTTTGCTACATTTCTCCAACAATACGGACTTCAACTCGCGATACAGCTCGCCGTCGAATACCATGCCGCACGTGACTTCGTATTCGCGGTCGGCCGGCATTTCACCAAAAGGAGGAGTGAAATGTTTTGTTTTCATCGAACCAGTCACACCGTCAGACGGTAGACGTTCCTGTCTCGTCTCAACTTGGCATGTTCTGAACGGGCTGGGAGGAAGCGGGGTTGGGAAGGTGGCGGAAGAAAGATTCAGACAAAAAAATAAACCAAAAATTTTTCAATAAAATTGTATTTCAATTTATCAGTACATGCTACCACACTCTACCGGCCTGTTCAGAAAAGTATTGATGTACGGCTCGTTGATGACATATCTCCTCGCACCGACATCCCGGATAGCATTGATTTTTGACTCGATACCGGATCCGTCTTGTTCCACGTTGCTGCGGTTCGTCCCGTCTTCCGCCGCCGTATCCGACGAACCGGGAACGTAGGATGGCGACTTGGGATCCCAGGTGTCGTCGTCGGCGTTTCCGATGGATCCGCTTTCCAGTTTTGCGCTGTCACCGTCGACGCTTTCGTACAGAAGGTGTTTGCGAAACGCGTTGTTCACGAACTTCATGCTCTCGTTGAGACCGCCTTCCGATATGACAGAGGTGAGGGGGCCGTGGCCGACTTTCCCGTTGTGGCTTCTTTTCAACGAACACTCTGTAAAATATTCTATGCCGGCCAGTATCTTCACCAGCCCGAATACGAACGAATCCTCTTTACTCTCGATGACGGGTCGATATTTTTCAGTCAGGAAACAATAGAGAAACGTTACGGCGTTGTCTATGAAGACGTTCTCCGGCATCCCCATGAAATACAGCGTGTCGCTGCAATAGACCAGAGTGCAAACGCCCAGACGGTGTTCGACGCCGTCGTCGATCGATTCGTTGTACACGTCTACGCATCTCAGTAGGTCGTCCAACACTCTGTCGAATTTATTTTTTCTATGGACGGTCAGCGAGAAATACACCTCGTTCGACGCGTTGTTGCCGAACTGTTTGATGATAAATTCGTGTTCGACCTTTTGCAACGGGTTCTCGCCGTTCGCGTCCGCCAGCGTGCCGAATATCTTGTTTTTCAAGTACGATTTCAACGTCTCTTCCCCACCGTCCGGTAATGATCTTTTCTGAATGCATACGAACATTAGCACGACGGTCGCCGCTCTCTTCAACGACATGATGACTTCGAATTTCCGGTCCATGTCGGCCGTCTGTTTTCTCCGGCGGCGTACCACCGCTCGCGGTGTCTTCTCCTCTCTTCCCCCGGCTCCGGTGTTCAGTTTTTCCAACGTCGCGTCCAAAAGGTTGGATACGGTTTCGACGTTGCGCTCGTGTCTTTTGAATTCATCGTCGCGTTCCTCGGTTTCCGCCGTAGTGAGGCCTTCGGAAGGAGTCGTCGTTGTCGGTGCGGCGGCGCCGTGTGTAGTCCGTTTCACATTCAAATTTGTTTGCTGCTTGCAATGCTGAAAAAACTGGGCGACGATCTCTCCGAAATATGTTCCGGGTTCCGGGACGCAGTTCTTGTAGCAACGTAGAATTTTCAAAAGTTTCTCATCGTCGAATTTGCAGTTGACGAAGCGGTCGAACGAAAGGTAGATCTGGTGCGTACCGTGCGCCATCAGCGTCAGCGAGCCGGCTAGGAAGTCCGCGGTACAAACGCGTTCGACCGGCCTCCTTCCGACCCATCCTTCGACCAATTCGGCTATAAGCAGACGAACAGCGTACGGCAGTATAGTGAATTTTTCCTCGTCACACATTTTTCCATAACGCCGTAACATCGTGTACGGTAGATCGGACTGCGAGGATTCGGTGGTGAAGGTGGTGGTGGTGGCACCGGCAACCCGTCTTCCGTATTTGTAAATCAATTTGCGATCACCTTTACCTTCCCACAATTCTTGCATGTTCTTATCTCGGTTTTTATTTCGTCACCGCAACGTCTCTGTTCGAACGTGACGTCCTCTTCCGCGTGTCGGCACGAATTGATTTTCAATTTAGGCGAATACAACAGTGACGTGTAGTCTTCGCAGCGGACCAGCAGTCGTCTGTCGCTATTTCCCTGTCGCACCGTCGTCGTCGTTCGGCCGAACAGAATACGCGAACTGATTTCACTCATCAGCCGGAGACGTTTTTGTTTCTGTAAATCCAACGGTGTAGGCGATGCCGCTGCCGTCGATGACGTCCGTCCTTCGACAACCGTCGTCGAATCGGCGGTGGCGGCGGCGGCAGCGGTGGCGGGAAGTTTTCTCGCCCGCGGGTTGCACCTCCGATGGCGGTAGAACACCGTCTTATCCAGACGTTCGTCTGGCGGGTCGAAACCTTCCTGCAAACCGTCATCACCGCAAACGGAAAGCGGTTTGTGAAAAACGGCGGTCGCCATCATCTTATTGCCAGTCGGTCCGAGAAATCGGTCACAAAACCACATGTTGAACGTTTGGAAAAACTCTTTGCGTCTGGTGAAAAAGTCGGATCTCATCATCAGTTCGTTTTCAATTTCTATTAAACAGAGTATCTCGTCGTCGTGGTCGTCGTCTCCAGCGTTTTCCTCCTTTCCGCTTTTCAGTTTGTACTCGTATCTCTCGAAAACGTTGAACTGGACGAGGTAGTCGCAAGGACATAAATCTCTTTTCACGCGAGACAATATCTGTGCGAAATCGCCGCTGCGGTCGTAGCACCTGCGCACGTGCGGATAGTTCACATTGCGTGTCCACTGGCGTGTAAAAAACAGATATTCCATAGTGCTGCCCATCGGATACGCGTTGGAAGGATAGTAGGCGTATCTCTCGTGGGCGTCATGATCGAACACCCAAGCGGAGAGAGCCTTTTTCAAATGGAAATCGGCCAGCGCTCGGTGTTGTCTCTCCGTCAGAGGCACGACGCGTGTAACCGCGTCCGACGACAGAACGTTACCGTCCGGGTTTTCCTTCCAATCGTCGTTCCCGTAGCGTCTGTGTTGCAAGAGACTTTCGAACGCCGAGTAGTACTCCCTCTCGTCGATGGTCTCGCGAGGCTTTTCCTTTTCAGGACAGGAGATGTCGTTTACGAAATCTTTCAAAAGATTCGGCAGTTCGTCGTAATCGAAAGTCAGTAGTCTGTTGGCCATGGTGGTGGTGGCTGCTTCTGTTCGGATCGACGGGGTCCGGATGAACGGGGGCGATTTGAAATTTCAATTTGAAGATATCGACGGACACTCAGACTACCGCCGGGCAAAACTTTTGTTTTGCAAAAACGTTTTTTGTTGCCGCCATCGTATATATTCGTATAATCTACTATTTATATATACACCCCCCAAAAATCATTTGCTCCGCACCGGCCCCCTCTTGTTGCTCCTTCTTGAAGGAGCCAGTATTATGGGTAAGGAGCAAATGAGTCGCGCGCGAACGGTACGCTGTATTTATGCAAAAATGGAGGTCACGTGATCGGTTTCCTGCCCTCCTATTGGTCGGCGGTTTTGGCGGGAAAATCCCTGCAATCCCATTGGTCGGAGGAGCGGTGGTGGGGGAAGCCACGCCCCAAAAGTGGTGGGGGAAACGCTCAGTGCAGTGGTGCTCGTCCACGGAGCAGGTCACAGATAATAAAAATTCAATATTACGGATATTTTGATACTCGCCGTGTCATATCACATCGGAGGTGGTCTGGATGGAAGTTTTGCTACATAAGCTCGTACCTCGTGTCTGTTGTTGAAATACGACCGATACCAATAGGGTCTCACGGTGAAGTCTGATTTCGAGAAACGCAGTATGGCGCTGGTAGGGTCGGCGTTGTACGCGGCACCCGAAGGGTTTACATCGATGTTCGGCACTACGGCGAGTCGCCTATCGTAGCCGGGCTCGCGACACGCCACCACACTCCGTTGTTTTTCGATTTCGTATTCACTCGCGTCCAGAGAATCGAAAGTGAAGCCGGAAATGTCGCGTTCAACACTCACGTGGTCGCAATATGGAATCTTCACCGCCTGCACCGGCGCCCAATAGGTGAACATGGCGAACTTGGCCGGGAGATAATGTACGAAATCGTTGTGCTCGGTAAGGAAGTCGGACATCGTGGTCTTGTCGAACGGGACGGGAATGGATTCCGCGTCTTCCGGGATGGCGCTCCGCGTCACGAGTATCTTGCCATGTCTATCGGTCAACATCTTGTTGGCGTTCAACATGTCCAGAACAACTGGAATAACTTTGGCCGCTTCGATTTCCACCGACATTACTGGCAGGGGGGGAGGAAGAGGAGGAGGAGGAGGAGTATGAGAAAGAGAAGGAGAAGAGGGACGGGTACGAGCAGAACGGGGGATCCTCCGTGTGTCCGCCACATCTTGCGTACTCATCGCTGCCCCACCTCTAGGACGAACGAAATATTCCGCGACGTAAGCATCGATGTTACTGTCCGTTTCCGTGAATTTGTAACAGGCGTTGGAGTAACGACCGCCGTTTTGCGGCAGATAGTCGTCGTCGAATATGACCGTCGACACGCGTTCGGAGAGCGGTTCACAATATCCGGTGCCCGAGGGCGTCAGCGTCAATCGGCATCCGTCGGCGATGGACGAACCGCTGAGAGCGTCGAACGCGCACGGGTTCGGTACGTAAATGTCCCCGTTCCCGTTTGAAAACGCTTTTGCAAAATCTACACTGACAAAATCGCTTTTTATATCCAACGTCGGGGCCGATGTGGATTTCCCCGACGTCATTTCGGCACTCGTTTCGTCGTTTTCCACCAATAGATCCTCGTATAGACACAGACCACCGGTCCGTCGGCTTACCGGCGAGGGTACGCACGACGGGAGTCCCGTGTCCGGATCCCTCCCGGGCTCGGTACACCCGTTACCGCACGTCAGGCATTCGAATTCGTGTATATCGACGGGTCCGGCGTCCGGCAAAACCTGTCCCACGGGTATGCGCGTGGTGGAATGCACTAGATTTCCGGTGCCCCCGCACGCCCGATTCGGCAAACAATCCGACGCGCCGCCGTTTTCGTAATCACAGAGAGACGGCCAGAAACAACGACAGGTGGTACGCAGATGGCCGTGATCCGTAATGGTGGTGATCAACTCGCCGAATCTGGGATCACAGTTGACGGGTTCCGCTCGTTTTAGGCAATAACCTTCGTTTTCCGACGCGTTGGCCTCCAGCGTACTGCCGTCTTTCAACTGTATCCTACGGGTCACGTGAGTGCATTTCCCGTCGTTGCCACCATCGCGACAGGGGTCGTCGACACCGGTCATCAAGTCGCACGGTATTCTTTTAAAATCGAGCGTGTCCACCGTTTCGTGCGCCCCCGGTGTTTTTTCCGGCCTGACGGACCGCCTTTTCACACGCCATCCAGTATATAAACCGTCTTCCCGACTGTGAGTTATCATGAACGCAACGAAGATCAGTATCGCAAACAACGGTATCACGAACAGAAAGTTCGAACCCATTTTCGATGTCAAAACGCTTACAATTTAGCGTTTTTTCTTTTTCGAATCGCCCGTCGACCTTAGTTTTTCGACGGGTCCGATCCAGTTATTCGGTCTTCCCTCCCCTCGTCTGTCGTCACACCCTAACATACACACACGCACCACCCATACATGTACTACTACTACTACTACTACTACTACATCCCGTTACTTCGTGTATCATGAGCTGCGTGGGAAGTGTAATTTCGACGGTGACGGATGTGGAAACGGACGAGAGAACACTGTTACAGAGATGTTCGTATTTGAGAGATAAACTCAATCTCCAACAGTACAAATCGAACGGAAGCTATGGAATCAAGATGTTCGGTGGCCGATTCATCAAAATCTCGTCCAAATGCCTAAAAGAGTGTTACACGTTACCGGCGGATGGAAAATGTATAGAGGACTTATTCGAAAGGTTGGCCGATTTTATGACTTCACTGAAAAAAGATAAGACTAGACCGCCGCGGACGGATTTCACGTGTCTTTCACGTTTGGAACACAGGAAGGTTTTCGTAGACGTGGACTGCATCGAGTGTAAGATGGGTAACGCGGCCAAAGGGATGCGGCATTTCAGCTTAACGAAATCGGTTAATCTGATAATATCCACGGTCGGCGCGGTGTTCGATAAACCGGTGACCGAAGGCGTGTATATGACGGCCGGCGGAAACACCTGCGGTTACCATCTGTTCTTCAACACTTTGACCTACGATACCGAAGGTGGAAAAACGGAATCGGCGCTGATGGACATGTTGGACGACGCTCTGAAACGAGAGAGAATATCCAAAGCGGCTATCGACCGCGGCTGTTCGCAGATGCCCCTCCCGACCTCCAGTCATTCGAATTCCACACGGTACACGGTGCCTTACCAATGGAAAAAAAACAATGACGACGGATGGAAGAAGGTTACACTGAGATGGTACGACATGGACGCCGATACTTTGAAATGTTTTTCGAATGTGGCTTTTCCCGAGCGTTATGGAATCGATACCGTGGAGGAGGTGGCGGAGGCGAGCGACACGAACGGAGTACATGTTGAATCCAATGCTAGCGACACGACGACGACGGGATCTCCGGTGAAAAAGCGAAAGACACGAGATTCAGACGGGACACCGGGCGAAGACGATGACGGTATGAAAATAGATTTACCGTCAGCCAAGAGAACGTGCACCGTACAGAGGGTGGCGGCCTCGAAGGTAAAACCGTTTGATTACACCGGACCGCAGGGAAGAGATCGACAAGAGTCGATAGAGGCGGAAGATACGGTAGGGGGAACGGTTTATACAGCGGCGCCACCAGCTCAGGTAATGCCACCGCCGCCGGGAGGGGCGGATTCACCGGGATCGCCGCGTCAGGAAAGCGAAGACGATGTCGTTTCCCAGTTTTCAGCCGACACCGAAGCTACGGAAATGTTTTCGTTCGTTTGCCCGACGTCGACGTGTGGAACAGAAATCAAACGAAATCCAGTTGAAGACGAAGAAGTCGTTTCCCGAATATCGGCCAGCAGTACCGCGGATACGGAAATGCGGTCGTTCGTATGCCCGCCGGCGTATCGAACCGAACTCCGAAAACATCGAGACGATGATGACGAAGAGATGGCTTCTCGACTTTCGTCCGATATCGACGCTGCGGAAGAAATGCATTCGTTCGTGTGCCCGCCCGCCTATGGATCGAAGCGTCAACAGAATCGAAGATCGCGCGGCCGCACCAAGTGTGTTCCAGACACCAGGAGGGGCAGTGGTGGTGGTGGTGGTGGTGGCGGTGGTGGTGGTGGTGCCGGCATTGGTGGTGACGGTGGAAGAGCGCCGCACACCGGTATAGTTTTGAAAAACGTACTCGACAGTCAGCCGTACAACTGTGAAAACGACAAACACAGTTTGTTCGCTGACAAGCAATACAAGGCGGCCATACTCTGCGACGAGGAAAAGGAGGCGAACGCATCCAAGTCTCGACTAGATCTGGAGAACGTGGGTGGAGACAACCGGCAGCGTGTATACATAGTGCCGGGAACCAGTTCGAACGTGTCGCGCGACTACAAAATTCTCGTCCAGTTGGTGAACGTAAACAGGTCCGTACACGGTGGGGACGTGACGGTGAGACGTCAATGGACGGATCTGCTGGTTTCCTATTATGACCAGCACCTGAACAACCCGGTGATAATGGAAATCGTAAAATTTGTATTCGACGACAAGAGAGTCGAAGGTGTATTCGGCGACGACGAACTGGTGGCGATCAAGCGGTCGATCGTCCACGTGATGACGCCGTTCAAGAGGTCGAACAAAGGCGACACGGCGGCGGCGTCGGAAACTATCGACAACGACAGCCGACCGGAAGCGAGATCGCACAAGACCGCAATCGTGGGAGCGCTGATACGCGTCTGTACGCAGCTCTTCGGAATGGTCACGGCCGTAGTGTCGGATCTGAGGAGAGTGCAACAGATGATGGAGAGGAAGGATCTATCACTTCTCAACCGTACGGTCGTCGATGCCAAGACTATCGCTTTCGTATCGAATGACGGCGAGGCCCGTACTATAAACGACAGTGACGACGATTTGGACTGTTCCGCCTCGATGATCGGCGGTAACGGCGCGATCGGTACGGATAACTTGAGATTCACCACGAACTACACGCTGTTGGCATCGTTGATCGTGCACGAGCAGACGAACGTCTCCGACCAGGCGCTGTACGCGTTTCTCTACTACTACCATCACTTCCCGCCGGTGGCCTTGGATAGGATTCTGGACGAGATACACCACGACGGCCTGATGGTGACGGCCGCCATCAAGCATTTCATGATGTACGATCATCGGGGCAGACCTCTGACACTGCAGGATATATTCGAAGGGTTCAACGACGCCGTTATCGCTCTGACCGGTCCCGAAAGGTTTATCGAGATGAGAAAGAAGAGTAGAAAACGCGGGGATGCGAAAAAGAATACGCAAAAGAGTAACAACGGCGGACCGAGAAGACCGACCGACCGAAAGAGGAACGGCAGGGGGAGGAGTATGAATGACAACGACGACGACGAAGACGACCACAACAACGACCATTCGCATGATGTGGACGACACGAGTGAGGACGGCGGTGTCACCGCCGAAGAGATTGAAAAACTCTTGGGTGGATCGGAGAGGAGACGACGACGTCTGATGTGCGAGGGCCATTCGACGTCGGACGCTGCTGCTGCTGCGACGACGCGATACGACAACACGCGGGCCGGCAAAAACCGCGACTCGTACGAATGGAAAGACAAACACCTGTGGCAAGCGATAATAAACTATTATCTCAGACCGGTCGTGATGCACGAAGACCGCCTGGTGTTCGCCAACGACAGCTACGATACTCCCGAAGACGACGCGGTGGAATCGTGTGTCGCCCACGTGATGACGAAAAACAGAAATACGAAAGCCGACGTGACTACCGCTTTCAAAGACGCGCGCACCGCGTGGCGGATGAAACACGGCAGCCAGTTGGTATACGAGAGCGATCTGAAATCCGACGTGATCGGCTGCTGTTTCCACATAAACATCGCTCTGAAGATGTACGAGATGTTCTGCGGCGGCTGCGTCACCAGGATGAAGCGAGTTCACAGGAACTATCTGATCGACCGATCGCGTTTCAACATGTCCGTGTACGACGTGGTCGCCGAATGCAGGACCGCCACCGTCAATCTGTCATCGGCCATCGACCGTTCGTACATGAACCTGCTGCTCCGCCAACCGGTGGTGCCGCCCTTTCTGGAAGACATGGAAACGCGACAATCGTTTCTGTCCGAAGCGGAGATATCGCGCGGTTCGTTCTGTTGTCTGTCCGTTATGGACTACATACGCGCCATGAACCTGTTCGAAAGAGCCAACTGCCATACTAAACCCGAACTGGAGACCTGCGATTATATCGAGAGATTCCTGGACGACATGTATACCGGCGAAATAGCGGCGGACCGTCCACCGGACATCGGAGCCGATCGCAGGATGCGCCTGTTGTACACCTTCTATTCCCTCTACCTGTTCGAATGCGTGTTCGCCATGCGACACGCCTACATGATGCGTGAAAACTGTTCCATTCCCGTCGAACGGCTGTGCTACGAATTGGACATCCGCGAGCTGCTGGTCTTGTTTTTCGGTGAGAACAGCATGAAGATGGTCGAGGGACTCGACGCCGATCTGGAACGGAGGATACGCCACACGGTCGAAGGATGGAAGAACGACCGCGGGGGGCGGAACGACGGCCGTTCAGCGACCGAAGAGGACGCGTCTACGGCGACGGCGAACAGCAGATTCGACGTCAGACCCGTGTTGGCCGCCGAGATACCGGACAAGATACAGCGCATGAAAACGCTGTTCGGGCAATTCGGGTTCGACGTTATGCAGGAGAACACCGCCGCCGCCGCCGCCTCCTGTGAGAACGCCATCGATAATCACAATTCGGCCAACGGTGGCGGTGGCAGTGGTGGCGTTGGTTTTGGCACAGACGAGGACAGTCGCGGCGGCGGTGACGACGACGACGACGACGACTTCCGTCGTCCCCGGACGGAAAACAGTTGGGAAGACGAGAGTAGATTCGAACAGGAGTTTTACGAGTGTGACGATTGGTTGGACAACGCGTGCAAACGGATCCGAGACGACAGTATAACGGGAAGGTTTTCCACACGCACGCCGATGTTGTCCGGCGGCAACAACCGGTGCGAAGGTGTCTTCCTGCCGGAGACCGTACGTTCGTTCATGCATCTGGAGTTGAAAAAGCATATAGATCACGACCGGTTGGGGAGACTCGAGAGAGCCGCGAAAACGAGGACGGACGGCGGCGGTGGAGTATCCACGGCACTCGGACACCTGCCCATGCGGCTGAAACTGTTGGCGTTCATCATGACCGTGCACACTTTTAAATTGAAAACCAAAAGGTTGTGCAAGGATTTCGTCGAGGAGACGTACCGCGAGGCCGACGGCAGATTCGCCGAAGAACGCCGAGTCTACAGGGGCGAGGTGAACCGCGAGACGCACAGCGGTGACCCGCCGGAGAAAATATGGTTTCGCACGACCGAAGCGCTGTTGAACGACCGTCGGTCGTTGCTGTCGCACGCCAGGTGGCTGGCGGAAAAGAGATTCGAAAACAGTTTTTTCGTCGGCCTGGACCCGGCGAGGGTGTACGGCGCACTTTACGATTACATGAGAAAAAACAAGGACGTGTATCCGGCTTTCAAGGAATACGACGGCGACGAGAACACGAGTGGCGCCGCGCTGAACCTGTGCACAGCCATGATGTACGTACTCATAATGAGCGCTTACGACCAAGAACACGTGGACCTGTATTTGAAAGTGTTCCTGGCGGTCGAATGGCCCGGCCAGTGGGCGAAAACCATTTTCGTTTGGAAGAGCAATTCGAACGCGGGGAAATCCTATCTGTTCGATTCGATCATCAAACGAGCGTGCGCCAACAGCACGTGTATAAACGATCCGAAGGGCGGCAAGGAGAACGCGCCCGAGAAGGCGGAATACGTGAAGAACTTCGTTCTGTTCGCCAACGAGTTTTCGCAGGCCAACTCTAACGAATTGAAGAAAATCGTTTCGGAAAGCACTTTCAAATTCAGGATGAACTACGGTAACGTCATGAACGAGGTGTACGCCACGGGGAAAATCATGTTCAACTGCAACACGCTGCCGCCCACGAGCGACGAGGCGGCCATCAACCGGTTGACGCTGTTCAACATCCCTTTCTGGTTCTGCAAGAGGCAGCGTATAAGCGATGCGATGCTGAATTGGATATGCGGCCTGAACTCGTCGAAACGCACGCGCTGGGAGATGGCCTACCGTTATGAGCTGCCGTCGCTGTTGACGGAAGCGGAGAGACGCTTTTTGGAATCGCACGGCGAAACGAAAAACGAAAAAGATCTACTGGACGGATACGCCGCCATCCGGCCGAATCTGTATCTGACCGAGTTCAACAAGTCGGTGTCATCGCTGTTTCTCGTCCAAAACAAGACCTCGCGGTTGTACGCGTCGTCCTCCCCGCCGACGGATCGCATCGTACACGGTCTCGTCAACATCACCAACCATTTCAGCTGGTTGCGGTTTTTCAAACAGTTGGACACGCCCGTGGACTTCTCCACTCTGCCGGCGTCGTCGGAAGCGGTGAGAAGCGAGTGGCTCAGTCTGACGCTACCCTACCAGGAATGGAAACAGCTGACCGGCGCCAAAACGGATCCGTCGGGCCGCGTTCCGGCCGAAACCATCAACAGATCGCTGCAAGCGTTCTCCGTGAAGAAGAACATAAACTATTTCGGCATCAGACAATTCTTCGAAACGGATTTCGCCTCCTCCAGAGAGGCCATCAAAGACGAGTACTACATGCGTTTTGATTCAAAAGTATTTAGCGATTGAAAGTTTGCCATTCATGTCCAAAAATATATTGTTTTATCAGTCGTTTTGTTTTACATTTTCCTCCCCCCGAGTCCCGACAGGTCTGGCAGGAAGATTTCAACATATGTTTGGAAATCATATCCGTCTACCCCTCATCCAAAGAATTAGGTGTACTGAAAAAGGTGCAAGGAACTATCGAATTGAAATACAGGGGTATTAACAAAATATTTTATTGTATGTGATGAATATTAAGAACATTTCAATGAGAAATGAAAATATTTAACATTTCAATGTGAAATAGGTATAAATATTAAAAATATTTAACATTTCAATGTGAAAACTTCAAAGGTCACAGTAGAATTTTGGAGAATCTTCCGGTGGGGGCGGCGGCGGCGTGTAGGACGACAGCTCGCTCCGTACCGATCCGGGCCCTTCCGTTTGATTCGGTCCTTCCATGTGATCGGCTTGCGTCGGCGTTGCTAGACCTCTTGCGTTGCTAGACGATTCGCCCGTCGAACCCGGATCATCACCACCGAAGACCGGCGGCCGCCAACTGTAGTCGAACTCGGGTAGACTGAAGCCGTTGAAAAAAATGTTGGACGTATCATCCGTGCTGTCCGTATGCGGGTTATCATTCGTGGTGTCCGCCAGACCGGTTCTCACCGTGGCATAAGTTATAAGAGATGTCACCTCTGTTCCGAAACTCAAGAAATTGGAAGCTGCCGCCGTGTTGATATCACACCGGTCGTCGGTGTTTGTACAAAAGGGTTGTCGCTCTGCCGGTTCCTCGTTTACGGCGGTGCTCGGGTCGAATGCCGTGGGCGTGTTTTCTAACGTTCGTTCGTAGTTGTAAGATTCGTTCCCGCCCATATCGTTGAAGGAAAATTCCTCGTCCGGAAAGATTTTCGACGATTCGGGGATGATCTCTTGAAATTGAGTGAGATTTTTAAACACGATGGAGAATATGGGGTACATCACGTATTCCGATTTTCCTCCCCCCACCGGTCCTTTCCATTTCAATCTGAACGAACGGAGAACGCAGTCCGTGGCATTCAAGTCGGCAGGCACTTCCGCGAATGTTCTCACCAGATTTGTAGACTTTTCAATATAATATGTCGACCTGTAGTCTACGAGATTGCATTTCACAACTATCTTATTCACCTCTTCGAGACATCGATTCGGATCGGTTCTGGCCGGATCCGTTTCGTGTAGCCGGATGTAACGTTCATCCCGCAATGCGATTTCGAGCCTCTGGTCGATCGTATGCTTAGCGTAGGCGATCATTTCCCGCACCTCTTCACATTCGGAAAATAGATATTTGTGAAATCCCTCCTGGGCCGGGTACACGTGATTGATATCCATGATTTTCAGTTTTAGTAGAATGTCGTTGACCGGTTGCACATCGTAGAAATAGATACCGTCGTCGGAACGCACTCTTTCTGCAACGCTGTTCGTGTCCAACAGGCTGTCGAACATGTTCACCATACACTGTTCCGTGATGAAATCTTCGTTGTTTCTGTAGTAGTGGATGCCGGGATGGTTGACGCGACCTGTCAACTCGTACATGTACTCGGTTCGGTGTACCTTCAGGTGGAAAGGCTGTTGGTGTGCGGGCCGCAGCGGTATCTCCATTTTATGACGGTGCACCAGCATCGTGACGAACATGTCGATGTAGTTGGTGAATGCGACGTCGTCCGCGGAACGTTTCTCAGCGTATTCGATGACTTTGGGGAGAAACGTTTTGATGGGATCCAGAACGCCGGTCTCATTTATGATCTCCCAACCCAGGTAGGACAGATCGTTCTCCGGTATGGAAACGATGAATGCGTACATCTCCTTGTAGCATCTCCTGCACCGCGACGGGGACGCGAGGCGTTCGGGTATTATCGAGTGCATCTGTTCTAGAACACCGTTTTCGCCCACCACTATGAAAGTGGAATCCTGCATCAACCTGCCGGAACGCACCCGTTGTAACGTGATGTGCTGACTGGTCTTGGGTATATTTTCGATATGTAAAACTTTCGTCCAATAACGGCCGGGCGGCCCGGTGATGCAAGTGTCCATCACTGGTTTTGTCTGTCGCGCGAAGAGGGCCGGGACGTTCCCATCGTCGAATTTAATGAATACCGCAGATTTGATTTCGTTGTTGAGCATGACTCTGAGGTATATATCGGCCACCATCGCCAGTCTGTCGATCAGAACGTCCATTTCCGATTCACCATGTTTTGCTGGCCTCCGCTTGGCGATCAGAGTGTCCACTTCCTTCGTACACAGTATGACATAGTAGAAAAACCCGTTTTGCTTTTTAATGAGAACGTCAATCATGCTGTCATCGGTGGCGGCGGGCTCGTTGGTGATTTTCTTCGACTTACTTTTGGTCTTACAACTGTCCTCGTTGACGACGATGGTGTTCTTCAGTTCTTGGGCGTTCTCGCAGAGTGATATCCACGGTCTGGTCAACTCGAGTACCTTTTTCTTGAAGGCGTCCCTGCTTACTCTTTGCGAACGTTCACGGTTCATTTTCATCATCGTCGGACGCCCGGTCTTGGATAATTTCTGCGGGACCAACGTACGGCTGGACGACGGAGACTCGCTTCCATCGCTTCGCGGCTCGACGTTACTCGTGTACTTGCGTTTGACTTTATCCCTCAGATTATGGTGTAACCGCGGTTCGTCGTAAAGATCCAACTGCTCCTTGACGTCGCATTCGGTTTTCACAATGTCGCGATTCTCTCCTGAATCAGACGTAACTTTTGCAACTCTCTGGAGGAAATCGTCGAGGAGATCCTTGGGTGGAGGTTCGCGGATCTCGAGATCGTAGCTTGTCACACCGGTCTCGATTCTCACCGTCACGGGAACCACTTTGTCCATGGTGGTGAGTGGATAGCTCTGCGTACATCAACAGCTATGCAGGTCTGACCGTCTACTGGACCGCCAATTAATTCAATTGTATTCAATCGTTCTCAGAGTGGGGGAAAGGAAGATTGAAAGCGGGTGGGGTGGGGGTGGATGGTCAGTTGGTGGTGGGGAATGTGGCGGGGAATGCCTCGCGCCAATTCCCCACTCTAACCTCATGAGTCCAGACAGGTCCGTCGTACCGTTTGTGCACGTACTCATTTGCTCCTTACCCATAGTACTGGTACTTCCTAAGAAGGAGCAACAAGAGTTGGCTGGACAACAACATGGATGATAAATTTATTTCTTTTCAACATTTAATCACGGAAAGACACGAGATGGAAACGCTATTTAAAAATTTGCTCACAATTATGGATGACTATCCATTGAGATGGATTAACATCAAAGTGGAATATGTAAATCCTACCACAATATTTTCATCGTCATCATCATCTTCTGTTACCTCATCATCTTCATCGTTGCACAGTGCAGAAGAAGAGGAACAAACAACTGATGTGGTCAACAGTTTCGGCCAGAAAGGGTTGGCTCTGATCAAAGACATTCAACCGTACTCCAGGAGAGGTGAGTCGAGTCCTGGCTCGCCACGCCTCGCGGCACTCTCTGCCACCGGTGTTAAGATTACTGAGTTGGACAACAAGGAACAAGAAATGAAGATTACTGGGTTGGACAACAAGGAACAAGAAATGCAAATTCTGGTTTTCTTGCCACGCCTCGCGGCACACTCTGCCACCGGTGTTAAGATTACTGAGTTGGACAACAAGGAACAAGAAATGAAGATTACTGAGTTGGACAACAAGGAACAAGAAATGCAAACTCTGGTTTAATATAAACTTAATTTTTAACTTCCTGAGTCCCATGTACCTTTTTCGGAACATGTATTTCATACAAATAAACCTTATGTTTTAATTGTGTTTCTTTTTTCAACACGTTCACTGCTTTACGAGATCCCAAGGTCTCGTAAAATAGCCTATATCTGATGCTGCAATGCCATATGGAAAATCTGTCTCATATTCCGATTTGGTAATTTAACATAATTTTATGTAAAATAACATAAAGTCATGAAACAAAGAGATGTCGGCCTTTTTGGCATTTGCGAAACTGTTTCGGTAAATACTGTTGGAAGGTTAACCTCCAGAGTCCCTCTGTCAGGAGGATACGATTCTCGACCTCATGGCTGAAAATCCTGTCCGCCGCTGATAAACTACGTCCGTTCGTCTATAGTCATATTTTTCGGCTTGCGGGTATTCGGGTTTCCGAATGTGTTGGTGCGTCGTATTTCCGAATATTTCAGCTTGCGGGTATTCGGGTTTCCGAATGTGTCAATGCGTCGAATGTTTCGGCTATCTCAAAAAATTCACCACGTAAACAGAGCCGAGACAAAGTCAAAAAAATGAGAGCTTTGTTAACCTCATGAATCCTTTTGAGAGTGCTCAACCCAGGAAATTTGTTCGGACAAACGGTGTCCGGATAAACGGGGTGATTCCGGATTTCGGATTGAAGATTTCAACGGAACACTCCGGCCGGGTCTCGGTAAAACTTTCGTTTCGCGAAAACGTTTTTGTCGCCGCCATCGTATATATTCGTATTATATACTATTTATATATACACCCCCAAAAATCATTTGCTCCGCACCGGCCCCCTCTTGTTGCTCCTTCTTGAAGGAGCCAGTATTATGGGTAAGGAGCAAATGAGTCGCGCGCGAACGGTACGCTGTATTTATGCGAAAATGGAGGTCACGTGATCGGTTTCCTGCCCTCCTATTGGTCGGCGGTTTTGGCGGGAAAATCCCTGCAATCCCATTGGTTGGAGGAGCGGTGGTGGGGGAAGCCACGCCCCCCAAGTGGTGGGGGAAACGCTCAGTACAGTGGTGCTCATCCACGGAGCAGGTCACAAATAATAAAAATTTAATAATTGTGACGAAATAGCCTCTCAGGACCTTGTATCAAAATTTACTAGTTTTTTGTGGCTCGTGTGTGAACACACACCGTTGGGACTGAAGTCACACTTGGCTCGAGCCTGGGTACGACTGTTGAAACCTTTGATATTAATATATGTCAATCAATCAATAAAAAATCAATCAATAAAAAATTTCTATATCCTCCTGAGTTCGATGTACCTTTTTCGGAACATGTATTTCATACAAATATAAACCTTATGTTTTAATTGTGTTTCTTTTTTTAATACCCTCTTGGTTTTATGTTCGTCTACGTCCGATTTTGGAAATATATATAAGTTGTGTAACACGCATGAAACCCATTTCATAATGGTTTGTCCGAGCTGTGGCGGCTGCGATCATCGACGATCCAGTTCGTCGAAATGTGCGAAAAGAAAAAAACGTGTAAGGCGCGAACTTGGTGATGAATACCGCGTATACACCATCAAGAAATGTCTCCGGTCTTTCGTCTGCCCCCCTGCTAGAAAAATGCACGATAGGGCTCTAAAAATGAATTACTGGCAGTTCGTTCCTTTGTTTTATGCAATTCAAAACGAGCTCGCCTCAAATCCGAAAGAACACTCGTTCAATTTGTTTCCCCAATTCAGACACGGTGCGACACACATCACCTACGACAGTACGGCACTTTACGAATTGCTACGCAGGGTCGATCCGAAAATACACCGTCAAAGTCCCCACCGATATGTCAACTGCACAGTTTGCCATAAAGGTATTAACCGGGACAAAAAATGGAGCCAAGAACATTCTAATAAACTACGTCCGTTCGTCTATCGTCTGTGGACAGGATTTTCAGCCATAAGGTCGAAAATCGTATCCTCCTGATCGAACTGTTGGGACTCAGGAGGTTAATGTCACACTATTTATCTAATAATTTTTATATGGTGTACAGAGTGATGTGAAAGTCTCCTAAACTCCCCCACCGATATGTCAACTGCCAGGTTTGTCATAAAGTTATCAACAGGAGTAATAACGGAGTAAAGGATTGTGCATCTTCTTTGACAAATTGTCAGAAATACTCACACAAACAGAACTGTTTTTACAATCACATGGTTTTTCGAAAATTTATTTTATATTTTTCCAACAAATTTGGAATTGTTAAATATTTATTTGTCTAACACTTACAAAACTAAGGGATGTGGGGAAAATGTATATACGAATTTTGGTTTTGTATAATATAATTGCACACAAATCAAATAATAAACAAATATTAGGTGGCAAGTATCACAAATACGCCAAAAAGAAAACAACAATTACATCTATAATAAACAGTAAAAATAACATAAAAATTGAAAATAAGACCTTGAATTGGATAATGAAGCAGCAACTCTATTCAACACTACTTTCTTCAGTTGTATTTAATGTATCATTGAATGAAATGTTTGATTGCTACAAGGAACTATGTCTGTGATGTTGTCGGCAAAAATGTAGCGATGAAGCTTCGCGGGTTGACCAAAGAACAGCGCTTATTTGCTGAGAAGCTGATTAATGAAACCTTATTTGAGGCGGAAATGGAGACTTTAACTCGATTTAGCACCTAAAAACATAGTTTGCACCAGCAACTCTTTTCTTCAGTTGTATTTGATGGAGTTCAACCATTATGTATTTACATATATCTTTAAATTTATCTCCATCCAATCTCTGTAAATAATTCAAAATTAAAATATTTGCAATATAAATTTTTTATGGGGCAATTCTTTTCTTCGGTTATATTTGATGTGTAAATTTTTGCACTCCAAATTTGTGTTTAAATTTGTATTGGGGATTACAGCAGCAACTCTTTTCTTTGGTTGTTTGATTGCCACAAGGCTAGAAAAACTAATCATTACAAAATAATTAGTATCCAAAGTAGGCGAATTAAATAAACCAAGGGTTTATAACAGTGACTCTTTTCTTCAGTTATATTTGTTGCGATGTGTTTGGGTTATCTTTCTATTCAATATGTCTAAAATGTTTTGTAGATATTTAAATTTGATTACTATGCAGAGTAAGAATTGACTTCTACCTTTCACCGGACATGGAAATTCACTGAGTACTACGCAGGTTTATCAAATTGAATAGGAGGACATACTAAATTAACATGGTGAAACTGTGAATTTAATCCGCTAAACTCTGGACGACATATACGTATAGACAGACACTGACGATGGAACCTATGGACATCAGCTATGAACTTAAAGGTGAAAGGGATTACAGCACCAACTCTTTTCTTCAGTTATATTTGTTGCTATTCGGAACAAAAGCTACTATGTCAAATGATCGGAAAAGAAGAGTATGGCGCTTGTGTGCCTTGGTCTATGAGATATTGGAAGCAGGGGCCAACCGCGATATATTTTTAGTGCAATGGAATAATTGTAAATGTTATTTGTACATGAACTCCGTAAATCTTGTAACACATCTGTGAAATGTACATGTGTTGCAGTTCCAGAAGGAAACCTCTGACATAAACAAGAAGGATAGGCCTACGATTGGATCAACCCCTCCCCTCTAGACACATTTTACAACCTTGGCTACTCCATCCACCGCAGTGTAAATGTATTTGAGGAGGGGTTGAAGGGGGGATACGAAAAGAATATTAATGAGAGAACTTCAGTGATGGAAATTCATTACAAGTCAACAGAGGGCGCAGTTGACATTGAAGATAAGTACAACCCAACGATATGTCAACTGCCAAGTCTGTCATAAGACTGTTTGTACAGCAGCAACTCTTTTCTTCAGTTGTATTTATTATATTTATACAGCAAATATGCCGAATATGAAAGGGAGAGGGCATTTATTTTAAGGCCGAACAGTGGAAGCTAAAAGGGATTACAACAGAAACTCTTTTCTTCAGTTATATTTGTTGCTATTCGGAATAAAAGCTGCGAAAGACAATCGCAGTCAAATGACACACCGTCTATCAAGAACAAATACAGATACTCATATCTTTTCGCCAGTGGTGGCGGAAACACAGATGCACTGGATGAAGATCAGCGATGAAGATATAGTGATGGTATATTGAAGAGACGATTGCAAATTGCAAAGTTCACTGTTATGCAACATCGCCCAAAAAGTATGAAACCATAACTTGCTAGAAAAATTAATTAGAATACAAACCAGACGAATGACTGGTCCAGTCTGCAGAAGAATGGGAGATTAGGGAAAAATCTACCAAGGGCTTACAACAGCGACTCTTTTCTTCAGATTCGTTGTCGGAGAGAAGAACATCCTGATAAACTACGTCCGTTCGTCTATAGTCGCAACTCTTTTCTTCAGTTATATTTGTTGCTATTCGGAACAAAAGCTGCGAAAGACAATCGCAGCCAAATGACACAAACTCGCAGCCAAATGACACAAACTCCCCACCGATATGTCAGATGCACAGTTGCCATAAAGGTATCAACCGGGACAAAAACGGAGAGAAGAACATCCTGATAAACTACGTCCGTTCGTTTGTAGTCGCAATTCTTTTCTTCAGTTATATTTGTTGCTATTCGGAACAAAAGCTGCGAAAGACAATCGCAGCCAAATGACACACTGTCTATGTCAAATGATTGAAAAAGAAGAGTATGGCACTTGCGTATAAGTGTAAATGTTATTTGTACATGTACTCCGTAAATCTTGTAAAACATCTGTGAAATGTACATGTGTTTCAGTTCCAGGAGGGATCCTCTGACATGAACAAAAAAGATAGGCCTACGATTGGATCAACCCTTCCCCTCCAGAAACATTTTACAACCTTGGCTACTCAATCCACCGCAGTGTAAATGTATTTGAGGAGGGGTTGAATGGGGGGTATACGAAAAGAATGTTAATGAGGGATGTATTGAACGACTAACACGAAAAAGCTAAGAATGCAGACTCAACTCCAATCCAACACCATCCAGATGCCAGAGACAAGTAAATTGAGGTTGTAATTAGAAATTGGCTGAAGTGTAGACGTAATTACTTTTAGATTTGAGACGCTAACAATGTAAAACACAGCTAAAAGACGTGAACCCTTTAATATATAAAATATCTATGCGGTTTTAGCAGTATATACCACAATTAAAACTCTAGTGGTGGCGGAAACACAGATGAGAAAGATAACCCGACGGGCAAAAAGATCTGGAAAGTTGGGTGGTTGCTCTTTTAAGCTCCATGATGATTAACAAAAGAAGTAGCACCAATAGCAACAATATTTGTTGCCAGATGTAAGCCGTAAAAGTGATTAATTAATTTATTTATTACCAATTTTACAATATGTAAAAATGATTGTACCTAATCTTTTACAACAGCGACTCTTTTCTTCAGTTATATTTGTTGCAATATTGAAGAGAAGTAAAACCCAACGATATGTCAACTGCCAAGTCTGACATTTAACTGTTTCTACATGAGCTTCTAACAACAATACTATTTTTTCCAGCTACTTGATGACGGAAGAGATCTAAGAGCAAAAAAGAATCACATTATGGGAGAAACTACTGTTAAATTCTGACTGTGTCGTTGGTTTACAAATGGTCTGATTAAAAATTCACACCAATATACCGAGTGTTGTCATATAGCAGAAATGTTGGATATGACAGGGAGAGGGGGTGGGGCGGAAAAATGGAAGCTACAAGAAGTATCTACCAAGGGCTTGCAACAGGGGGCAATTACAGTAGCAACTCTTTTCTTCAGTTATATCTGTTGCCGCATTGAATAGAAAGATAACCCAACGGGCAAAAAATCCGGGACGCAAGTGGTTATTATTTGAAACTCCTCGATGTTTTACTACAGAAAAATAGTTTATAACACATTTATCTTTAATTTTATGCTATATCATAAAAACAAAATATTAAAAAATAATGAAACCATAGTCCAATAACTTCTTTCAAAACTCGTTGAATCCTATAAAAATTCCAAGAAGTCCGTTAGACCTTGTGGAAGTGTGAACCTGGTGAATCCTGTAGAATCCCGTATAAGGCTGGTAGATCCTGCCGGGGTCCGATGAGTTCTGTAGAAGACAAACTAGTCCTCTTCAAGGCTGTTCATTTTCAAATTTCTATTTGCATGTCTCCATTACTATTTACATTGCTCCATCATTGTTCCTCCATCTGTAAAACAAGATTTCTTGTATCATTTACTTAAAACATAGTATACACAGTTGAGTTTAAAACAAAAATACAAAAAAATTCAAGTGACTTTCAAACCCAGATTTTGCACAAATTCTGTAAATTTAGGTCCTGGAAGTGATTTTGTCAGTACATCAGCTATCATTTGTTCAGTAGGCATATACTTAATAATTATGATACCTTTTTCAACTGCTTTCGGACAAAATGGTGCCTTACATCGATATGTTTAGTACGATTGTGAGCTTTTTCGTTGGAAACAAATTTCTGTGCACTTTGATTGTCATTGTACACTGTAGCAGAAGGACTCATGTCAATTATTTCACTTAAGACATTTCTCACAAAACACACTTCTTTCACAACATCACTTATAGCAATATAAGGTTTATATTTGTATGAAATACAAACATTGGGTTTGCGATGACCGTCAACGATCCAGTTTATCAAAATTTGCAAAAAGAAATAATATAAAATTGAATGTAAATTTGGCAACAATGAAATGATAAGTTGTACTCACCACCATCTGTTGGAAAGTTCCTTTCCGAATTCATGTCGCAGGGCCCACACCCTGTTGTTTGTGCAGGCTCTTTCTCCCATGATGGTAGATCTGCTGTGGTAGTCGCAGATGTTGATGTACGGATCGAATTCAATGTTTTTTCTTTCGAGCAATTGTACATTTGTCAGTTCGAGGATCGATTGTAGAAAGAAATACACACTTTTGTCCATGGTGTACAATTTGAAGTGGCATCCGTTCCCATTGGTCACTTCCGTCTTGAATTCGGAGAGAAAACTCTCAAAGCCGAAAATATTTACACTATCCCTGGTATTCCAGCCCAGGTTATTGTCATCAATGATTCGGTTTTCGTTCACAAGGGCCTTGCCTTCCGCATCCTCATAATTTATTATCCAATGAAGTAGATTTGGCTTTCCGGTTATGCGGAGTAGGCTCACTTCCTTCGGCCTCAATTTTGTTTTCGTCAACGGGGATTCATAAGTATAAAAATATGCTGGGCTGTTTGCTAACAGAAAGCTCATGTCCACGAAAAAGGCGTAATCAATGGAATTGTAAAGATTTATTACGTTAACATCAATGACTTGCTGTTTCTTGTAGCTTCTCTTCTTTGGGTCTTCCCTTCGTTTCGATGAACTTACTTTCGTTGAAGAAGAGGAAGGAATGACACCCTCCTCTACCCCGGTCTGGATGTTATTTTTTTTCCAAACGCATCGTAATGGCCCAGATCGACTAGTCCTCGGTGAAAAAAGGCTTCTCGGTTGATGACGAGCCGTCGGTGACCGGATTACAGTTTCCTTATCATCATTATCGGTGCAATCCGAGAAACTATTGGAATCGGATTTTCTCTTTTTATCTTCAACCGGGGGTGGAGTATTTAACATGCAAAACGTTCTGTCATACGATTTCCCCGACTGCATGTATTGGCCCGCGTTGGTTTGAGTGTTATTCTGAAAAAAATCAAAATTGTTCAAAGTTATTGTTTGATCAACGGTTGGTTGTTGGTTACTATTATGCCCGAGGAACCGTGTAAACTGTTCATTTTGCGGATTTCTTTGCATAAACGTATTATTTTCGGCGAGTGAGAGTGGCGGACTTTCGGGTAAGCATAACGGACTTTGTAGTGCATATACCGGACTCGCAGGCGTATAATCAATTCTGTTTTCACAAGGAATGTCAATCTTGTTGTTTTCTTCTAGATGGTTTCTTCTCGAAGACATTTTCTATTTCCACTCGGATTTACTAAAGATAAAAATAGTTTTAAATTTTCATCGGTTCCAACTGTTGGATGACACTGAACTAATGAAAAAAGGATAAACTTCACAAAATTTATAAAAAACACCAATAACAGCAACACACGATACACCACCAACTCTGAGCGAGAACTGAATAGCACTCATATCCGACCCCCTTATATACCCGACGCCGGTGGTGGGAGACGGTGTACCAAAGGAGGGGGGTAGTGTAATATCTAATCGGACTCCCGATTGAAAATTCAACAAGTTGATAGATCGGAATCCCGGGGGGTGGCGAAGTATAAATCGGACCCCCGATCGATGCAAGTAAATACATCGGAATCCCGATTGGAATCAGTATTCCGCCATTCATTCGTGCAGACTGTATCGCAATTGGGCTGACTGTTTTGGAAACCGTTCGGCATTCGTTCGGGGTTCAATCGGGCTGACTGTTTCGGAAACCTTTCGGCATTCATTCGGGGTTCAATCGGGCTGACTGTTTCGGAAACCTTTCGGCATTCATTCGGGGTTCAATCGGGCTGACTGTTTCGGAAACCTTTCGGCATTCATTCGGGGAGACTGTTTCGGAAACCGTTCGGGGTCCGTTCGGGGTTGGTTCGGAGTCGGTTCGGAGTCGGTTCGGGGTCGGTTCGGGGTCGGTGTCGGTTCGGGGTCGGTTCGGAGTCGGTTCGGGGTTGGTCGGTGTCGGTTCGGACTCGGTTCGGTGTCGGTTCGGGCTCGGTTCGGAGTCGGTTCGGGGTCGGTCTCGGTCGGTGTCGGTTCGGGCTCGGTTCGGAGTTGGTTCGGGGTCGGTTCGGAGTCGGTTCGGGGTCGGTTCGGAGTCGGTTCGGAGTCGGTTCGGGTTCGGGGTCGGTTCGGAGTCGGTTCGGGTTCGGTTCGGCATTCGACTGTTTCGGCATTCATTCGGGGGAGACTGTTTCGGACCTTTTGCGGTCCGTTCGGGGTCCGTTCGGGAAGATTGTTTTGGAAACCATTCGGGCCGACTGTGTCGGACCTTTCGGCATTCGTTCGGGGAGAACGTTTCAGGAAAATGTTTCAAACTGTTTCAAAGCCTTTTGGCATTCGTGGCTGACACATTTCTTTCCCGCAATCGGACGTTAATAAATATAAACCTACCAACTGTTTGTAAAGGATATTAAAAAAGAAACACAATTAATACATAAGGTTTATATTTGTATGAAATACATGTTCAAAAAATAGGGTACATTGGACTCAGGAGGCTATTGGTTGAAAGATTGATTCATCGATTGTAGCTGGCGCTCTTCCTGTGCGGTGATACCGTTCCTGGCCGCTTCGGAAAACGCTATCAGAGACGGTTGTATCTGGTAGTTTATCCAGTCTGCGCTGAGTTTGGGCTTGGGGTGATATCTCGTCCCTTGGTTGACGCTCGTCGCCACCGAGTCTTGTTGTTGTTGTTGTTGTTGTTGTGCTTCTTCGGCCTTTTGCGTCGAAGGTTTGTTTGCGATGTCGTTGGAAATCATGCTGCGCAGTAGCAGTTGTAACACGCCGGCTTCGTTGATGAACAACACTTTCGAGTTGACGGAGAACAGACGAAACGCATCTCCGTATCTAGTCCGCGACATGTCCAACACTTCGGGAAAAGTCCGAACGAACGACGGGTTTATGTAACGTTCGATCGCTGATTTATGATTTTTGTAACCCAACGCCTTGGCGAAATCGTCCGCTTTGAACCACATGTGAACTCTGGAATCGTACATCACGTCAATCGTGTGATTCATAAACTTTACTTTTCTCGGCAGAATGTTCGCCTCCGCTTCGCCGATGACGCATAGCTGCGACTTGTCTTCGATTTCTTGCAATTTTCTAAACTGTGGTGCGGTGAGTGATTTCTTCTTTTTGGAAAGCGAGGCGCCGCTGTCGCTGCTCCTAGCCTCGTCGTCACAACAGTCTGTTTCGACCGCCTGCTGTTTGATCTGCTGATCCTGCTGCGAGACGGTCTTCTGGCCTTCCGTCGGATTTTTACGTGACATTTTGCGGCTGTTACTTTCGTCGTCGCTGCTGTCCGATTTCCTTTTATTCTGAGGTGCAGATCCTCTGGTAGAACGTTGGGTGGTAGTGGTGGTGGCGGCGTTGTTGTCGACTTCGGTCGGCTTGACCATCTTTTCGTGCGTAGCCTGGAGAAAGCGAACGTACCGATGGACTTGATCACTTAGCATGTACAACCAGATTGAAAGTATCGACCACACAGATATACGCTCGAAGAATCGTCGTGTGAATTTGTCTCGACGCTCCTCAGTGAATTTTCAGAAAAAAATAAAAACATTACTGGAAACCCAAAACTTTGGCATAGCTTTTGTTTTTCAAGTCGTAGTCCGCCGAGATTATGCGCCTCTTCTGTTTGTAACGTTCGTATAACACGGAACAATCCCGGTTCTTGCACGAAGCGGTCGCCACCTCGTCTCCGTTTTTGCACACCTTGCACTCGTTCTCCAGACGTGTGCAGATATCCTCGATATCGCGCAGCTCTCCCCCGTCGTCTCCGACGTCCGTCGTAGTCGAAAGCGGGTCCGCCGTTTGTCCCCGCTCGGTGAGATACGAAGTGATCAGCCTGTTTTTCGCCGGTACGGTGTTGTGTTTGGTGAGTCTCTTCGGTCGTTTGACACCACCGCATTTCCTGTTCGGCCGTTCCGGTATGCCCGCGCATCCCGCCGAAGGCCAAAGCATATCTTTGATTTCGTCTTTCGACAGTTCCGGCATGGCGATCGCCAACACGTTTGTCAGCGGGTTCAGCAGTTGGTTATTCGCGTAGTACGCGTAATCGACGGCCAGTCCGTGTTCCAACACGTACAACGGGTCTTCGGCCCTGTCGGACATCCTCTTCGCCCTTCCGTCCGGCGATTCGATAACTATATACTGTATGCGATCGCCCAATCGCGGTCCCTCGCCCGGATTCCTCTCTAACATTTTCTGCGCCAGACAATCGTGCGGCGTGGGGTTCTTCGTTCTCTTCGACCACTCTTTGGAAATGATGAGATCGCGGATATTCACTTCTCCGCGCAGTAGCCGCAGTAGATCTTGTCGCAGCATGGACACCACGTCTTCCGGACGCTTCAAGTCCATTATCATGTCTATGGTGTTTTGCAACGTGGTTTTCGCCAATAAACAGTTGTCCCGCCTGACGACCTCCAGACCCTTACACACGATATGCTTTTTCATCGAGTTCAACGTGTCCAGAGCCGCCTCGACACCTCGCGTTTCGGCCAACACCTTGATATCTTCCAAATGTTTGTAGACACCGGCGGCGTACCTCTTCTTGTTGGCCAGCAAAAACGGCAGGTATACCGTTTCGAATTGCAGTCTGATCGGTTCGCGGTCTATCTCGCGTGTCACGGAATCGGCCATCTCCATACCGGCTTCCGTACACTCCCATATCTGACGTTTCTGTACTGTAGTCCATCCGACCATGTGTACCATGACGGAATCCGTATCTCCGTACACTATTCGCCTGTCCGGATATTTCTTCTCGATAAACTCTTTGGTGGATACAATCATCTCTCGGCCGTACGCGGTGACGCTGGAGGGGATTTCCAAAAAGTAGAGCTTCCCCTTCTGACAACCGGTGGAACCGTAGATGGAGTTGGCCGCTATTTTCAACGCCCCCTGCTGTCCGTTGAGTAGAATGTAGTCTATGGAGTCTTGGTTCAGCCCGGCCATACGTTTTCGCACCTCGGCCCTGCTGGTTATCAGCATTTCCAGGATTGAAGGCAGGGCGCCTCTTTTTACACGAGCTTTCAGGAAATAACGGCCGACCGGAGAACGGACCGCCTCGCCCTTTTCATACAGCGTACGTCCGTCCGTCGTGTTCAAAATCATCGTGCTATAGCACAGGTTGTGCGCTATCATTATCGAAGGGTACAGCGAGGCGTAGTCCAAACACACGATCGGATCGTGGTATAAACCCCGTTTAGGCTCGATTACCACCGCACCGTCGTAGCCCGTACTCTTCGTCTTCCCCCCTCTGTCCTCGCCGATCCCGTCGTCTTCGGCGCGGTCCGCCGCACCCGTGTCCTCGCGCGTGTCCTCGCCGTCGTCCTCGTCCTCCTCGTCTCGCTCCTCTTCTTCGACTATATGGCGTTTGCTCGCCCGGTTCGCGTTGCCAAGTTCCTCGGACGTACCCACGGCGTGGCGATCCAACAGACGTTCGCGCATATCCGATTTGGCGCGTTGGTAGAATACCTCGTTCGGCGTGGTGCGATCGTCGATGAGAATCCGGCGCGCCGAACACCATCTCAGTAGCATGGCCGTTATGCGAACCTGTTGGCCGCGGTCGAGCGTGAAGTCCAGCGTGGTTTTGAACACCTTGCAGCGTTCGTACATGGTGACGAACGCCTGCAGATGGAACACCAGGTCCAAGACGAGCTGCGAGTCTTTCATGCAGTAGCGGCCCAACACGGCGCGACCCTGAGGACCGGCTTCGAATAACGCCGGTATCTGCGTGTAGTGGACATCGTCTTTTCTCGTCTTCAGAAAGTGTTCGGATACAGCGTTGAGCGTGTAAGAACGCATGGTGAACTCCTTCCTCACGAAGACGCAGGCGTCGAACAGCGTTCGTCCTTTTATCGTGGTGAAATTCGATTTCTGTATGTAGGATGCGTATCTCTTCCCCCGCCCTCCTTTCCCGTCCGTGTTCTTGACGCACGCCGACAACAGTCCTAACCGTCCGAGTTCCGGTTCCAAGCCGTGAACCGACAGACGTGCGAACAGAAAGGGGAAATCGAAGTTTTCGATGTTGTAGCCCGTTATTATGTCCGGATCCTCGTCCAACAGGTCCGTGCAGAAGGCTGCCAGCATTTCGCATTCGTTATCGAAACACTTCACGGTCGTCACGTCATCGATTCTATCACACTCGTTCACCGTGTACAAACACCTGTATACGGACTCCTCGCCGCCGCCGTTGTACGCCGGACGATTCAACGCGTCCGGCGCCACCACCACGGATATCTGAATAATGCCGCATACATCCGGCGTGGGGAAGACGTTGATATCCCTCGCCAGACATTCTATATCGAAAGACATCACCGATACCGGCGGCGGAAGTTGGTTTTCAATCTCGTTCGGCATCTCCGAAAAAGGCAGTCTGAATTCGAGTCGTCCCTCTCTCTCCAGTAGGGTCTTGTCCACGTTTTGTAGAAAATCATAAGACATCCTGTAGATCTTCTTTCCCGTACGCGGCAAAACGCGTTCGGACACGATCTCGCACACCGTCGTGTCTAACCGGCACCACTGGCAAGGGGACAGTCTCAGTCTATCGGCTACGCGCAGGTGGGCATCCAACGAGCTTTCATAAAAGTGAACATCCCTCTCTAGATCCGCAGCGCCGTTGTAGACACCACGTTCGACCGCCGTGTCCCGGGCGATTTCTAGGATTTCGCGTACAGCCGCCCTGATGTGGCTGAAACAACTCACATAAACACGGTAGGCGAGCGATAGATCCGTACAGCCGTAGTCTTCACAACCCCCGGCGTCCTGGTGATCTTTGAAAATTATCAAAGAACTGTAACCGGTCGCCGTTTCCACGCCTCTGATGTGAGATACCACCACCGACCGTCGGTCGTCGATGTCCGACTTCGGAGACGCGGCGCAACTCTGTAGACGTTCTCTGATGCGTTTAAGATTGCGCATGCACACGTCTCGGTTGCGAAAAGATATGAAGAAATCGGGTCGGTAGTGAAACAGTTCCAATATAACAGTATCGCCGTCTTCATTTTTTCCATAAACGCGCAGGGTGCACGTAGCTCGAGGGTTTTCACAGTCGGACGAAGTTCCCAATCCGGTGTCGTCTTCGTAATCGATTTTCATAAAGTAAAACTTGTCCATTTTTGTTTGTTGTGTCGGAAAAACGAATCGATATAGCGCAGAATGTTCAAGAGGTAGAGAGGTGGTGGGGGGTCGAGCGAGGTATCGTCGACGACTCAACTACCACAAGTGGCAGTGTCCCCCCACCTGACACTGCGAATGCTGCCGCCCGGTCTACGCCGGGCTCAGTTTCCTTACGCAATCTGTTCGACAACAACAAGTATGGCGGTACCGGCGGCACCGATTGATGTCGTCGACAACAACGGTTACATGGTGATGACATACAATTCGGAAAGTAAGAGGAAAAGTAATCCAACGGAAGAAGTCGGCGCGTTCGAATATGGCAACTACAACATTCCGCCGCCAGCAGTGCCGACCGAAAGATACGCGGAAATAAAGAAAGGAAAGCCGGGGCAACGCGGCGCTATTCCAACGCGATGCCCATCACCACCGTCCGACGACAAGCCGCACTCCATGGGGGACGTTATAGAAGAACTGAAAAACACATTTTCACCCCCTAAGTCTTCACCCCCTGCCGTCACACCGAAATCTGCGTTGGTACGCCAACACCAGAACTGTGTCGGACCACAAAACGAGAACTGTTTCGGACCACCTGGCGAAACCGCAACTCCGGTTCCCGCCGAAGTCGTCGTAGCCACCACCACGACCGGTATCGCGAGAGCAGCGGCCGGTGCGTCACGCTATGATCTGCGCTACGCGGAGCCGGCGAAGAATTCAATCACTCGTATTATTAAGGATTTGGAAGATGCGAAGCGCATGTTGAACATGCTAGTCATCGACGTTCAATCGCAGAAGAAAAGGATTGAAGACATTTGGCACGCGTGCGGCTACGGTATGGAGGAATCAAAGGTGATCTTCCAATCTCGATTCCCGCAAGCTGCGGTGGACAACCCTTCGTATACCAACTTATCATCACTGATGGCGCGGCCGTCGGTCTATCGCCAAACCGGCGGACACCCCTGCTCCTTCGTGGCGAGGTACGCGGTCAACGAGAGGACAAAAGAGAATCTGCTGAAGAACAGACGGGTTTCTTTCGATAGGACGGATGATCGGACGCCACCACTGAAACTCTCCGGCCGTGCATGGACGACCGATGCGCAGGGCTTACCGCTGTCACCACCACCGCCACCACCACCACCACCACCACCACCACCACCACCACCACAACGACAACAACAACAACAACAACAACCACTTCCGACCCAGCAGCGACGCTCGTCTTCGATTCGCAGATTTCTCTGTTATTAATTTTATTTTATTTCATAATATATATGTTTTTTTGCAAAATATTGTTTAATCTTTTTTGAACTTCTCACCTCCTCTTTGGATTTTTCACATCTCGTTATCCGTAGGGTCGTCACGTACGACATAAACCGTGACGTCCGCATTTTCTTTCGACAAATTACGGGCATCGGTTTCGCCCGGCCTGTAAAAGTATCTCGGTCCGTCGCCGGTTTCCACCGCCTGTAAGATTTGATATTTCGTATCGCCGTTGATCACGACACCACCGTTTAGATTGTAATAACGTTTGAGCTGTTGTAGCGAGTAGACTTCGGAGTCGCGCGGCGCTATGTGAAACTCCGTTCCTATAACGAATCTCGCGTGCACGTAGTAGGCGTATACCAGACGCTGTAATTCGCTCATGCTGTTCACACGTCTGAGACGTTCCAGGGCGTCGCCGGCGACGTTTATTTTGACCATGGAAAGCAGATGTTCGATGGCCAGGTCTTTGAATGCGGGCGAATCGCCCATCCGTTTTATTTCGTACACGTTGTCGATACGCCGTCTGAAAGCGGCGTCGATTTCGAGTTGCTCGACACCCGTACTGAACAGCACGGCGAAGCGGCTGAGACGTTTGTCCTTATTGAAGACGTCCATTATTTGCAACATCGTCGTTTTAATTACGTTCAAATAGTCTTCACCGCCCGAATCCGTTCGCTGACTCATCAGCACCTGTACGTCGTCCATCCATAGTACATCGAAAAAACGACCTTCCGCGGCATTCTCCCGCGCTTTATCCAACATCCATAGCATTATGCGTTCGAAATTCTTTTCACTCTCGCCTCTCCATTTGCTCAATAGCTCACCGTAGTCCATGCGATAAACACGCACGTCGTCGACGGTTTCACAAAGCAAGGCAAGATACGATTCGGTAATCTGGCGGGCCATGGACGCGTCGCCGGGAACCGTTATGAGCTTTATATCGCGCACGATATTCGGCGGCAGCCGTTGCTGTAGGTTGACCGTGTGTACGGCCTCGCGGTCGCTACTCGCGCGCAGTATCTCCAGCGACGTCGCCAATTCCAAGATCTGCGGGTCGATATCACCCTTGAAGTTCAATATTTCGTTCATCAGATCGGCCTGATCCGAGTCGGGCGTATAAGAATGCACTCCGACGGGCAAGCGGTTCGCATCTGAATCCGTACCGATGTCGGCCTTCCGATTTATCAACAAGCGCAATTCGGATTCGAATCTTTCTACCGCTTTCTCTTTCGAACCGCCCGTCTCCTCGTCGGACAGAACCACGTACAATCTGTTTATAGCGTCTACCGTCAGGAGCTCGTCGAAAGTCGCGCGACACTGGTTCATCTGGTTTTCCAATCTCTGTAGTATTTCGATCAGGCCGATGTTATCCATGTAATACACGCTCTGTATCGGCTGGCCGTCCGTCTCGCGTACCATGCTCACCATCTGGTGGGTCAACACGGTTATATCGAATACGTACATACACCAGACGAGCGCTCTTTCGAACTGTCGCGTCGGAATCAGTTCTCGATTTATGAGGCCGTACGCCTCGACCAATCGCTTTCTATATTCTTCTATCCACGTTGTGAACCACAGGAGCAAACCCTTTTCGCCATACCAGGCCTTTTGCAGTACGTCCATTTTTTTCAAATTTATAAGTGCCTATTCGGAATGGAGGAGACGACGAGCTTAGAACATCACGACCGACTCTCGCGATGGGGGGTCGAACCCACACCTCAGAGTAAATTCTGTTGGATGTGCGAAGAAGCTGTTGAGCTTTCGCTTTGGGACCATCATGAAAATGCTGACGGCCATTCGAACCGGTCGAAGCTCCACGAAGGTGAACCTCCGCATCCGCGTTGTGGGATCCCCGCGAGACTGTTGGAAAAAATGTTGGGACCTCGCATCGGGATGCCGATCTCGTGTGAATGAAAATCGGTATCCCGATTGGGTATCTCAACGTTACGTCGGTATCCCGATCTAACCTCCTTGTTCCCGACAGGTCCGTCAGGAGGATACGATTTTCGAAGAAACACAATTAAAACATAAGGTTTATATTTGTATGAAATACATGTTCTGAAAAAAGGTACGTGGGGCTCAGGAGGGTAAGTAATCGGACGCGATGACGTTGGGCGAATCGGTGTTGCGCGCCCTCAGGACACTGGAGAGCGCGGGCGAGGTAGTATTCAAATCCAAAGCGGCGGCTGACGAAGTCCTGGACTCGGTAAAGTCATCATCTAGAACTCTAACGAATGGAGGGCGATACGGTGGAATCACGGACGACCTGGTGCGCGCTTTGCTGTCACGCGCGGTGGCGAGAGCGACGGGAAGCGCTCGAGACGCGTTCCGCATTGTCGTGAACACGGGCGGTAGTTCCGCTCTGAATATACGAGACGTGATGCGCGACATACGCCTCGGTCGGGTGGAAAACCTGTTGGACTCGTTACGGGTGCCCGCCGAAAGCGTTTTCCGCCAACCGCGGTTCGTCGAATACCTAACGCGAACATTACGGACCGCCTATCCGGACTCGGCCATAGAGGATCTGGCGAGACGTTTGCGCGATCTACCCGAAATCCCTCCCGAACTGTTTGAAAAACGTGTGTACGGTACGGCGGACGATATACGCGCATCGCTGATGACCGACGGGCGAACGGCAAGACTGGTAAAAGCTATGGAAAAGACACTGGACAGAGGGCGGCCGATAATCACCAAAGGCCTTTTTTTCGGATTCGCGTTGACGACCGGAGGGTCCGCGGCGATTTTCACCGCCTTGTCCGAAGGCGCGAAGAGAGCCACCGGCTGTTGGCGTGTGTTCCGCGACAGGGAGACGAAAGAAATCAGGTCGTGCCGCGTGAGATACGCGTCCTGTTCGACCGAACTGGAGAGGGCCGGTTCCGCGGTGTACGAGAGCTATTGCGACCGTTATCCGCGCGTAATCAAAGAAACGTCGTGTGCCGACGAGTGGTCGGGACGGACACCGTGTGTCCACTGCGATCCCATGGGCGTCGGTACGGATAAATTAGAAACGAGCGACTACGTCGATCCCACCGACGTTTACGTATGTCGATCGACACCGTCCCTGGGGGAAATGTTGGGTCAAGTGATTCTCGACGCTCCGCACGTTTTAAACGAAACTGCGGGCAATATATTGGAAAAAGCCGAGAATATTTTCACCGGGATTTGGGATATAGCCAAACGTTTCGGCGTGTGGGTCGTACTCGTAGCGGCGGTCCTGTTGTTCGTATCCGTTTGGTTGAGGGAAAGGGCTTTATCCGCCGACAGATACTCGCGAGTTGACGAAAACGATTCAATGGATGCCGAAAGGTCCACAAACGATATCGGAAAAGTCGCCCCCCCCCCCTCAACAATGGCCCAGAAATTCCAAAAAAAAATGTTGGCGGTAAGAGGTGGGAGGAGGGGCAGTGACGGTCGGAGGGAAGGGTGGGGGGCGGTGGGAAAACCCACCAATTACGAGCGGTGAACGAGCAGACGACGTAAGAACGTCGACAGACGGTCGTCCCGGATCGATCGAGATACACTATACTTCTTTATCAATCCCGTTGTCAGGCTCGCCGAGAGGATGTCTGAGGTGGACGAAGCCGAATCACCCGCACGGGACTGTGACACTGGAAATGAGCGCACCGCATCTCGTGCCGCCGATGACTACGTGAAGCGGTTCAACGAGTTCGTCGACGGGGGGGATACCCGCGTGACGACCGGACCCGCAAGAAAACGACCGTCGGAAGAAAATACGCCCGGAGGATCGGATAACGGCAGTAAAAAAATGAAGGTACCGAGTTTTTTACCCCCCGAAATTCAAAATCCCGATAATAAACTGAATGAAAGCATAAGAAATGCCAAAGAAAAGGATATAAATTCTTTTTTGGACTCCTGTTCCAAATACGCAGAAGACACTGTTGAAAATCAAGTCGACGGCGACGCCGATTATGTGACCTACGACGACGACGACAACGGATTTGAAGATTTTTCCGATCCGACGGTGAAGCCCACGTTAACAACTTTCTGGTGCGGCGGCGAACAGATAACCATGAACGACGGTGAGGATGGCCTCAGCACTAATTTCGACGTGAGATGCGTTTTTTCCAATATATTGAAAACCCTGCGTCTATTCTCCCAGTGTAAATCTAAAAGTGTAACCACGGGAAAAGCGCTGATCCGATTGCGGAACGACATACGCCTCTTGGACTCCGCGTCGAACCCGAAGGAGCTTTTCAATAAAATCATATCTACGGTGAAAACTTTCATGGTGTCCCTAGACAGTACTGCGAGCAACGCGACCCTGCATGTCGTAAACCACTTGTCTCCGGTGAGCTGTTGTCTGTCGAGAGAAAACCTGACCAAGTCGTGCAAGTTCAATTCCTTCGGATCGGTCAACAACTACGGATTCATGGAATGCAACATCAACATTCCTATAAAACTCGTATTCCTCGGGTGCCTCAAGACCAAACACTACACGGATTCGGCAACCGAGAACACCACCGTTTACAATGTGGATCTGAACATATTTTTTGGAACTTATTTCTACGAGTGTCTCAACAATATCTACAAGGTGTGCTTTGAAAAACTCTGCAAAGAAGTGAAACTCCGCCAAGAGAGAAATAAACTCGCACACGCGATGTCGGTATCGCGAGCGAGAGCCGGTGGGATGTCTTCTTCTTCGTTGATGCACTTCACCCCGGTGGGCGGAGGAACGTCGTACGGCTACGGCGCTCCCGGCAATTCCAACGAGACGGCGGACGGATTTATAAAGAATTTACCACAGCTGACACGCCGTTCCGCCATCAGAATTGTCGGCACTTATGGGAAGGTGAGTTCCGAAAATCGACTGCGTTACACCAGCTACGATTCCAAACGTTGGACTGTGACGGAAATAGAACCGGAAGAAGGAGTCGACGCGATTTTCATCTCCTCTTACATCAGATTCCGAATCGACAGAGAAGGCAGTGTTCACATGGCTGTTTACACGCGCAACGCTTTGAAATTGGAAGACAACACCGATGATACTGCTTTCTGAGCTCCTCGGGCCCTCTTTCTGTACATGTATTTCATACAAATACAAAACTTGTGTTTTTAAACGTGTAAACTTTTTATCCTTTTTTCAACCATAGTGTTGAGAATCACATCCTCCTACCAAGAAATGTGGAAATTGTGAGGATAAGGAAAAAACCAATTTATTTTGTCAAAGTTTCTTCATTTATTCCACCAAACACACATAAATTAACATAATCGCACCACCACAGTAGTTAATAAATTAAAATAAATATTAAAAAATGACTAGTGCACACATGAAATACTGATCCCTGATTGACTTTGGTCTACAATTAGTAACTACAACGCTATTTTATGAAAATCTTTTTTTTTTTTGTACGGAAAGACTACTAGTTGTACACTATGTGACTGGCCAGGTGTACCTCGATGGATATCGGACAGACTAAACACTGATTATCGTTTACAAAAGGTTGTTTCAAAACTATCAGCGTAGGATTTCTGGGCTTAACAGTCGATGATTCACCTGGGCGGGCGAAGGGTTTGCGCTGCGACGTTCTCGGGTCCGGCTGATCCGCAGGCTGGTTTTCTCGGGGCGCGCGCTCCGAGCATGTCGTCCTGTTACTCGGTCCTCCTGCTCCAGCACCGCCGGGGTTGGCCAATTTTCTTTTCTTCAGAGGTTTATCCGACTTGTTCGGGACTCGTTCTGCCGGCGCGGCGGTAGTCTCGGCGGGCCGTTTCACCGCGCCGTCGGTCTGCCGAGTGCGACGAGCGGGTTCGCATAGAACATCGTGGTTGGCGAAAAGTGCGGTATGCAGAGTCGAGATGAATACGATGTTTTCGCAGCCGTAGAATCTCTTCAGAGCAAACATCGTATGGTCCGTGAACAGGTCGCCGACCAGCGCTTCGTACGAAGGGATGTACACTAGTTTTTCTTTATCATGGTTCCATATTTTATCTACAACCAATACGTTTGACAGACCGCTGTTTCCCAGCGGTATCGGCGGTAATAATTCGAAAGTGAATTCGGCGAGTATGGCGAAACATTTCATGTAGCTTTTGATCAGGTCGAACGTATCGTATATCGTGTTGTCGTCTTCTCCTTCTCGTGCGGCCTGTATCCTTTCCCAATGCAACTCTACGAGCTGGACTTTTTTGTAAAAATAATATTTCTTCTTTTGTGGTAACTTGCAACAGAATATTTCCAGAGCGTCTCTGCCACGAGACGGCCCACTTCTATCGAAACGCTTGGCTCTCATGTACGCCAGGAATCCTCTACGTAGCAGGTTCAACGTTTTAAACTCAGCCGACGTTGCGGCAGGCCGTTCGGCCTGCAACATCTTCTCCTTCGCCTCGGGTATGAGGATGGACGTGTCTTCGATGTCGCTGTTCACCAGTAGCACTGAATCGCACAGATCTAAGATCTTCCGCTGTAATCCTCCGGCCGGCTCAGGTGGTTCCGCCGTGCGCACAACAGGGTTCGGTGGCGGGGTGTCGTTCTTCTTTCCTCCGATCACCGTGGCGGCGGACGTGACGTTGGCGGACGTGACGGCGGCGTCTCTCACCGGCGGCGACGATAACGGGAAAACCCCGGTTCCGGTAACTGGTGCGGTGACACGAGACGTATGCTGTATGATCCCGGTGGTGATCGATAGGTCGTGCGGCGACGCCGTCGTAACTTCCGAGCTATTCGTGTACGACAATCGAAATCCGTCCATGTCTTTCGACATGTCAATGATGGATGGACGGCAAAAAGAAAACTGGGATACGCGGTAAAGTATTTTCTATTCCACACGGGTTGCACGATTCGCCTCGGAACACGTCTACTGTACGAATGAAGTGGAGAACACCGGTGAACGGAATTCCGCGGTGTTGGCAATAACGATGGAAGTACGGAGGGAGGGGGGGGGGTCGAACGCGATACGAATAGAACGGAGATTTTGCTTACTCACGTCCTGTACCGAGTATCGCTGATTCTTTGAATCGCTGAGTCACATCCGATTGTGACTGGTTTTCACACTCGTGTTTCTCATTTTTGTCCTCTCTCTCTCTCTCTCTCTCTCTCTTTCTCTCTAACCTCCTGAGTCCCATGTACCTTTTTTCGGAACATTTATTTCATAAAAATATAAACCTTATATTTTAATTGTGTTTATTTTTTTAATACCCTCTACAAATCGTGGGTTTGTTTTAATGTTTGTCGACGTTCGATCGTGAACAGTATTGAACGGAGCGAATCGAATGCAAACCAGGCCATTCATTTCTGTCCGTCCGACTGAAGGAAACACTATGGTGTCGACGATCGGAGCGCACGTCGGTTTTGACCCGCGTTTCACGGACAGACCGTTCGTCGTGGGAAACCGGTCCGGCGTCACGGTTCCGACGAACGGGTTCAGGGGTGTCGGTGACAGCTACAGCGTGTGCGACGCGTGGGACAGGGATGACATGAACAGATATGCGATCACGCCGGCCGAAATGCTAAAACTGAGATCATGCTTTGACCGCATAAACAGGTGTTCGAAAACCCAAGATCAGAACTGTCCGCCCGACGTCCGTGCTAAACGCAAATATCTACGCAATCGATTCAACAGCGCTTACATGAAGCTCAAACAGCTGGTGATACGCACGCGTTACAGGTACAACATGCGGAGGTACATCAATACGGCGCCCGTCACCCAGTGCACGCACCACTACGATACCGTACTGCGTCGCCTGTGTCGTCTGGACGGGATGGGACCGCGCGAGCTGCAGAGAAAAAAGGTTTTCATCCGGAGGGACAACAGGCTACACTGGAATAACGGCGGTGGTGGTGGCGGACAGAAACGCCAAACGCGGAAGAACAAACCGAAGCCGGTGAAATGCACGACCGACGCCGTACTGCAGCGCCTGTGGAAATCCATGAACGAAACCGAATTGGTCAACAAGAGTATCAAAGATCAAACGCAGGGGGGGAAGAGCTTTCTGAAACAGGTGGTCATACCGGGGAAAATGTTGAACTGCATGTACGGCAAAGTGCTGCCCGACCCCACGTTACGGCCGGACGAGATCGGGTTGCCGGCGCACGTGATGGAGGGTGTATTTAGAAATGTGAACATGAACAAGATCGCGGCCATCGTGAAACGAGACCCGGTCTTCTCTTCCGACGCGATTACGACTTTTACGAAAGTGAAAAAGAACGGATACCCCTACATAACGTTGCCTTCCGAGATAATCACTAACAAACAATTGGATTTCGACGGCGACAACGTATCCGTTGTAACCGTGAACAGCGGCAGGTGTTTCATCGAAACGCTGATGCGTCTGTCGCCCAAGATAGCGATGTACTGCTACTTCTATCGTACACGCTTGACGTTCAGCCAGACCAACCCGTTTAGGATATCCGGTCTGCTGAAACACCTACGGGAGGATTCCGACGGCGGCAAGGCCGACTATTCGAAACGGGTGAAGGATCTGTTCGGCAACACGTTCGCCTACTGTCACACCGAAGAACACGGGGGTTCGGCATTTCGTTTGAACGGACAGCTGAACGAAACTCTGGTATCGCTCTCGCAGCTATACGGACCGCACGTCCCTTACGGGTTCGTGATGCTGGTGCGCCACCTGTCGTTCGACGGTTACAACCGCGGACGTATCTATCCCGTCGGACCGGACGCCAGGCGCCAGGCGATGCACGTCGCACTCTCCGGCAGCAAGGGCACGCCGGACGGCGTCACGAACATGTTCAACACCACCACGGATCAGGACACCGTCATGACGGAAACGCTGGACTACGCCAAAACGTTCATCGAAGTGAAATCGTTGATAAGAAAACAGGGGCACAACGCGAAGAAGATGGATTCGGCGTTTCAAAATGTCATCGTAAACCACGATTACAGGCTGACGATGAAGGTCAACAATATCGTATACGATCTGGGACACATCATCAATTACGTCCAGAGGGAATGGGTGATGACGGATCTGACGGTGAAATGTCTCTTGGACGACGTCGCGGACGACGGTCCCATGTTACGTAGCTGGGGTGAGGGTTTGGGTAAATGAGTAAAATTCATTGATAACTGGAAAATTTCTTTTTATTCTTTTCCCACTTTCCCAGCCGAGAAAAGCCGTTTTACCAATTTCGTGACAAGTTGGATCGGCCGCTGCGTTCGACGCCGTTCGCGGTAGTCTGCGACATCGGTTTGAAAACAGGATCCCCGCTGCAGTACTTCATGCTGAAGAGGCGATCGCCGATACGCTTGTGTATTTCTTTCAGCGGCGCCGAATCCCTCTGTACGTGGATCTCTATCGGTGTTGCGGACATCGGTGTCGCCGCCGACGATGTGGACGCCGCTTGAGAGATCGCAGTGTCGATTCTATCGATATTATCTAGAGCTCTATCCCAGATTCCCACTAACATCGGTGAATACATGGTAAGCACGACGTCCGAAATCGCACGCTCGTCCGCGTATCTGACATAGTTGGCAGGCAAGAACAAGGGCAGGAGGACCAATCCGTTTTTCAATAGAAACGATTCCGCGTCGGCGTTCGTGAATTCGTGTCGTTCGGAAAACATGTAGATAGCCTTGACGCTCGCATTCCTCATATCCGGCGTGTCGTACAGGTTCTTGAGGAACGGATGCGTGTCGAATATTTCCTGTCCTAAATAGGCCGTCACGCAGGGCACGTAGCAATCTCGCAACAAGTATTTCACGTCTAGACTCATCGCCCCTTGCGTCGGCTTCCGTCCGGCTGCGAAGCGATGAGCGGTGTGAGCCTTGCGGAAGTCGTGAAGGCTGTCAGGTGGGACGACGGCGGTCCGAGGTCGTCGACGAGATCCGCAAACGGTGAGGCGGACGTTCATGACGTCGGTCCCGTCCGTCCGACGACGGCCCGAATTGTGACGCCACCTCGTGTGGATCGGCTGAAACGGGCTTTCCTGTCGGATCTACCGGTCTTCCTGGAAGGTAAAAGCATAGCGGAGAGTTTCGGAAACCTGCACGGCAGGAGGAACGATAACTCGCGACGCGACGGATCGCGCGTCGTCGTACCGGATCGACCGCGACCGGACGCGAGCGGTAATGTCGGAATCGACGTCACCCACGACGATTTTTATTCGCGAACGTCGCGTGTGGCCGACATAACGGAAGTCCCGCACGAAACCGTATTCCACAGATACGGTGACCAACCGACGTTGAGCGCGTCCGAAAAGGTGGTGCGTTCGCATCTCCGCTACCTAACGGATTTCGAACCGTTCAGAAGGGGTTCGTTCTCGCGATCGGTCCTGTATGAATTTCTGTTCTTCATGATAGTCGAAAGGGGGAGACGCGAAAGCTATACTAAACGCGTTATACGATCCATAATGGCGTATCTGAAAGCCGGCGGCGCTTCGGCGATGGGCGACCTGTCGGAAGAATGTAGAAAGTACATAGACAACTTCAGCGGTCTCGGCGGCGTGAGGTTTTCGACGTTCTACAGGCGTATGGACGCCATCACCAACGCGCTCGGTGACGATCGTACGAAGCGATTGCTGTCCGCGGCACGCTGCAAAAGGTCGTTGGTATTCAACGACGACGAGGAGTCTCGTATCCTCCGTTGTTGTGTTGATAATTTGAAGTCCGGCATACGGAAATACGTCTTCGACAGCGGATCGCACGACCGGGAGAACGGGAAACAATTGTGGTCCCACACCGGTGGAGACGTCCGGCGTCACGCGACGACGGAAGAAAGGGACCGACCGATCGATACGAGAGTGGAAATCACCACAGACGTCGCGGCGGCCCACACGACGCCTGGCCGCGTCAATTATGAGAGGACGATATTCGAATTTTCGTTCGCGTACATACTCGGTTTCCTCAGCGGCGCCCGTATCAAATCGACGGTGTTGAAGTTCTCGGTGGACGACGTGAGAACACTACTGGCCGGCGGTCGTCTGGAGGTTCTGACGAAAGGCGTGTTCGTAAACGTGTTCCTACCGGCGTCGGTCCTGTCGAGGGAGGCCGACCTCTACGGTCGGATCATCGCGTTACGAACGACCAGTCCGTTGTACAAAAATGGAGAATGCGAGCGAACCAATCGCGGGCATAAGAGAAAATCGCAGAACGCCGGCGGCGGTGACGATCACGGCAGCAGCAGCAGCGGCAGCGGCGGCAGTGGCACCGACGAGGAAAGTGACAACGGGTGGCTGTCACGAGAGGACGGCGGTGCCGATAGTTCGAAATGCGGTGGGAACATCAGATTCTTCACACGCTCGTCGCGACAGCTCGAACTCATGTTGGATCGCGTGTATCGGAGTCTGTTCAGCAACAGAAACAGAACCAAAGGCATCAGATGGCATTCGCAACGGCGTAAATACCTCGGCACCATAAACTCCAAATACGGAGCTACGACCGCCAGCGAATCGGTGGGACACCGCGACTTGAACACCACGATGGCGTACATAAACAATTCGTTACACATGGACGACGTGCGCGCCAGGGCTGGAGAAGCGATAACCGAACGTTACGACGTGATTCTAACATCGCGCGGTGAAAACCGGTAAAGAAAATTAACAACAGCAACAACAACAAAAAATGTGCGGAAACGCAAAACTGCTACTCGTCCCGGAAGTATGCGTACAAACGGTTGGTGTGTACGGAATCTATTTCGAGTATACCCGGTACGTCGTTCTTCAGAACGTCCGAGGCCGTCTCCAACAGATCGGCCCAATCGGTGTTATCGCGGTCGTCGCGTATCCTCGAACGTACGGGTGACACGCAGACTCGTTTTTCTATCGCGTCCAACAGCATTACCGCGTTCCTCTTCGTATCGCAGAATACCACGTGTCTGGAGTCCACTCCGACTCTGTACACCCCCGGCTTTTCCACCGTGACGCGTGGTGTTATTTTACGACTTTCGAACGATTTCGGCAGTGGAAACTGTGTGCTACCCCTGGGTCGGTACAACATGGTGATCGAACCCGGCAGACCGGGGCCGACGTCCGAACTGCGGCCGAAGGGCTTCAGCGACAGCGAGACGTTCGTCAACTCCTCCGCCGAATATTTGGATTTGCTTTTTACCCGCTTTTCGACGCCGCGTTTCACCGCCACGGTGACGGAATCGCCGTTATAGTTTTTACAGTCGACGGTCTTGACGAACAGCCGGACCGAACAGTATTTAAAGTCGAACCGACCGTTTACGTCGCGACCGAACTCCGAGCTATCCGGTTTCGGTTCGGAACACCCGGTGTAGCAGCTCAACATGACCGGTTCACCGTCGATACCGTCGACGTTACACCGCGAAATACTGAAGTACGTCGTGAACGTGTAGTTCGGAGTAGCCACGGTGCACCGGCTGTACCGGACGTCCATATTTGTCTCGCGCACGTACGTGTATACGGCGCCGATGTTGTTCTCTTCGAAAGCCACCAGCGCGCACGAAGCCTCGGTCGGCGTGTAATCGGTCGTGTTCCGCCGCTTGATCGGATTCAATAGCATACCCGCACTCCTGCCGGTATCCACGACGCACGGTTCCAAATGCGAGCCGCACGGTATGTCGATCAATTTATTTTTTTCAGCTCGGAACAGCGGCCTCTGTCCCATCAGCCAGGCCGGCATCAGGTCCCTGTTCGATTTTTCCACTTCGCCGTACGCGAGGTCGCTCAGCTGTCCTATCGCGTGGAAGGTGAACGCGCTACTCTGCACGAAAAGTATGCGCGCCCCGTCCGCTACATATACACGACCGTACGGTAGCACGGACGTGTCGTACCTGAATTTCGATAACCCGTGAGCGGCGAACAGGGCCGAACCGTTGGAAAACTTGAACCCGCCGGATCGCGAATGGAGGTTGAAATAGAACAGAGCGTCGTCGCTCATCGGTTCCACAGCTCGCAACAGCACGGCCAGTTTGTCGTCGTCCAGCTGTTTCTCGCGCACGAGTAGTTGCAGGGAGGGCAGTTGTTCGCAGTACGACCGTATGTACGCGTACATGCGCAATCTGCGGTGGGCGAAAAACGTCCTGTCCCCGTAGATACCGTCGTAGCTCGTGCCACCTCTACCCGCTCCGCTGGGCACTATCTCGTTGGATTCCAACTTTCGCTTTTCGTCTTCGCCGGTCGACGGGATCTCGGACCTACCGATTTCGTCGATCAACAGTTTGAAAGTGTCATAACGGTTGGACGGATCGGTCAGGATTTCGTCCAGGGTCTCCGTGTAGTCCGGCAACAGCCCGTTTACCGGATCGAACGGGAACGCATCTCTTGCCGTCAGTCTGGCGCACGCCTTTTCCAACAGACACGCGTACAGGAACGCCGCGCCTATGTAAACGCGGTTGGAACCGTACCGTTCGTAGCCCAGCGATTCCGTGAAGTTCTTGCATATGTTCTTCAGCCCGTCGACGACGAATTTCGTTCCCACCCGCGGATCGTCCGAATAATACGGACGGGCGTTCGGCGTCCGATCGACCGACGAACACAGCGTCACGTGAGCGTTGACGATCGCGTACGTCATGCGGCCCGAGAATATGAACCAGTCGTAACCGAACGGAACCACCCTGTCGGCGATCGGTGTTTTCGGCATGTATTCGCGCAACAGAAGTCGGTACGCTTCGAGGAACACATCTCTGTGAACATCGAAACGACCGACGTCCCAACCGCGGATCGTCGTTTCGATATTACGGTCCGACGACGCGCGCACCAGTCTCTTAGACGACGGTGTTTCGGCGTACACGAGATTCGTGAGGGCCACGAACGATTTTAAAACGTGGTAGATATTCTGTTCGCTCACCGGATGTGAGTCGGCGTTCAGAAAACCGTCTATACGCTCGAGACACTTTCTCAACGGCCGCTCAGCCACCGGCGGCGGGGTCCACTTCAAAGCGGTGTCCATGCGTTTCTCGTTGAACGAGTCGAAAACGCGATGCCATTCTAAATCGTTACTGCCGATCGCGTGGTTCGGTTCGGGTTCTGAGGGATTCGTCACCGCTTCATACGGGGGTGGCGGTACGTCGTAACCCACCCGGTTGGCGTGACCGGCACTGAGGATCGCATTCAACGGCGGAGCGGACGGTATCACATCCGCGAGAGATTTTACCTTTTCACCGCCGTCCACGATACTATCGGTCGTCGTCTCGGTCGACTGGGGTCCACCGGTGGTCTTGTGGACCGTGGGGGGAGTGGACGGACCAGACGACTTTTCAACATAAGTCGTGCCGTAATTTCCGTCTGTCGGTAGACCCGATGGATTCAGCGATGGAGTTTGTTCAGCAATTAAACACCGATATTGCTGCCGCGTTTCCTTGACACGCAGTTCCTGTAAAACCCGCTCTCTGATGCTATGCTCGAGTCCCTTGTAAATATAATACGAAACAAAAAGTATAACGACTATCGATATAGTGAAGTAGAGAGGTCGACACGAATTTCGATCCAAAATACGGATTACGCGATTGTTGTCCATCGTTCAAACTTATCATCCTGAATCTTATGTACCTTTTTTCGGAACATGTATTTCATACAAATATAAACCTTATGTTTCTACTCGTGTTTCTTTTTTTTAATGGTTTTATGTTCGTCGACGTCCAATCTTGGACAGTACCAATGAATATATAAATTGTGTAACACGCATGAAACCGATTTCATAATAGTTTGTCCGAGCTGCGGTGGTGGCGATCATCAACGATCCAGTTCGAAACACTTTCCCGCCAAACGATCACCCAACACACGTTGCTCGACGTGCGTTTCTCAACGCCAGTAAAATGAGACTAACCTAACGACATTTGAGCTTTAATCTTCAATGCCTGACAGTTGCCCGCTGTACTTTATCTTTACAATAAAATTTTTATAAAGCGTTTTGAGATTCAACTATGGAAGGATTTGATGTTGAAGCGCTCATAGAGCTAGTAAAATTAAGACCAATTCTCTGGGATTCTTCCCATAAGGATTATAAAAATATAAACAAGAAAAAAGACACGTGGGTTGACGTGTACACAGCTTTGTATCCTGAATTTGAGGGAAAACAAGACTCAGATAAGATCAATATTGGTAAGTTTACCTTTCGTTGTTATTTTCTTATTTTTTGTTTGATATAATCATTGAGTATTTGGTATGAGTAAAGCGACAGCATCAAATAAAACCCCTAAGTCCTGCTTGTCAGGCAGGAGAATAAAAATTTCAACCTTATAGCTGAAAATTAACTATACTTTTTTAGGAAAATACATCCAGACTAAATGGAAGAGCCTCAGAGACCGTTACATCCGATACACGCGTAGAACAAAAAGTTTGAAGCCCGGATCTGATGTAAAACCTAAGACAATCTATATTTATGCTAAACATTTGGAATTCCTAAAGCAAAGCACAACAGACTCTCAGCACAATATTGAATATGGAAATAAAATTATTCTAAATCATCCAGACATTGAAAAGGAAACACAATGGACAGGAATGCAATCCATTGAAGATGACGATCTGGCGTTCTGTACATCATTGGTCCCTTATATGAAAGGTATGGATGTCAGTAAGAAATTACAATTCCGATTTGATGTACTGAAACTTTTGATTGCATACAATGAAAACAGTTTAACAAACCCTCATCAAGAAAATGGGCATCAACGACCATACTCAAATCAACCACATATTAGTCTTCAAGGTTATCAAGAGAATCATCAGTCTCACCCACGAATTGCTTCAATACCTCAGCATAACACTAACATGGTATCGACTACTCCTCCAAATAATAATGAAAACCAAAGACCAATAGATTGTTTTCTTTCACCAGATCACGATGAAACACGCGACTCATTGTTATCTCCAGATGAGTAATTCCTTGCGTTCCTATATTATGTAGTAATAATAATAGTATAGCAAATGAAATGCAATTTGTGTTTTTATTTATTATCCTCTTGTTCCTGACACGTTCGTTTTGTAAAAACGTTTTAGCATGGCGACGCGCTGGGGACGCGCGCGTCTCCAGCGCGTCATCACCGTATACCTAATGCATTGGCGAGGGCGACGCGCTGGGGACGCGCGCGTCTTTCGGCCTATACCTTATGCATTGGCCGGAACGCGCGCGTCGTCACGCGTCGTCGCGCGTCGTCACACCAACATGCATCGGGAGACATCGAGTGTACACTCCGGCCGGGCCTCGGCAAAACTTTCGTTTCGCGAAAACGTTTTTGCACGACGACGCGCTGGGGACGCGCGCGTCTCCGGCGCGTCGTCCCCGTATACCTAATGCATTGGCGAGAGCGACGCGCTGGGGACGCGCGCGTCTTTCGGCCTATACCTTATGCATTGGCCGGAACGCGCGCGTCGTCACGCGTCGTCGCACGTCGTCACACCAACATGCATCGGGAGACATCGAGTGTACACTCCGGCTGGGCCTCGGCAAAACTTTCGTTTCGCGAAAACGTTTTTGCACGACGACGCGCTGGGGACGCGCGCGTCTCCGGCGCGTCGTCCCCGTATACCTAATGCATTGGCGAGAGCGACGCGCTGGGGACGCGCGCGTCTCCAGCGCGTCTTTCGGCCTATAGCTTATGCATTGGCCGGAACGCGCGCGTCGTCACGCGTCGTCGCGCGTCGTCACACCAACATGCATCGGGAGACATCGAGTGTACACTCCGGCCGGGCCTCGGCAAAACTTTCGTTTCGCGAAAACGTTTTTGCACGACGACGCGCTGGGGACGCGCGCGTCTCCGGCGCGTCGTCCCCGTATACCTAATGCATTGGCGAGAGCGACGCGCTGGGGACGCGCGCGTCTTTCGGCCTATACCTTATGCATTGGCCGGAACGCGCGCGTCGTCACGCGTCGTCGCACGTCGTCACACCAACATGCATCCCTAATGCATTGGCGAGAGCGACGCGCTGGGGACGCGCGCGTCTCCAGCGCGTCTTTCGGCCTATAGCTTATGCATTGGCCGGAACGCGCGCGTCGTCTCGCGTCGTCACGCGTCGTCAACACCAACATGCATCGGAAGACATCGAGTGTACACTCCGGCCGGGCCTCGGCAAAACTTTCGTTTCGCGAAAACGTTTTTGCACGACGACGCGCTGGGGACGCGCGCGTCTCCGGCGCGTCGTCCCCGTATACCTAATGCATTGGCGAGAGCGACGCGCTGGGGACGCGCGCGTCTTTCGGCCTATACCTTATGCATTGGCCGGAACGCGCGCGTCGTCACGCGTCGTCGCACGTCGTCACACCAACATGCATCGGGAGACATCGAGTGTACACTCCGGCTGGGCCTCGGCAAAACTTTCGTTTCGCGAAAACACGTTTTTGCACGACGACGCGTTGGGGACGCGCGCGTCTCCGGCGCGTCGTCCCCGTATACCTAATGCATTGGCGAGAGCGACGCGCTGGGGACGCGCGCGTCTCCAGCGCGTCTTTCGGCCTATAGCTTATGCATTGGCCGGAACGCGCGCGTCGTCTCGCGTCGTCACGCGTCGTCAACACCAACATGCATCGGAAGACATCGAGTGTACACTCCGGCCGGGCCTCGGCAAAACTTTCCTTTCGCGAAAACGTTTTTTGTCGCCGCCATCGTATATATTCGTATTATATACTATTTATATATACACCCCCCAAAAATCATTTGCTCCGCACCGGCCCCCCTCTTGTTGCTCCTTCTTGAAGGAGCCAGTATTATGGGTAAGGAGCAAATGAGTCGCGCGCGAACGGTACGCTATATTTATGTGAAAACGGAGGTCACGTGATCAGTTTCTTGCGCTCCCATTGGTCCGCGGTTTTGGCGGGAAAATCCCTGCAATCCCATTGGTCGGAGGAGCGGTGGTGGGGGAAGCCACGCCCCAAAAGTGGTGGGGGAAACGCTCAGTTCAGCGGTGCTCGGCCACGGAGCAGGTCACAAATAATAAAAATTAGTATTTTTGCAAACTTGTCTACACATGAAGCTATGCTGAAAGAAACAGACAAATCGGTAAAACAACTTGTGGCCCAGGAGACATCGAGTGTACACTCCGGCTGGGCCTTGGCAAAACTTTCATTTTGCAAAAACTTTTTAGCAATACGACGCGCGAGGGACACGTTGTCGATACCAACAAGCATCGGGAGACAACAAGTGTACACTCCGGCCGGGCCTCGGCAAAACTTTCGTTTCGTAAAACGTTTTAGCACAACGATGCGTGAGGGGCACGCGCGCCCAACACCATTGAGCATCGGGAGACATCGAGTGTACACTCCGGCCGGGCCTCGGCAAAACTTTCGTTTTGCGAAAACGTTTTTTGTTGCCGCCATCGTATGTATTTGTATTATATACTATTTATATATACACCCCCCAAAAATCATTTGCTCCGCACCGGCCCCCCTCTTGTTGCTCCTTCTTGAAGGAGCCAGTATTATGGGTAAGGAGCAAATGAGTCGCGCGCGAACGGTACGCTGTATTTATGCGAAAACGGAGGTCACGTGATCGGTTTCCTGCCCTCCTATTGGTCGGAGGTTTTGGCGGGAAAATCCCTGCAATCCCATTGGTCGGAGGAGCGGTGGTGGGGGAAGCCACGCCCCAAAAGTGGTGGGGGAAACGCTCAGTTCAGCGGTGCTCGGCCACGGAGCAGGTCACAAATAATAAAAATTAGTATTTTTGCAATTTGTCTACAAACGAAGCAATGCTGAAAGAAACAGACAAATCGGTAAAACCTCTTGTGGCCCTATCGCATGGTTGGTCGTATTCGAATTCGCATGTACATACTGTCCGTGTAATTCTGTTATTCCCGAATGCGTAGTTTGAAGTCGGTTCGCCCCCCGCGCCACATGACATCGAGGCAATATGTTGCCGAGCACCTGTTTATACGCGGACGGCCGGTTCGTCGATCCGTCCACTTCCCAATACCAATTGCCTTTGATGAAATACAATTTGTCAGAACGACTGAATACCGCGTCGTAGCCTCTGTCCAACATACCCGGCCAACGCTTGTTTATGTGACCCATGTAATGAGCACTCATCCGCACTAGATCCAATTGCCAATAGTACCGTCCGGTGAACATGTACGTCCCGTAAGTGCGCCAACTGAATATCGCGTCCACCGGTTCGCCGACGAACACGCCCAGATCGAAACGGACGGACACGCGTCTCTGGAGAATGGCGCGAGTCGCCGAGGTCGTTTTATAGACGAACAACTCGCTATCGATAACGATGAGTATCGCACCGTTACGATTGTCATAATGGAAAGCCCGCGCGGGTTCGTCTTTCGGAATTTGTTCAAAGTGTACGGCTAGCGATACTTCTCCACCGTGACGACGCCCTCCGTACCAACGTCTCACTCTCCCGTTTTTCACCACGAAAATCTCGTTGCCGAAATATGTCATGTCGTCGTACGGTCCGTACCAGTTATCGCATCCGTCTCTATCCGTCACTGCCACGTTTTTCGTGTCGACCGACTGTTCGCCGTTGTTGAAATCGTATTGGTCGGCGTAGAGTTCGTAAAAGGCGAGCGTGTCCTCGGAAGGTAGACGCGGCGTATCCGCGCTCACCGAACGCACCGAATACCACGGGAACATTATGGAAGACGGGTTGTCGTTGTGTCTCAATCCGACGGCGTGACCGATCTCGTGGAGAGCCACGTGAAACAGGCTGGCGGTCTTTCCATCGTCGTCGTCGTCGCGTTTCTTACCGGCGGACCACGTTTCGTCCGAGTCGAAGTGTATATCACCGTCGTTCGCGCCGTATTCGTCGTCGTCGTTGTCGTCCGGATAAAAAGCGTGTGCTAGCACCCCTCCGCTGCCGTCAAAACTGTAACCGCAGCCGTGGTCGGACCGGACGAACGACACGCGTATAACACCGGTGTCACCGTCGTCGTCGTCGTTGCCCGCCTGCACAAACGAGGCTCCCGTGCCGTTCGCCCAAGTATCGAAAGCCTTCCGCAGATCGGACATCGCGTACGGCGCGCTGAACCAGGACAGCCTGTACAAATCGACGGACCGGAGCGCGTCGTACTGCCAGATTATGCGTTTCATGTTCTTCCACCTTCGCTTGTGCCCGGATCTCCGTGGCCGCCGATTCTCCCGCACCGCCGAGGGGCTCCATTCGATGTCCGGTAAACCGCAACGGCGGGATCGCACGAGTCGCATGGTGGGTTCATCGAAAGAGCCGGTGACGTTTAGATTGGCGTAAGCCTGGAATCTAGAAACGGCCTCTCTCGTGGTTTCCTTCGACAGAAGTGTATTGGCAGCGACGCGGACCGCCCCGCCATCGTTCGTGCGGTCCACCAGATAGCCGTAAGCGCGCAGAAATTCGACAATTTCACTTTTCACCGTAGCGTCGGTCGCGTCGGCGTGGAAAAGCGGGGCCGCCACGCCGGTGTGCACGTACACGACGGCCCAACAAGTTATTATTAAGGGTGTCAACGCGGTCGCCATTGGGAAAACATTCGTATTATACTTATAAAAAAAATCAATATTCCACCATTCGGGGGGCGCGGGCGCGAATACGACGGCGACGAATCGCGAATCATGTCTGTATCTCTGGACACCGACACGCTACTACTCCCGATGACGGCGGAGAGTGCCACAGGCCGACCGTTGATGAAAATCGATGTGGTGAAACACGGCGACTCCAGTCGTGGTTTCCGTTTGTTCGACAATGCCGTGTTCGTCGTGCGCGACGTGGCGTCGGAAGAATTGTTCATGGAACGAGTCCGCATAGCGTACCGCGTATTCGAGACGATCGTCGAACCGCACGTGGACGGCTCGATGTTTCTGTTGGCCAACAAATTAGTGCTGGCCACGAGAATGTGTATCTCCAGGTATTTCAACGCGCAATCGCTGGCACGCACCGACAGGCCGTTCATCGTGAAAGCCGAATACAGAGATTGTCCGTCACTTTTTTGCGGGTGTTCGGATTTTCTCAGAGCCTACCTTTACACGCGAACGACCGGCGATCCTTTCGTCGATGACGATGACGACGGCGCGATGGATAACAGCGCTTTCGCGTCCGGCGGTGGAAACGGCGGAGACCGAGACCGACCTCCGCTCTCCGACAGGGCGATGCAAATGGAAGCGTGCCGAATCCAATGGCAGTTGGGCGCCTTGCAGGCCAGGTTGATGGTGGAAGGCGGTCCCGCGGCGGACGCGTTTATCATGAATCCGGACGCTGTGGGTGGACCCGGACTTTACGGCGGCGGCGGCGGCGGCGGTGGCGTATCGCAAGGTGAACCGCGAAAGCCGGAAGCGGTGCTGTACGTTCTGGCCGACACCACGTCGATCGCCGAGTTCCTCTGCTACATGTTTTACATGACGCCGGTCGATATCCGGAGGCGGTACGAAGTAAAAACGGGATGCGCCGCGCCGTCGGTGAGCTCTACCGCCGCTGAGAGGCTCACGCGACAGGCGAGAACTTGTTGTTACGAAGAGTCCGCCAGACACAATTCGTCCGATACCGTCCGCAGAGCCATACGGGAATTCCTGCGCAAGAAACACGAGTCGAAGGAGATCAGACGCGACGAGATGCGCGACACCGCTTCGCTGGCCGGTGTCGATCCCGCGTTCGCGGATCTTCTGCAGAAGGAGACCCGAGACGCCGTTGAATCCCGTCTGCGCGAGCGGAACGGCACGCTCGTGAAGAATTTCCTTCTCCTACTTTTCGACAAAGCGCTGTCCTCCATCATCGATAACGGGTTCGACAACGCCAACAAAAGGCGCAGATACGGGACGAACGCAAAGAGCATCGGCGGCGCCACCGTTTACACGGGAATACTGGACACGGTGGGAAAAGTCACCGTCGGATACAAAGAGGGCGCATCCCTGTTGCGGGAGACCAGGCCCGCCGGGGTCAACACGCCGAAAAACGTGCGGAAAAACGTGGCCGAGACCTATTTGAATTTCAGATTTCCTGTGAGCCAGATTTCTACCGATCTGCTCGGACCGGCGGGCGGCCGAGTCGCGAACGGAAGTGGAACGGACGACGGACGAGAAACTTCTCTCGGGTGAAAAGAAAACGACGGTGAGTCATTCCCTTATGAAAAAAAAAACTACGGCGAGTCATTCGGCAACTCCTCCCACTGCGAGCGAGGTGCATTCGGGGAAACGGGAACACGAGAGACCATGTTCAGGGGTCTGAAGGACGACGATTCGGATAGAGGAGCGCGGATCGCCAAACAAGTCAAACCGCTAATCAAGTTCGGTCGCAGAGATGCGAAGGCACTGGTGAAGAAAAAACGTGAGTCGGAGACTTCGAATAAGAAAGTCACGAGTGTTCGAAAACCGGTGAAAGCCGCCACGCGGGGACACCTCTCTTTCGCGGCCGACTTGAAAATCAAAAGTTTTTGCGATCTAGTCCAGGCGGGAGATTTGGAAAGAGCGCGACTGACCGAGTACGTCGTCGCGTTGGATCCGAAGTGCGCGTCTGTCGAACTGAACGCTTGGTCGTCGTCGCAACTGGCGAGTTCTAACTTGGCTCACCGCACTCCCCCCGTACCGTTGGTCAGAGAAGTGAAGAACCGCGGAAAGAGGAAGTCGACCACACCGGCGGAAGAGTGTTCATCTCTTTTTTGGATTCTGTCGATCGTGTTGGAGACGGAGAGGGCGAAAAGAGGCGTAGGATCAAAAAAGAAGGACACCATAACACTGCCGTTGCCTCCGATACCGGACGAACAGTCCGACCGACGACTGTTGTCCGAGTACACGATCTACAGACTGTGGCTAGTCACGCGTTTCGTCTTCACTACGGCGGTTTCCGGCGTGGTTTCGTCGGCGGAGTACCCTCGCACCCTGGTTCCCATCGTTGTCGTCAAGGTGGACGGACGATCTAATTTGGGGAAAAACATCAAGGAACACATAAACACTTCCTGTTCGAGAGAAGTGAAGGATCTGACGCGCACCTACCGGTGTTCATTTTTGTTTCAATAAAAAGTTTTAATTTGTTTACGTGGGTTTTTCTTTTTTTTTTCTTGTACCTCACCTCAGAGCTATGCCGAGCATTTATATTTTGTTCGTAAATTGTGATTTCTTCTTGTGACACACATCGCATTCCCCGGAATAGTACTTTCTGTTGTTGGTAGATGTTTTCAATGACAAATTGTTTGTATTCGTCTTTCGTTTACAATAAATGCAGTAGATCTGAATGTTTCTCTTGGTTTTTATTGTAGGGATTTCATTGCCGTTGTCGCTCGTTTTTCGAGCGGGTGAAGCGGCCGCCGCGCTTTTAGTCCCCGCCGCCTGCTTGTCTTTTTTCGTAGACTTGGGCGACGGCGTTCGCCGCCCGCTCCGATCGGGCGAAGGCTGCTTGTCTTTTTTCGTAGACTTGGGCGACGGCGTTCGCCGCCCACTCCGATCGGACGAGGGCGAACGTTCGCGATCCATCTTTTTTGATTTGGAAACCGCGCGCGCTTGTTCCAGTTTCACCAACCTTATCAAGGTCTTTCTTATCTGCTTTAGTTCTTCCAGAGACATTATTCTCGAATACGATACACTTATATCTTCCCGGGTCGGAAACCCGAACGCGAAATGCTAATGTCGGAAAACCGATTCGCACACATGCAGGTGTAACCGAACAATCGGTTACCCGATTGAAGTGTGAATGGCACAATAACTGTGTTTCAATACGCCGGCACGCGTTGGCAAAACTTTCCTTTCGCAAAAACGTTTTTTGTCGCCGCCATCGTATATATTCGTATTATATACTATTTATATATATACCCCCCAAATATCATTTGCTCCGCACCGGCCCCCTCTTGTTGCGCGCGAACGGTACGCTGTATTTATGTGAAAACGGGGGTCACGTGATCGGTTTCCTGCCCTCCTATTGGTCGGCGGTTTTGGCGGGAGAATCCCTGCAATCCCATTGGTCGGAGGAGCGGTGGAGGGGGAAGCCACGCCCCAAAAGTGGTGGGGGGAACGCTCAGTACAGCGGTGCTCGGCCACGGAGCAGGTCACAGATAGTAAAAATTCAATATTTGATGTTTTGAGCAAACACCTCCTGCCACTAACAACTGGTCATTATGAAATGGTTTTCATTTAATACCGTCACTGTTTTCATTGACATTTTCATGTTTTACTATTGCATGTTACGAGAACTATAGGTCTTGTAGGGCGATATTAGTATTTTGTGAACTAGAACGCCGTTGACTACCAACAGCCTGGCTCAGTTCATGAAAATTACGTTTTTTTTTTAATATTTTCAAAGTATTTCAATGTAGACATGAAATTTGATAAGAACAAAATTCTGTTTACAACTATTTACGATATACAAAAAAGAATAAATGCATCACAATGAATGAGAGTACCTAAACTAAAAAATTTCACCAGCTGACGATTCCACAGTAAACAATTAATTTTTTAGAAGTTAAAATTAACTCTTAGCTTAGCATCATAAAACCAACCTGTTACATGTAGAGGGTATTAATAAAAAAGAATCACGATTGAAACATAAGGTTTATATTTGTATGAAATACACGTTCCGGAAAAGGGTACACGGGACTGAGGAGGTTGTTGAAAAAAGGTGCAGGGGGTTTGGGAGGTGAACAATTTCTAAATTTTTACATCGAATACGGTGGTTACGAATCCTTCACTCAAGTCCAATATGATTTTAGATCCGTCTTCCTTCGTCCGCACGATGGATAATGCACATCCCATCTCTGCCAGATTGCGACACAGTTTCTCCAAAAACAGTTCACAGGTCCCGTCGGCCGCCGCCCGATCCCATTCTTCTCTGAGTCCCATCTTGTGCTCCAAGAGATAATCGAATATCAACTCGAGGTCGTTTCGTCCGAGGAATGGCTTGTGATTCGCAGCCATGGTTTTCGGTTCTCGGTGTTCTGGAACAACTGGGTGAGGGGGAGTTTGTCTTATTTCCGCTTACAATCCACCGACTCACCTTCCTCTTCAGAAGATGACGACGACGAAGAGCTCGAACTCGATGGTGACGACGACGAAGATGACACCGACGAATGCCTTGCGTTGCATCTATTTCTCAGAGCTACATCCCTTATGACCACGTCAAAAGTCCCTTTTTTCTCTCCCGGAATGTAAAAATATCGTTTCATGTAGATGCCATTCTTGTTGTTGATTCTGGTGTTCAGAACGTCCAAATCGCAATACACGCAGTCTTGGTATCTAGAGCATTTTTTGCGATACAAGCATATGGATGACCGATGATCTGGATTTAGAAAAAATGTCTCACACATGTCTCTCGTTTTCAAGACATTCATAGTATGAGTCAACGAGTTGTACCCGTTGGCGTTCGACAGAACTTTTTTCATGAATTTACTGCTACGCAGAGTCATGTAAAGCTTAACTCTGAAGCATTTCAAAATACTTTCGATTGTACTGATAATGAACGCTCTGGAGGCAGAATAAGTATTGATATTGTAATTCAATTCACATACACTCTGATTCCTGGATGTCTCCGAACACATCTGTATTCTCAAGTCCCACGATTTTTTTCTTACGATGTCCTTCTGGTCGTCAATGTAGAACATACTGATTTCACTGTCCATCATCAGACCGACGGATTTCTTATTCACTCCGACCAACAGTTTCTTCGGCGGCAACGCTGATCGAGAATTCTGTCGCCTGTCATCGGCATGTGGAGGCGGTCGTCCGCGAAACTGCGAACGGCTGCGATCCTCATGATATCGGCTGACCGATTTCGATCGTGAAACATCTCGGAAACGACGTGGTGAAATCCGCGAATTCGATCTCGACCTCATGCGATGAAGTGGTGGTGAAAATCTGGCTTGCAACCGGTGTGATGCCACTCGGGTCTCGGGTTTGGTACATCTTTCGGGCGCCAGACTCTTCGATCTTCCAGCGACACCTGGGTTGTTGTGTACCTTGTGTTCGTCGGTGGAAGGTGCTGTTGTGTCCCTCCCATTTCGGCGGGTGTCGAGCGAAGCTGTTGTTTCCCTAAAATCTCGGCGGGTGTCGAACGAAGCTGATGTTTCCCTCGAAGTTCGGCGAGTGTCGAACGAAGTCTCGTAGAGTTGAGGATGTCGGTGGTTTCCGAAGTTTGATCGATGGCCCGTTGTCACTACGTTGTTGTTGTCGGATGTCCGTCTGGGCCTGACGTGCATGATTATTTGTTTGAATGTTTTAATTTTGTTAATCAAATCACTGTTTTGAATTATATCCGGTATTAAAACACGACATTCCTTAATGTTAAATCTCGTTCTGAGTTCGTCTTCTAGGTTATTTTTTCCACTCGTTAAGCACTCCACTGTGTTGGGATTGTCCTCGACATGCATCACTTGAACGAAAATATAAATCACTTTTACTTGTATATCCGGTTAAGACGCCGTGCGAAACTCACTCGGACCGACACACATGCGCAGAGGTGTTGAAGAGACGTGCAACTGAGCGCTGCAACTGAAGTGGACGCATATAAGCGTTGTCCTCCCTCCTTCCCCCCCCCCCCCTATCCCTCTCGTCCGTCGCCTCTCTCTCTCTCCCGACTTTCCTTACCCCTCTCCCCCCGCATATCATTATTTAGTTTCAGACGAACGGGGTTTTTCCGTGTTTTCTTTTTCTTGCATTTTTCTCCTTTCATCTCGTACCCTGTCTCTTGCCGCTTGTTCCCACAATGAAGTTCTATCCTCTTCGGGCAACAAATGATATTGTGTCACAGGAGGCTGTGTAAACGAAACTTGTTTTTTCTTAACTGAATCGTCCATTCGGGGGTCCGATGTATACACGTAGAACCAGCGGTATCCCGAACCATCCGGTTTCTCATTCGGGATCCCGATTGATACCATTGCTTTATGGGCAACAAAACTTTCGTCGACTCACCGATAGTCGTTAGCTAGGATTGGCCCCAACGAGGTATATAATCCAATCATGGTACCCTGAAAACCTTCACTCGCTACAAGGTAGGATTGGCAAGTACTGTCATGGCCTACTCCATAGGTTCAGAAAACGTTTCTTTCGGATCTGTTTATGACATCTTTGGTGGAAATGACGAGGTCGGCACCCTGTATGATGTTTTTATTCCTGGCAAGTACTTGGTGAACATACGTGGTATTAGTCTCTTCGAAGCAAAAATGGATGACGTCGGGGGCGACGAGATAACGATCGACCCTCAATTCTTGCGTCTCTTGCCGGGGAACGGAGACGCTCGGATTATATTTGACTATTTTTCTAGTCATATTGTGTTTCATTTTGAAGAAACTGATCCTGACAAGATAATTGAAAAAATAAAATTTGGACCGTTGAACCCTGTACGGTGTTCAACAAGTTTAGCAAAATCTAACAGTGGTGATGTAGTTGAAAACAAATCATTTGAAATACTCGAACGGTTTGTGAAAATCATTGAACGCACCATGCGATTGAAAACCATGTTCGTGTGTTGTGAAAAAAGTAAATTGTTATCCTGTGATCCCTCGGATCTGGTAGTAAATGTGACGGAACCAGGATTCGGCATCTACATGAATGACCATACGTTGGCTTATGGACTTTTCTACAGACAACGCCGTAAGTGGCCGAGGAAATTCAACCAAGACTTGACTGTTGAAAATGTTTGGACACTTTTGAAACCAAAGATATATGTTATGAAGGATGGAAACACCGATAAGGCTTTTGCAATAATCATCAACCAACGTGAAATGATCAGAAGATCAACGCCATTCTCTCAGTCAGTGCGTTCGTTTATTGACGAAGGCAATGTAAATTTACAATTATTTGTTGAAGGGCGCCATTAACCTCCTGAGTTAACTGTACCTTTTTCAGAACATGTATTTCATACAAATATAAACCTTATGCTTTAATTGTGTTTCTTTTTTAATAACTAGGGGACCCGTGCAGTGCAATGCGCTTCAAACCTTGCTCTTGAATGAAAATATTAAATTGTAGTTAAAATCTGATTACACCATATTAATATGATATCAATCGATCTTCATTACTAATTCTCCAACTTCCTAATGTTATAGTATTGAAATTTTTTGGCCCAAATACTCATAAATAGAAAGTTTATGAAAAATATTTCTGTTACATTTTGAGAAAATGGTGAAACATACAATTTGTCCCACACAATAGTTTGTATTAAAGTATGGAATTGCGCTGATATTTCAATTCAGCACCAGTTCAATTGATTCTATTCAGTATTCAGCTAGCTTTTAGCATGTGTTTATCTGTTTTACTATCAACAGCTGTTTTGGTTTTCAATTCAAATTGTTCCCCATGTTAATCTTATGGACAAAATACGAACTTTAAGGGCTTCCCGTGGGCTCCAGAATTAAAATATCAAAAACCCAAAACCTCATTGCAAATCTTCATAGTTTGTCAACATGTCTTCACTCGAAATATGGGTTGAAACAATAAAACATAACAAAATAGTATGAATTCATTTATTTATACAAGGTAAATATACAAGTGTTCTCCCTAAAGAGGACATTATAAGCTTTGCATTGATACCAACATCATTGCTTAAAAATATGAAAAATATAGATTCTGAGTTTTTCAAGGGCGTTTTCCTGAAAATGCCCTTCACACTTCGAGAGAGTTCAAACGTCCATAGCTCAAACAAAAAAATTGTAAAGACATTAAATTTGCACCAAATTCTTAGGAATTTCAAGATGATAATAAAAGTATCAATAACTCAAAATCGGAAATTGCCGACAAGATGTCCCTTTTCGCTTTACATCTTACATATACAAGAGATGTCTGTCCATTTTCAACGGGAGTCGCGAGTCCGAGGGGGCAGCTGCGGTTGCAGGTTATTATGTAGCGGTCGTCCATGTGATAAATAAATGGTTGCTTTGTTTTCAACTGAGGTTTTTCTCTCAGCAATTTATATAACATTGGATAATCTGTGACACGGTATACAAGCGGATAGGGGGCTTTTTTTTCCAATAATTTAAAAAGAATTGGATATTCTTCCTTCATCCTTTTTGAATATGTTGACCGGTCCTCGTTAAAATAAACGATGGCAGTCTGTCGGTCGTCTTTTCTATTCAAGTCTTGATGATAGCGCAGCTCCCCCTGTAATCAAAAAAAATATAAATTTGAAACAAGATTTATTTTGTTCAAAAATAGCAAAAAAACGGCAACAACTGTTGGAAGAAATAAATATATTGTACAGATTAATGTGTACAGATCGATGTGAAAGTTGCCAAACCCCCCGCTGTTTGCCATAAAGGTGTCAACCGGGATAAAAACAGAGCAGGTCTGTCTAAAACAAACAACATGAGGTTATAAAAATTGTTAGGATAAAAAGTGGTTATACTAACCAAATGCAAATATTTCATTGTCGGAGTAGATTCCTCGGAACATTTTTCCTCAATACAATCGCCTTTCTTCTTTTTCAAAATGATGTCATCCTCCTTCTTTTTCAAAAAGATGTCATCCAAACCTCCAATCAGTGTTTGTTTCTCATTCTGTAATCAAGAAAAAGTCATGTGATAAATGTGGGGAATTACGAGAACTATATGTCTCGTAGGACATTATTACATCTGTGTTGTACGAGTCTCGCTGCTCAGACGACCTTTTCCGCATGATAACCTAGGAGACAGAGAAGTCTGCTGTGTATTTTGTGAACGAGGACGCTGTTTACTACCATCAGCCTGCTCAGTTCCTGAAAATTATGTTTTTCAATAACTTTGACGCATGCTATGCAATACATGTATTGTCCAATGGCAATAAAAAATGTATTATTATTATTTTTTGTACAAGGAGGAACAAATGCATTATGATGTGGACTAAACAAATTTCAAGTAATAACATTTACTAGGGGGCCCGAATTTTTAACCTCCTGAGTCCCATGTGCCTTATTTCGGAACATGTATTTCATACAAATATAAACCTTATGTTTTACTCGTGTTTCTTTTTTTTAATACCCTCTACAAGTCGTAGGTTGGTTTTATGTTCGTCTACGTCCGATTGTGGAAATATATATAAGTTGTGTAACACGCATGAAACCCATTTCATAATGGTTTGTCCGAGCTGCGGCGGCTGCGATCATCGACGATCCAGTTCGTCGAAATGTGCGAAAAGAAAGAAACGCGTAAGGCACGAATTGGGTGATGACTACCGCGTATACACCATCAAGAAATGTCTCCGGTCTTTCGTCTGCCCCCTGCTAGAAAAATGCACGGCGGAAAAATTGATCGAGGAAATCGAAATGGATGTACAACGACTTTCTACGATGCAGATTGAAATGGCTTTACTCTTGAATTGCTACTACAAAAGCCAACTAGAACTTCTAACAGCGGACCGGTTTCTATCGACATTCAAAAAGTTGGACCCTCTCAAATTTCTATACATCTTGAAGGGGGTACCGGAAGAAAAACATAAAATCTTCGATACCACCGGAGTCATCGCGAAATTTCTCAGTATGCGAACGGATCGAGGCTTCTACGATTGCAGATTGCAAAATTTTCTGTTGGGCAACATCGCCAAAAGATATGAAACCGTGACTGAAACCAATATTCGAACACACGCCTTCCGTCGTTTGAAGCGCTACCTCCGGGCGAAATTCCCGGAAGTCGATAAAAAGGATATTCACGAATCTTCTTTCAAGTGTTTCTACACGGAAGACAAGGTGGGTCCCTGCGCCGATTGGTTTGTACAAAACGGAATTACCGATAGGGCTCTAAAAACGAATTACTGGCAGTTCGTTCCTCTGTTTTATGAGATTCAAAAAGAGCTCGCCTCGAATCCGAAAGAACACTCGTTCAATTTGTTTCCCCAATTCAGACACGGTGCGACACACATCACTTACGACAGTACGGCACTTTACGAATTGCTACGCAGGGTCGATCCGAAGAATACACCGTCATCGTGGAAAAATTTCAACGACGAAGAATCCGGAGGTGCGGCTGTCTACTGGAGGCGTTACTTCTCCTGTCCGGAACGCTTCGGCTACAGCATACAGACGGACTGTGTACAAGTATCGATTTCGATGAACGGCCGGATAAGGGATCAACCTTCTACGAAACCGGCTGCGAAAAGGGCGAAGCTCACGCATAGCCGTGTTGCAGCAGTCGATCCCGGTGCAATTCTCCCTCTAGTCGTCTGTCGCCGTGAGAACGGAGTGGAACGTTACAGCAAGTTATCGGCGGGAAGAGTGAAATACGAAACGAGGTACGCGTTGCGAGAAAAAAAGAGAAAAAAATGGGTCGACGATATCGATAGCAGAGTCAGTAGTGACAGGGAGAATGCCCAGGAGAAAGGGGATTCGCTCATCGGTGCGAAATGTGTGGATTTCATGGCTTACACGGCTTTTCAACTGAAGTGGTTACGGGAACGTCAAAGCGTCTACTCGAAGAAACGGATGCGACGGCTCAAGTTCGACAAATACACGTCACATCAACGGTTTACCGATAAGATCGCCAGCGAATTTTTCCCCGATAAAAACGAACTGATCGTGTACGGCGCGGGCTGCAAATTCATGAACGTGTCGTCTTTCCGTTCAAAATGTCACAAGTTTTCACACGATCGCCTGTTGAACGCACTACGGCGAAGAGGGAACACGGTCATCGTGTTCGACGAAAGTTACACGACGAAGAGATGCAGCAACTGCAACGCATCGGGTGTACAGAGCGACGTGAAAGTCTCCAAAAGTCCCCACCGATATGTCAACTGCACAGTTTGCCATAAAGGTACCAACCGGGATAAAAACGGAGCGAAGAACATATTAATAAACTACGTCCGTTCGTCTATCGTCGGCGGACAGGATTTTCAGCCGTAAGGTCGAAAATCGTATCCTTCTGACCGAACTGTCAGGACTCAGGAGGTTATCAATAATAAATTTGTTTTTGAAACTTTGCAAATAGAAATTATAAAATCTACTTACCGAATATACCATTGGGTTTTTTCGTTTTAAATTTCTTCTCCTAGATGATGTCGCAGGCCTCATTTTCTGTTCTATGGGGTTGGTTTTGCGAGTAATATCAGTATCTTCCTTTTTCATATCGAAATTCCAAATATACTACAAATAAAACCGAAGAAAAGAGTGACTGCTGTAAATAGTGGACGATTAAACGGTTCGTCAAAAAACTTATTTTTGCTGTCCACCATAAATAATGTAAACATTACTTCTAGGCCACTATATAATTCATTAACTATTTAAACTATTTTTGACTATTTGAAATACACTATTTTATATAATAACACTTCACTTATAAACGATATTGACTATACAAAAGCACACTAATAGCACACCAAAGAGTTCCAAGCTCAACCACATACTGAGCGGACTGATGTCCGCCTCCCTTTTATAGCCCAAACCATGTGGCGGGGGTTGTGCGACAAGGACAGAGAGAGGGTGTCAGTAGAAATGATTAATCGGACTCCCGATCGGCGATGTAACTGCCATCTCCGGAATGTCGGTGGCCCGATCGGTGATGTTTCAGAACCTAAAAAATATTTAAAACAATAGAAAATGTATTGAAACATATTTAAATCTAATGCAATAATTTCGGCATTTATTCGGGGAGACTGTTTAGAACCTTTCGGAATCCTTTTGGGTAACTGCTATCTTCGGGAGTCCGATGAGAAAATTAAACCCCGATCGGTGACCCGATTCAATATGGTATACACATATAATTAAATAGTTACAAAATTACTAAAAAAATATTTAAAACAATAGAAAATGTGTTGAAACATATTTAAATCTAATGCAATCCTTTCGGCATTCATTCGGGAAGACTGTTTCGGACCTTTTGGGGTCGGTTCGGGGTTGGTTCGGGGTCGGTTCGGAGTCGGTGTCAGTTCGGGCTCGGTTCGGAGTCGGTTCGGGGTCGGTTCGGGGTCAGTTCGGGATCGGTTCGGAGTTGGTGTCGGTTCGGGCTCGGTTCGGAGTCGGTTCGGAGTCGGTTCGGGGTCGGTTTGGGGTCGGGGTTTTGTTCGGGATCGGTTCGGGGTTGGTTAAAATTTTGTTTCGCACTTGTCTGGAAGTGTCTCTGTGTGGTTGAGACAAGTTGGACTGTTTCGGTAACCTTTCGGCATTCAGGAACATACTGTTTTCGGAAAATGTGTTATATGGACCTTTTGGTATCCTTTCTGGTAACCGCCGTGTTCGGGAGTCCGATGAGAAATATTAGACCCCGATCGGTGGCCCGATTGGTAATGTTTCATTCAATATGGTGTACACATCCGGGGAGACTGTTTCGGACCTTTCGTGGTCGGTTCGGAGTCGGTTCGGAGTCGGTTCGGGGTCGGTTCGGGGTCGGATCGGGGTTGGTTCGGGGTCGGTTCGGGGTCGGTTCGGGGTCGGGGTCGGATCGGGGTTGGTTCGGGGTCGGTTCGGAGTCGGTTCGGGGTCGGTTCGGGGTCGGATCGGGGTTGGTTCGGGGTCGGTTCGGAGTCGGTTCGGGGACGGTTCGGGGTCGGGGTCGGATCGGGGTTGGTTCGGGGACGGTTCGGAGTCGGTTCGGGGTCGGATCGGGGTTTATTCGGGGTCGGTTCGGAGTCGGTTCGGGGTCAGTGTCGGTTCGGGCTCGGTTCGGGATCGGTTCGGGGTCGGTTAAAATTTTGTTTCGCATTTGTCTGGAAGTGTCTCTGTGTGAGAGTGGTTGAGACAAGTTGGACTGTTTCGGAAACCTTTCGGCATTCAGGGACGTACTGTTTTCGGAAAATGTGTTATATGGACCTTTTTGGTATCCTTTCTGGTAACCGCCGTGTTCGGGAGTCCGATGAGAAATATTAAACCCCGATCGGTGGCCCGATTGCTAATGTTTCATTCAATATGGTGTACACATCCGGGGAGACCTTTTTCGGACCTTTCGGGGTTGGTTCGGAGTCGGTTCGGGGTTGGTTCGGGGTCGGTTCGGAGTCGGTTCGGGGTCGGTTCGGGGTCGGATCGGGTAGACTGTTTTGGAAACCGTTCGGCATTTAGTCGGGGTTCAATCGGGCTGACCGTTCGGAAACCTTTCGGCATTCAGTCGGGGAGAATGTTTTGGACCTTTTGGCATTCATTCGGGGTCCAATCGGGCTGACTGTTCGGAAACCTTTCGGCATTCATTCGGGGAGACTGTTTTGGACCTTTCAGAAACCGTTCGGCATTTATTCGGTTTTTAATCGGGTTGACTGTTCGGAAACCTTTCGGAATTCATTCGGGGAGACTGTTTCAGACCTTTCGGCATTCATTCGGGGAGACTGTTTTGGACCTTTTGGAAACCTTTCGGCATTCATTCGGGGTGTTAAGAATATAAAACTAAAAGTTATTGAACATGAACATCTTGTAGTAAAAATTTGTCTCGCACTTGTCTGGAAGTGTCTATGTGTGGTTGAGACAAGTTGGACTGTTTTGGAAACCTTTCGGCATTCAGGAACGTACTGTTTTCGGAAAATGTATTATATGTACCTTTTGGTATACTTTCGGGTAACCGCCGTGTTCGGGAGTCCGATGAGAAATATCGAACAACGATCGGTGACCCGATTGGTGATGTTTTCAGAACCATTTCGGAGACTGTTTCGGACATTTCGGCATTCATTTGGAAAGAACTGTTTTGCATCAATGCGTACTCAAAATTTAGAGTCTCTAAGAGGAGAGATACAAGCCCCCCCCCCCAGGGTCTTTTTTCAACCTCCGTATTTTATATTAATGTGTTTGTATCAAGGTTTCATGCTCTAAATAACACAATTTGCTTCCAAAACTCAAGATATTGAAAATTTGTATTACAAATTATTTCTATTGCGCTCGACATACCAAAGTAGGACATTATTATATTGTATCCGCTATTAGTCTATAAATGTAATAGCTATTTAATTTGATACAATACAAAAGTAACATTAAGTTGTACAAAATGTTCAATTCTGTTTTTCATCGGTTTTTGGTGGAAACAACCAAAAGGATATAGACCAAGCCTTATCCAACGACACCAAAAAACTTGAATATCGGTTAAAAATTGTAGAAGGGGTTCTCAACACAAAAAATACCCTTAGCCTCCTGGTTTTTGTCACATCACCTTCAATACAAGCTCTTTTTTATTTCAACCTCTTAATTTTATGTTAATTAGTAAATTTAATCTCTAAAGTAGAATTTCAATCTCTTGACACAATCGCAACTCAAGTGATTGACTACCCCTGATACAAGCTCTTCTAAGCTCTTTTTGTGTGTTTCACCCTCCTGATTTTATATTAATCGGTAAATTTAAACTCCAAAAAACTGAATTTCAATTTCATGACACAATTACAACTCACCTAGTTGAATGTGTTTGTATCAAGGTTTCATACTGTAAATACTACAGACCAAGCCTTATTCAAACTTCAATATCGGTTGAAAATTTTAGAAGGGGTTCTCAACACAAAAATACCCTTATCCCCTTGGTTTTTGTCACATCACCTTCGATACAAGCTCTTTTTTATTTCAACCTCTTGATTTTATGTTAATCGGTAAATTTAATCTCTAAAAGTAGAATTTCAATCTCTTGACACAATCGCAACTCAAGTGATTGACCACCCCTGATACAAGCTCTTCTAAGCTCTTTTTGTGTGTTTCACCCTCCTGATTTTATATTAATCGGTAAATTTAAACTCCAAAAACTGAATTTCAATCTTTTGGTATCTTCATGACACAATTACAACTCAAATGGTTGAAAATATGTATTACAAATTACAATCACAACTCAACTGATTGAACGTGTTCAGATAGCCGTTCTAGAACAGCTGTTTGAACCTTAAGCGCTATGCAATTATCACCGGACGGGGATAATTACATATCTAACAAACGTGTGGTTCACATAGGTGTTCCAGAGCACTATGGCGAACCATTGAAAAGATGCGCTGGGAAAATAAAAGTTTGTCATTCTTTTGAAAGAATACAAATATTTTACATTTATTTACATTTTTATGAAAAGATACATACAAATATTTTACATTTATTTACATTTTTATAAAAAGATACATACAAATATTTTACAAAAGAAACCGCATAGTCCATTTACTCGTAAAAAATAGTCCATCCACCCGTAAAAATGGGCTTGAGTGAAAAACGCACAAATGTCTGTGTTTTTCTTGAAGATATTCTGGTTCACCACTGGAGTATCGTGCGGGGAGTAGAGGTGTACGCCTTCGGTGAGGTACCCACTTCGTCCGTGTTGGTGTACGCCTTTGATGAGGTACCCACTTCGCGGGCCGCGGTCACGGTTGTTGTAATCCCCGTCCGTGTTGGTGTACGCCTTTGATGAGGTACCCACTTCCCGGGCCACGGTCACGGTTGTTGCAATCCTCGTCTTGCGGGAGGAGTGCTGGTGTACGCCTTCGGTGAGGTGCCCACCTCCAGGGCCATGGTTACGGTCGTTGTGATCCTCGTCAGGGTCCAATAGCACTGTGATAGCCTGGAATTACCTGCCAAATACACATATAAAATTAGTTGTATACAAATTTTTATGATTTCATCCCCCAAAACCCAAAATGTGTAGAAAGAAAAAAACGTGTTAGGTATGAATTGGGCAATAACTTTTGCACATACACCATCAAGGAATGTCTCCGGTTTTTCAAATTTCCCCATGCTAGAAAAATGCAGACAGAAAAATTGATTGATAAAATCGAAATTGATGTACAACGACTTTCCGCAATGCAGATTTAAATAATTTTACTGTTGAATTGCTAATAAAAAAGCCTCAAATGTCTATATATTTTGAAGGGATGAAAGTATCTGAGCTAAACATACATTACAATAAACTATGTTTGTTTGGTCTGATACTCACAAAAATTATAGCACTGTCTATCTCGTAGTCATCCATGGAACGGGGGGTATCCACTTTTAGTCATCCATCCGCAGGGTTTCATTGATGTAGTCGTCCATGGAACAGGGCGTCTCCTCTGGTTTTTTCTTGTTTGCAGCAGGGCGGAAACCATTTAAGTTTGTCAAGAATCCGAACGGTAGTGACCAGATGATCCCGTTGGTCTTTGCCCTTTTTGCCTCGACGGGGAATTTTTTATTTTTTAACCACGTCGCTATTACATTTTTGCAAATCATGTCCGTAAATATGATCCCCGATTCAGTTTTCAGTATGTTTATACCGAATAGAATGTAGAGACAAAAATCATTTATTGTAGATAATTTTTTAAATGAGGACAAGACATGTTTGTATTTAATATTTAACTCGGTTTCCAAGTTGTTTCTGAATTGAAACATTTCTTGTCTTATATCATCTAATTCTTGATTAGAGTTGTTTGCAATCAATTTTTTTGATATACGAATTGTCTCGAGTTCAATCATCCTGGTTATTTCGTTCACCCACCTCATTATTTCCGGCCATGACACATTTACGTTACATCTGTTACTGATGATCGGTAATAAGGAAATCGCTACATGGATGGCAGTAGATTTCTCCTTCTTCTCCTCTTCGGTCCCTAATATTTCAGATTTAAATAGATCCTGTATTTTGATCGTTTCTTTTCCAAGGATTTGTTTTGATAGGTTTTTCACTAAACTTTCCGCCAAATTTGATATTGTGACGAGTTTGTTCGGGTGTTCTCGGGAATCGTTTATCAGGCTCATCGAGACATCCTTGGTTGCCTGCGATAAATATTTGTTTGGTTTCAAAGTGCATACCAAAGTTTGGTCATTACATTTGTCTTCTAATACCGGGCTGGGACCGAAATTTATATACAACATGAAACTCTGATCATGAACAACTGGGCTCTGTGGATTGAAAGTTACGCGATTTGTTACTCGCGGATGTTTGGTCGCTACGCGAGACTCCCTTGTGGATCTCTTTCTTGTATTGCTGGATGTGTCACTTCTCATAGACTGTTCAGAATCAGAGTTAAGTGAATGTTCGGTTGATACGCGAGACTCTTTTCTTCCTCTCTTTCTTGTTGTGCTTGCCCTCGATTGCTCATTTCTCATAGACTGTTCAAAATCATAGTCCATTGGGTGTGGCGAAGGAGGACATAACAGTTGTTCAAAAGTCGATACTGCTGATGGATAGTGTGATTCATATATTGGCGATTGCGGTGTAATTGGTGAAGCGTGCGCTCCGCCACCGTTTAAGATTCGAGGATGTTCAGTTAAATTTTGTTTATTCGTAGCGGGTGTTTTAAAGTGATATCTTTTGGGTTTGTCCCCGGTTCTAAATTCGGAACACCTACTTGATGCAGAAGGAGACGCACGGGGCTCATGATGCTCATTGTTTGTAGGAGGTGCTGTGGGTAGTTGGTGTTGTTGTTGTTGTTGTTGTTGTTGTTGTTGTTGTTGTTGTTGTTTTCCTGTTGAAGATTTTACTTTTGGAGAAAACATACGTGGGTTACGCTCGTTGTTTGTTGGAGATGTTGTTGGTTGTTGTTGTTGTTCTTGTTGTTCTTGTTGTTGTTCTTGTTGTTCTTGTTGTTCTTGTTGTTCTTGTTGTTCTTGTTGTTCTTGTTGTTCTTGTTGTTCTTGTTGTTCTTGTTGTTCTTGTTGTTCTTGTTGTTCTTGTTGTTCTTGTTGTTTTTGTATAAATTCTACTCTTTGGGAAAGCATATGGGGGTTGAGCTCGTTGTTTGACGGAGATGCTGTCGGTAGTTCTTGTAGTAATGTGTTCTCTTTACAATTTATTTTTATTCTTTTAACACATTTTCTAATTTGTTGAAGTATATATTTGGGGGTCGTCTTGTTTAGGCTATTCATTGTCTTTTTTATTTCACATGCGACTTTTTCACTGTCAAAAGGCAAATAAATGAACAAATATAAAAACAACCACCTCAACCATACGGGAACTTTTTTAATCACAGGTTTAGTTATTTTTGTAAATAATGTTGTGTCAAATTCACAGTGTACAAGACGCCTCATGTTTCGTTTCACCTCTGTGGATTTTTCTTCTGGATTTGTAATTCTCAATATTCTTACGAATAATTTGAGTCTTTCCGGTGAGACGGCGAACGCGTCTGTATCATTGTCATTTTCTTTGTTTAGCATATAGATTATGTCATCTTCATTGGTTTCTTCGTTGAAAATGCTTTCAACCGTTTCATCGTCCACGGTTTCGATTTCCTCAAATTCTTCATCAGATTCTTCTTCTTCTTCAACCAATTTAACCGGGTTATTCATTTTTATCGATGACTTTCCTCCTCTTGATGGCGTCCCCCCCGTAGGTCGTTGTGGTGATACCTGTGTGCCGGTTGGTGTTGTTAATCCGGGGCTCTTTACAATTTCAGAGTTCGGCGATAAGAGGGATCTATGAGAATCCGGGGAGCAGTTTAGCATTTCTTCATTGTTATAATAATAATTATTGTCAGTTGTAATTGTCGGATTAGTGGGGTCGTATTCCTGAACTTCGGTATTTACATTGAAACTCATCACCTGACCACTTAGATCTAGTAGTATGTTATTTGTATCTAATGTTGATATCAAATTTTCAAGAGTAGGGTTGGTGAGATAAAACGGGGTGTCGGTTAACTGATTTATTGCGTTCGACCCTTCTACAGTTGAACTACTGGCTTGTATAGTATTCTGCAATACCTTCTGTTTGTACGTTACTTCCAACTTCTGTCGATCCGCAACCTTCTTCTGTTTGTGGTTGAAGATGTTGGTGGCAGAAGAGAGACTCGACGGGTCACTCGATTTCCAGTTTATCTGAGACATCACAGAACACACATCATAGAAATCTAGTCAACTTGAAATAAAAACAAATAACTCGGTAAACTATATCCAATGACGCACTATCGTTTATAAAATATAAATTACAAACACGAACCGAATATTTACTTTTCACAAGCACGTGAGCACAATAATGTATGCAATAACACGCGTATTGGAATAATACTGAACGGAGCAGTGTCACGCTGCCCTTTTATAACCAAAACTAGGAGGAGGTGGTGGACGATGGGGGGGGGGGGTAAGGGAAGGGAGCAAGATTGTTGAGGTGTAAGGAGGGAGGGAGGGAGACGAATAATCGGAATTATGACTACAATTATCTAATCGGGATTCCGATAGTTGAATTATCTCAGGATGTCGTTCGGGCCTCCGAATAATTAGCTATTCAGAAACAGTCGTTCGGGATTCCGATTAGATACTACCCCACCTTTCCCCCCACCACTTGCACCTAGATGTATATAAGGGGGTCAGATACAGTGCTATTCAGTCTTGCTCTCGCCTATACAGTGGACATTTGATAGTCGTGTATAGTGGCATCAGTTTAATAGTGTAATAGTTTAAAATATAAGTTTAATAGTTTAATAGTGTTATTGTTACTACTTTCCGTATTTAATTTTTATTATTTAGTTTTTTTATTCTATTTGTTTTTATTAACTTATATTTAAAATTTAAATTTAGAATGGCGGAAACACGAACAAGATTTGGACATTGGGATGAAACTCTTCGCCCCAGCGAGAGATTTTTGGATTTTTCCAAATGTTTTATAATCGCGATGAAGATTACGGGCCGCCGGGGGAGACAGCAGATCCACGAAGCGGCCATCAGAAATCCGATGGACCACCCATCCTCACCGGGAGTGATTAAAGTTATCAAGCCCTTCGATGAGGAAGAAATGCGACGGACGGTAGACATTGCCTGTCAAGTTGTATTATCCATTCAACACGGAATAATCACTGAGATTTACAGGGTAGGTGGGAGGGTTCAACATACAGAACTCATCCCCATACCCTGTTTTAATGTCGACCACCACGACCCGGCGGTTATTCAGTTGAATGAGATGATCAACTTTATGGAAAATGGCAGCCAGGCCGTTGTAATAGAAGACATTGTCCGAAATGGAGACATTCCTTTGATCACTAGGTAAGTGATAATTTTGATTTTTACGTACATGATAAGTTAGACATTTGAAAGATTCATTCTGAGAAAAATTCACCCATGGTTTTATTGGTAAAATTTGAATAATTTTGGACTCTGAAGGATTTTTAACATTTATGGGAAAAATTAAGTGATATTTGATATTTTGGGAAATGTTGTCCGATGAAATTCTAACAAAAATCAATTAGGTTGAAATTTCAAAAATTTCACAAAGAATTTTTAATTTCATTACAAATTCTAGTTATTTTATATGAAATTAGTCGTTTCCAGTTAATGATATTAACTACATTATTTGAATTTGAAAGTAAAATGATAACCTCCTGAGCCCCGAAAGGCCTGGTAGGAGGATATGATTTTTGACCTTAAAAAATTTATTTTAAGGAAATTCGAAAAGTACATTTACAGTACATTGCAGACAAGCGTAACTTTTCAAACATGTTGCTCTGGTAGGTGATTTTAACATAGATATTTTAAAAGTTCAAGATAAGGAAAGTAAGATTTTTTTTCAATTTACTTAGATATTTTAATTTATATTATTGTAATATCAAGCCAACTAGAAACCTTGTTTGCCATTATGATATTTTCACTAATATTTATACAGATTTGTTTCACTGCTCTCCCACAAAATGTAGTTGCTAAAATATAACGGTGGGGATTTTAGAAAACTTTCACATTGCACCGTACACGATTAGTTTGTTTTGTCGGGAAAATTTTACTGGTAATTTTATTGGTAAATCTTTGATATGAGATGAATTTGTCGAATATGCCATGTAAGCAGTGAAATCTATACATTTCACACTGAATCCCCCCCCCCCCTGGGTGTTTTCCCCTATCACTCTTGACACTAATATTACTGACCAGTTCTCTTTAATTTTTTTCTCTTGAAGAGATAACATGAAAGTCTCCAAAAACTCCCCGAATTAGAAGAGAAACTATGAATAATCCATTGTTTTTCAGGGGTCCCATCGAATATGTTAAATGTCCTAAAGACGAGGACTCTTCTTGTCCGGTGTGTCTAACACCAACACAAGAAATGGAATGTGGATGGGTGGCACTCCCGCAGTGCAAACATAGGTTTTGTTCCAAATGTATTACAACGTGGATGAAACAATCAAATTCCTGTCCGCTTTGTCGAGCGGCTGTTTCTTGAGGTATTAAGCAATCTATTAACTACTAGCTGATTCAACACGAGGATACAATTTCCAATCTTATGGTTGAAAATTCTATCCTCCGAACTAATCTTTCACACTATGTTTATGTGTTTCACTAGGCTGAGTGTTGGTTTTCATTTCTAACAATATGTTTACTGTAATATTTGGTTTTGAAATGCAAACAATTGTCAGCTTACTTAAACTTTTTTTAGCTTACATACTCTCATTTGTTATTTCTTTTACAAATTAACGGTTGTAAACAAATTTGGTTCATATTGAATTACGTGTCATTTTGGAAATATATTACAAATATTGAAAAACGTAATTTTCAAGAAACTGAGCAGGCCGTACAGCACAGATTTAATAACACCCTAAGGCACAACAGTAAAACAAAAATTTCTAGCAGTGATCGTGTTTTGAAGGTATTTTATTATGTGAAAAAGTACAACAAATTTAAATCTCTATTTACTTTTTTATAATATTACAGTGAAATTTTTTTGAAACAGATGTTTAAAATTCATGTTTAAAATTTGAGCTGTTTTAATTTTTAAATATATTTTAAGACATGAGATCTGGGGTTGAAGTTTGTTGCTAAATTTGTTTTTATGTCCAAATAAAGTTATTAATAATAAATAATTTTTCAGGACATCCAGACCGTCTGTTATTCCCGATAAATTGCACAGGCTGACGCTCGTCGGATCACCCCCCCCCCCCTCCTCCACCGATGCTCTACGAACGGCCTTGCCCCCCCCGGCTGTTGTTGTCGATAGTTTCCGACGTGTGTCTGAAATTACACGAGGAAATACACCGAGGGAGTAAGTATAAATTTAAATAGTCAACAAACTTCGAACTATTCCCAAAATAATTTATACCTCAGTACTAAAATTAGTTAAACTTCCATGAATTGTTCTCGAACAAAATGAATATTTTAACTTATAATTTCTACCTAGCGCGAATTTCAAAAGGAGAAACCCAAACCGTTTTATTTGTTATCCATTGGTAAAAGTGAAATTTCCCGTTACTGTTGCATATCAGATTTTAGTAGACTGGTTAGGAGACAATTGACCACTCATACTCGATGGGATAAAAACGGAGCTAGGATTTTCAACAATAATGTTAAAAATTGTATCCTCCTTTGGGTTAAAATTAAGAATAATACATTATTTTTTCAGGAGTTCCAGCAGATCGGTACCATGTTCTCCGGTACCACCAAAGACCGTTTCCAAGACACCATCTCAACCACATAGAGACACTTGCGACATCGAAGGATCAAAAAGATGTCGCTATAAACGCTTGGCAGCCACACGCCAGTTATCCCTGTGGTAACTTTTCTGACACCTCTTGCTGAAAATTCTTCAAGCCAAAGGATCGGACAATAAGTGCGAGAAAAAATTTTACTTGGACGGTAGAATTTCATTAATGTATAGTGTAAATAATCATGTAAAAATTTGTATAATATATTTATGTTCAATAACTTCTAGTTCTTTTAGTTTTACTAGTGTACTTGTTGCTCGAAATCGAGCAGTTTAGTTTGGATACTTTTCGCTGGTTAGGCTTGTTTCATGCAGTGTATCCTCCATGGTTTCAATGGTTTCAAATAACTTATTCTTCTGTATGAATAGACAGATAGATGTTATTGCTAGTGTGCTGCTGTGTTTACTTGTAACAGCTGTTAAACTTGAAAATATTTTAATTTTCCTTATTAATGTTATTCTAATGGGGAAATTCAGAACTTTAAGGGCATGCAGGGCCCTTCCATTTAAATGGATATTTACTAATTTACTTTAGAAACAACTTCAAGCCAAGCTCTATCTAATGACACGAAAACCATTAAAATCAATTGAAAACTGTAGAAGGAGTTCCTTGAACAAAATACATGTCGCCTATTAAATATGTATAGATAACCTTGCTCATTTAATACGGAGATCGGATTTCATTGATTGAGAACTAAATATAACTTATATATATATTTAACGCTAAGTGTTTTTTTTGTGTAGAGTCCTATAATAATTCTCAATTAGTTTTTTAAGTTTTTGATGTCGTTGGATAGGGTTTGGTCTGTAGTTGTTTTTGCCCTAATTTAAAATTAGGGCGCTATCCACAAATTAAATTTGAAATCATCCCATCGGAATAACATTAAAATTAGCTGAAGTATTTTACACATCTGTTAATGTACAACAGTTTTTATGATCACTGTTATTTATAATATTGGATTGATTTAAAGCTAACTGTTACTTTTGTATTGTATCAAAATAAATTGCTCGACTTTGAGTAATTCTTGCATTAGTAATATAAAAATAAATTGATCAGTGTCGAGCCACATGTGTATTAGTTTTAAATCAACACATTTTCTATTGTTTTAAATGTTTTTTATGAGATTGTACCCTGTAGTAAAATTGAAACTATTTAATTATACATATTGTTCATACATTAAATAAATATCAACTCACCTCAGCCATTTGTGTTTTTCTTCTGTTCAGTCCTGTTAATATGTTTTGGTTGAAGTTGAGAAGTTTTGAAATAAATATGTCTACTTTAAAATTATTTTTAAATTGTTCTAAAAATACATTGAATCTTTGTATCAATTCAATTTTGCTCTTTTTCTGTTTGGTAAAATATTCATTGTAGCAGGTAAATAATTCAATTACTAACCAGTGCAGCGGTTTTGGAAAACTTCCAATACTAATTTTGTTGCTAAATCTGTACCACGATAAATAGAAATTAAATTTTTTATTATAACATTTTACCAGTGAATCACTAAGCACGTCCTTTTCACTCTCTTCATCAATATATTTTACCAAATAGACAAAAAAAGATTTACGATGTATACAAATATTTGACTCACAATTACAATATATGTTGTTTAATATTTTTTCTAAATTTGAAATCAATTCATTCCTATCCAATTTGTCTGTGCTACTTATCAATGTATCTACATCCATCTTCGTTCACGCACAACCATCTTGTATTCTGAAAATTGGAGAAATTACAGTTAATATTACTCCCAGTTTTCAAATTTTTCTGGGCCAGCGCGCTCAGATCCTAGCACGATGCTATCGCACTGGACCTCGGGCGAACCCGGCTATGTGGCATAGATAGACGTTGTGATGGCATTAGCAGCATCTCACCCAATTTCAATGAGCCATCTTACCACCTCCCTCTTATATGTATCAACACTGCACAAATTAGTACATAAACCTAAGGGGATAGGACCCACCCCAGGCCAAAATCCTGTGCTGTAAAGCGGATTGAACATAAGTGTAATATACAATTTTCAATTTATTAAGGTCAAGAATACGAGAGAGAATTTTGAATAAATAGGTGCATTTCCTCAATTTACTATTGGGAAATTTAACATGATTTACCCAAGAAATTCTGTTGTCAAAAATTATACAAACATGTTTATGTTTTATTCACACTAAAACTATGCAACAAAATTTTTAAGGTTCATTTGCACAAATAAGTGATGAACCGGATTAAATATAATTTCGATTAATTCTGTTAAAATCAACTGGAGGTGTAAGCTTAAACTATGCATGTGCAACTGACCTTTACGGCCTGTACACACGAGGCCACGGAATGCGAAACTAGACAGCGCTACTAGTTAACTTTCAATTCTTACATCATAACGACGCCCTCACCGGGTCCAGGCCGATGTCAACTTTGATTTTAACTCTCATCTCCTATAATTCTGTAATATGTGGAATGTAGATTGCTCATTACTCGGGGTTTAAATTAGATTTAGAACTATTCAAATACAAAAAGGGAAGTAGTTTTTATACACTCTTTGCATTACATCTGTTGATTGGACAAAGAAAACTCTGCTTTTTCTTTACATATTTTTAAATTATAAAGGGTTACCTAAAGGCCTCTAACCTACTTTATAATGTGGAAGTAAAAGCTTAAACCACATTTTTATTGCAGTCAAATACGGCTTAATTCACAACATGAAATAACTAGCGAGGCAACCACAGCCTTTCTCTATTGAACAAAAAGCCATATTAACATTAATTTTTGGACAAACCCGGATCGCGTTGTTAAAAATTATCTGCTTTCCACAATAAACCGTTGCTACACCCCAGGGCAGTAAAATATAGTTATATTAGTAACACAAACGATAGATCCCAATAAGATGCATCGATTTAATATGAATAAGGATATCTGTTACTCACCTAGGATAGGATTTTCTACAAAACCTTGTTTTTTTCTTGTTGTTCGGAGGGATTTTCACATTTAATATACCCTAGCTTCTTAACTATCAGGAGACAAGGTTTTAAACTGATACTGTCCTGTAGTGCATCTAATGGAGATTTTTATCATTTTTTGGGCCAATTTTTGAGGTTTTTTCAAATTTCCTAAGGTCTCCTAAGGCCTATCTTAAGTAACCTTAATAGCCTTTTAGTTGACCCAACCACTTTCGCCCTTAGCTTTGTGTGCCAACACCGTAGTAGTTTTGCAGTAATTACGTTATGATCAGCCAAGCTGCACCGGCGAGCGCCACGGTCCACCCCGCGTCCAACACGGCGACACAGGGGGCGTTGGTACGGTCTTACCTATATTTTAGTACCAAAATGTATAAATCATATTTTTTATGATGGAAACAGATTACTTTTGGGTTAGACTAGTCACTTCCGATAATTCCCCCCCCCCCTTGAATTACTGTTTAAATTTTTTAATGAGAGGAATTGTTGTAAATAAGTTTTCTCTTGTATTGTAATCATTGTTGACTTGAGTTATCCTAAAAACCAGTTTTTAACTGAGGAATGCTTGAAAATAAAGGCATTTTTATTTATTTAAATAACGGATCAGGAGCTGCGCCTTCACACATGCGGAGGTCTGTCAATGCCCTTTAATCAAACGTGTTTCAACATATAAATACTTAAGTGTAATTTTTGACAACAGAATTTCTTGGGTAAATCATGTTAAATTTCCCAATAGTAAATTGAGGAAATGCACCTATTTATTTAAAATTCTCTCTCGTATTCTTGACCTTAATAAATTGAAAATTGTATATTACGCTTATGTTTAATCCGCTTTGCAGCACGGGATTTTGGCCTGGGGCGGGTTCTTGGTTACAACAATTTATCCATTACAAATCATGCAAAAATCAATTATAAAGAAAAATCAATTATAAAGGCCGCGCTACAGAAACCAATTCGATATCCAACCGACAGACTGTTAGACGAAAAAATTAACTTAGAATATAATATGTACGACTTCATGTTGAAATTTCTCAACAAACGATTTATTCCAGGTACTAAGCGTAAAACAACTTTACATTAAGTCTTTACTGTTATATGGTTTTAAACGGGATTTTAAAATGTTGGAAATAACTGGACATCCTTATCAAACGAGACATAGAACAAACATTGGAACTCTTACACCTTGCCTTTTCAAGTCATCAAATCACTCAAATCCGCTTTATTTAATGCACATTGTGTTTAAAGATACCCCCTTAGGTTTATGTACTGATTTGTACAGTGTTGATACATGTAAGAGGAAGGTGAAAAAAATAAAAAAAACAATTTTTCACAAAAAAATTATTATTTATTTTCTTGTTGTGTATTAGGTTTAAACGATTTCTAGTGTTCCAACGCAAGCCTGTGCAATAAAAAAAATAACAAATCAGACCATTTCTTATTGCTACAGGCTTTTTTTAAAACCATTCAATTCATCATTTTTGGGCCGAATTTGAGGATTTGAAAGCCACCTGAAGTATATTTTTTCTGAGTAAAATTTATTTCAAACTCTTTGTCGTGTTTTTATAGATCAATATAAGTTTAACAACAAACAAAATGAAACATTTTCAAGCGGGTGGCATAAAACAAAATAAAAACTTTTACCATTAAATTGTAAAATAATAAGAATAAAGCAATCAGTTCGTTTTATCTATCTTCTTATTTCTATAAGGGTTTTGTCAAATGAATGCCAAAAGGTTTCCGAACAGTCAGCCCAACTGAACCCCAACTGAATGCCATGCTTAAACTACTCATTTAAGAGTAGTTTGGCCCAAAAATAAGTTTAGAAACAGTAATATAACCTTAATAATATACTATAATACGAGCAATGTCTGAAGGGATGTGTGTTCCACGATCTCGAAATATAGCGAGTAGATTTTGCTTAAACTACTCATTTAAGATTAGTTTGGCCCAAAAATAAGTTTAGAAACAGCCTAAGTTACAGGAAAAATCGTATTTGGTCTAAATTTAAGTTTTAAAATTGTAATTTTTAACATTGGTCTTATGGGTTGCTATTTTAATAACGAAATAACAACTAAAGTTAAATTACAATTCACTTTAAAGAACTGCAATAAAAGTTGATCAACATTTTAAAGCGCCAGTGAACGGAATAAAGGAACATTGATTTTAAGTAGTTTTTAAACAGCTGTTAGCTGTGAAGAGTCTCTTGTAGATTTAATAGCCTGATTACCATGGCACTATCTATATATCTATATATATAATACGTGATGCCCTTTTTTGTTAACACTAATCCGGTTAGATAATTTAATTTGTCGGAAATTTTCGCTATTTGTGCAATTTAATAAAATTTACTGATTTTTTAGTTACACTTAATACTTAATGAAGTATTTGGAGACATATTATGTTCCCTTGAATTCTTTGTATACGCGTTTCATTAGCAGATTTTCCAAAGTTAATTAAATTTAAAAATGATTTTAAGAGCGGGTTTTGTCTAAATCCAATTTAATTTTTTATAACAGTTAAAAATTATGAAGGTTCTTTATATAATTATATTAATTTATATAATTAAATCACTTTGTTGGTAGAAAGATGTTTTTACCTTCAGTTCAGTGGAGACGCCCCTGCATGTGTGACACAATGCATGGTGCAGCCTGCATTTATATAGGAAGCGCCCGACCCGTCATGAAGGGTTTCCTTTCCCTGGCCTTACACAACAGAGCTCCATTGTGGCCAACAACTGGCCAACACACGTGACGGATGCGAATAGCTCATCACAGCCCACACGCACTAGCACTCACACACACACACACACACACAACCGTTCACAAATAAATGTACACCTCGGAAGTGAACAAAGTAATATAGAAAACATTTTTATGTAAGTGAATAAAATTTTCAAATGTTTAATCATCTTACCTTAACTAAGTAAACAATGGTGCAATTTGGCCCTTAAAATATTAACCTTCAGGCAAGCGCACTTAGACAATGCAGCAAAACAATGTTTTGAAGCAGAACGTCAACAAGTTTTGAAACAAAATTTTAAAACGTCACTCATCAGATCAATGCGACTCGTGCGGTCAGGGAGGATTTTCGACCCCATTTGTATGTGATGACTTTTGTGCTACTTATCGTAGTTGTGTAACAGATATGTGGGAGGTTAAAGTCGTTTCACAAATGGGACTAAACTTTGGGCTTCCATATTTCGGCCCTCAGGTTATAAGGTTTGAAGGTAATTTGTGACGCCATGCCATATTATAACTCTACATTTAAGAGGGGTCTAAAGATGATCGAGTTATTATTTTGTCTGGGCAGTCAAGTGGATGAGGAAAATTTTTAATTTGGTTTATGATATCAATTGTTTTAACTGTAAAAAGTAGATCAGTAGTATACATAGTCAATGATCAATACTGTACTGTGTATACAATACCTTCATTGCCTATTATATTAACTGGTCCTAATGGATTGTAGATTTCCTTTGACATCTTGCATTAACTCTAAGATGTTTTTAATGATTTAACTGAACATGAAGTATAGTTTTATATTTTGGAACGCTTCTATCGAAAAAATAGCGTTTGTTGTAAAATACTACCAATTTTATACAGGGTGTCCCGCTTCCACCTTTACAAACTTTTCCAGGTTGTTGCCCACGTCAAAATAAGCAAAAAAATCCTATAAACATATGTCCTAAAATGCTTCGTTAACCCGCTAGCCGCCATTTTGTTTTTTACACTAAATAATTTTTATTTCCGTAACGGATCATTGTATTAAGTTAATACTAGTATAAGTGTTGCTCGAAATCGAGCAATTTATTTTAATACAATACAAATGTTACTTTTAGCTCTAAATCAATGACATCCGACCAATCCAATATTGTGAGTATCTGTAATCACCAAAACAACACATATTTACAGCTGATTATTAACAGATGTTTAAAATGCTTTATTCAATCCCAATGTTATTTAAATGGGAAATTTTGAGATTTCAATGGTGGGTAGCACCTTTATTTTCAGTACGATTCTCATCAGTTTTTTGGCGGAAACAACTACAGACCAAGCCCTATTCAACGACACCAAAAACTTGAAAATCGGTTGAAAATTGTAGGAGGAGTTCTCAAGACAAAAAACCCCTTAGAGTATTAAATAAGTATAGATAACTTTCCCTTTCGTCTGTGCAGTGAAATCGTAGTTGAGTCTACCATCATATGGGTTTTGATAAAAGAACATGCGAAAATTTTATTGGTAAATCTGTGATGTGCCCCCATAGTTCGGACAAAACAGATATGTAGAAGATATTAAAAAAAGAAACAAAATTAAATTATAAGGTTTTTATTTGTATGAAATACATGTACAAAAAAAAGAAAAGAAAACTAGAATACACATACAGGATACAAAACAGACAGAAAACATATAATCAAAATCAGAGCTATGGAGTGTTTTTTTTTTGTCGTAAAGAGTAATCTTTGCAAGATGTGTTCAATTTCGCCCGAGATCCAATGCATTTATATATTCTTGTAAAAAATACATTGAATATATTTATCAATTCCTTAGGTTCATCTCAATAAACAAATTCATCAATCCAACATTTTATAATTTTTCAACAAACCACTCTTAAAAATAACATTTTTAATGTAAATATCAGGGTCAACATTCTCTGTATTATTATATAAATTTATACCACGTAGGAAATCAACAAATAACATAGTACATTCAGCATTTAATAGCTCGTTTAATCGACACGCCTCGTCATATGAATAAAAACCATATCTATGATCAATCCACATTTTCGGAGACTCGTCATTGTGATAAGGCCTACTTGCCATGTTTAAATTGTTCAGTTTGTCAAAAGAAAACAAATTGTATATACTTTCCCACGAGAGTCGGATATGCTCACTGAAATGGGATTTGAAACTATTAATGTCTATGATATTATCACATATTTCCTTACCTGTATGCGCGAATGAATAACTCGCACCATCCTTAGATAATTTTAGTATACCATATTTTATAAGTAATCTGAAATCATCCGCGGTCTTAAAATACACATGTCCATACCGTCTACTTGAACACTTATAAAATAAATCTTGTAGGTATTCCTTGAAGTCACTTAATAAATCCCAAATTGAATACAATGTAAATAAATCAGACACACAAATAGTATTTTCCAAAGAAATTATAGAACTTAGAAACGAAGGTCTTAAATCATTAAAATAAACATTATACAGGATTTTAAGATTGTCCCAGTACAATCTATCGCTCATATATAGGGCGTCCACGATTACTTCTCTTGAAAAAAACTTTTCGCTGTTGGATGATTTATTTCTAAGGATTTCATACTGTTGAAAAAAACACATTGGCATGTTCACAATGTCCAATAAACTGAGAGTGAGCACCTGTTCTTCAATCAAAAAACATTCTCTGTGTGTGTAGAAGTTATAATTGTACAAATGTTCCATGTCAAATACAGGTTTACTCGTACACATGGAGAAAAAATGATTTTTTTCATTCTGCAATCCGGTGTCGGCGGTCACGATGGTTTTGTCTTTCACTAATGGCAGATACAGTTTAATGATGTCCTTCTGATATATCTCTTTGGTATTGTTGAGCGCAATAGAAAATAATTTGTAGTACATATTTTCAAATATATAAAATACCTTGAGATTTGAAAGCATGTAGAAATCCAATACTTCATGTAAGCCTTGCATGACTGGACAATCGTCTATGGTACCCCCGGAAAATCCTTTTAAAAATGTTGGATTCTGTAGTAGAACAATATATTCATCCTTCTTCAACGGGTATTTCAGTAGTGTGACATCGATAAAATTATTGAATTGCAAATATTCTGTTTTAGTGTAAGACATTTCATACATTATATCAAAATCAATCATGACGTTCTTAAGCAAACACCTGTAATCATCCCATCTGATGAAGTCGACCAAATATTTATTTGCTAATCCAACGATGCGTCTTTGGGCCTTGCGATTAAGTTTAATTTTAGTAGAATAGAAAAAAACATATTTGGGAGGTAATGTCTTACAGTATTTGGTGAACAACTTGCGATCAATCGGAATAAACGTGTCCTCCGTCCAGCATTTAAAACAACTAAAAATTGATTTCACATACATAAATACCTTTCTCCTGAGATATCCATTCTTATTTAGTAGATATTTATTTTTTATATTGAATTCACAGTCCGTGTATACCTGTAGATAATCGTCGTACTGTCTTATGACGGAATTCACCATGTCACGTTTCATTACATGGAGTGGAATGTCACTACGTCGGACAACAGTAATGAACATATTCGATAAACACGGAAAAAGTCTAATGTCAGCGTTCGGTACCTGTTCTGATGTGAGCAAATCATACAAACGGGAATCTATAGTATCGCACAGGTTGAATATTAATATTTTCTCAGATCTTGGAAGAGCAGCGATCTCTCTCTCACTGTAGTAGGTGCGTAGTAAAGATGCCTTTTTATAAATTTCTCTTGTCACACACACACGAGGGAAGCGCGCTAGGGGGAATTCCTCGACATTGAACACACCAATAATTGCACACAAAGTCACTATATCTGCTATGTCGAGATGTTCAATTATTAATAAAAACACTGACGGCACAGAGAAAAAGAGAAACGTTAAGATATCGAATGAGCTCATTGTGAAACAAGTAACTAGCGTTCACCATAGATGTTAACTAAACTAACAGAGTACGCTGCAAACTCATTTATATACATACCGGTGGTAATGGTGGGAGGTACCCCTACCCCCACCCCTCAACAACCCATTAAAACTCTAATCGGGATTCCGATCTATAAGTTTAGTTTATCTAAAATCTCCGGGGCTCCGATGGATCTAATTACTCTTTTTTCCTCCCCAAATGCAAATATCACCCATCCATAACTACGCGACTTTCATTTTAACACTAAAAACCCCTACAAAACACCTTAAGTATAAACTATTCTCATTTACCGCAATTTGTCAATCCCCCTCCCACCCCGATCGCATAGAAACGAATGCCAGAAGATTAAAAACAGTCCGCCCAAACGAAGCCCCAGTTTTCAGAATTCCGAAACAGTTAGATTCAAGTTAAAAATTTGTGTTTACTCACCTCTTAAAGTTGGTTTGGTAAATAAAGAACGGCATATCAAACTGAGTAACTAGCCAAGTATATAACTGAATGCTGTTAGAAAAAATGTAGAACCAATCGGTATATTGACTGAACATCAGTCGGATATTTCCCGAACGGTGCCGACCGTCATGCGCGGCATGGGCGTCGGCGGCGCGGCGGCGGCGAGCGCGCTGCTAATTGGTGTCCTGTGTCGGATGTTTCCCGAACGGCGCACAGTCGCGCTGAACTGCAATACCGTTCGGCTTAAGCCGCGTTCGGGAAAAGCCGAACGGTAGGTAGGTGGGAGTATAACCCCCACTCTGTTTTCTAAACAAGAGTTTGTATTTAATATATATATACACCTTATATATATACACATATGGTGAAAGGGCCGAGGCCGGGCTGGTAATTTCAAGCGGGAAAAACAAAAGCGGGTTCTGTATTCCCAAGCTGTCGAGAATTATATGGTTAACCACTATATATATATATATATATATATATATATATATATATATATATATACATATATATGAAAATGAACGAACGGTGTTTTTGGCTTCTGGGGACCTCAAAATGAAAAAGTAACATGGTCCCGGGCTTAGGTCTTACCATGACTACTACCGTAATAGCGTATTCCCTATAGGGAAATTCGCTAAAACAGTCAAAATTACAATAATGACGCATCTAACATAAAGTCGTAATCTAATTACGCTAGTGATATCCACTTCAGCTCAGTTAGCAATTTAATCATCATCCCACGTAGTTGTGGACCGACCAGGTGGCACATCTGACATCTGGCAGGTACCTTAGTCACCGCAGTAATGTGATGTGGTGATGAGGCATTTCCGAGGTGACTCACTAGCGCTCCCAGTGGCTGGTGACTGACCTACGGTAAGGTGAAGGCCGCTGAATCACTGGACCCACCGATTTGGGCTGCAGAATCACATCTAACAAATACAAGGGCACGAAACAGCCTACAATTATCCTCTGGTATGTGGAGGTATTGAATGATTTCCGGCGGAAAATATTTGATTGTGTTGAATTTAATTTTGGCAAACTTCGTCCTTGGAGTCTGTTGCCAGGTTCGCTTCAGGCGTATTGGTATTATTAGTATTACAAAAATGTTCTTGTTGCAATGCGAAATCGAAATTTGCTATTGCAAAAAGTGGCAAACTCACTGAGTTAGTTATTTTTGTCAAATAGTTTAACTGATCGAACTGATAATTTTATGGTACATTTGATAAGAGTTGTGTGCTGTTTACGTAAAAAATTACTCACTTATTAACACATTATACCAAATAAAATAATAAAATTTTCTGTTATATTTAACAGACCTGCACCTACACAATCAAATATATATTTTTTCGGAATGTTCCACATGACAATAAATTTTAATGTAAAATTTAAAATAAAGTGATTGTTAGTTGTTTATAAAAATCTGAAAAAATATTTTAAAATCTTTGAATTCAATTGAATTTAGAGAATTCTTTAATTTATTATTTGAAACGGGTAAGTTCTACAGCCCTAATTATGAGATAAATCTTTTATAATTAATGATGTATATAAATAATATGAAATAAATATGTATTTGCAAATTCTAAATTTTTGTTGGTAGAAGACCATGGTTCTGAGAAAAAAATATTTGACACATTTTCAGAAATTTATTTTTTAATTTTGATTACATTTCGGGCTCTTTGTCATTCTTGTAATGGGTATTAATAAAAAAATTTTGAAAATATTACACAACCCTCAGATATTAGATCCTTAGGGCCTAATATAATGTTAAGGAAGGAATTTTGGAGGGACAAGAGACAACGAACAAGACACGTCGTAACTTTACCAACTCCACTAGAGAAATTAAAACTGCTTTCCCCCGCCTGCTGCATTAATAGCGAGTTCAGTAAATCCAATTAATCTCTGCCTAATGTGAATTTGGACGTTTAAAATTTTTATACAGTAGGGTCTATAATGCAAATTTTACAAACAGTTTTGAAAACTGTGATACCGTAATTTTGAGTAGTCCATACTCTATAACTTAACTTCAAGTATATGCACCTTACATTTTAGTAATTTTTTAAACCATATCAAAAATTTTATGTTTGTATCAAACACGTCTTTAGTGTGACCAGGTTTGGGGAAGGCACTGGGAGTGGATAAGAATAATTCAATCTTATATAATGTAAGCATAGTTTGGGTTAATCTGCATATAAAATTACAGTAGAATATAAGCTAATACTGTACCACAAATCAAATAATTAAATCATGACTGAATTGAAAAATGATAAACTTAAATCTAATATCAAAATTTAAGAAACGTCAAAATTTAATAACTTCCGAGTTATTTTACTATTTCATTATGAGATAATGAAATTTTCTTGGAATACTAAGTCCTTTCTATAGTGCAGGATATGACTTGGGCCCATGAGGTTTTTTCTAGTACTTCCACGATGGAATTTCACCAAACTTAGATTGTTTTTGGCAAATTAACATATTAGTAAAGATAGAATGATCCTTACTATCTAAATTCACCTGAAAAAACTTAACACCATTCAGAATAATCATGACACATTTTTGTTTCCTTGTGAATTAAAACTCTACTTAAAGGAGCCAAGAAAACCATGCTTCTAATTAAAATATGAGCTATAAACAGCACTCTGCAATGGTGACCGGTTTTGACACTCAGTGATGTGCCATTCTCTTCTCAAGCATCTCGTGAGTCGTCAAATAGTTTGAAAACACATAAATCGAACAGAGTCCGGACCTTTGCCCCGTACTCGCTGCGCCGTGAAATTTTAATTACCTGTTGTTGCCATGTGTAATGTATGTTCGTCGTTTTGTGTTCGTTCTCTTTCATGTTCGATGTACGTGTTTTTAAACTATTTTAAGACCTCTTTGGAGTGAAGATTTTATATTCTTTAGACTTGAGAATGACGCCTCACTCACTGAGTGTCAATTAACCAGTTGCCACTGAAGCTACGTATGGATTGCGGATGGTAAATAATTTATATTAACCTCTTGTAACAGTTTTCTAAAGCAATCCAGAGGCAAATAACTAAAACTATAATAATCAGATGTTAACTTAGGCTATTTCAAATATACATGAAAGATTTCAAGACAAAAATGTTACTTCTATCGCACATTTTAGTCATATTACATTTATTCTTATTTCCTGGAATTTCAATAGAAGAACCTTGAAGGACTCCCACATTCACAAAGTGTTTAATACAGTACATTAATTTTTATTTTGATAAAATTTTAAGTATTTAGTAAATCTACATTGTTTTGCTGGACACTGCAGATGATTCATACTTAAAAATACCCACAGAACCAAAGTAATGCCGATCATGATCCAATAGAGTAATGACGTGAGAAGGTGGTATCACTGCCAGTCGCCGTCCCACAGTACCGGGCGTCCTCGCTGGGTAGGCCTAGCGCCAGCTCCAGCATGAGTACCACCACCACCCACCGAGCCTGCACAGCTTCCATTCCCACAATTACAAGTCAAGGTTTATGATCACGCATAAGCAGAATTTCAAGTGCACATTTATTGGTTTTAGCAAAGTCGTGCACTGGCTGAAAGTTTTCAAATCGATTTCAGATGAAACAATAGATCAGTGCATCATTTTAAATTTTATAATCATCTTTTTCAGGCACCGTTATTTTTTTTGTTATTTCAGGGGATTCAGGCTAAAATCTTAAATGTAAGCATGGTTTTATATGTACATTAGATTTAAGGACTAACTTATCAGAGTACGATGCCGCAGACTGCATCTCAAATGGATGACCGAGACGGAAATTGCAGACAGTCAAATTTTTCATTATGATGATAATGACGCGACTTAAAAATGCAATAACTTTTAAGTTGTTTAAGTTTTAAGCTGATCATTATTGTAAATTCAAATACATTTGTAATTAAGTATGGTATGACAAAAACTAATAAAGCATTATTTTAAACGTCCCCTCAAGTACGACTCCAAGAGAGTCTTAGAGAAAAAAACCTTTGGTCTCAGTCATTGAAAGTTTGATTGCCTGGCATTTGGGTCTGGTCGTCCATTTGAGGTCCAGTTTGTGACATTGTAAATGAGACATTTGATTAAAATGACATATCAACATATACATAGAAACTTTTCATATTGATAACCAACTAAGCTACATAAAATTTATACTACTATGCACTAAAATTAAATAAAAATTTGAAATATAATAAAAATATATTAATTAAGATATATATATATATATATATATATATATATATATATATATATATATATATATTTAAATAAATATAAAAATTTAAATGTACGAGTATCTCCTCTGAAAACAATCTGTTATATTCATAAACGAGATATCGTAGTCTAGATGGAGTGACTAAAGAGCTTATTCAAAGCGTCCTACTGTACTTTCTCCATATTTATTCGAAAGACTCCCTTTGAATATAGGATGATGATTGTATTACAATGGATTCCCAGCCATTACGTTTGGGAGGCGGAATTCACAGTCAAGGCTTTCGTTTTTATCGGTTTCACCATTACATTTTATGACTGCTCTTATTCTTATACCAGACCTGAATCTTAATTCGTCGGTTGGAAGTTAAAAAGACTTAGTGCCTTTTGAGGCGCTCTTCATGCTGGTTCTAAAAAAGTCACTCTATGAAAAGAATTTGTCACTGTCTTGAAAAACTGAATTTTATTATTCCTTACTTTCCACTTTTTTACACATTCTGAATTACGTTTACAACATTTCACAAGTACAAACATTTAAAATAAAACATCTTATGGATATTGATATGGCACTCTTTTAGCTTTGCTAGTCCTACGAGCTGCTGGTATTTGTACCAACAATAATTCAGGTTAATGTGATACGAACGTGAAAATATGGCACAAAATGTTGGAGTTCTTATTAAAATATTTAATTTAACACACAAACTAACTTAAATTAACTTTAGAGTGTTAGTAGTTAAAACAATTTTCTACTTATAAGCATTATTATTATTATTATTTATTTTTTACAAAATACCAAACATGATCGAAAATATTTTGAAAAAAAAAACTGTATTTTAAACTATCTTGGACTAGAAATCATAAAAATTTTCATAATGAATTAATTTTTAATGTAATATAACCCCAACACTCATCTATACTTATTTAATCAGCTAAATTTTTTTTGTTATTGGAAGTCCTTCTAAAAAAAAGTTTTTGGTGTCTTTGGATTGTTTATTGGCTAATTTATGATAATCACAATATTGGTTTGGCCGGGTGTAATTAATTTATGACTAAACGCAACATTTTTAGCAATAATATATTCCAAACTAAATTGCTCAATTTCGAGCAAAAAGTAGACTATACTAGTTTATTAGATTGGTAGTAATCTATTCCATAATATATATTTTGTGAGTGCTCGAAAAGTGTTCAAGTGTGTGAAAAGGTTAATAATTATTATGTGATAAAATAATAAAAGATACTATTTGTGGGTTGGCAAACCCAAAGCCATTCTGTACGCAGTACTGAGACAAATTAAAGGTTATTAAATATCATAAACTACAACACCAGATGAGAGGCCCTGATTGGGACATGTTGATTTAATTTATGCTATTCATATTTCAATGTTTGTCCTGACGGATAGATAAGTCCTCGATACTAACGAGCAGCACGATATCAATCGATTGTACAGGTAAAAAGGTCACCAGAAAAGGTGAAGTCCCCGTTTGTAATGTCAATTGATTTCAGTTATTGTGTTCATTGGTATTTCACTTGTGCACTATCCCATTGCACGTTAGTGGAATAGGACTCCAACTTAACATTAATTTTTTTTATTCTCCAAGTAATTTTAAGGCAACTTTACAATTCAATTTGTTCTTATAATCCTAATGGTTTGGGAGATAATGCCGATCGCAATTTAGATTTTTCCCATAAGAATAACATGTAAAACATTTTCAACTACATTATCTCTGAACATTTTCGGTTAAGCAAACGTGTCCCATCACAAAAATATCTTAGACTCTCCTTTTACACATTTTTCCATCATACAATTTTTAATAGTTTTTTTTTATTATTTCATTTTCTATGAATTTACAATATGGCAGATATTACGAGTATTAAAACTGTATGGACAAGTAAAAACTAATTACGTGATAATAGACATTTAATGTTAGAATATGATTTAAAATGAGGTACTAAGACATTTCCATGGTTGAAAAGTTCTGTTTAACATAAAATGTTCAGAGATAAAGGATGTGAAATTTTCCCCATGTTATTCTTAAGGGAAAGACTGAATTTCAACCACCATGAATAAAATAACCATTATGAATTTTCATAAGCCATTAGGATTAGGGATACAATTTAAATTGCAAAGAATTAGTGTCAATCGATAAAGCGTAACAATTTTACCTATAACGTCACAATTTGTTTTTGTGTATTTACTGTATTTAAATTTTGAAAGGCATGTATGGGTGGTCTGGGACGCCCGGTATAAGGACTTTACATGTTTTAAATAAAATGAAACTTTAGAATATGCTGGTAAATTGCATTTTTTCATATTTGTAGTGTGACATCAATCGAAATTATTGCAAGAGATTTATTTATTTTAATGATAACTGCAATAATTAAGGTTATCCATTTTAAATATTTAAAGCATCAGTATTTGTTCATATCAAATGGGTGTCTCATATCGTATTTGGTTCCTTCTCAAACGAGTTCTGTGGGTCACAGAGACATCATCAATCTGGCTCTGGTTACAAGATGAGGGTCACGCGACCACGAGTGACGTCATCACCCCGAGACCTTGGCCTTGCAAATTAGGGTAAAAATACATCGAAACAACAATATGAAGGGCAAACTTGAATACAGAATTTCTGTATGAGAACATCCAAAGATATTAAATAGTATAGTTTGTTACAAGGGCCGAAAATGACGTTTTGCCGGCCTCGAGATCGTATTTTTAAACACGATCTCTATTGATGAAACGACCGACAGTTGGCAAAACGTTTTGGGCAGAGTTACGAACGATATTTTTCATCACAGTAGGCTACACTATGCAATAAGTATTATATTAATGACAAAATATTTTATATAACCACATCTAACAAAATACCTTTAATACCTTTATTGAAATGGCGATCTAACTAAATAGGCAGTTTAAGCCAAGTATGAATGAGACATGAGGGTAGTATGATTGTAAAAACATAAGGTTATTGCAATAACCTTTTCGACTAAGAGTTAAAGCTACTGAAAAGCGTAACTACCAACCTAAAATAGCGGCATGAAATGTGTTCCGGTTGCTAGCAATCTTTTTATTATTTAATGTTGTCATATGTTTTTGTGATGCCACGTACTTGAATGTTTTTATTAAGATCTAGAGCCGAAAATTGTTCCTGCCTAGAACGAGAAAGCATGATTTACGTTGTTATAAGTGACGGGCAAAAATTAGATCTGGAGTTTAAATAAATGTCTTATAATTTTCTTGCTTTCAGCTTCTTAGTGAGCAAGAAAAAGCTTTAAGTTTAGATTAGGTGTCTTTCCACTAAAGCAGATTCTTTAATAAAGCACCAAAAATGAATTTAGAAAATGTTATTTAAGTATTATTTCAAATACATTATAAGGTTCCTGTCTAAAAATTATTTTATGCCTCATATTCAGAACAGTATTGAGTAACCAATATAAATATGTGTTTAATGTATTACTTCATAAAATAAAGGCTAATATATAAAAAAAGTGATGGTTTAGGATTAGATTTTACACCTATTATCCAGAAAACAGTTTCATCTTTTTTTCTAGGTCTTCCATAGATCGACTTTTACTAAATACCTCAGATCAATTCGTCTGCAATAAGAAAAAATTTTGTTTTGCCACTTTTATGATCATGGAAAGAAGATTTTACTTAAAAAAATTACTATTAACATAGTCAATACTTTTTAGTAAAAAGTAAATTATGTGTGCAAGTTTTACTCACTGAAATTTCTCCTATTGGGAAGAAGGTATATCAATGAATGAAAGTAGTGAAAAATAGTATTTCAGAGTAATTATTATCTCCGGCGGTACTTTCTGATAGGCGTACTAACAGCAATCCTCTAATTTGCAGCGCTTTAAAGCAGCCCATCACTAAGGTAGGAGCCCCGGGGTTCACACGCAGTAAAATTAGAGACGTCGCAATAATCGTTATGATAATTCGGTGGTAAATATCTGGAGAGACGTATACTTCCAATTAGCCATTAGAGGAGGTGTAGCAGTTACACCGTCCAGGCGATAGGCCGGCCAGACGTGTTCAGGGGTCTAATGGGTTACCGGTGTCAGTCCGGGGCCGTTCCCACATCCACCGGTACACCGTCCGTCCCCGGGGGAGGAAAGAAACGAAACCTTTAGATTCAAATTCGACCACTACAACCACTCAGCTACTCAGAAAGCAATACAATTTACCAGGAGAATTAAAAAAATAAACATGAATATTCATTTCGTTTCCTGAGTTCTAAAAACAATTTTGCTAACATCAAACACTTTAGGCCTACTTAAAACTTTGTTTTCTGGACACCACAAGATTAGAGGTGTAGGATTACAGATAATACATCCTGCTGTTCTTTCTTGCTGGCCCCACAAGAGGGCTATTCCATTTCGTACTCGAGTTTCCCCAAATCCTCCCCGGGCTCGACAGGAAATGCCCGGTGGCGGCGGTGCGGCTGCCCGGCGGCCGAGGTCGTGGTCGTGGGATGCCCGCAAGGTCGGCCGGTTAGGCTGCACTCCACTGCAATATTTATTTTGCTTGTTAACTTCGCTTATCGCCAATCCACATTTTTATCGTGCTCGTGAACTGCCATTATTGCGACCTCTCGCCGCTATAATCGTTTTCAGGTTCTTGCAAAGGGATTCTTGTTTTCTGAACACTAGGTATATCAGATCAGTTATTGGATTTCAATGGAACCAAGTCATTGCTATCGGTGTCCGTGATAGGGCGTATTGTAAAACTACCATTTTATGTTTGAAAAAAAATGTCTGAGTTAGTTAAAAATTGCCTTCTGAGATGTGAATTGAAGCGTCATTTACACGACGTGTCACGATCTTCAAATGATAAATAGCTATTTGTGTATTAAGAGCGCAAATAACGTCATTGCCGCTCGAGAATGTAGATGGCCGCACGAAGCGTCAGCTGAGTGCGGCCAAACATTTCGAGAGCGGCAATGACTATTTGTGCTCGTAATACATACAATATTTTTCCTACCACCATAATTACAACCGATTAAATGTATTTAATAAACGTACACAATTGTATTAACTTTAAATTTAACTTCATTAACTTTCATTAACTTAATAACTGTAATAAATCGTAATCACTTGCATAGGTGTGTAACCGGAAGTTAGTGTTATCAAAATACTTACCATGAAATCAGCTGATTCAGAGCAAAGCAACTACAATTAATTTGTAATAATTATGGTGATTGTCATGTGGTTTCTGACCAATAGAAACTAGTCTGTGTTGTGACGTCACCTTCTTTACCGTTCTAACCTACTGTAGATTTAAAATAACCTTGTTTTAGCGTGCGCCAATGTTTCATTACCGCTCTAGAGCGGAAAAGGACCGGAAAACGGAAATGAACTGTTTTGCGTAGGATTACAGCTGTGGCAATGTGATTATTTCCATGCAGTGGTAGGAAAAAATATATACAATATTAGTAGTAAATTATTTAAGGCTAATATGAGTTGCATTTATTTTGACAAGTTTAGATGTTTTTAAGAAGACTGTGTCAAATACTTACAAACACCTATCACTCAAGCCAACGAAAATTTTTAATAAAGAATATTATTATCAAACCTGTGCTACAATCTTTTTATCCTTATAAGTAACAACAATCAAGTAAAATTGTTGACACAATCAACAGGTATTCTAGCTTGGAAAGTCTAGTATTAGATTAAGGCGAACTAAGGCATAGCAAACAAAAAAGGCTCTTAAAATTTATTTTATTTTTTCTGTGTTTACGTTTAAAGGCATGAGATGAGACTTAATAATCGTTTTCACAAATGAAACTAAACTTGTTAAATTACCTTTCGGAAATTTAATGCTCAAATTATGAATCATATACTCACTGTTATCGTTCGACGACCAAAGCCGTCACCAGCTTCAGCTGATTGAATCACTGTGGATATAAACAGAAGCGGAAACCCGCATTGACCTCTGGATTGGAAGGTCAAGGCTGTTGCTCCCTCGTTTGACCCCATTTGATCAAACTGTGTCATCAAGCGTTCACTCGCTTAATTTGTACCGTACACTTAGCGAATCAAATTACTCCATCAAGATATCAGGGATGCTTCAGGATGACGGAAGTAAAAATTATGATGTTTATGATCAATAAGTGTTAATCTTTCGTAAAAATTCCTCAATATTACTTTTTTACGAGGTTATTCTGAAATTTCAAGAGAAAAAACTTGTTTCTTTTTCAAGATGAAATCATTTGCTTCATTCACTCGACTTCCATTTGTTTTATTATAAGCCTAAGGATTTTGACAAAAAATCTTGAAAATGTGCGTTTTACTTTTTCAGCTATCATATAATTTTATTATTGTTAAAAAAAATTATTTTGTTTTTATAATAAATTGCCTACCGTCATAGAAAAATACACTGTTTTTTATTTTACTTTTTAATTTTATAATCATAATCATCAATTTAGTACGATTAAAAACTTATGAATTACTTTGTCAGCTGTTTTATTTTGAGGTTTATTTAATTTGATTTTAAAGTCAATAAGACTAATGTAAAATTTTTAGAATTTCAATTCAATATTACGACAAAAACGGATAATTAAGTTTGCTGCTCACATTTTTTATCCCAGAAATACATTGTTTGGAAAGCTTTGATAAAATCGTTTGAGCGTTTTTTGTGGCCATTCTGAATACATATATATTTACACGCATACATACATTTATACCTTACTCTTATACACTATCCGCATATAATCTACATGATAAAAATGATTTATTAAATATGCATTAAGTAATCGTGTAGCTGAAGTACATACAACTCACGACTAGAGTAAAAATAAAACTAAAAGCTACGAGTTGTACAAATTAGTATAAAATCCTGGATGATAAAAGTAGGCGTTTGGATCTGATATCACCTTAAAGGTAAGATTAATTGCCTCGACTGCTTGGAATATTAATGCAGTAGGCTGGAGGGAGGTAATTTTAATTTCACGGTGTAATTTGTAAGTGACGATTTGTCTCTGTCCCTTCTGGCTCGCCTGGCTTCTCCGGTCTATCGGAGCCCTGCATCGTATACTGAGACTGAAACTTGACATATAGTCAAGTGAAGTTACTACTGGATGTATCATAACTAGGTTTAAATGTTCGTAGAACTTGAATTTTATAGGAATCTTCATAGTTTGGTCGATTTAAAAGTTTTTCACGAGGTGTCCTTAACCTACTTTACACATCAGAGCGCACTTGGAATTCAAACACAATTGTAAATTTTTTGTAGTTGAATATAGTATATTAAAAAACTTGTTATAAATAATAAAATGTATAGCCTGTAAACCGATTTGTATAAAAAAACTAATTATAAAATTATGATAATTTATTTCAGTTTCATAATAGGAAATAAGCAAATTGCTTTGTAGTTCAGAGCGATGTACAGTGTAAGCTACTTACAAAGTGAATAGCAGGAATTCATTCAAAGAATAATTTATTTGATAATACAACATCAAAAACTTTGGTTCATAAGTAATGAGGGGTTAAATTATCTAATTTAATCCAAGTTATATCAAAATAAGATTATTATCTATAATATATATAAAATACAAAGCCCCACTGACTCCCTCACTCCTGACTCTACTCATAATTATTTCTCTTATTTACCATGTAAGTTGGAATTTAGCACACTCATTCTGGAGGTCTTATGGTATAGGACAACTAAATAGTTTGAAAACTTAGGAATATTAATTCCATAAACATCTGTTCTCATTTAAAGTATTGTATGAAGATTAGTGAGAAAAAAAGATTAGTAAGAATATTATAGGCTTGCGGCAAGTGAGCGTAGCGAGTATGCTCACCTGAAGGGCAAACATTTACTCTGGTTGGCATTATTGCAAAGCATGTCGGGCAACAGCTAGTTTGAAATATTTATTACGATACAAAATGCAGTACTAGGTTGTTATTAGATACAAAATACACTATTATTTTTCATTTAGTGGTATTCCTACCATACTATGTGATTTCTCACTTGCAAAAATATTATTTGCAAAATTATAAAGCATCAAATATTAAACGACGCAACATTTATTCGTCCTACTGTAGTTGACTATCATTAATTCAATAGAGGTTGTAAATCAAGGATTGCGAATAAGATTACCATTTGAGTCAATTACACAGAATGATTGCTCGGGTCGGATGTCAACATAAAGGTGATGTATCGCTATATGTAACGGTTCGCTCATGCGCGGTGGGTGAGTACACACAACGCGGGAACTGCGCCAGGCCGTCAGCTGGGCCCACCTAGGCGCTCCGTGGCTCTGTAGCCTCTCAACCTAGGCGCTCCGTGGCTGTGTGGCATCTCCACCTAGGCGCTCCGTGGCTGTGTATCCTCTCAACCTAGGCGCTCCGTGGCTGTGTAGCATCTCCACATAGGCTACACAGCCACGGAGCGCCTATGTGGAGAGGCTACACAGCCACGGAGCGCCTAGGTTGAGAGGATACACAGCCACGGAGCGCCTAGGTGGAGAGGCTACACAGCCACGGAGTGCCTAGGTGGAGAGGCTACACAGCCACGGAGCGCTCCGTGGCTGTGTAGCATCTCCACATAGGCGCTCCGTGGCTGTGTAGCCTCTCCACCTAGGCGCTCCGTGGCTGTGTATCCTCTCAACCTAGGCGCTCCGTGGCTGTGTAGCCTCTCCACATAGGCGCTCCGTGGCTGTGTAGCCTCTCCACCTATTCACTCCGTGGCTGTGTAGCCTCTCCAACCAGGCGCTCCGTGGCTGTGTAGCCTCTCCACCTAGGCGCTCCGTGGCTATGTGGCCTCTCCACCTAGGCGCTCCGTGGCTGGTTAGCCTCTCCACCTAGGCGCTCCGTGGCTGTGTAGCCTCTCCACCTAGGCGCTCCATGGCTGTGTAGCCTCTCCACCTATTCACTCCGTGGCTGTGTAGCCTCTCCAACCAGGCGCTCCGTGGCTGTGTAGCCTCTCCACCTAGGCGCTCCGTGGCTGGTTAGCCTCTCCACATAGGCGCTCCGTGGCTGTGTAGCCTCTCCACCTAGGCGCTCCGTGGCTGTGTAGCCTCTCCACCTATTCACTCCGTGGCTGTGTAACCTCTCCAACCAGGCGCTCCGTGGCTGTGTAGCCTCTCCACCTAGGCGCTCCGTGGCTATGTAGCCTCTCCACCTAGGCGCTCCGTGGCTGGTTAGCCTCTCCACCTAGGCGCTCCGTGGCTGTGTAGCCTCTCCACCTAGGCGCTCCATGGCTGTGTAGCCTCTCCACCTAGGCGCTCCGTGGCTGTGTAGCCTCTCCACCCAGGCGCTCCCTGGCTGTGTAGCCTCTCCACCTATTCACTCCTTGGCTGTGTAGCCTCTCCACCTAGGCGCTCCGTGGCTGGGTAGCCTTCCCACCTATTCGCTCCGTGGCTGTGTAGCCTCTCGACCTAGGTGCTCCATGGCTGTGTAGCCTCTCCACCTAGGCGCTCCGTGGCTGTGTAGCCTCTCCACCTAGGCGCTCCGTGGCTGTGTAGCCTCTCCACCTAGGCGCTCCGTGGCTGTATATTAACTAATTTTTGAACTAAAATTAGTTAATCTACAGTTATATTAGCCTAATTTAGATTTCATTACATTGGTAGTAAATATTGTATTTATTTTACAAAGTGTAAACTGTAACCTAATTTAAAAAAATAGTGGAAACTGTGTAGATTAACTAATTTTTTTACTAATTTAACTAATAATAATTGTATTAATTTATAATTTTTTTTTTTTTTTTTTGAGGGAGAGGCGGAAAAATGCATTACGCACACAGGTGGCCAGCCTGTAGTGTGGGGCTCCCCAAAAAACGGGTTTACCCACTAAAAAACCTCCTCTACTCTTTAGGAATCTAACCTGGAATTGTTTGTCACATTACGTCAGGCTAGGCCTAAATTTGGCTTACGCCCGTGGGGCTCGCTCCTTATCCAGCCGCTCGATCAAGGGATCTGGGCCACTTCGCGGTCCAGATCGGTTTTCTTTTCCAGGAGGATGCCCCGGACGAACTGTGACAAACAATCCCAGTTGCCCTCATCCTCCAAAATCTTTTGGCAGACCGAGTCCACCGAAAATACACCAAAGATTTGTGTGGCCTCCAGGCGGGGCCCTTCCCAACGGGGACAGCGGAAGAATGTGTGTTCCGCATCGTCGGGAACACCCGGGCAATAAATGCAGTCCGGTGAACCGGTCTTTCCCATCCGGTTCAGGTACGACCGAAAATAGCCGTGACCTGTCAAAAATTGGGTAAGGTAGTAGTCCACCTCCCCATGCCGCCTTTCCACCCATGGTTGGACCTGCTTGATAAGTCGCGCAGTCCATCGTCCTCGGGTGTCGTGCTCCCAGCTGTGTTGCCACTGCTGGAAGGTTCGGGAGCGCTCTTCTGTTCTTGCCGTGTCCTTGCCGATCTCGCCTTGTCTCTGATAAATCGCTTTCCTCTCCCCTGCCAAGAGCTTGACAGGGATGACTCCGGCGACCACCAGGACGGCAGGCTCGGACACTGTCCGGTAGGCGGAACACACCCGGAGCGCAGCTTGACGCTGAACCCGGGCGAGTCGCAACCTGTAGCACTCCTTATCTAGAGCGCCTGCCCACACCTCTGCCCCGTAAAGAAGCACGGACTGGACCGCGGACATCAACAGACGTCTTCTGCTGGATCGGGGACCCCCGACATTGGCCATCAGCCTACTAAGGTAAGTCACTACCTTAGCGGCCTTGTCCGCCGTACAGAAGATCTGATCCCTCCAGCTTAACTTGATGTCCACCATAACCCCGAGGTATTTGGCGGCACGAGTTGATGTGACACCTCCCCTTATTATTAATTTATAATAATTTTATTTATTTTTTTACTATTCAATGTTATTTTTTAATGCTGCTGGTTTTTATTATATAAGATAGCAATTATATAGTCAGTTCTATTAAGAACAATGTGAATTCATATAAAAAGTAATTATCCTATACTGACCACAGTAAATCGTGAATTTACATTATATTGGTTTATTTCCGAAATATCATTTTTTAATTTTTTATTCCTTGAAAATGTGTAAACATTATTTTAATTATATTTTTTACTCAACTATTTTCTTAGGAATTTTGTAAGTGCAAGAAATATTGCATTAAAATTCAAATATAAAAAATGTTATAAAAAAGAAATAAAAACAAAATAATGTTTATTGAAGGTGAAACTATTGAAGGATTTTAAACCTAAATTTTCAATTTTGTATCAAGAGCTTCAATATTGGTTAATATTATATAAATTTAAAATCAAAACACAAGTACCAATATTTTTGAAATTTTAAAATTTCAAAAATATTGGTGCCTGTGTTTTAATTTTAAATTTTTATAAATTTTCAATATTAATTTCCTATTCTACCTGTAAATATATATTCTATATTACTTTTAATTCTTATGTTGGTTGAAAAATAAAGATTACTAATATGAAAAATTATTTAAAAAATTATGTTAGTAAAAGTTTCCTTTCATGTTAAATAAAGATCAGTATATATATATATATATATATATATATATATATATATATATATATATATATATATATATATATATATAAGAAACGACAGTCATTGTTCGGTGCTATAATGTCACTCCTTTGCTGGAATCAGCTAAAAGATCATTACAGAGTTCTGGGAAGCTTTTCTCGCAGGAGCACAAACAGTTCTGGTATCGAAGGCTTGTATCAATGAGAGCAGCGGCCCTTTTGTTGATGTTTTCCTCGGATTTTCCGTTTATTTTTTGTTTCTGTTCTTTTAAATTTTTCTTATTACGTTGGTCTTGTATCCTGAATTAAAGATTATACCTTTTTTTTACGAATTTCCCTATAGGGATAATACGCTATTACGGTAGTAGCCAAGGTAAGACCTATTCCCGGGACCATGTTACTTTTTCATTTCGAAGTCCCCAAAAGCCAAAAATACCATTCGTTCATCTATATTCTTATTTCTATAAGGGTTTTGTCTGTTACGTACCTTTTTCTCTCGACATACTGAACCGATTTTTAAGATTGAAGTGTCATTTTAAAGCTTAGGTATAGAACGTGGACGAATCATAATTAAAAAGGTCATATAGTTCGGGTTGAAAAAAAAAACTTCTAACAAATAATGACCTGTATATTTCAGACTTTAATTCAATTGTCTCATAACCCTTTAGGACATTCCTCTCAGAGTATCTCTTACCTTATCCTTACTCTTGAATCTGAAATACAATATAAAATTTACAATCAAAACTAGGTGTTTTAAATGTTTTAAGGGGCTATAAAATTTCCTAAACTTGCTACACATGCTATAAAATAATATACAGGTGTTTTTAAAGTATGTCATAGAACTTCATAATATGGTTAGTGGGGTCAAAATAAGCCAAAACTTTCACGTGAAGGTATGTCCTAATTTGCATTTATTTACTTAGATATCCGTCATTTGGTTTTTTCTACTAAATAATTTATATTTCAGCAACGGATTGTTGTAGGAATTCCATATTTATTAGGCATGTACTTTTATAACACCAAAGTCTGTTCCATAATAATACTTATTTTCTGCCTAGGCATTTTTCAAAGTGTTAGTCATTTTAATTTTTTTAACTCAAATATCTTAAAACTTGTACGGTACCTATATAAATTTGATTAACATTTTACAAAGACAAAAAAAGTTGACAAATTTAATTACCTAACCAATAATACTGTGGACATCAAATAACGGAGTAATTGTAATTTTTCTATTTAAATAACAAATTTAAATTAAATAAAAAATAAATGTTCCTCAGCTGAAAAATCTCAATAAATCCATTATTTGTTGTCAGACCTCTATAAAAGTAGTGTTATTGGTGAGATTATTACTATCGTCAACTTTATGTCTCAGTAAATATACTACCGCATTGAGATGTTTAAGCTTAAAAATTTATAATTACCGCCATTTTAAAAATATAACGAGGCAAAAAATAATATTGTGGAATCGGACACTGGTATTATAAAGGCCCACGCGAAATAAAATTCATACAACTATTAGTAACTTAAATAAAAATTATTAAGTAAAAAACAAAATGGCGGATATATGGATGGCTAAAATTAGGACATACCATCATATGAACTTTTTTGCATATTTTGACCATATCAGCCATATTATGAAGTTTGGCGATGACCTGTATTATTCGGTTTTGCTGGTTTCACATCACCGGAACCCCATCTCAGCTCCTTGGTTGCCAGGCGACCCGCGGGATCCCCTGGGTGTCTCCTCGAGTGCCAGGGGACCCCGCGGTCCTCGAGACGTGACATTCCAGGAGATGTCAGGATTGTAGGCAGTTTTGGCCCTCCCTGAGTGATATTGTTCCATATCCTAATTACCACTTGACTGATCTGCGGGCATCCTCGACTATGGATGTTCGGCTTCCGAGATATTTCCCCTGGAGGGGACAAAAAACACACAGTTAGTAATTACTCTGTTAACCATTTGCAGGTTATGTTAAGTAGTTTGTGTATTAACGTTATTCAAAATGTTAAGCACATGAAATATTTCCTTATTTTATATCACTATGACAATGTTTTTGACGTGAAGATGACTGAAATTACCTTTAGCGACATAAATTCAGAAATAATTATTTGTAAATTTGTTCAAAAATAAATACATTATAGTACAGTAAAATTAAGTAAAAAATTGCATGAACCCAAAAAAAATTAGCACAACCAAGGAATTTGGTACATATGTTGGGAGTATCTTCCTTTTGAACATACTAAAAGTCCCCTAAAATTGAAGCTGTGCTACGGCCGCCATCTTGGAAAATGGCGACAAATTTTTATATTTTTGGCTATAGTTGCTTTATTATTGGAGATACAGAAAAAAGCGTGAATTAAAAAATGTAGGCAATTAAAAAATACACATTTTGTTCATTTACATGTTTCCTCTAAATCTAACGGTTTATGAGTTATTTTTGATTAAGTGTAAATTTTTTTTAATTAATCAAAATTGATGTGTAAGATTACTGTATTGTTATTATAAGACATTTTTAGATGTTTCTAAAAGAGAAATACAAAATTTTCAATGAATATTACATTATTCCAAATCCCTTTAAGTTATTTCTTCTCTACTTATAATATTGCTTTGTCTAGTATTAGGGTGAATCTCGTAAGGTGTCCTAAACGGATTACAGACAAACACTTTGCCCTAAAACCTTCCAACAAAATTATTTTTCACTAAGTTTACCCCAAGGAAGAATTTAAAAATATTTTTAACTATGTATAAATACAGGGTGTACCAAAAACTGGGGGTCACAGGGTCAAATCGTGGAAATTTCAAATACAAACATATGTCATATTATACATCATTAGAAAGGTCTATTTAATACAAACAAGTTGATGAAAACAGAATTCAGTTATCTTTTTTCGTTTCGAAATGGCGTCCATTTTTGTAACCAAAATCAAAATTTACGGAATACCCTTTAGTTTTTTACTTTCTCCCCCTATACCATAGTATATGGAGAAAGTATTGTTTTCGTCAAAATTTTCGAATTTGAGTTGTTGGTGGATTTATCCATTTTGGTTCCCCCTGAGTCCAAAAAAGTGGTTTTCGGAGTGATGTCTGTGTGTCTGTGTGTGTGTGTGTGTGTGTGTCAGGATGTAAACAGAGCTAGAGAATGCCCTAATGGTCCGATTTTAATGAAATTTGGTATATAGGTCCAAATCCACGATAATTCCAGGCGTATTTTTCATTTTTTTGAATTTTTGATTTTTAAGGGTATTTTACCCCCAAAAACCCTCAAAAATCGTCAAAAATCAAAATTTCTCAAAAACGGCTCTAACGATTTTGATTAAAATTTTGTGGTTTATTAAGCTTAAAATGGTTGATAAAATGACACCACCCGCATCTCCGAGAAAATGCGCGTTCAAAAGTTATGGAGTAAAAAGTGTTTAAAAAATCAATTTTTTTGATTTTCAAAAGAGCTGTTGTCTCGAAATAAATTTTACTTATCACCATTAAATCAAGCTCAAAAAACTAAATGATCCAGTATTTTAAATTATTGCTCTACGTCAAGTGGTTGAGGAGAAAATTTAATTTTTCGTTTAGCGGTAAACGCAGTACGTTGTTAAAAGTCACGGATGCGCTAGGGTCAAGCTCGCGCTGCTCTGCTGGTAGCTATTGGACAGAGTCATCTAGACATTAATGTTTAAAGCTTTTAACACATTTTTTTATATTGTTGGGAGAAAGTATGTGTCAGTTATCTGATACCGTTTATTTTAATTATATGTCATAAGTAACTTCTGATTCAAAATACTTATTTAAAATAAGCTAAGTTTTACAATGATAATTCACAAGCCCACATCTATAAAAAAACTAAAATTTTCAAAATTTAATATTTTCAAAAATTTTTACATGAACAAAACTCAAAAATTTTATATTCTAACCCATGTCATTTTGTATATCATCTTAAAGCTCTCGTTGAACCGAGCAACTTTGTAATCTACACTAATGCCTTATATCTTTAGGTTTTGTAGTAGTAACGTAAAAATGTCATTTCTCCTTGTAATTTCCATGTTAATTTAAGAGTCATCTTCACCCTTGTGCCAGTAGCCCATCGTTGCGCAGTCGGCAATGTTAACCATAAGGCTTTTAATGCAAAACATTGTATTTTATTCCCCTGTTTCGGACGCCGTTTTTCAACCGATTTTATTTCAACTTGGTAAGTGTTTAGTTGAATAGTTATATTAAGCCCCTCATACTACGAAATTTGGAAAATTTATCAAATATTACTAAGGAAAATCGAGTTACTTAGCAACGTCACAGAGAGTACCTAATATATATTTGTTAAATTTTCAAAGTTTCGAGGTATGAGGGGCCTAATATAACTATTCAACCAAACACTTACCAAGTTGAAATAAATCGGTTGAAAAACGGCGACCGAAACAGGGGAATAAAATACAATGTTTTGCATTAAAAGCCGTATGGTTAACATTGCCGACTGCGCAACAATGGGCTACTGGCCCTAAGGTGAAGATGACTCTTAATGGTATGGCAACAATGCAAGAAGGACTGCCATACTATCATGTCCTGATTAATTAATTTGCAAATTATATGGAAAAATGACATTTTTATGTTATTACTACAAAATGAAAAGAGATACGGCACTAGTGTAAATTGCTCAGTTCAATGAGTTTTTTTATTTTTTTTCTTGTTTTAGTTGGGTTAATGTACCAGAGTACCAGAAACGCTTTTAAGGGAAAGCGGTCCAAACCCATCAGTGTGGTGGACATCCCGGGAATTGAACCCGTGACTTCTTGAATCGAAGTCGAAGACGCTAACCGTAAGGCCAGCGAGATGCCTAACATGATATACAAAATGACGTGTGTTACTTTTAAAATTTTTGAGTTTTGTTCATGTAAAAATTTTTAAAAACATTAAATTTTGAAAATTTTAGTTTTTTTATAGATGTGGGCTTGTGAATTATCATTGTAAAACTTAGCTTATTATAAATAAATATTTTGAATCAGAAGTTACTTATGACATATAATGAAAAAGCTAAAGGGTATTCCGTAAATTTTGATTTTGGTTACAAAAATGGACGCCATTTTAAAACGAAAAAAGATAACTGAATTCTGTTTCCACCAAATTGTTTGTTTTAAATAGACCTTTCTAATGATGTATAATATGACATATGTTTGTATTTGAAATTTCCAAGATTCGACCCTGTGACCCCCAGTTTTTGGTACACCCTGTATTTATACAGAGTTAAAAATATTTTTAAATTATTCCTTGGGGTCAATTTAGTGGAAAATAATTTTGTTGGAAGGTTTTAGGACAAAGTGTTTGTCTGTAATCCGTTTAGGACACCTTACGAGATTCACCCTAATACTAGACAAAGCAATATTATAAGTAGAGAAAAAGCAATATTATAAGTAGAGAAGAAATACATTTTCAGCCTGGGCAAAACTTAAAGGGATTTATAATAATGTAATATTCATTGAAAATTTTGTATTTCTCTTTTAGAAACATCTAAAAATGTCTTATAATAACAATACAGTAATCTTACACATCAATTTTGATTTATTATAAAAAACTTTTACACTTAATCAAAAATAACTCATAAACCGTTAGATTTAGAGGAAACATGTAAATGAACAAAATGTGTATTTTTTAATTGCCTACATTTTTTAATTCACGCTTTTTTCTGTATCTCCAATAATAAAGCAACTATAGCCAAAAATATAAAAATTTGTCGCCATTTTCCAAGATGGCGGCCGTAGCACAGCTTCCATTTTAGGGGACTTTTAGTATGTTCAAAAGGAAGATACTCCAAACATCTGTACCAAATTCCTTGGTTGTGCTAATTTTTTTGGGTCAAAACCCATTTTTACTGTACTATTACGAGTTTCTAATACCTTTAAAATGAATACAATAAGGGGAACCTTTGTTCGATAGTGTGAAATATAAACCCTACAAATGTTATAAATGATAATGTTAGTTTGCTTGGAAAAAATTATAAAACAAGTATGATTTGTGTATTTTCTATTTTTTCATTGGACAGGTCCAGTTACTATTCCTATACTTACATATTACACTTAATGTAATTCACTTTTAATCATATAAATACCATGATTTTCATAAAGATGACATGGCATACAATAGATCTAAGTTTTTTTTACAGTTTTTATTATAAAATAAATAAAAACTGCACGGAATGAAGTGTAGTGAATAAAAAAGCATTTCCCAGTCTGTCGCCTATGGTAATTCTCTTAAAGCAATTCGGTTGGTATTAAAGAGTCCGATGTTCGTGACTAGAAAGAAAACGGTTAGAATACACTGAGAAAACGACTATTGGTTACATTAAAGGGAAATACCCAGGAAGCTCCTTGGAATCGTTTGGGGTTTCCAGCCTGTACTTATGTTTTATTGTTTATTTCGTAAAACTCTATTAAGTTTCAATTCTTTCAAGAAAGATCTAATTTGATAATCAAAGTCTGCTGGCTTCATTATACACTTACTGACTTCAAAATACCAACCTAACTATTTTTTGTTGTACTCTCAGATATTTCTATATATTTTACCTGCGATACTTTTATGATAGCTACTCAAATTTTAGCAGGAACTTTTGCCCCTAATAAGTTGCTGTAAGCTCATGTCTGTCACGAGTTTGTTTATGGCGGGTTCAAATAATCTCTAAATGCATTTTTGCCAAACGCTTATTTGATGCTTGAAACTGATTATTTCTATGGAACATCCCTCTCTAAGCTCATATGTAAGGTGAACAATTGAAGTAAATCCTATTTGGATTGATAGCAGTGGAATGGAAAACAGTGTTTTCTAGTGCAAATAGATTTATACATGATCTAAAATCCAGATAATACTAGGGGCTTGTGCTGCTCCGCAACATTTAGGCCATGTAATTGCATTATCTCCTATACCAAAAGAAACCATGTGCCTTATGTAGAAATAAAAAAAAAATCTCATAAAAATTACTAAAGAAACTACCGTAAAAAAGGAAGGAATTTATTTTGAGTATAAGTTAGATTATGCCAAAGGTAAAGGTATTCTGATGCTCATTGCATTCCTAAAGGTATCTGCATGTGCATTCCTTTAAGTCGTAATCCACTAAAATATGGCTCATAGAATTGCCGGACATGATCAGAAATTATTTTTAGAATTGTTTCAATATATAAAAAAACCAAAAAGAAATTTTTAAAATGGGCCAATTGTTTGCGCCGATAATATCACCGCGCTCGGCATTTTAATATACGTGCTGCTTGGAGAAACGCCCATTTCAGAGCCATCTTCACTCCTGGGCCAGTAGCCCATTGTTGCGCAGTCGGCAATGTTAATCATACGGCTTTTATGCTAAAACATGGTCTTGTATTCCCCTGTTTCGGACGCCGTTTTTCAACCGATTTTCTTGAAATTTGGTAAGTGCTTATTTGAATAGTTATATTAGGTTTCTCATACTTCGGAATTTTGAAAATTTAACAAATATTACTCTCTTATTGTGACGTCGCAAAGTAACTCGATTTTCCTTATTTAATATTTCAAAATTTAGTAAAATTTTCAAAATTTCGAGGTATGAGAAATTTAATATAAGTATTCAACTAAACACTTACCAACTTTCAAGAAAACCGGTTGAAAAACGGCGTCCGAAACAGGGGAATACAAAACCATGTTTTAGCATAAAAGCCGTATGATTAACATTGCCGATTGCGCAACAATGGGCTACTGGACCAGGGGTGAAGATGACTCTTCAAGCTAAATGTTGGGTAAATTAACAGCTGATCGAAACTTAAAATTAACAGTAGAAATTCGTTGAGCATAGGTAAGTGGCAGAAATCATATTTTAATTTTATCGATCTGCAATGTGATAAAAAATAAAAAAGTGATAATTTTCACCTATCTGAACATTTGTAACTTTTCCGAAACCATCATAGTAGACACATCTTAACTTACACAACTCGCGAATCAACTTTCTCAAATCTCATGCCCAAAGAAGAAATACCCTAATAACGATGATGTCCCCAACAATACGTTTCAGGTTCAGGTTGTGCAGGATGCAACCGTGGCCAGTGGTGTATGCATAGCTCCGGGCGAGGTACCTACCAAGTGATAGTGAACCCACACGTTCTGGCCTCGTCCACTATACGCTTTATATTCAAGGTTACACCATAACATGACTTCACCTTATTAGTAATGACATAAACGAGCTGTTAAAGTTTTTAGTAGAAGTTTATGTGTGATATTCTGTACTAGCTGGTAGAGAGGTGTTTATGGAATTGAACAAAAAGAAAATAGTGATATCGTAAAACTTGTCAGCGAAATTTCCATAGCCTTTTTGGATAATTCTTTCGAGTATGTTAATCACACTTAATGTTTTTATTTTTTTATATTTTAATGTTTAATGTCACTTTTCAACGTAAATCCTACCTTTACATCCACATCATAGCAATATGTATAATAACTAATTTTGTTATGAAAATAAAGTAGTTTTTTGCAAAGTTTAGTGCTATGCGTTTCAGAAGACAAATTTTGCTGGTTTTTAATTTAATATGGTTTAGTTAACTAATATAGTAAAATAAGTTATCAATATGCTATATTGAACCAGTCTATGGCAAAGATATTATTAAATGATTGTACTAAGAAAATAATAATATAGAATTTTCTTTGAATTAAAAAGGAAGCCTCTAAAATAACTATGCTAGAGAGGCCACAGTTTCAAAAGGAAATGTGTTTTAAGGATTGGCTTAGTTTTATTAATATTGAAGGAAATCTGTACATATTTGAATTTATAATATCTGTTCAATTGATTTTTGTGGTTATTCTTTGTTGAATTTCGCACACAGGAAGAGTATTTAATGTTCTGTAGATTAAATGACGATATGACGGGTGTCATAAGAAGCATTCTAATGAAATGTGCGCACATTTGTTCAAACTAGCAATCCTTTAAGATTGTACACTAAATGAGTAAAAATTTTTAACAATATTTAAACTCAATTTCGTAAGATTCAATATGGATGTACATCATTGTTAATTTATGTACATAAAAGACATTAACAGGGATGTTATTGTTTAAATGTTGTATAATCCGAATGAAATCCATTACTATATTCATAGTTTTATATTCTAACACTTTGTTTTTATTCTTAAAACTTGATGGCTGGTTAAATGAACCAAGTTATGTATACAACTATTTTTCGTTTATTATTATATCTCAAATACTAATAAAATATAAGAATAAGTGAAAATCATTGTTATGATTTATTAAATATTCTATTTTAAAACTAAATTAAAATGCTGATTGTCTTTTTAAATTTTTATTTTTCCTGAAGAATTATTATAATAACACCTTAAGTTAACCTGGTCTTATAATATTTAACTCATGCTTAAATAAATTTTTATTCTGTAAAGCAAATTTAGTATTCTAAACAAACATTATAAAGGTTTATGTAAGAAAGAATTCCATCAGTAAATTATTAGGCCTACTATGAAAAACATCAAAGTGAAAATAAAAAAAAAGAAACTACAATAAACACCATTTCTACTAGAAGGCTTTATTAAAATTATATTATCATTTTAACTACTAATATAAAAATAATAACAGTTGATATGTATGTATGATTGTATACACTTTATCGAAAAACATTTGGACCAAAATAAGAAAGTAAACATAATTTTTAAAAGTATTTCAGCCCTCCTCCCCGGGCCTTCTCCACCTTGACATGGGTATGTCCCTTTTCCATTTTAATATGAATATCTTCAGGGAAACATAATGTGTTTATACTATTTTTCTTTAAATAAAAAATTATTCATACGTAATTTATAAAAATAATAAGAAGCTAAAACAAAACATTTCAATAAAAAATCATTACATTAATAGACAAGCATGTTTCTTTTCCTCCTTTTTTCTCATCTTGTGTGTATAATGGTGTTTTGTTGATGAGTAGAATCGCATTTTAATTCACATCAGCCCTCGGGGCTACGCCCCACAGGCTTTCTAAGGTTCAATATTAATCTTTTGGAAGAAGGATAATTGAATCATTAGACAGCTGTAGTGAAAAAAATCTCCAAGAACAGTGGTGTCAGTTATAAAACTTTTAAAACAAATTGGTTTAAGATTAAGTTAAGTTTTGGATGGATTTAAACCAGTTGACGATTCATAGTATATTTAAATATCCATAAACCATTTCATGTGCATGAGGACTATTATTTATGATTGTTGTTTCCATTAGCTGGGAGCCGCTGAGCCAACCCACACCCGGCCCGTGGAAGCAGCCAAGTCCCGTGGCGTTTACGGGATATCTTTGATAGCCCTGAGACGGATCCAAATAGTTGTCTTGATGACACTGAGGTTAGGATTTTGGCTCCAAGCCCGCTTCCAGTCCGGGAAAGTTTGTTGTGACGCTAATGAGGTTGCACCCAAAACTGTTCTGGAGTCGTGAAATTCAAAATATTTCGTAATTACATTGGATTGTATTGCATCATTAGAAGAAAATATAATATGTTAGTTGGCAGAGTGAGAGATTTTTGCCTGTAAACAGTAGAATTTTATTAACTTTCCGGCATGCTTTGCAATCCCAAATTGAAATTTTTTTTACTTTCCATAGGTGAGTTCGTTCGCTACGCTCACTCGCCGTAAGGTTTTGCTTGTTCTCTGCGCTCACTCCCCGTCAGGTTTAGCTCGTTCGCTGCCCTAACTCGCCGGAATTCTATAATATCATTTAGTTTTTTATTACTAATCTTCCCTCAATAATTTAAACTAGAGATCGCCTCCTGATAGAAATTCGATCAAAATTTCAGTTATCTGGACCCAAGAAGCTTAAAAACATTTTATAACTAAAACATCTGCTCTTCCTAATTTTCTAGCAGTTGTTCTTACAACAGCTGTTAATGATTCATTTAATTCTCTTTTCTCCATAAGATTAACATTGGAACTTTGAAAGCCTGTGGGGCGTAGCCCTGGAGTCCGACGTGAATTAGAATGTGATTCTGCTCATCTACAGGACTATACCTTTCTAACGGTATGCGCGGATTTATCCTACGATGCCTACGAGCTGAGAAAAAAGGAGGAAATGAAACATGCTTGCGTATTAATATATAGATGAGAACATCTGTTTACAAAATCATCAAAGTCACCTGTTTTATGACTGAATTAAGTATGATACTGTTTTGTTTTGTTCTTTAGTTATGAGTAACATAATATTTGATTTTATCAATAAGCAATTGTATAACTAACAATATAAATTTTAGAGTAAGATGTTTATAATTTATCTTGGTCGGTGTGGTTTATTCTGTTTTAAACAATAGTCCTATATGTTTCCAATGTAAAAAATGTATATTGTTATCAACATATTTTCTGGTTGATTAAGTTAGGTTGCTTATGTACTTTTGTAAATTTGTTGTTTTTATGTCTTTTAAGTGTTTTGTATTTGTGTTGTATTCATTGCTTCTTTTGAAATTAAAAATTATTCTTATTCCTCTTGTTCTTAAAATTAATATTCATCAATGTAATCATATTTTCCAATAAAAAAATTTTGTTTCCATGAGAATAACATGGTAACTTTGAAGACGTGTGGGGCGAGCCTTATGGAGGAGTCTGGTAAAAAGTATCCTATATGTTCTTCCTGGTTCTAAGCTATCTCCCCACCAATTTTCTGCCAAATCAGTTCAGCCGTTTCTGAGATATAGGTGGGGTAACCAACATGACTTTCTTTTATGATGGTTGCAGTAGATTTGTAGGATACTTAATTTTGTCATTTTAGAGCTAATTGATAAAGGAAAATAAATAAGAATTCAAAATTAACATGAATTGAGGTAATTGAAGAAGCCAGATAGTAAATATATCTGAGACATTAGCTTAGTTTTATCATAGTTGACAAAAACTTCGTTCCGTTTCAATTTAATCATATTTGTGTAAAGCGCCTATGGTGCAGAAAGCCTGAGATAAAAAAAAGTAGAGGGAAAAATAAAAATTACTAAGTGCTAAAAACAAAATGGTGTCTTGCGGCTCAGCGAAGTATTTAAGACATATGTTCAAAGGAACATTTTTTATTTTTTCATTTAAGAAATCATTTCAGGAGAGAGTTTCTGAACACCCTGTATATTCGTAGGATCAATACAAAAATTCAATGAAGCTCAATCAATTATCAATTGCTCTGTCGGCTTCTAAGGTATATATGATAACTTATATAATTCCAAGTTTGTTTCAGTATTGTTTCAGCAGCCGACGTAAGAGAAATACAACACGGTTGTTTGTAACGAGGTATGCCGCGGGCTACTAGAGGCCGTTCAGTGTTCACCGTTCAGCGAGCGCGACTTATTATTAAAGGCAGAAAACAAACAGAGAACCCGTTGTAAAAAATGTCCGGTGAGCTCCGCCTCTTTGGTTTATACAACTCAGAAAAAACAAGGCTGATAAAAAATAAAAAACATACCAAAACGTGGTGTTTTACAACTCATTGCAAAACAATTCATTATTGTGAGAAGTGTTCTGTATTTAGCTGTAATCAAATATTTTTGTAAATATTAATTACCACAGTCCTATAATTCTTTTAACCGAGAGAACGTAACATATAAGAAATTAATATTCTATGAATGAGGAGGAGATTTATTTACCGGTTTTTCAAGAATTTAAAGTGTTTTAAATTGTTTTCGGGGACATTTTACATTTACTAAATAAATGCTGTTTTGTGTTGTAAACAGTAAAAGATAACCGTTAAATTTATTGGTTGTCTCTCAAAGGTGGGTAGTTATATTTTTAATAAGCCTCAAATTGTAATTACAATTTTATCAATGTATGACTAACATGTTTTTATAAGGGGCCGTCCATAAATTACGTCATCGCTTTTTGGCCATTTTTGGACCCCCCCCTCCCTAAAACCATCCTACCATCATAATTTGTCTGAGACCCCCCTCTCTCGTAAATATGACATCATTTTTTAATAAACCTTCGTTTTAAGTAAAAATAATGCTTTATAAACGCTAAATGATAAACCAAAAAAATTGACCAATCAAATCTGAATTTACTTTCAGAAATAAAGCCAAAATGACTCTTAAAGGAAAAATAAACTATAAAACAACAACTTAAAATAGTCTAATGTATTTTCTAGATAATTATTTTATAATAGTTGAGTTGTGTTACAATTTATCATTGTTTTACTGTTAAAATTTGATACAAAACATCATATTTAAAATAATGACGTCATATCAAATCCGACCCCCCCCCCTTGCACATCACCTTACCATCATTTTCAATCTGGACCCTCCCCCCCCCCCTTTTTTCAGATGACGTAATTTATGGACGACCCCTAACCTTTATGGCTGCCATAAGAAAGATACTGACAACGGATGTTTCATCCTATACAAAATACAAACAGGGGATATTCCACTCTCAAATATTTTACTTTTACCTTTTCTACTTCATCTTCCTGAGACTTTGTTTACCATAAACCTAGAAGTTTATGTTATCATTACAACAAGCGGCTCTGTCGACTAGACTACGTAATGCGATATTTGGCTCGACGACATCGTATGATGGGGGTGATCCAACGGTAGCATGTAGTAGTCGGAGGTTAACTACTAGCACGTTGGCTAGGGGCCACCTCTACAGTAGACTGTACGGGGTGTTAGGTGCTTATACGGGATAGCATGTTGTTATCTCTGGTGATAAGAACTAAAATCACAATCATTACAGCCAGTATTACAAACAAATTGCTGTTTCATTTACACAAAACATACGTAGATATGTGCCCTTAGACACACAAACATGGATAGATCGTACCTCATGTTTTATATTTTATTAGGTTTATTGCCTTTTTGGTTGATTATCGAAGCGTAAATTCTTTATAAACATATTTTTATTAAATGGTTTAGTTGCTCATTGTACGTTGTCGATCATGACTAATGAAATTGCCTTGTTATTATTAATAAACTTTAGAAATTTTACAATATAAGTCAGTCATCAGTAATTTATATCATAAATTATACATATATTAATGTAAACTAAGAAATTTAATGTCGCTATTTATGATACTCGATCGTGAAGTGATGGAAGTAGGAAAACACATTTGAGGAAAAAATTAAAACTTCTTTAATAATGAGATTTTTTAATGCATTCTTTATAATAGAAAATGTACTTTTCCAAATATCTTTCTTTAATTGGTTTAACAACAAATAAATTATTTTATTTGCAAACAAATAAATTTAAATTATTTTTACAACATTTTACAAACTTAGAATTTAATTTACTAAAACAAAAACCGGTTTCAATAGTCTATTCTGATAGTCTACTCTGTTTTTATATTGATTAGATTTTGAAGCGATTTCATATGCCTATCAATGGAGAAGTTACGATATTGTTTTGAACTGTTTTAAATGTGTAGAAGTATTAATATCATTGGAAAAATTACTTATAAAAATCTATCAATATTTAAAATTGTGTATGAGTTTTGTTAAAATAGATCTTATTAGGATTTTGATGGAGATACATTATGGATGCTAAATTAGTCCAAAAGAACATTTTCAGACAACAAACATATATTAAAATAAATAAATGTTAAAGGAATTGTTTGGGAAATAAATTCTAGATCGCAGGCATGAGTTTGGATGACTCTATGGTGTGTTTACTTTCTTTTCGTATTTTCTTGATTGCTTCAAACGGCTTTACATAGTTAACATCACTAATCGAAAATCATTGACCCTTCCACACTCAAACTAATTCACGTTCATAGTAATAAATTACGCTCTATGTGTTGAAAACTTAAAAAAAAATGGTATTATTATTTTTTATTTGTGTCTTTTATTTTTTGTGGTTTTGTTATATTATAGGCCTACATTCTTCCATACAAGGAAGAAAACAATTGTTGTACATAGAAGCAACATTAACGCACAAAATGTGAAATACTTTATCACATTATCTAGACTTGCACTTTAATTTGAAAAAAAAAACTTTGATCAACAAATCACAGCTATTTCTCCCGAATTGCTTCCAAAGTGGTGAAACAAAACTGCAATCAAATGCGTGAACGTGAGTAGCAGAGCGGAGTTGCGTTGTGTTGGAAAGTAGAGGTCAGGCAAGAGGGGCAGAGGTTAAAGGTCAAATGTTAGAGGTCCCGGCTACTCTGCTCCTGGGCCTCCGAGACTGTCACTTCTACGGAACTGCCGACACCATAGAGCAGCTTCAAAAACGGGCGTATCGCCTGTGGCAGGTGACATCGCTTCATGCTGCTCTCCGACATTTTTCAAAATTTCTTTCATTTTTTTCTAATTTATTTTATTTTCAATATTTGAATATTTTTGTTTTGTCGGAGTTTTAAATTTTTCTATTTAAACTCTACCTAGGTCTTGCACTTACACCTTGATTAAAAATTTTTTTCAATGCTATAACTAGATTTTCTTGATTTAAAATACTGAATCTTTTTTGGATGCCAAATGGCGCCAGAACTTTATAAATATAATTAAATTTAATAAAATGTTTAATAACACCCTCATAAACGTTGAATTAAATTAAAAGTATTTATTATAGAACAAAATGGGGAGATGAAAATGGAAGAGTATAATAAGTCATTAAAAACTTTCACATCATGGGTCATGCAAGTTTTAATTACTACGTGGAACTAAATTAGTTTACCTTAACTTTACGCTTGACATCACGATCTTAGCTCAACTAGACCAAAATAAAGCAAATTAATTTAAACTCTCTAATATTGAGATTGGTTTTTACCGTTTAACATTTAAACCTAGTGTTTTGAAACTAGCTTTAATATGTATCGAACCCATTTTATGTGTAATGCACATTAAAATTATGTCTCTTAGAACTTCTAAAGCTAAACAATTTAAAGATATTAAATATTTTTAATAATAATGTTTGACAACCAAGGGAATAAATGAATTAACTATTTACAATTGCAATTATTACAATTATTTGCAATAATTGTAAATCTAAATTCTGTATCATTACACTTATTATAATTATAATAAATATTATAGAATTATATGATTCACAACTGAGTGTAAAAAAATAAACGTAAAATAAAATTAGTGTACTTAAATGTTAGGATAAAAGTGTATTTGTATTAATGGTACATAGATGAACAAGTGGAAAACAAATATATATAACAAACTAAAGTTTGGATAGGAAAGTGATTTTTTTTTTTATATTATGGGGAAACTTATTATGAACTTTTATTGTCAATAAATTAAATTTACGTAAATTTCGTACCAACAATGTCTTGGCTATGTATGTATTTTTCAACCAAATTCTTAAAGTTTATCCATTGCTTAATTTGTTATTTTGATTCAAGTAGTATAGTAAATATAAGAAAATATTTATTAAATTTTAAGAACACTTTAAACATGATTGTTAAAGTATCAGACTTCACAAACACTAAGTGATAATTCTCTTATAATTTGTTTCTAGGCCCCTACTCTGCTGTATTCAGCCCAACATGCCATGCCCAATTATATTTATTTATTTATCTATTTATTTATTACAGTAGTGTGTATTCAAAAGGTTAATTCGTACTTAACTATCAATTCATTTATTCATCTCAAATACTTATCTTACGGTATGGTCAGTGACTATTGTTATTCACCTTCAGGTACGCTAGTGATTGGCATTGTTTTATGTAAAAATGTCAAGACAATAAGACTATCTCAACAGTGTGAAACATTTTCTCTGAAATTCAAGCTCTTTGTACCATAAATGTCATCGAGTGTTTTCTAGGAGAAAAAAGTTGACTTTCACCGAGACATTGACATTTCATAGAGACAGACGTGAACAGGTTAAGGAGCAAATTAAAATAATTTTTGATCCCCAAGAAATACTACAGCGTAGAGGAGTTATTAACAGGTAAGATCACTTTTTAGTTAGAGGTGTAATTTCGTTTTCATTATAATTGCTGATTGCTGTATGTTGAAACCAACAACCAACATGCGATTTGTCAATGCTATAGTTTTATGACAAATAAATATTCTTCATTCTTGGTTCGGTAGGCATCCTTCTACAGATAAGAATGCATTCTTTTTATTTCATGACATGATAGTTTTTGAAACTTATTAGTTATTACCATCTTAAATCATTTTGCTGAAATAACCAGTATTTTAAACAACAAAACACTCGAAAACAAGAGATCATTTCCATATAAAGCACTGACAACCCACACTCCCCACACTATTCAATCAAACATGGCATCTTAGGTTTTGAAACAGTTTTAATGAATGGAATCGTATGAAACTATAACGAAACAGACTTTTAGAGGAGATTTGGAATGCTAAAAATATGTAAGTAGTCTGTCCCATCTATCAAGGCAGGAGGCGCGGGGCAGACACTTGGCAAGCGAGCGGGTCTACATGTTTATTCGTCTTAGCCTGATTAGGCTCAGACGGTTCCAAATACTTCACGAATCCGACGGAACGTTTTGGCTAAAAGCCTACTTCTACCGTAATACCTTGTGGTTATTTAAGATTGTATCTATAATTAATTGCTAAGCCCAACCAGTTTATCTAGTACTGAATTGTGACCACCGGTCTAAGATGTTTGGTTAAAACTACTTTGCTATACTTATATAAATTACATTTTATGGCTAATCGCTCTTTATCAAAGTGATAAACAAACAGATTAACAATATTGAAAATTAACGATGCCAGTCGCCGTCGGTCGATTACGACGGATTCAGCTCCTTTGGTGGCAAATGGAGGGACAGGCAGATGGTGCGAAACATGTATAGAATGTACTTTTGAAATCGCTACATTTTTCTAACTATTCAGATGATTTTCAGTAATTAAGTATCTTTATATAGTCCCAGGCCGAGTACTAAACAATTCAACAATCAAAACCCAGGCCTACTTTTTGATCCACGAACTATAAAATTGCATAGTTTAAACATTATTAAAATTGTATTCTTTTTCCTTTCCATTTAAAGGATAATGCATTCTAATTGTATACGTTATTAGATACTGGTCATAGTATACCAAATCCTTCTTGAGATTTCGCTCTTCTACTGTATTTAGACAAAATACTTCGTGTGTTTACAAAACTTCCTCATCAGCTGATTGAAAGTGTATAAAACATAAAATAAATTCATTGGAAAGGTTTGGTAATGTTGATTTTTTTAGAGAGTAAGATAACGTTAAAGTGAATAAAACCTGATAATATTTTATATGAGTTGAGCTTTTATTTGGTACAAACTAAATGTAAATCGGTCCAGTGGAAGCCTCAGACAATCTGTCCAAAAGTTTGAAAATATTGGCTTTTCCCCAAGTTAAATGTCCATAAGAAAAGATTATTTTCAATTTTTGACCGATTTATTGTAAATATTTTTTATTGCAAATGAACCCTGCTAATATAGGACTGAAAACGTTTTTTGTGCAACTCGCATGTAAATCGGCACAGCAGACGTGTCAAACGAACATTCAAATGGTGTTTATAACGTTACTGTTTTAAAAATATCGAATAAAACCGAAATTAAACTTCAATATCGAATGTTTTAATAATTCAGCAATATTAATGTCCTTAAGCTTACTACATCAAACACTAAAATCGTAACTAAAAATATAACATTAAAAAATCCCTCGATAGGGAATTAAATCCTTCACGGTTCAATAATCACCGTGTTACACTCTGTAAATATTTTACCCAGGAACACGGATGATTTAATTAATCTTAACTGGGCAAAGGGAAATTTACACTCCAATAAACTATTAAATCTGCGTTAACAATTTTAATTTAATTATAAAAATTGACAAAATATCAGATTTTTCTCTAAAATAAAAAAAAATAAAAAACAATATAATAATTTGTAGACTATTTATTTATTTTACTTGATTTTTATAACACAACGGTTAAAAATATTGTGAAATTATTAATGAAAAAAACTGAAAAATACAATAAATTCCCCATAGATAAATTTAGACTTTATTTAATTATTGCGTATTGCTACAATGAGTAAACCCGTAACTAGGATATTTCATTTAACTATTGGTTCATACTTGTCAATGGTAACTTTGTTTGAAAGACAATTTTTACTTTTGACAACCTATATTACTTTCAGATGTGAACCGGCATTACCAAAGTGAACATTAAGGACGTGTCTTATCAAAGCGTATCCAATTGTAATGTTTCACTGCAATTACATATGCAAAGGCAGCAACAATAACTACAAGATTCATAATTTCGATTGTGAGGTCAGATTCGTGTTATTTTCCGGTACAACTTCATCTTGTGTGATAATGTAGTCATTACTAGTCAATTATTATCAGTTGTGCTTGGTTTTCCCGGCACATGTGGTATGGTCATTACAAGCTTCAGTGTCCGTTAATGACGTCATTACTGGAAACCCACCAATGCATCTACTCTTTTTTCTGATAATAGCTTACATTTTCCTTTTCCGCCGGCACCATCTAGAAAAGCTAATGGGAAGACCATGTACCATAGACACCACATGGTATTATTTAGTTTTCATGGTACAGGTTTTGACGTTAAAGTGGCTTTTAGCGAATTTCCCATCGGGATGAGAGTATTACCGTAGGTCTCATGGTAAGACTTAAGCCAGAGACCATGTTACTTTTTTTTGTTTTGAGGAGCCCAGAGACCAAAAATAGTAGTCATTAAAATTTGTATGTATATTATTATTATACAGTATATGTATGTATGTATGTATGTATGTGACCCTATACATGATAACATTCTTGAAACGGTCCAATGGAGACTAAATTCGGAAGAGATTTTTAATATCCCACCTTTATTTTACTGAGTTCGTAAACCAGATATATCGACCTGCCGGAAGGAGTAGTTTTGGTCGGATTTGTACCCCAAAAATGGGGGTTTTTTATCGTTCATATGTAATTATAAAAAAAAAAAATTAATTTTGATTTTCACCATTTGATTTAGTTAAAAAAAACTCAATTTTGGTTTTGAGGCTTTGCTTCATCTCCATTGGTTACCGAGATATTAAAAAGTCTAAAGACAGTACTTTTATTTTGGTGCTCCAATGTTAATCTTATGGAGGATAAGGGTTTGTTAATATTTCACTTATTAACCAATTTGGGTGAAACTTGATATTTAGCTTCACATGGTTGATATTTATCCATTTATGGTAAAAAATCTTGGTTTTTGTACTTATCATGGCTTCAAACCTGCATACTCTTTTCCCATGTTAATCATGAGGAGAAGAGGCAAACTCCTTTATTAATGGACAGATATTGATGAAACTTAGTACATGGCTTCATATGGTTGAAATGCATTTTTTAGGCTAAAAAACTACTTTTAGTGTTACCCATGGCAGCATACCTGCATACCCTTTCCCTATTTATCATAAGGAGAATAGAAATTTATTTCCCTATTTATGAAAATGTGATTAAATTTCTTTTACAGGGTCATCAGGTCCAAATTAATATTACAAATTTGGAAATTCGCTGAGTAACGCAGGTATGCTGCGACGGGGGGCATTTGTACTGGAAACTATGCTTGCATTCAGTGAAGTAGTAGCTCAAGTAAGAATATTGTTAACATTTTAATTTTCATGTGATGAGTTATACCATAATACTGTCGTTGGTTTTATTTACAAACTTTTTTTATTATGTACAAGCACGAATCTCGTTGATTTAATGCTGGTTCCTGCATTCATCTCTTAAAAATATTTTTACTCTTTTGCAGAAACACAAGATTTTTAAGGAGTGAAAGTTTACAAAATCATGACTATCAGATATTCTGAATTGCCACCTGAAGTCTACATTGGTCTATTCCCTGTAGACCATGCTTAAACATTTTTGCATGTCAAAAAGCACTTTTTCAATTTTAATTATTCTAGCATTTTAGAATGAGTCAATCCATGACTAAACAACAGTAGCACCAAAGTGTTGCCAACTGGCCAATAGTGAGATCAAGGCGAAAGAGTCAGTATTGCACTTTATAGCTGTAAGAGACAATAAACTAGTTTCGCAAGTCGGTAGCATTGTCTGCTGCTAGTTGTGCTGTTGTGCGATATATCGCTACAGTTGTGTGGGGGACAGAGTAGGCTTGACCCTTAACCCCAGGTCCCCAGACCTCACATCGAGATCTGTGATGCTCCCCCCACCACTACTGCTGCTCGAGGAAAATAAATCATATTTTATTCCAAAATTTAAAATAGTTTACTGCGAAATATTTAGGAGTTTATTTTTTAATTGTTTAAACAATGTTTTGAGTACTCTCTCAGTGCAAAAATGTCATCATGATTGTGGTTGGCCATTCAATTGGGACATTGATGAGACTTTCCCCCAAGTTGAGGGTGTTTTCTACAAAGATTTTATTCCAATGGTGTGCGTATAGCTGGTCAATTGATTTACGTGTAAATTGTTATTTGGAGGTTGTGATGTGGCATAAAAATATGTTGAGATTTGTAGGCTACTTCAAAAAGAAAAATAAACAAGCTTACCTGATAATTTTTCTTATTGATTTTTATCAAAATATGTAAATGATAAATAATTTACAGAACTAAGAAAATTGTACATATCGGATAAGAAACCATCAACTATGTAGGCTTGCAATATGTATCAAAGCACATTATGCAGTGTGGTAACCAGCTCTACCCTACCCACAAGTCTAACTACTGTATTATTTTTAAACCTTATTAACTCGTGTGCCCAACACGCACAAACTGAACACAAGAAAACTACAGCCACAGCGCGGGTAACTAGTAATCAACAGCTGCTAGTCCCATGCAACGGAAAGGATAAACAATTACATCTGTTGTTGGTGGAATAAAAAGCGGTTTTATTACCATAACAGTGCGGTAGGATCACGCGACGCGAGGGTGACGCAGGTGGTTACTTCCGGCACTTCCGGTGGCTATCTGCGGTTTCCGATACGCACTGTCATTACTTTCTGATGGCCACTTCCTGTACAAGGCCTTGCCCTCGCACTAACCGTCAAATGCGACTTACAATCACCATCTGACGCTGTTGAGGTTCATCGATTTGTCAGTAGTGGTTTGTGAGGTTTGTGGTTTGTGAAATTTAGTGATTCCTCATCATGTGTAGGCTGTGGTGCACTTTCTACATATATTACAATTTTAAAACGTAAATGTTTCACATTATCTATTATTTATTTAATCTTTTGCTAACAAAATTGAAATAAACATTTATCTTTCAACATTGTTTATTGGAATGTTAGTTTAGTTAATTTCTTTGTATGGAAATTCTTGATGCTCACGAAATGTGCCACTTTGTTTAAACATGTTATTGAGTACAGAGCTATATATTCCCGTGGTCATCGTGTTTCATTATTGCATATGGAGTAAAACTCACCGTCTTCACCAATCCAGTTTATTGTTACTTAGAGTGAACAATTGTTTCGCCCTTATGTCCTAAGGGCATCATCAGCACTTTATAACGCCAGAGGTTAAATAATTTTGAACTGTGGGTTCATGTCAAAGTTTAAAATCTTAAGTGTAACAGTTCCACACATATTATATTAGGGAGACACGACACATTTAAAAACATAACACAGACTGCAGTCTAAGACTGCATATTATATTAGGGAGACACGACACATTTAAAAACATAACACAGACTGCAGTCTAAGACTGCATATTATATTAGGGAGACAAGACACATTTAAAAACATAACACAGACTGCAGTCTAAGACTGCACATTATATTAGGGAGACACGACACATTTAAAAACATAACACAGACTGCAGTCTAAGACTGCATATTATATTAGGGAGACACGACACATTTAAAAACATAACACAGACTGCAGTCTAAGACTGCATATTATATTAGGGAGACACGACACATTTAAAAACATAACACAGACTGCAGTCTAAGACTGCATATTATATTAGGGAGACACGACACATTTAAAAACATAACACAGACTGCAGTCTAAGACTGCATATTATATTAGGGAGACACGACACATTTAAAAACATAACACAGACTACACAGACTGCAGTCTAAGACTGCAGTCTGTGTTATGTTTTTAAATGTGTCGTGTCTCCCTAATATAATATGCAGTCTTAGACTGCAGTCTGTGTTATGTTTTTAAATGTGTCGTGTCTCCCTAATATAATATGCAGTCTTAGACTGCAGTCTGTGTTATGTTTTTAAATGTGTCGTGTCTCCCTAATATAATATGCAGTCTTAGACTGCAGTCTGTGTTATGTTTTTAAATGTGTCTTGTCTCCCTAATATAATATGCAGTCTTAGACTGCAGTCTGTGTTATGTTTTTAAATGTGTCGTGTCTCCCTAATATAATATGTGTGGAACTGTTAGACTTAAGATTTTAAACTGTGACATGAACCCACAGTTCAAAATGATTTAACCTCTGGCGTTATAAAGTGCTGATGATGCCCTTAGGACATAAGGGCGAAACAATTGTTCACTCTAAGTAACAATAAACTGGATTGCTGAAGACGGTGAGTTTTACTCCATATTTAATTTAGCAATTCCTGGTAGCCAACAAGCACAATTAATTATTTTAATATAGTGGATCGATTTAAAATATTTTATTTTCTATTATTTCATGTGAAAATCTAAAATTTGTGATCTAAAATAAAACAAGCGAGGATATATCCTAAAAAAATACAAAAAAAATAAATAAAAATCCGTATAAAATGTCAAGACAAAGTAAAAACTCTATTGATTTTAATTTGTTGCGATGGAAAAATAATGTAACCTACTATTAAATTTTAAAAGAAATAAGTTATTGTAATGATATATTGTAAATGTATTTCATGTAATAACATTCCATTTCATTCCATGTAATAACACGAATTTGTTTATGCTGTTAAATATGTATAACAAAAGCTGTGGCAGAATATTGTGCAATGGAAAACAGAAGGGCGGGAAACTTTTCTTTTACCTTCTGATATTTCAGTGTTCACTGGGGCGAGAATGAATGTCGATAGCAAAAGAATCTCACGTCAGAATAAACAAGAGTACTTCAAGCTTTGGCTTCTGTTCAGTTTGTATAAAATAATATACAATTTCAATTTGTAACTTAGACTTTCCTTATCATGTAGGCCTATAAGAACACATAGTATCATAAATTAGTTATCGCCTTTTTTGTTATGATAGGCCTATCATGTTTGAGAACATCTATTTCAACAAGGATAAAATGTTTAAGGAGATTTTATTTTCCTATATTTCTTAGATATTTCTCTAGAGAGTAAAAATTTTGTTGCTGAATTAGTTCAGCCTAAATTAGTTTTCCAATATTAACAAATAAATCGGGAATTAGATTTATGAAAAAAATACCATTCATAATAAATATGAATTGGTTCCTTAAAATTGCTAAATTAATGTAATAAATTGCTTCTAGTTCATTTTCTTTACATCGTTTTGTTTTTCTTTTATTTCATAGAACACGAAACATTGGTAGTACAGTAATTTTCATGATTATGCTCTACTTATACATTTCAGAAAATATTTACATCAAATAAATGAGCGAACTCTTTTAACTCGATTTGTATGCATTATAAAATAAGGGCATATTTCAGTTTTGATCCTTTGGAGAGCAAAACTCTAAGGAATTTCAAGCTCCAAAACTATTTTTACTACCGTTTATAAAGTGTTCCTAAATTGTAAACAAGAGAAAAAATGGCCTGACCCACTTACAAAAGTAAACTATTATCAATCACTGCATTACGACATCGTCACACCACTCTAAAGATTAGATCAGGACCGAAACTGGTCCGTGATCCATATAAAGCTTGTGTCCAATATTTACAGCACGTCGCCGGCCTCCTATCTTGACGAATTGCTCCAGATCGCTACTTCCCTTCCCTTCCGGCTGTAGAAGAGACGCTGACTTAACAACTAACAAGTCTTTAAACCATACCATTGTAGACTGGAAAGAAACTTTCCAGAAAACCTTGTGGACAAGCAACGTTCATTTAATGCCAGTAACATATTGAAACACTTTTAACCATCTCAAAACTTGTCCTGAGTAATTAACAAAATATTTTTAATTTCATTAAGTTGTAATAAATTCTACAACTTATAAGGATTATGGTTAGAATTATTGCATAGTGTAGTGCAACATTATGTTTGTTAGTTAACAAAACAAAAGATAAAATTAAAAAACTTGGGAAACTGAAAATTTTAGTTCGTTCCACAGTTCCACACCAAGTTAAAAAATCGTTTACTATTAAAATTACATTGATAAACTGAGGTTATTGAAAAATATCTCTCATAAACCTGGTAGTATTAAATATAATCGTCAATTATCGTAGGCCCTAATATTATTCAATTCACCTCATCATATCTAAAAACGCATACCGATTGAAATAAATTTATTACTTTACTTATATTAAAATATAAGAACATCCCGTTTTTACATCTTAAAACTATAAATCTTATTGAAAAAAAACCTTAAGTAGGCTACGATAAAAAATAAATATTTGTTCCAATACATAAAGAAATTACAGAAAAATTAGTTTTATCCGGTAGATATAACAACATGAACATGAAATTGTTTACGAGCGGTTGTTATCAGTTTCCGAGATCGAAGTTGGTTATTGCCGTGCATTACGATAAGAGCTGCACTGCCGAACACGAAGGTGTTTACGCGATGGTGTCGCTGATAACACAATCACCTGATAACGTCCTGAGCCGCAGCTGACCACTTGGGGGGGGGGGGGGGCACGAAGGTCCCTGGCTTTTTGGCCGTAACGATAACTTCTTTAAGTAGTTAGGTTATGTAGTACTACTGATAAAAAATCTACTTTAGGTAATCCAATTGATACTGTAGAACCCGGTCTATTTTAAATAAAACTTTACTAACGTATAGTTTACGAAATTCCATGAAAATTTTAAAATATGTCTCCCCGCCTTAATCTTTTTTATCACCTTTCAATGATGTGATAAAAAACCTAACATGTGGTTAGGTTTGCCATGAGTAGTAGGGTATCACGTTTCTAGATAGATTTGGCAACAAAATCTCATTGGAATATTTTATGCAACTTACTATGAGATATATGTCGCGAGTATATTAATGGATGACTAAATTGCTTTGTTTACAAGCATCATAAAAGTTATACTACTTTTTTGTTGCATATTTACATTTGTAATGTCCTTTTATTATAATTGAAGATGTTACTATATTCATACATATATTAGCTATCAAGTCAGAGTGTTCCACCTAAACACAACCCCTCGTTAGTATCTAGTTCCACGGGGGGTCGTCGCCCGGTGGCGTGTTCCAAGTTAAGGTCTGCACTTAAGCGTTTGTCAAACTTGGGTGATATCAATTTACTCAAAACATTCTGTATTAAAGTTTGTCACCAGAATTCTGTCTAAACAGTCGCCAGACACGAAACAATTTCATGGAATAACTTGTCCAGTCGGGAAATTGATTCTAACCATAATTGTTTGGTGTTTCCAGAGATGTTAAACTTCACTGACTTTATCAAAATTATTAATACATCTGGAATATACCAATAATTTGTAGTTGACAAGGTGGCAGAACATTCTCAAGAAGAACTTTTCCCGTTAAAGGCGTACCTTCCCGGGTGCGGATGTTTTAGTTTTGAGCTTTGGTTGAAAAAAAAAGAAAAAAACATATAACGTATTTTCTTTTTCAACAGGATTTGATTACTCTATAGAAGAACACTTAAAATGTTTGAAAAAAATTGCAAAAGCCATTGAGTTAGACCTATTTAAAATTAATATGTCATTTGGAGAGTTTGGTGAGATTGAAATTTATATGACAGTATGGAAATTCTTAATAACTTGTCTTATTATTATACGTCAAAATTCTTAGCAACAAAATTAATAATTTTATATTCACCAAATAAAATTTTAAATCCGTATTTTTAATTTGAAACTGTTGCTAATTTTAGTAATACTGTTAAAAAAATTTTGACCATTCAAAAGAAGTTTTTTTTGTGAACGTACATTATTTTCTTATTTCACTTGAAAAAATACATTAAAAAAGATGGCGAGTTTAATATGTCTCACAACAAAATCTTCGTGCTACATCATTTGCAATTATGTACAATATAAACAAGACAATAAGTTTTTAATTCAATTTTAGTTAACCACAAATAAATTTATTTTATTGACTAGTATAGAGTACCGAGAACTCTGTGTCAACCGTAAAATTTAATTGTAAATACTCTTACACTGATAATAATTGTACTTTCTTTGCCTTAATCACTTATTATCGACCACACAACTTAACCAACTGTATGTTTAAGTGAAATCAGTTTTCGGATATATTAATTTAAAAGTCCTTTCCCCTTTCAACCGGTTGGGGGACGTTCCTTCGTTCCTTTGGTACCGCGATATACGAGCGTGTCGCTTGTCTGTTTACAAGAAAAACAGGTCGGTTCCGTTGTTGCGGTGCGATTTAGGACCACGTGGGCTCAGCCGGCTGCCAAACTCTGACTTGTTAACATCAGCCTCACTTGGGCCAAATTTACCTACAGGTCTTGCTCGATTCAAAAGAAAGTGTTTAAATTTTCAATGGTTATGAATATAATTTTTCAATCAATTGTTTTCTAATTTTTTTGTTCAACTGCAAATATTTTTCCGAAATCTTTATCTGACAGGGGTTCAATCTTTTTCTGACTGGCTTCAATGGTTCTCATTTTTAAATTTTGGGTTTTACTGAAATACACACAGAACAAAAACAATACATGAACTGATTATGTGCATAATATAGCTGGTATTTTCTAATTGGTCAGAACTTATTAAAATGTTAATAATTTGTACCTTGAAAAATCTAATATTTTTTATTTGGCTGTGTGAAATTACTGATAAGATAGTTTCAGTACCAAAAGTATATTTGATTGACCAAAAACTACCTCACTGGAATAGGAAATTAAAACTAGTGTTTTTTAAATAATGTAAACCGTTCATTATCCTTTCATTAATGTTTTGATTTTGGCCAACATACCAATTTTGAGGCTACAGTATTTTCTTAGGTGGAAGTTCATTCTCTTACGATTCTATATATAATCGCGTATGTATTAGGGTTTATCGAGATCTTGATATTTTTATACTTTTTATATTTATACTTTGATATTCATGGTATTATTAATTTTCTAATCTTCATGCATGAAAAAGTTCATAAAAAATTATAGATTTGGAAAAACATTTATAATAAGCGACAGATGTCATAAGATTATGATTATTATACAAATATTATTGCTCTTTATAATTCACAAATGTGAAAACAGCAGATACACCGGCTTGTAATGAATACGTAGGAATTGATTAGTCCAGTTCCCACGATGGTAAATATGTATGATAAAACGCCGGGATATGATGATGAAAGGTCTGCGTACGCAAATTGTCGGCTGATAGAGTTGCATGTCTCGGTGGGCGGAAAACAGAGCGGTTACCGCCGCCAAAACGACCTTATTTGAATTCTGGCATTCATACTCCATCTTAATTGAATATTAGCGGTCAAATACCGTACGTCTTCGATCTAACAATAATTCCCTTTTAGGGAAAGCAGTCTAATCGCTTAAAGGCAGCGGGTCGTAGAGATTGAACAAGATACTTAAAGTTTAGCACGAGATACTAACTGTTAGGCTGGGAAGAACCTTCAGGTATAACCCTTAGGTTTTAAAGGTTATATTTCAAGATAGTGTGAGCCTTTAGGGCTCATTCTGGCATCTTCAGACATCTAAATGTGGTTTTGTAGTCTCCAGATTTCTGAGTTGGATATTTAATTGTAAGCTACCTTCATAAAGAAAAGGTAAGAAAAATAGGTCTATTAATCTTTTGTTATATGACGGATAGATTAAAGTTAATAATGTTTTATATGATGATTAATGAAATCCTTGCATGACAAAATCTTAAATGTTAAACTATCAATCTATTCTTTGTCACATTAGATTTTATACATCAATCCAGAGAAAATATGACATATTTTGAGACTTAAATTAAAATCTCTTTCAAAATATTAAATATTACAGTCTTTAAACTGGAGTCCAATCAAGAGTTAAACTATCTGGTATAAAAAATACATACATTACAATGCAATACATATCCACGCAATAACATTAAAAATATATACTGTATATTTATTTTAAATTATAAGACCGTAAACCATATATGTGACCTGGACCTATCTCTCTCACTACACCCAGCTCAACGTCAAGTCTGAACGGTTTACTTGTTTTTTATGTTTTCAGAATTTGATAACCTCTATAAACCAAAACTCATTTCCATATTTTTATAACCAACAAAAACTACATAAAGTTTCGATCTCGACAAAAACTCTTAAAGTTTAGTTCCTATACACAATTTTCCAGCTTCTGTTGGTGTTCGAGGGTTTATTTGATAGTAATACTACATTTGATGGTGATACTACATTATGGTCGAAATCATTATTTGTTTTAAAATGTTTACTAAAGCGGTGATTACAACATATGTCTCAATTTACCCTGTTATTATATAGCTTGTAAATCTATTTAATTTTGATTCATAACTATTTTTGAGCATGAGTGTACTGTAATTATAAATATTTATATATATTATAGTACTGAGTACAATAAATGAAAAAATATACCAACATACTAAACATTAAAGTGATAATAAAAATATTATTTTCACAATGTATGTCAAATATCAATACAAAAATTTACTTATAATCTTTGAAAATAGAAAATAAAAACTATAACAATTAATTATAAAATATTAAAGTGCTATGTTTCTCCATAAGTTACAGATGCAGCATTCAAACTACTTCTTTTAATACATGCACTACATTATCATTAATTTAATCAAATAATACATTGTTAGGTCTATATTTTAATTAATTCATTATGAATAATGATAAATTATTAATCAATAATGAAGAAAAGTAATTAATTTTAATGAGTCTTGAATGTATTTAATGTTACTACGTTAACCTCAAATAAATTGTACTGCTGATGCGTTAACACGGAGTGCCTTTGTAAAATATCTCGGCAAGTGATGTGTATCTTGGTGACGAAGGGCCAAAAATAATGCGTTTTGTAAATAAAATATTGACAACGACGCTTTACGATTATTGAAAAGGAAATTATACGACGGCGATATTGGCTGTGAACATTTGGTTTATAAGAGCAATCTCCTTTTATGTTTGCAAAGTAAAACCAGTGAGTTTTACATAAATCGAGCAAAACACGGCAAAAGGGGTGGATCAAATTGAGTATTCATCGTGTTCTAAATTTTAAAATATATTTTGGATTACTGATAGTAAGCATCTTGTTAAGGATGGGTTGCATTATTGTTGTGAAATGGGAAAAATGTAGTAACTCTTTTTTATACAGGAGAGCCCATAAAATAAATCAGTTCAAAGATGTTACGAAGAATTCAACTCAAAGTTTGTCTGGTAAAAATATAGTACCAGGTTAACCGAGCCTTGCTCGTTGGTTTTAATTCACTTTTGTTATGGCATAATGGTAATCAAGCTATTAAATCTACACCAGACTCTTCACAGATAACAGCTGTTAAAAACTGCTTAAAATTATTAATGTTCCTTTATTTTTGTTTACTTTTGGTTTTATTTCGTTACCAAAATAACAACCCATAAGACCCAATGTTAAAAATTACGATTTTTAAACATAAATTTAGACCAAATTAAATTTTTCCCGGGATTGAGGCTGTTTCTAAACTTATTTTTGGGTCATAACAGTCTTAAGTGCAAAGTTTAAGCAAAATCTATCCTCTAGATTTCGAGATCGTGGAACACACATCCCTTCAGACATTGCTCGTATTATAGTATAGGATTCATTATAAAATAAAATCGACGTAACGATTTTTTACGGGTGAAAAAATCTAGAAACGATATAAGATCTTTAAAAGTATTTGAATAACAAAACAAAAATTTTGCACAATGATTTTAAGTGACAAAGTCTATTTCTTTAATTACCTATTGGCCTTGGATCTCCAACGGGGGACAGCTCACAAGGAGTCAGAAGAAAATCTTAAAAGTGGTCAATATGTACATTAAATTAAAGGTCTCTAAGAATAGAGAACAATGCCATAATTCCGACCTCAAAAGGATGACCAAGTAAAAAAGTTCCACCTTTATTGAATTTAAAACCATATTGCGGAAAACAAAAAATGCAATAACTCCTGATACACTTGACCTTTTGAAGTCATGTTTGTAGCAAATTGCTTAGAAAGCAAAACTCTTTAAAATAATGTATGCTATGACATAGGACAATGAAGTTTTTCCCAAGACTTCCTTAAGGGACGTCTCTATTGGAAGTTGTCAGGAAACTGCATTGGCCTATGTCATGTAGCACATTGTTTTAAAGGGCTTTGCATTCTGAGCAATTCGGCACAAACCCGACCTCAGTAGGTCGAGTGTATCAGGAGTTAATGCATTTTTGTTTTCAGCAATATAATTTAAATGCAAAGTTTTATTGCTTGCCATTTTTGAATAGGTTATTATTATGAGGTTCGGTTTGTGGTATTATTTTTTATTCTTAGAGACCTTTAATTTGATGTACAAATAGACCTATGCTTACATTTGAGATTTTCTCCCGACTCTCCCGACCGTCCAAGGACAAAAAGTGCAGTACTTTTGAATGTAAACTTTGTCATCCAAAATCAAGCTGCAGAGTCTTAATTTTATTACTTAAAAAAGATATTAAATTGTTTCCAGACTTTTTTCCACCATATAATTGGATAAAGGTTGAAAACAAGTGAATCACATAAAAAGGTTGCCATAGATCGCATTCATAAAATCACTAATGGGTCAGACATTCCCCTCACAAGCGAATCTTTGGAAGGTAACTATGTAAACTGAACCACAAATTTTCAATTATCAAAGTGAAAGTAGCTTCTGACTCATGATTTAAATACAACTGGGTATATTGTTTTCTCGCATTTGAATTACACTATCATGTGATCGTGATCTTAGGCGTGATCAAATGTACAATGGCTTTAGCTGTGGTACTGACTCATTAGTCTGACTCTCACATTGCATAACAAGGTATTACAGCTGTTTAATTCCTCTAATTACACAGCCATTATTCGAGTTTTTGTGAGTCGGACCCTCAATTACTAAATTTTCGATTCCGGGGAGATATCGTGTCCGATAATCAACAAACCGTTCATTACCAGTTTTTAGCATCTCGTTCGTTGTTAATACGGTTAATGGAAGTAGCAGTTTAAAATTTAATTACGAATAATTTTAGGTGCCTGTAAAATTGGGGTAATGGACCAATTTTTCAGACGGTTAAACTCAAAATATGATTAATTCTTTGTTAAAAGGAGATTGAATTACTTATTAGCTCTTTCTTGTGTTAAATATAAAAATTTAAGAAAATATATAAACTGAATTTAAGTTGAAAATATGTATGCTTTTTTATAACGTACTATAATATACATTCTTTTTATCGTTCAGTTGTCCATTCGTCAAAAACTTCAATGATGTAAATTATAAAGTAGCATAAAAACTAATTAATGAATAAATACATTTACTCTTCAAAGGTGATTCAGTAAACATGCTTTTTCCAGGACAGCATTAAGTTTAAATGCTTTTGAATAAACATGTTTACACGAAAACACTCCACCAAAATTTGTCGCAAACTACTGGAAAATATTAATAAATCATAACAACATTTGCCATTAGCATTTACGTTGGTGATTCATTTAGGTTGATAATTCCTAAATTATAAAAATGCTGAAATTAAATTATGTTTTTAGTTGATTGAGTTATTGTAAGAAATTTGGGTTTAATTCTTTTAAACTGACAGTGTTTATATTCACTTAAACACTGCCCAGGTTTAGGGTGAGCCTTGTCACAAAGGTACATTTCCAGTTGATTCATCTGAGAATGAATCTTTGAGCACATATCGCTTTTGTGTCACATAACAAAGAGAATATTTCGCTGGACAGTTCTAATATGCTTCATTCGCCTTTGGGAACAGGTTTGTTTGAATCTCACCATAACAATCTCTTTGTCATAAACACCAAAATTTTACCTAATACTGCAGTCAACTTTAGCTTTGTTAAGGCAACACTTTAGCTAACTTGTGTGTGTTACAGGAAAACCCCTCCTATATAATATTGTCGAGTGGTAAATCTAAAATAATAAAATAAACTACATTTACATTTAAAATCATCAATCGTAATAAGAAATTTAATTCTAAAAGAATTCCTTAATTAGTTTGAGTATCGATCCCTTATTGAGATGTATAAAAAATTATACCACTCTACTTTTACTTATACCGGTATATGTAAACAAATATTATTTAGCTAATAATAAATTAAAGGGGAGAGCTGTGTCATAACCTAGCTATTACATATAAAAAACACTGTCTTATTACAAGTTTTACTATGTATAATATCCCTATACGCTGGTAAAAATAACTTACAAGGAAATAGTACTTAAATTCTGCTTTAATATTTGCAATTTAAAGTTTTAATTCATTTGAACAACAGTTAGAAACAATATATAATTCATGATGATCATCAGATTTATATATTACTTATTGTAAGAGACGAGTTATTATTAAATTAGCTAGTAAAATACAATTTATTCGACTATTTTAATTTTACTCACTATTTTAAAAACTGCAATGAATTATCATAATAACCGGTTTCAAGCCAAGTAATTGACTTTAAAAATTAGTGATAAAATATACAGAAGCTTGAATTTGTTTAGTGGATTGTGATTGTGATTTGTGATTGATTAGTAATTTAGTGATTTGTTTAACGATTTAATAGTAATAGTGATAAGCGTTATTTTGATATCTGTTATTTTGTAACTGTCACAGAAAAATAACTGTTATAATAGTTGACAGATTTGAAAAGTAACAGTTAGTGATTTAAACGTTTTCAATTCACAGACATTGACTTCGGGAGCTGGAACGATTATCATTTAGATAGTACTGTACCAACGGATTAACTGACCGTTCTCCTGACAACGACTAGGAGAGAGAACTATTATTATCTAGACAGTTGTTTGAGAGCGGAATAACTGTATTGTAAAAACGATATTGGGAATGTTTATAGGAACTGCGATGATGAAGAAGAACTTTTGATTCCTTCACCCGCTGTATTTCCCAAACTGGCCCTCCTGACCAAATTCACAATTTTATCCGTTTTCATCCTTGAAATAATAACGTAGAATATGATTATGGCGTGTTTGTAATCCTTGTAAAAATTACCCTGATTTAATATAGTAAGAATAATAGCTGTAGTTACACAATGTATTCCTATATTTATTTAACCATAAACATAACAATTTTTTTTATAAATCGGGCTTCAGTTATTACTGTTTATTACTTACTAGTTAGGCTAAAACGTTCTTTGGAACGGTTAAAAGTTACAGTTGTAAAAGCACGGTTAGCCAGAACTATTACTGGATGACAACTGGAATAAACCTCGAGAACGATGTAACAGTTACAATTATAATAATTATTGTTGCATAGTTTTAACGTTTTTGACAAATTAATTGTTGTGTGTTTTTGACAATTATTATTAGTTATTTATTGTTAGTCTAAAGTTTTATTTTATTTTAATTTTTTGACGATTTGTTATTGATTTTTGACAAAAATGCCACCAATTACAAGATCTAGAGATCTGCTAGGGGTAGCTGATGGGTTATTTTTTATCGACCAAGAAGTAATTGACCTGATTTCCAGCTTATATTCGGAACTGCGTTCTACCATAGCAACTTTTGGTGAGGAGTCGGTTGAGAAGCTTATTCCGCATCTCAGCAGCATAATGGAAAAACTTAATAAAGTTTGTAAAACTAATGATGAACTGAAAAACGAGATGTTGGACTTACAAGACAGACTGTCTTTGGCAGAGGTAAAATGCAATGACCTGAACAAAAGCTTCAAAGACAGGTCAATCACATGCTGTGAGTAAGATGAACAACTTGATCTTGATGTAGGAAGGCTGAAACTTGAGCTTGAGGAGTGCAAAGTTGAGAATGCAGATTTGAGGCGAAAGGTGAAGTCTAACTTAAATGTGGAAGACGTTGTCCGAGAAAGTGAAGAGAAGTTAGCCCAAATGACTGCTGATCGCCATCGTTTGTTGACGTCCATAGAAGTGCTAGAATCCGATGTGAAATGTCTGAGGAGAGAACTGAGGCAGGCTGAAGCTGTGTCAAGAAAAAGAAAAGTTTCTACAAACGAAGACTTACTGACGGAGCTGTCCAAAGCTGACATTACTAGACCACACCTGCAACAGCCAAAGCAACATCAGCTTTGCGAGAAGTGTCTTAACGATTCTATTCCTGTGCACTCTGAGTCTGAGATGTCCTGCCCTGATGAATCCGTCTTGCTTCAGTCACCCCCCGCTCCATGTACGATGATACCCGCTCCTCTCCCAATGACACCCAGGTCGTCACAGCCTTATCAAAGCAAAGAGTTGTTCGAGCATGTTCTCATAATTGGTGACTCCCACCTGAAATACTCGGTTAAGGAATATGAGGGACAAGGGGCTTTTGTTGAATGTTGTCCAGGGGGTAAAATTTTAGATATTAAGAATAGGTTACTGAGCTATGTAGATGTAAACTTGTCTGTAATTTACTTTCATGTTGGTTGCAACAATTTGAGACGTGGCTATCGAGGTGGCCCAGGGTACAACGGGGGCCATGGGAAACGTGAGGCCCTCCACAGTATGGCAGACCTGCTGTTCACTGCCAGAAGAAACTTTCCAAATTCTAAATTGATCCTCAACAGTGTTTTGATCAGGCGTGACATTGGCTACAAAGCTCTCCATGATTTTAACTATCAGTTGGAACTGATGTGTGACAATTTTGGTGTTATTTTTGTGGAGGCGAATTGTTGTGTTGGCAGGAGGGATCTCGGTCGGGACGGTGTTCATTTCAACCGCTGAGGTGTCTCTCGTCTCGGGTGTTTATTCGCAGATGTCATTACCTCTGTGCTGCGGTCTCTGGATGTCTCCCCTCTATCTGACCAAGGTGAAGCTGTGAATTCTCCCACTCCTAGCTCGGGCCCCGACGCTGTGGACGCTGCTAGCCCCGGTGTGACTGTGGTTCAGAGCGACACTGATCATGGGGTGTCTGCGTCTGCGGTACCGGGAAACGCGCTCTGAGGGGGGGATCTGGCCGGAATCTCAGAGTTGGACACCTCAACATGCGTTCAATGAATACGGGGTTTACAGAAATGTGTGCCCTTGTACATGACTTTAAATTTGACGTTTTTGGTGTTTCTGAGACATGGCTTCAACCTGGCACCCCGTCAGACAACTACATAATACCAGGTTACACCATGCTGCGGTGTGACCGCAGTGCTAGTCCAGATGATGATGTGGAAATTGGAGGAGGTGTTGCTTTATATATAAAGCAGGGGTTGATGTACCAACATCACACCTTTGCTACGGAACTAGAACCTGGTATTGAAGCTCTCTGTATTGTTCTCAAAGTAAAGAGGAGGAGACTGGGCCTGTGTGTTGTTTACAGGCCGCCCGATGTCAGGTATACTTGCCTTACTTCATTGTTTCACTCCCTGTTTGTTGATTTGGCAGTTGAGGTCAACTCTGTGATCTGTATTGGTGATACTAATATTGATCTGAAATCTAAAACATCCTGCGAGTCAAAATACCTACGCCGACTCTTGAAAGAGACTAATACAGTGCAACTGATCAATGAACCAACAAGAGTGACAGCAACCTCGGCCACTTTGTTAGACCACATTATTGTGGACAAGTCGGCTGAGACCAAGAGGAACGGCGTTGTCGACGCACCTAGTATCTCAGATCACAGAGGGAAGGCGATCACGGACCACAAACTAATATACTGCGAGTTAATCTTGAAGAAAGAAAAAATGCAACCACAAATTATTCGTTACAGAGATTTTTCTAGATTTAAGGTTGAAGAGGCTGTGAAAGAATTATCTGATATGGACTGGAAAGGTATCATGGAAATAAAAGGGGTTAATAATATAGAAAATGCAATAACTTCCAGGATATTGAAAGTTTATGATACTCATGCTCCAATTACAAACAAGAAAGTGACCAAGAGAAATGCCCCATGGAGAAGTAATGAAATCAAAGAACTAACCAAAAAGAAAAACAAATTAAGAAATAAATACTGGAAATCAAGGAATGAGAGGGATTGGGAACTGTACAAGTCGACGAGAAATGTATTGAATAAAATGGTCTGGCGAGCTAAAAAGAATTATTTTACTGATAAAATATCATCGACAAATAATAGTAAAGATTTCTGGACATGCTTAAAGCAGTGCGATGTGCACAGCAAAGGTGAAACCCAAATTGTTCATGATTTTGATGTCAATGAAATAAATAGATACTTTGCTGAAATGGGGTCAGACATCGACATTAATAATAACATTTTATTATTCATGAACAACAGACAAAAAGACGACATCGTTGAATTTAAATTTGTTGCTGTCACTGAAGAATCTATCAAAGCAGAAATGAATACTATTAAGTCAAAGGCAGTAGGTAGTGATGGAATATCAATTGAAATGATTAAAACTGTGAGTCCATTTGCCATTGAATCCATTTGTTATTTAATAAATGAATCACTGAAAGAAGGGATTTTTCCACAAGCTTGGAAGAAAAGTATTGTTCGACCCCTACCAAAAGCAACTACTCCAACTTGTGTTGAACAGTTAAGACCTATATATATACTGCCAGCAATATCTAAGATCCTAGAGAAAGTTGTTATCAAGCAGATAAACGAATTCGTCAATGCCCATAGATTACTACCAAAACTCCAGTCTGGCTTTCGAAAGAATCATAGTACATGCACTGCTCTTACAAACTTATTCAGCGATATCATTGACAACAGAGATAAGGGCAGATACAGTTCCCTTCCCTTGTGATGCTCGATTACTCAAAGGCATTTGACTCTATGGATCACGATATGTTGATTGCAAAGATGCACTACTTCGGTTTTAGTAATGAGGCTACTGCATGGGTTCGATCGTATCTCAAAGACAGACTTCAGGTCACCAGACTAGGGAGTGAAACGTCAGTACCTCTTGCCAAACGGCGGGGGGTTCCTCAGGGCAGTTGTCTGGGACCTATCCTGTACACGCTTTACACAGCAGACTTCCCCAATTGTGTAAAACACTGCACGGCTCACTTGTATGCTGATGACTCCCAATTAGTATTGTCATATGAGCCTCAGCTTATGAAAGAGGCATTCAGTCAAATCAACGCTGATCTACAGAACATTTTGGAGTGGTCTGTTGATAATGGCCTTAAGCTCAATTCTAATAAGTGTACCGTCTTGCACACTGCACCACTTGACCAAGTACAGATGATCAAAGATCACGGAGTGAGGATCTCACTTGACGGCGAGAGTCTGGCAGTGTGTGATCAAGTCAAGACTCTCGGCATCGTGCTTGACAAAGGTCTCACCTTCACAGATCATGTCACACATGCCTCCCAGCGAGCTCTGGGAAGGTTGAGAGGTCTGTATAGGTTCAGAAGTCTGCTGCCGCCAAAGTGCAGTTAGTACAGTCACTGATTCTTTCAGTTTTTAACTACTGCTTTCCTGCTTATGGCAACAGTCTTTCTAGAGAGGACATGGATCGGATCCAAAAGCTTCAAAACTCAGCTCTGCGTTTTATTTTTTGTTTGAAAAGATTCGACCATGTATCCCCCTACCGCGAAGCGGTCAAGCTGTTGCCCATGGAAACTGTTTGCAGGATTTTGACATGTTGCATGACTCACAGAGTGCTGATATCTCGCGAGCCCGACTACCTTTACGAGAGACTCTCTTCCCGGGACGAGGTTTCCGAGCGTAGGACTCGCCATGGTGGGAGGCTTCACTTCCCCAGAGTGAACCTTGAATTCGGGAGAAGGAGTTTTTCTTATTTTGGCCCCCAGCTGTACAATGAGCTACCCGATAGCCTAAAAGGGCTAAGGTCTGCCTCTTTTAAATTAAATTTAAAGAAAATGTTTGTGTAGACAGCATGAAGGTATTTGTTTTTTATATCATGCATAACTTTATTTTAGAATATTCAATTTTGTAAATCTGTTTTTTTCATGATCTTGACGATAGTTGTTCTGAAAAGCTGGTGTACCAGAGAAACGCTATATTAATAAAGGCATTTTTATTTATTTATTTATTTATTTACAATAACATGTTGGTGAAAAGTAACAGTAACAGTTAAAACAGGTAACGAAAAAAACGTTTTAGTTAATCACTAAATATTAAAGCATTAAAAGAAGTGTTAGTCAGTGGGGCATTTGATCAGCCAGTTCAGTAGGTCAGTTTACAGAGTCCAGCTAGAGGATTGTGTCACTGAATCGATCCATTAGGTTTATTTTGGACTCGCGCCACAGCGACCGTTCATGTACACCAATCACTGGGATGGATTTTACAGCAGATAAAATTATAATCATATTGTTCTTGGTAAAGATACATTTTTCTAAACATTCTTTCTAGTGATATAACTTTTGAAATAAAAGTTTGTTTTGACGTTCCGCAGTAATCTGTCCACAAAAAATTCTGCTAAAATCTTTTAATAACAAATTCCACTAGGATATATCTCAATATACAGGGGTGCTGAAAAAGTGTGGAAAGGCCTTCACATTTGTAATAAATCTTAGCTAGAAGTCTTAAACTCCGAGAATTCAATTGGAGGCTAAAATATTTTTTTTTAATCTTATACCTGAGTGTCCAAGTCTGCTGGGTTGAACCACGAGGAGTCATTAGCAAATTTAAAAGGTAAGCATAGTTCGCTGTTCTGAATAACCTTTTAAATTATATTTAAAATATGACATTCTTTTTATTTAAATATTCATTTTAACTGTGTTTTTCCTAATAAACCAAGATAAAACTATAACAATATGTTACATATGTTTTACACATGTTACGAACACATGTACGACAACATATGTACAAAGTTACAATATGTTTTTGCATCAAGCTGAGTAAATCATTTATGTTTGAAAAGGTGTATATATTTTACTTGATCAGCGTAGACTTCTGCAGTTTGTAAGTTCATTATACATTTTTCTTGCACGAATGACTTATAACATTGCAAACTTGTAATATACTAATAAACAATTGTTTAATTCCAGTATCAGTTGATTGGTCAGTATCAGTGATATTGTGATATAGCACTAGCCACGATGGTGATATAGCGACATATCGGCGCTGCTGGGTTGATGTATCAGCTTTATTTTGGACCACAGCCACAACGACATTCCATTTTCAATGATCAATTAGGTTTCATACCAATAATTGTTTTTTACGATATTTGCGTATTTGTAATATCTTTCCTATTCCGATCATGAAAATATACTCAGTGTTAAGTAATTTTACAAATACAAATTAAATTTATAAATGATTAATGACTTGATCAATAACAAACTTTTAAAATTACATTCTTAAAACTTTTGGATACAAACTAAACCTTTAAAATAGTTAAACCATAAAAGAAACAACACATTAAACGGTAAAATTTAAGGTAGTTTTTCTCTTAAGAATTATAAATAAGTCTGTATTTACCTAAAAAAACCTAAGTTATTCAATGAATCAAATACCTCCGTGGTTACAGAACCGACTACTAAACAAATTTTCGACAGTTCAGATTTTTTTTCTCCATAAACACCATGGTATGACAATGTAGTGTACGGACGTGGAGATTGCCTTTTTATCGCTGAACAGGTTGTAGGTTTGCTGTCGTAGGGAATGTTGTAAGTAAATGTAGTATAATCCCTTTACAGTGTAGGTACATGCTACTTTAACAACTTCTGGTATTTTTTATTTCCCACATAAAAACATGAGGTTGAGTAGGCACATGTAAGTTAAACGCTACCTAGTGAATGTACATACCAAATTTGACGAAGTTATGTCAATTGTAAGGGAGAAAAAGGGTTTTGTTATTTTCCCATAATTATAAACTTCTGAACTTATTTGTTGGATTTTCTCCAGAACAGGAATAAAGGAAGATAACCCATAATAACTCACTGAGCGTAATAAGTTTACATCGACGCATAGAAAGTTCCAATAAATCTTTATTTACACGTGAGAAGACTTTTACACTTCATAAACATTAAATTATATCTACATTGACTTTACTACTAACACGTGGCATGACAATGTTGTGTACGGACGTGAAAATTGCCTTTTTATCGCTGAACAGAGTATGTATGAGATTAAATAAAGCAAACTGTAAGCATAAAAGTCGATTGCTCTTGTAAACCTAATGTTCGCTGGTGTAAGAGTCATTTCCTGTGCAAAGCCCGTAAACTTACAATGTCAATATTTTATTTATAGAGCGTTAAGCGTTAACGGTGGCATTTCATCAACAAGCTTTCTTATATCGATCAGTATAAAAGTGTATACTGGAATAAATATGATACATTATACACTTTTACTAATCAGTAAGGAACCTATAAATACAAAAAGTTTAATTTTTGTGTCACATCAAAATCATTTAGATTGTTTAGGTTTATTAGCACTTAACTGTAATACTCATTTATGTTTACATTTCCTTTGAGTTATCTAGATATTAATAGACAAACATGATTTTATTTTTTCAGCTCAAGGCATCGTAGGGGAAATCTCTGCATACCGTTGGAAAGGTAAGTGGATGAGCAGAATTCCATTATAATCCACTCCCCTGGGCTAGGCCCTAGCGACTTTCAAAGTTTTAATGTTAATTTAATGGGAAAAGTTAATTTTTTTAATCATTTTCCAGCTGTTTCAAAAGATTTATGCTCAAGGAATGACAAATGTTTCAGTAGTAAAATATTTTTTAATACATTTTTTTTTTAGATAAAAAAACATTCGGGTCAAATTCCCAAGCTTAAAGGAAAGTCCAATTACAAATAATCTAAGTTTTGGTCACTTCAGAATCCCCTAACAAAATGATCCAAATTATTTACATTTACCTAATGATAATAGTCAAGTATTTTATTGGTAATGATCAGAAAAATTATACAATAACTGTTTTTAAATTGCATTATACAATTTCTATCAATACCATGTGCACTCTTACAAATAAGTAAATGGATTAATTGAATAATATTGGAGTTGTAGGACTATTGTCTTTTGTACAAAACCCTTTTCACTCAAATATTTTACAAAAATGTAAAAAATATAGGTTGAAAAACTAACGAAAGCTGCACATCTGTGAACATTATTCTGCCCCATGCAGTGCCGGAATTGCCGTACTCCAGGAGCGGTTTATCCCAAGGTTTGTCGTGTCCCGGGCGTCACGGAAGCTCGAGGACTTCGCGTGACGGCAAGTTAGGTTTTATGGTTACAATGTTTGTCAAACTTTGATGGGATAAATTTACCCGAAACATGGTATTGTCTTATTTTATACTGGACCGTCAATAACTACGGTAAATATGGCAGTGTTTTCTTTTTAAACCCCGTTACAATAATATACAATTTGTTTACGTCAATAATGCTAGAATTATTCAAAATAATTTAATCAGAAAACCATGAATTTTTTTCTGGACTCTGTCACATAGTAATATTGTGCATGATCGTATTAAAATCCTCAGACCCTTTTAAAAGTCTGCAGTACCAGACATCTTGGATTTTTAACTTCCGCAACGCCTTTATTTTGGCCGAAAAAGATTCATCTGTATGTCATTTTAAATTAAATTTTAATACCTAAGGGACTATGGAATCAAAAGTTTTTTGTTAATGATTTTTATTTACATACAACAAATTATACTCAGCATTTTTTGTACAAAAATGTACAAACTTTTTCAGTAGTTGAATCTCAAAAATCGCTCTATAATTGTAATTTTTATTTCACAACGTCCTATATATTATATTTTTCTTTAAAATGCCAAATGGATGAATCTTTTAACCAAGATTCAAGGCGTAGTGGATATTTGAAATTTAATATCAGTCTTATGGGAATAAAAATACAAATTGGAGGGTACTGCAGACTCTAAAATTTACTTATTATAAATGTTTTATTAAGCTGACCGTTGATAATTTCATTCACATTTCATTTCATAATTACACTCTTTATTAGAGGAAAGTACCCAGAAGTGTAGACCCACTTAATTGTTTAAAATCATATTATATCTATCTAAATTATTTCAAAGATCTAACTTAATATGTAATATTTACTTTATAATATTACATACTATTTGTAATTTGCTCACGTCAAATATACGAGCCAAATATTCTCGTTTTTACAATATTGGAGTAAGTTTTTTTTTTTAACCTTACACATTTTGATTTTTAAAAAGGTTGCCTATACTGGACCCCTGAGTAAAATGTAAAATAATATAATTTAAACCAGTAGGAAAGAGAATTAAGCCGAATAAAAACAATGATACAGGATTCATCAAAATTGTTGTTTATTAGTAACAATTAATTGTTAACACAAAAAAATAGTAACGGTTAAGACAAATACTAAGGTCTATACAACATTGAGTTCAATGTAAAATATTTGCTAACTGCAAAAATCGCAATTATAAATATTTTTTGTACGCGTGCTTCATTTGAAAAAAAAAATAACTTGGAAAAATTAACTAGACCTGTATTTTATCAAACACTTTGTGAGGGGTCCCCCCACAAAACCCTCTTAGAAAAATGTTGGGGTCTACTTCTAATGCCAGGATTTTAAGTAGCCTAAACACAATATTTAATAAATATTTAATCGCATTGGAATAATTATAATGTCAAATCATTCCTTCGACATTACCATTCAAGAATATATAAAAGTTGAAAAGCTTATTAGTCAATTTCTCGTACATCCTAACAAAATTTAGAACCAACAAAAACTTTCATTTTCGTCACAACACATATTAGTGAACTGCCAGAAAAAACCTATATCTAAAAAACCTAGTGCTCTTCTACAATGTGGTGGAACCTTCAACTAGTATTTATAATGTTTTACACTAGGTTTCAGCACACAGCAGACCCAATGGATCTGCCCTTATGTGGACCCACAGTCCACTTATATCCTTATGTGGACCCAGTGGGGTCCACATAAGGATACGGGTCCACTTTTAAGCACTTTCCTAACGCAAGCATAAGAGTTAAAAATAACATCATCATGAGTTGTAAAAGTAGCCACACATTGTTGTATAACAATCACACCAGTATAAGAAGAAAATTATATTCCTGCCCCTCTAATGCATCTCATCGTCTAGTTTTACAAATACTTTATGTACTTAAAATATTAGGTCTCCTGCAATGTCACCATTTGTTCTTTACAGAACAAAATCAAATATCTTTAAAATCTTAAACCCTATCTCTAATTTTCTTCATCATTGCCTTTCTTTGAAACACAAGCATTTTACTAACATTTGTTGTCATTGCTGCTTCCGTCACTTACGACCGCCTGCTGACAACATTTTACATTGCCATGATTGGCAATCAGCCGGTTATTGCCATGTAATGGCAAAGCGCGCCCCGAGACATGACAGTGACGTGGAGGATAATTGACGTATCCCCTCAGGGATTCACTCCGACAGTTACTATCGAGCCATCAAATCACTCAGACATGATGTTAATTCATCACCCGAAACATCATCGGATTAGCGATGCACTCCGGAGTGTCGATACAGATAAAACAATGATAAGAATACTTTGTTGTTTATTAATAAACTAGCTGTTGCCCGCCACGGTTTCGCCGGTGATTGAATTTATCATAATGAATAAAATCTTTTTAAGTAGCATTGAAATCTACTTCCTTAAGAATGACATTGTGAGAATGAAGTAGTGTGAGTGAAGCCCTAAGGAACTACGAAAACTATATTTGCAAAACCCGGTTCTTAGGGAGCACCCATGAGCAAAAGGAACGTCTATGTCAAAATTCAACCCAGGAGGCCCCTAAGTAATTCTGAAGTCCAGTGGGGCAGAGCTCTAAAGCGATTAAAAAACTATATTTGCAAAACAGTTTCTTAATAAGTATCTTTGACTAAAGAGAATCGTCTATGTCAAATCTCAACAGGTAGGCTATACAGTCATTGTGAGATTCTGTGGGGCGGAGCTCTAAAGGGGATGTTCAAAGCACTTTTTTTACTAAGCACATAAGAAGAAAGAGATCACTCTAAATTTCCAGGTATTAACTTTTTTTTAATTAAATATGAAGAATCTTTTTCGACCAATGTTAAAGGCGGAGGTGGCTTGTACTACAGCCTGTTAAATATTTAATATATCTTGGTTTGTGGCATAATACACTACTGGATTCAAATTAGTACCCATATGGCACTAAAAACAGTCTGTAGCTTCGTCGCTCTATTCTAATTGTATGAGCTACAAACAACCATCACAGTCCAATCAATTTTTTCACTGTTATTTGTAATGATGAAAGTAAGCCTATTTATATTTTATTTAATGTTCAATAAAAATTAATTAGCAAATCTAATAAGAATGCTTTGTAATCAAGCAATTTTCAAACCTACTATGGTCAAACAAAATGTAATTAAATAAATAAGTTAAAAAGTACAATTAGGTAAATTAGAAAATGCATAACTAACCAAATGTTGTTTCAAATGTTAAGATGTTTTACGTTTTAACCAAACGAAAACTATGTTTTATCTCCACACCGATACAATCCAATGTTTGACAGCGCTTTATTGACACAGTTTGACAGCTTCGACGTTCGATGCAACCAGGTTGTGCTGGTTTGGGTTAGGGAGCTAAAACTGTTGACTAAAGCTGATTGTTAACTGTTACTTTTCATTAACATGTTACTTTGATTATTATTTATGAAGAACATCGTTCTCAAAAAACATTTCTCGTAAGTTGTTATCGAATAACATTTGTGGCCTACCGTTCTTTTGTAACCGTTAATGTTAACCGTTACTGAGAACGTTTCAGCCTATAACTGGTAATCAAGGAACGAGTTATCGACCCAGAAAAAGAACATAAATATGTCATTTATATGGTTGTATAAGTATTTGTTGTAAAATTACTTCGTTCTTCCATTTTAAATCAAGTTGTTTTTACAAAAATAACAAACTTATCATAATCATAATCTACATTGTTATTTCATGAATGAAAATTGATAAGATATCGGCCAAATAACGCGACTGAAGAAGTCAGAATTCTTATATTAAGGGCCAGTTATTCCATTAATACAGAACTATGTAAATGATATCTGTTCCCTAAATCGCTGTGAATTGATAACATTATAGACAGTAACTGATACTTTATAAACCCGTCAACCGTTGTAACGGTTACTTTTTGTTACCTGTTACCAAGGAACAGGTAACGAAATGACGCTCGTCACTAGTTTTGGTTAAACAGCACGGCCCCGAGTCAGCTGCTGGCTGTCAACAGCCATTTAAATACATGAGCCAACCCCCAATGTTTGCTGATGCTACCTTCAGTTTTATGTCCGTCACAAAAACAAACCCCGATCGTGATTCAACCCGACATCCCTGAATTAGGATAAAATCTTTTTAGATTAAATACTCAATTGTGTATACTTTGTTTAAGTGCTAAGTTTTTATATATAAAAAAGTATGTAAATGTAACCGATTTCTTTGAAAAGCTACATACATTTTTACATTCAAATATGCGATTGAAAATCGTCAAAGGATTACAATTTACTCCTTATTAATTTATTAGAATTTTTTCCATATTAAAATGCTTAGTTTGTTAACACAAATAGGCCAAATTTGTGTGTTAAATATTTAACTTTCTTGCACATTTAACTTTTTAATTAAATTATCTTTATACCACGGTATTTTCTTTTAAGAATAATTGTGAAAAGTCTTTGTTGCATAAAACCACTAATTATTAAAAAATAAACTATAACAACAATAATTGAAGTATGTGTATAACCCTCGCCACTTAACTTGACGAATGAATTTTCACTATTATTCAGTTAAAATGATTGGATAATCAGCTGTTCTATAAAAAATTGCATGTAAGTAAGCTAGATGTTTTTGGAAAAGTATCCCCTCTCCTCCCCTCGCCCTACCCAGCTGTTTTTGGCCATTCTTCAACATATGTGGCGTGACTTTTTTATAGTATGTACTGTTAAAGTAAAACATATTAATGTTTGACTGTTAATATACGACGAGGTAAGCAAAAGAGAATAAACTCAACGCAATTTTTATATTATTGACCTTTATTTTTAAGTATTTAGAAGAGTAAATACATGTTTTCAAAAGTTATTAATCACTAATTAATCAATATATCAACCATCTTCTAGGCACGTACAAAGTTATCATAGTATTTTAATAATTCCTAGGTACTGTATATGAGTTTGCACTACAACTTCGTCACATTTAGCCCCCTCCCCGCACCAGTAGCGGCTCAGTTCGGGTGCCCAGTGAACCTCCTAACCACCTCGCCACGGTCCGGCGGCGCAGTCCCCCCGGGTCCTACAAGTCCTACAAGCCACGGCAGCAACACGACTATCGCTAGAGTGATCAGCGACCACGCCGCCTCCATCAACGGACCGGAACGTCCAGGCAGCGACACATACGGGCCTCCGGTAGCCTGAGTCCTAGCGATCACGATTGACCATGTTATATTGTAAACCATGCGTTTGGACTGAAACAATGATTGAGAAGTTGAACGGGCTTTTAAAAACTGTTTCGAGGGTGATCTAAACGTCTAAAATAGTCTTATATAAAAATATGAATTTATTCAAAAAGTAAATATTTAGAAGATTAATACCTCTGTGCTGCAAAATTTCACACGATATGTTCTATGAATGCACTAAGATTGAAAATGTACTACAAGTAATAGGAAACACACTGGCCTTTTCAAACTTTGATATATTTTCCACGAGCTCCATTAAAACATGCATAAATTACATAAAAATTGTGTCTTGTTGTTATTATTTTTAGAGAGAGAGAGAGAGAGAGAGAGAGAGAGAGAGCCAGCTACGTGGCTGGCCACCGTAGTGTAACAGGAGCCTAGAGATAGGACCGAAGGTCCTCTCTTTTCCTAAGACAGGCAAAAAAATTTACATTTACATTAGCTTTACAGAGTTGAGGTTCTTAAATCATACTTAAAATTAAATTAACACATTATAACTATTTACACAATGTAAATATATAGAATTTAAAATAAACATAAAATAATCATTTTTAATGTACAACATTTTTCATGGTAGGTTAACTACATGTAAACGAAACATATGAAATATGGTTTACACTATGTCAAACTTTGTTTAATAATGTGGTTTGTAATATAAAAATCAAAATCCGAATATTTTTTAATTTCAGCTTATTATAACAAATTAAATTACACTGAAAATTATACTTCTTTGCACTATCTATTTATGTAATCAAATAACAATACAGTAACACTTAAGACTCATATTTTTTTAACAATAACTTTTTTACTTTTTTAACAAACAGTCCATAATTATCTATTACTTTTATAGATCTTTCTAAAGAATTCATAAGCCTAATTGACATAACGTGAAATGATTTTGTATATATTACTGTTCAATGCACAGGAAATCTCAATATTTGCTCTCCAAATCTTGTGGATCTTAAACTTGGATGCATTACCTAAATATGTATAATCATCAAACAAATATTCAGATTTTTGGTATTTTAAAATTTTGTATGTTAAAGACAGTATATTTAATTCTCTCCTTTCTCTAATTTTAAGCCATTTCAACCTTGCAAAATATGGCGTAACATGTTCATCTAGTTTTAGATTAAAAATATATCGCAAACAGGAGTTCTGGGGTTTTTGTAGTTTGTTTGTTAATTCGTCATGTAGACCACAATACGCTACATTGGCATAGTCAAAATAAGGAAATATTAAAGACACAACAAGGTGTTTTTTACATGTTCTGGAGGGTTAAAACAAAGTCTTTTAAATTGATATAAACACTGGTATACTTTCTTATGTATATAATCAACTTGATCAGTCCAAGATAAATTTTTAGTTAATCTAAGACCCAAGTTTGTGACTGAGTTTTCATAGTTCAAGGATTGACCACATATTACGGTTGGTTGTATATTATCTAAATCTAAATTTTGTATCATCCTAGATGTTGCTAACAACATGGGCTTACATTTTGAAATATTTAAATTCAAGCCATGATCTCTGCACCACAAATGTAAACTTGATAAGTCCTCATTCATTAATGATACAGTATGATCAAGTCTAGTTACATCGGAATTTAAGTATAACTGCATATCATCTGCGTATAATATTGATTTACTATGTTTTATACAATCACTTATTCTATTAATATAAAGTGAAAAAGTAAAGCTGATAAAGTTGGTTCTTGTGGAACACCTAATGAGTTATGCATCCATTAGGACACCAATCGACCAGCAGTAATAATTTTTTGAACCCTATTACTCAAATACGAACTGAACCATTTAACTACACTTAAATTTAAATTGTAAGATTTCAGAATCGCAATTAACAAATCATGATTGACGCAATCAAAGGCACGGCTAAAATCTAAAAGCATCAATAAAGTTACACGTCTTTTGTCCATTGCTGACCTAATATCATCGGTTATTCTTATTAGAGCTGTTTGAGTAGAAAACATAGACCTATAACCAGATTGATACTTATATAAAATATTATTAGTTTCTAATATTCACTTATTTGTAGATAGACTAACTTATCTAATGTTTTGGCCAACACACATAATATATTTATAGGTCTGTAATGTTTACACTCAGATGGGTTAGGTATTTTTGGTAGTGGTATTATTATTGATTTCTTCCAATCAGAAGGGTAAACACAATTAACTAATGAAAAATTAAATACATGACACAAAACTACCTTTATTTCATTGAAAATTAATTTCAGAAATCTCAACTGCAATCCATCTTCTCCTACTGCATTGGATGAAATATCATTTAACACCTTAAAAATAATTTCTTCATCTACTCTTTTTAACTTGAAAAGGCTTTCTTCATCTAAATCTAAATTTCTTTTATTACAATACCACTCTATTAAATCATTATTTATCTCATTATTTATTCCACAAAAATATGTATTCAAATTGTTTAAATCAACATTGAGTTCAAGAGGTTTTTCTGTTCCTTTCCAACACCCTGATTTTTCAAAATTCTCCACAGCTCTTTACTAGACTTTTTGGTTTCAAACAGCTGTCTAAAATGGTTGTTCCCTGCATCTCTTAACATAAGCTTAATTCTATTTCTTAACACCTTATACTCACTCCAAACATGCACATCTTTAGTTCTTACATATCTCTTATAGAAAATATCTCTATCTTTCATCAGTTTGCGTATATTTTGATTAATCCATGGACAGGAATTCTTTTTAGTAGAGACAAATCTTTCCGGCACGTATTTTTCATACAGTGAAATTAACTTATTAACTAATATTTTTACTTTAACATCTATTGAATCACTATCATATAAATCTTGCCAAGAAATTTTAGAACATTCATTTAATAGCTCATCTAATTTAATCGTTCCAACTTTACTCTTAAATCTAATTCAATATAAATTAAATCGTGGTACGAAATTCCAGACACTGCAGATTGACCAAACGTTCTGGCTCTTCTCTTATCGTTAACTATCATTAAATCTAGAAGGGTGTCAGAAGTAGATAGGTGAAAAGTAGGATCAAGGGGTAAAATATTTAAATTTAAACTGTCTACCGTGTTAATTAAATACACCTTATCGGCAAATTCTCTGTTACTACATAGATCAATGTTAAAATCACCCATCATTAAAATGTTGCCATAAATTGGTATTAAATTAGCTACATTATCAAACAATTCAGATAAATATCCTGCTTTTGGGGGGACGATATACAACACAAATTAACAATTTCCACCCATGTGATACTTCTACAAACAAATATTCTGGCTTTTTACAATAAAGTGCTTGTGAAGTTGCCACAATTCTACTTTTGAATAATTTCTTTATATATAATCCGACTCCACCACCTTCCTTATTTAACCTGTCATGTCTAATTAAATCATAGTCTGATATATTGTAAGCTAAAGATAAAATTTCAGGTTTTAAAAATGTCTCAGTTATGGCTATTATATCAAATCCACTATCTTGAAAAGTATTAACAAATGAGTCCCTATGTACAACTAAATTTTCCACATTGATATGAGCAATTTTCAAACATCTCTTTAAATTACTGAATCTGCTTTTAATTTGATGCAAAGAAGAGTGTGAACTATTTAAATATATCATAGAAAATATTGTAACTAGAAATCACAAACATAAAATATTTCTTTCTAATAAATTTAGCTAAACAAAAAAATAAACATTACAAAACCACAAAGACAACAACCATAAAAACCAAAAACTATTACTGTTAGCCTACCACTTAGCTCACATAATTTCAGCTTATCGAGATCATCTTGAGATTCGATAACAACAAACTTATCACCTTGATTTTTCCTCATGAATATTTTACCGTTCTTCACCCACAAGAAGGTGTACTCGTTATCCCGCTTCACACTACTGGCCGCGTTGAACAGCTTACGCCTCTCGGGGGTCAGACTGTCGTTGATGTACACAACTGCAGCGTTGCCCTCCATGAAGCCAATATCATGTGTATTTAGGTTCCTTTTCTTGCGTCGCAACTCAATAAATTTGTCCTTATCAATCCTTCTTACATAGCGTACGATGATGCCAGCTGGTCTGTCAGGGGAAGTTGCCCCTCTTGATTGTAATCAATAGCAAGTATCAATCATTTCCTCTTTAAAATCGAAAACTATAGCATTGGATACTTTTTTGATAATATTAATTATCATATCCTCCTTTTTGAATTGAATTCCATGAATTTCAACTGTTTTATCTCTTGCTGATTGTTCTAAGCTATTTACCTGTCTGATTAAATTTCCATTGGTTTTCTTTAAGTTCAGATTTTCTTGTCTTATCTCTTCATAATCTTTCATTAATTTAGCAATTCAACTAGTAAGTTCTATCATTTGTTTCCCGTAATCTTCAACCCATTCTGAATATTTATTTGATGACTCAGTAAATTCTTGGTTCTTAATAGAAACCTCTTGACGGAACGCTTGAAGTGACTCAGAATACTCTTGATTTGTTTTTGTACTTCCTTACGAAACAATTTCATTTGCTAAGAACCTCCATCACAGCACTACTCACCCCATCAGAACCAGGCGCCGATGCAACTGATTGAAGATCGGGCGAGATCGGGTTACATGTACTACATTTCCAAGTTTTCTCATCTTTTTCAAACTGTTCTTTCGACACACTAACGCTACAGAAGTGAAAAGTTACTTTACACGTTACACACTGAGCACGGTGGGCATTAAAGGAATAACCTTTCCTACAAACACCACATATAGTTTTTTTCTTAGATCCATTTTTCTCTGATTTATCAGAGTCCGAATTCTCAGATGGACTGTACATTAATTTGGATTTTTTCACTTATCGGAGTAACAGGTGTCCCATCATCTCTTAAATATTTATTTCCCTCACACACCACACATTTCCATGGTTTATTCGATGACTGGTAAAATTCAAACTCACATTGTGTCAGATTAGAAATACATCTCAAATGAAAACTACTACTACATTCAAAGCATGTTAAATGAGAAGAATTCGATTCAATAGTATTTTGACACTTTTTACAGTTCATTGTAATTAAATTATGATGAATATTGTTCTTTGTACATAACCAAACATGAAAACTGAATGTACCTACCATTTCAGTGGCTGAAGGCTGGAAAAACCCTATTACTGGTTAAGATAACAGAGCACAATACAGATAATGTTCACCCTTCGGCTGCTCGACCTCAACAGAAAGAGAGAGAGAGAGAGGAGAGAGAGAGAGAGAGAGAGAGAGAGAGAGAGAGAGAGAGAGAGAGAGAGAGAGAGAGAGAGAGAGAGAGAGTACTCATGGAATCAATCATTAACACGTTTCCAGGAAAATGTATATTAAAAGAAATAATAACAATAATTTGGCTTAACTACCTTAGCAAAAGTCTATGTAGGCAATATCGCATAAAGTTGTCTTCAATCTGTATTAATATTAGATAATGATAATTTCATAACAACACATTTCATAGATATTGAAAATTAAATTTTGGGGAAAATTTCTTGAAACAAATTTATGCACCCAATCAACTTGCCATCTCTTAGCCACTTGGCGGTTGTTTTATAAGTACCATAGTAGAAAGACGTAAAGGCATAGTTTACTTTGACAGCCCAATCTTTAAGAGGGTACGTTCCCTGAAAAAGAAAATGATTAATAATTATGACTCTTAAATGTATGATATCGTCAAATAATACCATACTTGTTTTAAGAAAAAATTTTGCCAAGTATAGTATAGTAAATATTTTTTAGGTCATAGACACGATATCTTTATTGTATACTTAATTTCTAAATAAAACACAGAGAAATTACATGTCTTATCCACCATATTATAAAAAATGGCGGAAAATGCTTGAGGGGGAAAGTTGGGAATTTCCACGAAATGATCATGGGACAATTTCAAATACGTCCAAAGTGGGCTCTATACTCTTATATATTATTTTCTATATTATTTTCGTACTTTCCTGATCAGATTTTAATTTGTATGTTTCATTAAAAAAACTACTAACAAAAAAATTAATAAATCTAGTCTATTTGTTGCTCGAAATCGAGCAATTTATTCTAATACAATACAAAAGAAACATTTCTTTGTAAATCAACGACATCCGACCAATCAAATATTGTGAATATCAGTAATTACAAAAACTACAGATATTTACAGCTGAACATTAACAGATGTTTTAAATGTTCAACCCAAACCAAATAAATGTTATTCTAACGGGAATATGTCAAATTTAATATGTGTATTTTATGTCAGATTTTTTATGTCCGATTTTCATCAATTTTTGGCGGACACAACTACAGTCCTATCCTATAACATCAAAAACTCAGATTTCGGTTGAAAATTTTAGGAGGAGTTCTCAACACAAAAAAACCTTATCGTATTAAATAAGTAGAGATATATATTTTTAGCATTGTTTTACGAGTAATGAGCTACCGATACGCAATTTGATGGCCTATATCCAGGTAAAAACTTCATATCTTCAACACGGACGAAGCAAAATAGGAAAACACTTAAACACAAAAGAAAAAAAAAATTGTAAAATTTTTAGTTTGTGCTAAAAAATTGGCGTTGATGTGTATCTTACTATATAATCAATGAATACCACATTTTCTTGAACTGAAAACTGTTGGAGAGTAGAAAAAAATTTGTTTGAGGCTATAACCCCTTACAGTTATTGTACAAGTAATTTCCAAATAAAACCTTACAAAATTACACAGCATGTCCAACATTTACCAAGATGGTGTTTTTGGTGAGCTTTTAGGACTCTCTATCTGATCTGAAACTAGTTAGTATCTTCTATTGGACTGAATTCAAAAGCGGTGGAGTTGCTCTGCATGCCTCAAGTAAATTAGACTGTAAGCCTGATTCTAAACCTTGACTGTAACCTTGAATAATTCTACGAGGAATCAGAATTTGAATTGGTTCCTGCCAATATCTTAGATTTTGATACTGTTTTAGTGTCTATAAACCGGTCTTCTGCGGGAGCTTATGAAACTTTCTTTGACAAGCTTGACTCCTGTCTAAACTATCTCCTTAACCAAACAAAGATTGTTATCGGTAGGGACTTTAAATATTCAATTGCAGTGTCCTTCAAAAGTGGAGGAAACCTTTGCAAATGTTCTGCGGAGCCATAGCATTTACATCACTTCGAGACTTGACTACATCACACGTGGCGAGGCTTTGCCCAGACACGTGAACGGCAAATATCGACTGGCGGAACTACAAGGTAGATGTAACCATGGAGGATTCTGATGGAAACAAGAGCGGAAACGGTAAGCCATATTCATAGTTCATGTAGCAAAAAGTCACTTGCTGTCAGAAGGGTTGTTAACAAAAAGGATTTACCACTGTTTTGTTAAGATCTTAGGCATTTTGAATATTATTCCCTGCTTTTAAGCAATGAAACTAGAACAGTTTTGAAACTTTTTTATGAAACTTTCGTAGCTAAATTTAATTTGATTTGTCGAGCTAAAATTAATAGAATAAAATTTAGGCATGGTAGAATGAGGCATGTACACCTAGAGATAAGGCATGGTACACTGATGACTTATCCAAACTACAAATGTATGTATTACTTTAACATGATTATTTTAAGGGAGCTGCTGACACTACTTGTCTTAAAAAAGTAGCATAAGCTATACCCTGCGACCAAAAGGAAGTATCACGCCAGAGTAAAATTAGCCAAAAATAGAAACAATGAAGACAAAATTAAGAAGGCTCCTAACACTTGCACGCGGCTTTAGAGCTGGTCAACGAGCACAGAGGGCTGGAAGTTTGGCTAAGTCAACGGCAACGGCAACACCTGATAAATTTAACGACTATTTTGTTGAAGTAGCCAAGACCATCGTGGCTGACTTACATGTTTCTCTTACTGATCCTCTAGCCATCGTGGGTGGTGCTCCAAACTCTGTTTCCTTGGAAACATAGAAAATGGTTAGCCCCAAAGACATCCTGAAGATTATCAAAGGCTTCTAACATTCAGGGAGTCAGGATATTTTCGGAATGTAGAGCTATATTCTCGAATTCACTGAAGACTCCGATTCTGGTGGTCAATGCCTGCCGCAGAAGTGGAATTTTTTCCAACTCACTCAAAATTGCCAGAACGATGCCCTTTGTTAAGAAGGGTAACAAGTGTCTCTTGTCGAACTTTCGCCCGATTTCAGTACTTCCTGCCCTATCGAATGTGCTCGAGACTTTCATGAAATCCCAACTAATGAAACCAACAATTTGATCTCTGATGCTCGAAATGGGCTTAGAACCGGTCGATCAACAACTACGGCCCCTTCTAGTTAGGTTATGCAGATCATTTGAGAACAGGGATTCCGTCTGATTAGCCCTATGCGATCCAAGCAATGCATTTAATGTTGTCAGGCATGAGCAAATACGGCATTGGTGGTTAACTAATTAAGGATTTTCTGATAGGGAGGAAGCAAATTATCTCCTTTGGTGCTGTGTCTTCCAGAGTGAGGGATTTAAACCATGGAGTGCCACAGGGCTCTGTTCTTGGACCCTTGATTTTCACAGTCATGATTAATGACTTGTGGCTAAATGGACGTACACCCCCCTTTTTAGATGACACCTCCCTACTCACTAGAGGAAGCAAGATCATCCAGCTTAGAGTGGAGTCTGACCTTCCTCTTTAACAGGCTAAGGTCTGGTTCTCCTGCAACAAGCTGAAGATCAACGACGACAAAGCCATTTTCGTCTTTGCTCGTTGAAGACGGGAGTTCAGGATAGAGATCCAGTAAAACCATTTGGCTTCTGGATTGACCCAAAGCTAAGTTGCAGCCACCACATAGCTCAGGTATGTGTTAATATAACGAAAGTAATATATCTCTTAGAACGCTTAGGACTGTAATTACGAAATTTTACCTGCTAAACGTCAATCATTCACTGTTCCTGAGCCATATTACCTATGGCATATCAATGCGGGGTCATTCCTCGTCAGTGGATGACATTTTGCCCTTGAAGAAGGCCTTGAGAGTGTTAACATCTTCGGGATACCGCGACTGCTGTAGGCTCATTTTTGAGTAGTTAGGAGTGTGCTCATAGAATACATCCATTACATCCTCAACAGTTTGGTCCACCTCAAGGAAACTTTTGGCTCATTATTTAAAAGGGAGCACCTGCACCAACATATATATATATATATCGTATGGCATTAATAGCCAGCCACCAACTTCAGAAAAATATAATAAATTCTCTGAGGTGCTTAGCACCTGCGTCAAAAAATTTAAAAACTAAACTAAAAACATAAAGTTATGATCTCTCTTTACAAAGCCAAATCCAGGGCGCTAAGCCATTGCAGCCCAGCTTCACTTGCACAATGCAGCCCAATCAATCCTTCGGGGAAAGCACTCAAAGGGCACTCACTCATTGACTATGTGAGTCATAGTCTGCAACTCCGCTCCACAGCGGCATGACTGGTCTTCTGTCATTCCCCATCTGTATTTCCAATAATTACATCTTCCCACACCAGTGCGGAATCGATTGAGAACGGTCCACTGCTTCCGAGGAAGATCCATACCACTTACTGCTAAGGTTGGGTCAGCAATTAAAAATTGATTCCGGCCTTGGAAAGAGTCCCAGGAGGAAGTCCAGTCGGTATGGATGGAAAACTTTGTCTCCGTCAACTGGGATGCTGTCCGCAGTGGTGGTCTTCGGGACCTCAATCTGCCCGTCTCCTGGGGAATGTAATCATGGATGGGTAGCTGTGGAGCGGATACGATCTTATTATATTCCCTAGTAAGTGCCTCCCTTCGTCTTATTTCAGGTGGAGCGATATTACACAGCACTGGGAGCCAGGGTACGGGTGTTGCCATGAGTGTACCACTTATGGCTCTCATAGTCATGTTCAGTTGGACGTCGATCTCTCTGACATGCACACTGTTCAGCCACACGGGAGCACAGTACTCTGCGGTTGAGTAAACCAGGGACAAAGCAGTGGTTCGCAGAGCTTGTGCATTAGCTCCCCATGTGGAGCCAGCAAGGTGATGGACAATGTTAGTCCTAGCTCTCACCTTGGCTGCTGTCTTTTGTAGGTGGATTTTGAATGTGAGAGACCGATCTAAAGTGACTCCCAGGTAATGTGGGTGATCATTGTGCTTTAGCTCAACACCGTCAAATACGATTTTAAGCTTTTGGTGGGCTAGTCTATTGTTCAAGTGAAAGCAAGATACCTCAGTTTTAGTTTGGTTTGGATTTAGCTTCCAAGCCTTAAAGTATTCACCGAGGGTCTTGAGGTCATTTGTTAGTACTTCCTCAGCATGTCGGAATTCCTTGTGCTGATAAGCCAGTGCAATATCATCCGCATAGGCAAACTTTAAGGAGCAAGTGTCAGGCATGTCGGCAGTATACACATTAAACAGCAGTGGGGCAAGCACTGACCCCTGTGGCAGATCATCTGTTAATTGCCTAAAAGTACTTTCCTTGCGTCCCAAATATACTTTAATCATCCTATTAGAGAGCATCGAGTTGAGGAGACGCAACAGGAAAGGGCAAGGAATCAGGTTCTAAAATTTAATGAGAAGGCCTTTTCTCCAGACAGTGTCATAATCTGCAGTAAGATCTAAGAAAGCAACAGAGGTTTTCAGTTTTCGCTCAAACCCATTCTCGATGAAGGAAGTAAGAACTAGAACCTGGTCACAACAGTTGCGCCCAGGCCTAAACCCAGCTTGTTCGACGGGGATGCTGGAATCCAGAACAGGGATGATTCTGTTGTATATCAACCTCTCGAGCAGCTTATAACAGACACTAAGAAGAGCTATGGGTCGGTAACTTTCTGGCAGTTGTGGATCTTTATTTGGCTTCAAGACAGCTATTATTTTCGATCTATTACAGCTATTATTTGCCAATTGGCATAGCATCAATCGCCACATCCAGCTCATCTACTGCGAAAGGTCTGGAGACTTCCAATGGCGCTTGCCGACTTTCCTTAATTTCATTAAGCTTAAAATTTATTTTCCTATCTGCGGACGTACGCACCCGGTTTAGATAGACAGGAGAGGCGTTTTGCAATAACACAAGGGTGAGGTTGCGAGGTTGCGGGTTTTTCATTTGGCTTACCAGTGGAGAGCTAGCCAAGCTTTCGAGTACTGACCAAGCTAGTAGAGACCAAGCTTTCGACTACTGCGGGTGAAGTTCAGATCTTCAACAGTTTTCACCCATTTCTCTCTCCTGGAGTTGTCGAGAGAGTTAAGGAGTTGGTCCGCTACATCTCTGTCGGCAGTGTCAGTGAACTCACTGTAAAGGTCTTCGCACTCTTGACTCCATCCTGGTATGTACTCTTTCCTAAAACCTCTTGGGATAGACGCTTTAGCACAAGACAGAACAAGTCGTGTGAACCGATCATAGTTTTTTATTTTAGGGGGGATGAACCTGATGCCTTTGTCAGTGAGAGACCAACATAGAACGTGCCAGACCTAAGCTCTCGACATCCCCCACTGGAATTTGAGAGGCACTCAGAAATGGTTTCCTTATTGCCCCATGAAAATATACTTTGGACTTGCTGAGGCCATACATAACCTTTGAAAGATGTTTGGTGGATGTTTGGTGGCTCTACTTCTTCGAGGAGCTTCTCGAGCCACTTTTTGGTCGCTAACCCCCGTCCCGCCATCTCGGAAAGTTATAAATATTAGTTTTACTTAATTAATTTTAATAAGTTGACGCAACCTATCCTACAGTGTCGGTCAACGATGGAGTCATCAAGTATCAAGTAATTAAGTTTCAAGTACGTCGAAAAATGCTCTTGTGGGAAAAGTTGGGAATTTTCACAAAATTATCAGGGGATCATGTCAAACACACCCCAATTGGTTTTGCTGTGTTATTAATGTTGCGCTTGCCTCTTCGAATTTGCATTTGTATTATGTCTGTGCAAAACTACCATAACGTTTAAAAACTACCATAAACTACCACAAAAATTAAAAATATTTTTGGGAGTTTGTTTTAGAAGTAAAGTTCCCATATTATAGATGGAAAGATTTAAAGTTTCATTTGCTACCACTTTTGTTCAGGCACAAACTTCACATTTTCAATACAAACTACGAATATAGGAAAACCCTAAATTACAACAAGAAAATTTTGTTAAATTTTAAGTTTATGTTAAAATATTGGACTTTACAGTTTATGATATCATCAATAAATACTACAGTTTTTTTGTAGAAAATCCTTTTACGATTAGAACAACTTTTTTTGAGGCTACTACACCTTAATGATATTGTAAAATTAATTTCCAAGTAAAATATTACCAAATTACACGACTTAGCCACAATTTTATAAGATGGCAGAAAATACTACAGTGGAAAAAGTTCTGAATTTTTCCAAAATGATGATGCCAAACACGTCCCAAGGGGTTTCCTTTCTTGTTAATTTTGTCAGATTAAAATGCTACAGCCTTGGTCTATATCCAAGTCCACCAATGAACCTTAAATCAGAGTTATAACGTCATTTCCAACAGTTCAGAGTATACTTACCGCTGGTATAGGACAACCAGTGTAGTTGGCTCCCGCATTGGCTAATGCACTTGCAAATACTGCATGATAAGCTTTCATTGCATGCTCACAGTTAAAAAACTTTTGCACTACAACGCTGTCTTGGTATACTCCATTTCTGAGTATCTGCATCTCTACAACAAACTGAAGTAAAAAAAAGTAAAAAGCATAAGACTTTAATAATAACATCTTTAAAGGGTGTAAAAATGATTTTAATCGAAATAAATTTACCCTAATGTGAATAGTAGGGTTGTCACTTTCATCCAGCATATTGTAATTATATTTTAGTAACAGAAGTTAGTAGTGGAGAAACGCGGGAGCTGGCTCAAATCAAGGTCACCTGAGCGATGACGTCATCGAGGTAAATGACCTCACCGATGACGTCATCACCAATTACGTCATTCTGTGACGTCACACCCATGACGTCGCAGAAATGACGTGGCGATGACGTCATCACCCCTCACGTCACCATTATGACGTCATCGATGTCACAAAGGTCAAGGTCACGCTGAAACCCAAAATTTTTAGGCACTTTTGCTGTTTCTCGCACTACGCTCCGAGCTTCAGTCAGGTTTCAATGACCTTGACGACCTGGAGCGAAATTAGACGAGAAACAGCAAAAAGTGCCGAGGAAACTCAAAGTTTGCAACGTGACTCTGCCTAAACCGTCATGTGACACCGCTCGAGTGACCTTGAACCGATAAAACTCCCGCGTTTCACCGTTACTGCAACCGCGATGCGCACCCTACGACAGACACCGAGCGACTGACTGTCTGGCCCCGCGCACTCTAGGTATATGGGAAGTGGTGGGGGAACTGCGATGACCGTGGGAAACTTGAAAATGTCAAGCTAGGTAGCACCGTTTTGGTGCCACCTTAAATGTACATGTTAAAGTATGATGACCTTGAGTGAAAACATAGAAATATTACAAGTCGATGTCATCCCAAAGTGTGATGACCTTGAGACCAAACACTGAAATACTACAAGTAGATCCCGTCCCAGATTTAAAGTGTAGTGACCTTGAGTCAAAACACTGAAATACTACAAGTTGATGTCGTTCCAGAGTTAAAGTGTGATGACCTTGAGTCAAAACACAGAAATACTACAAGTTGATACCGTCCCAGAGTTAAAGTGTGGTGGACTTGAGTCAAAACACTGAAATACTAAAAGTCAATACCGTCCCAGAGTTAAAGTGTGGTGACCTTGAGTCAAAACACTGAGATACTATAAGTCGATATCGTCCCAGAGTTAAAATGTAGTGACCTAGATTTTAAACTTGTAAAAATACTTACATATAGAGAGTTAGAGAACAGCGAGACGCACCGTATGGAAGCCGGAGACATACTGGCGGAGCGGTGTTGTGCAGCCTAGGGACTCAGTTGTGGTGGGGGTATAGCCAACACTTAGAGTAGAAGTGTTGTGGGTGACCTTGACCCACTTGACCCCCCCCCCCCCGACAAAAAGTTTTGCAAGCCCCCCCCTGAACTTTTTTTTCTGAAAAATGTTTGACCTTGACCAAAAAGTTTTTTGCTCCGGACGAGAAGTGACCCCCCCCCTTCCCCACCCCCTCCCCCACCCCCTCCCCCCCGAACTTTTTTTTCGGAAAAATTTTTGACCTTGACCAAAAAGATTTTTGCTCTGGACGAGAAGTGACCCCCCCCTCCCCTACCCCCTCCCCACCCCCTCCCCCACCCCTCCCCCACCCCCTCCCCCACCCCCTTCCCCCCTCGAATTTTTTTTCGGAAAAATTTTTGACCTTGACCAAAAAGTTTTTTGCTCTGGACGAGAAGTGACCCCCCCTTCTCCCCCACCCCCTCCCCCACCCCCTCCCCCACCCGAATTTTTTTTCGGAAAAATTTTTGACCTTGACCAAAAAGTTTTTTGCTCCGGACGAGAAGTGACCCCCCCATGAAAAGTGACCCCCCCCTCCCCCTCCCCCACCCATGATATCCTGGGCGGGGCCGCCCCGGTGGGGATATAAGGCGGCCCGGTCACAGCCGGCTCGCAGTCCGCTCCCGCGCGTTGAACGTGAACGATCGGGACGGACCGCCATAGGCCTCACTAAACACTGAAAAGCGCCTTCACTGTTTAGTGAAGTCTACTATAGATTTAAGAATTGTATTAGTTTTAAGATATTGTGCTTGCTTACTGGTGTTGGGAATTGTTTAATATTTGAGTGTTGTACTTGTACCCTATGTCTCCTGTGTGTCTTGTTTGTGTTTTATCCTGTGTGTCTTGTTTGTCATATGTGTTTAATGTGTATATGTTTGTTCCAACACTTACCATGTTGAGCTCAACCTATTCTGTAGGTGTGTTATATTTATTTAATGTGTATACGCTTGTTTTAGCACTCCCCCTTGAGCTTTTTTCACAGCTCAAATTAAATTTTAAAGTTAGGGAACGGGAGTAGACCCCCGTGTAAAATTATTTTATACCAACGTTAGCATGGGTCCCCTCAGGCATGCAATATTGCGGCTGGGTCGGGAACGGGTCCGTTTGTACGCTGGCATGCAGACCACAGCTGTGGCCAATTTGCGGTGGCCTCTGCACTCGGACCGAGGACGTGAGCCATTGGGGCTGTCCTCAACCTCTGTTTCCCTTCTGGATCTGTGCCGCGTGATGATTTTGAACTTCAATGTCAGATGGCGATTACCCAGCAACTAGAAGAAGCCGAAAAGGAGCTAAAGAGTGGAGGTACTATCCAGGCGGAGGTGAAAATTGAGAAACAAGAAGAATATAACGAATGTGATGATTAAACGTACGGTTGATCCCAATCCTTTTAGTTTTAAGTAGTTATGTTATAAGTAAATAGAAAAAGTTTCCTTTTTTTAAAACTCCATTTGGATGACCTTAGAATTTCTCCCACCACTCTGTAATACCAGCATTGCTCGCTGCAACAAACATTATTCCTCCTCCAACAACCATGGCGGACACACCTGCTTGCAATGTCATGTCTTCCACCGAAGATGTACCCACTACGAATTGGAAATTGACAATCGACAACGTGCATTATTTAGAAACTATCTGCGATTGGATGAAGTCTATTCTCCTCGACAACGCGGGAATAAAGCTCAAGGTCACTTTAGATTATGATTGGTCTGAAGTTATACTGCAGCAAGACGATCAACAATCACCGGAGTATTTGCCAAATTTACCATCGTCAACCATATATACTACAAATGAGGTGGAAAGGGAAGAAGAGGAGCATGGGGTTTAGAGTTTCTTATTTTTTTTAAAACCCAATTTGGATGACCTTGATATTTCCCCCACCACTTCCCATATACCTATAGTGCGCAGGGCTGGACATTCAGTCGCTCGGTGTCCGTCGCAGGGTGCACATCGCGGTTGCTACTCCAATTCCTGACAATTTGGGGTAGTTCAAAGTCACCACACTTCTACAACTTCAAGGTCATCACACTTTAACTCTGGGACTGCATCAACTTGTATTATTTTTGTGTTTTGACTCAAGGTCATCACACTTTAACTCTGGAACGACATCAATTTGTAGTATTTCTGTGTTTTAACTCAAGGCCATCACACTTTAACTCTGGGATGATTTCGACTTATAGTATTTCAGTGTTTTGACTCAAGGACATCACACTTTAACTCTGTAACGGGATCAACTTGTTGTATTTCAGTGTTTTGACTCAAGGTCACCACACTTTAAATCTGGGACGGGATCTACTTGTAGTATTTCAGTGTTTTGACTCAAGGTCATCACACTTTAACTTTGGGATGACATCGACTTGTAATATTTCTATGTTTTCACTCAAGGTCATCATACTTTAACATATACATTTAAGGTAGCACCAAAACAGTGCTACCCGGTTTGACATTTTCAAGTTTCCCAAGGTCATCGCAGTTTCCCCACCACTTCCCATATACCTAGAGTGCGCGGGGCCGGACAGTCAGTCGCTCGGTGTCTGTCGTAGGGTGCGCATCGCGGTTGCAGTAATGGTGAAACGCGGGAGTTGTATCGGTTCAAGGTCACTCGAGCGGTGTCACATGACGGTTTAGGCAGAGTCACGTTGCAAACTTTGAGTTTCCTCGGCACTTTTGCTGTTTCTCGTCTAATTTCGCTCCAAGTCGTCAAGGTCATTAAAACCTGACTGAAACTCGGAGCGTAGTGCGAGAAACAGCAAAAGTGCCTAAAAATTTTAGGTTTCAGCTTGACCTTGACCTTTGTGACATCGATGACGTCATAATGGTGACGTAAGGGGTGATGACGTCATCGCCACGTCATTTCTGCAACGTCATGGGTGTGACGTCACAGAATGACGTAATTAGTGATGACGTCATCGATTGCGTCATCGATGACGTCATCGGTGAGGTCATTGACCTCGATGACGTCATCGCTCAGGTGACCTTGAACTGAGCCAGCTCCCGCGTTTATCCACTACTGAAGTTACAGGATTATAATTTTATATCTTATTTTTTACAAAACCTAATGAAACTAAATGAAAATTCGTCGCTTTTCAATTGATCCATCAGAAAAAAATATACTGCCTCCATCATCGTGGCCAATAGGCAAATAATGATCACGACAGTCAAAATTGATTGACTATAAAGGATTCAGATTCAGATTCAGATAATTTATTCCAAAATTAAAATACATTCCAGTACAACAAAAAATTAATTATTCTAATGTGGAATTTCCCCACAAAGACTGTGCGTCTGCGTGTGAGGAGAGTCTTTTCAGTCACTCAAATGGTATTACACTATACATTTATAATTACAAAATTAAATAATCACTAATAAAATAATCACTAATAAAATAATAAAACAATAAAATAATCAACTAATAAATAAACAATAACTGTACATAGGTTAGGAAAAAAAAATTAAATTAAAAAAAATAATAATCCTTGAGTTATTAACACAATAAGAAGAAAAAAAACAGAAAAAAAAACAGATGACAGAAAAAAACAGAAAAAACAGAATGTTCGATGTCACGCTATGTCCGATACCGGAATTGCAACAGAGTTTCAGCAGCATCATCACTGAGGCCCATCAGCCACCGCCCCACCCCCCTCCTGAAGACGTCGACGCTGCCAACCTCCAATTCTTTTACATCAGAAGGAAGATTGTTGTAGACAGAATGGGCGATATAAAAAGTATTCGACTGTTGAATTTTACAATTTAATTTTGGTAGACCTGAGGTGGAGACCTGATTCGTTGTCTCCTCAAGGTGACGCGTTTCGAGTATAAGAGGGGGCTAAAAGTGGCTAAAGGCTCCTGTCAGAATATTATGCTGCGCTTCACCTCCCAAGCCTATACATGTAAATATGTTTTTGTGGCAATAAAGGAGATTTTAAGTGTTTTGATTTGATTTCATTATCAGGATACCTTTGCGGTGTCTCACAAGGATCCGTTCTCGGGCCTTTTCTATATCTAATCTATGTAAATGTCATGTATTACAGTGTACCTTCTTTCTCTTTACTCTATGAAAACGACACATCTCTCATTTGTTCTGGGCACCTCAAAACGAAAAAAGTAACATGGTCCTGGGCTTAGGTCTTACCATGAGACCTACGGTAATAGCTTATTCCCTATGGGAAATCCGCCAAAAACAGTTCAAATTAGCAAACGATTAAATTTTGCAATTTAATACCTGTCGAAAAACCTTGTTTGAAAATGTCTTACCGTTCAATGAATCTTATCCATTAGGTCTATATCGTTCGGTGTTTCCCTCATCAAAACACAAAACATAAATTTAAACCAAAGTCCATAAACTAGTATTTTGATTGTATTCGCAGTTGCCTGAGCCATATTATTGTTTTTGTCACCTTTACCTGAGTTTTGTTGTCCCATGGTACGTTAAACGTCATATTTCCTGAATAAATTTTGACTCCTCTCCCTTTGCTGCTGAGTTTCGTATTCTCAAACGACATGTCTCCAGTCCCATCGTAATTACATTTTGATATTTGTGTAATCTCTGCTGTATATGGACCCTGTAATATATATTGGAAAAATTAATCGTAACGATTTTCCGTTACAAACATACGTTATTACAGTAATAAAAAGTGTTAGGGTATAGGACCAGTTCATCGTGTAGAGGTCCCATGAAGCCAAAACACCTTTTTTAGATACTTTAAGATCAGTATTCAGTGTTTTCAGATATAGACATCGTAGTTAGGGGGTTTCCAAAGTGTCATGTCTTTTTTGGCATTTTTGAACTCAATATTTAAGTTTAAACTTTTATTTTCAACTTAGTTTTATTAGGTGCAGAGAAAAGACTTATCAGCAAACGTAATTTGTAGTATCTCATATTACACTGTAATTTCGCTAAATACACTGGTTTGCTAATAGGAAGAGGAGTGATTATTTAAAAATTTTCTTTAACACACAAAGTGCATTAGAAACACTGAGATATTTCATTTTGCGATTGTAAGACATTTTTGTTCGTTTAAAAGAGGAGAAAACACAACAAACATAAACTAACCTTTAATAGCCAAAAAAGATAAATTATTGTTATAGCCAGGATTACAGTTTCGATTTACAGTCACAGAGACCTACAATTAATAATTAAACAAGTAAGTTTAGTAATATGGTTTTAAATTACCTTATTCGTCTCCAGTTCGTGTGGTTGAGTTATGGTACAACCCAGGTTTCGACGCTAACCTTGACGATCTACTTGAAAATGACGCAATGTTAGCGTCGAAACCTGGGTTGTAGCATAACTCAACCACACGAACTGGAGACGAACAAGGTAATTTAAAGCAATATTATATACTCATTCAGTTCAGGGGCAAATCACCATGAATAAGTTTATTAATTATGGGTTTAAATTACTACCAAGTTTAACTGATTTTTTTAAAACTTATGATAAACGGTGATAACTAAACGTGGTGTGTTAAATTGGAATAAAATTGTAGACTATTTAAAAACGTATTGTCACTTACAGAGATTCGAGTGGCAGTTGATTTTGGAATTCCTAATATGAAAGTCATAAGCGTTAGATTTAAAATTGTTTTCATTTTATGAACTACAACTTCTAAAGCTAGGTAAAACACCAACCGACTAGTCTGGCGAGGTCGTCGGTTCTGGTATCATGATTGTTACCACGCAATTATCAATGTGTTTGTGTCATAGTTTATAATTTAGTAGCCTATCTGTAACTATGAAAAACAATCTGCATTTGTTTTCCAATATTGAAATTTTTAGGGTAGCCATAAACCGTTAGTAATAAATAAATGTTAGTACTGTAAAAGTATGTATTGAGGAATAAAATTAACGTTTATCTTTAGAGCGGGCATTGTCCTGTATATGAGCGGACACCTTTTATAATATACATCAGCCTTCAAGGTTCGACTTGCAGGCTTTAAAAGTTCAAAAATCAAACCTTGGCAATATTTTGCCAAAGAATATATGTTTTACTTATTTAATATTTTAAAACTATTTAAATGGTTCCAGATCACGAACAACTTTGGTCGAATTTAATTCTGTGAACGATCTCTACAGTTGTAGGCATATTGGTTAAAATGTTAATTTCTCTCTTATAAGTGTTTGCTAGGTTAGGTATTTCTCAGAAGTGCATTAAAATGTCAAGAAAGATATTCACATACTTTCAAATGTTCATAACATTTTTTGCTTTGTAGATCCCAGATATATAAATACTCCCGTTACAGCAGACCTGCGTCCTCAGGGAATTTCTAATAGATTGTTGGTATATTCTCCATTTCCAGACAAATAATGGGGGTGAGTATGTAGGTTTTGTAAGTAAATATAAGTTAAACCCTACCTACCGAACGTAGATACATTTTTTATCAATTATGGCATTCTTTTTTATTTCCCCTATAAGCCCCATAGAGATGAGTACGTAGGTTTGCCGCCATATGAGCTTTGGTACAAATATAAGTTAAGTCCTTCCTAATGAACGTACCTACCAAATTTTACCAAAATGTCAATATATAAGCAAGGTTTTGTTGAATTCTATAAGAAAAACATGGTATACATTTTTTTCTTCGTAACCAGTGACGATAAGATATTAATTTAAAATACTAAATTTTTTTTTGTTTTTACAGTTCTTTTATTTGGTACTAGTTTGCCCGGCATTTTTTGCAATGCAAACATGAGAGAATTTTTACCCTTCAGGTGATCTTGGTTACTACACTCACTCGAAGTCACGTTAAGCTCGTTCGCTGCGCTTACTTGCCCAAGTCTATAATATCCAATCTTTTAGTACCAATCCTCCCTCAATACTTTAAGTGAGAACAGCTGTTTTAAGAACTAATATTCCAAAATTCAATCATATTTCAATATGTCCCAATACTAAATATTTTCTTTCGATAAGAATAACATGGTAAATTTAAAGACGTGTGGGGCGAAGCCCCTTGGAGGAGATATCTGGATAAAGAGTATTATAACGTAGGTTTCTTAAAGGGTTAGCAAGGAGGGAAGAGGTGTCCGGATAGGGCAGCGAGGCGTGGGTTTAGTGATTTACAAAGTCAAAATCAGTGACAGGGGACAAAAGTATCTATATATATAATTCCGTAAGCGAATCGGTCCCCACGAAATATCTCGAGTTAGAATAAAGATAGGGTAACGTGTGATGGCTCATTTTGAAGCTTTTGGGCCAAGGACGCAAGGAAAAATACCAGAATTATCAAAAGTTACCTGGGCTTTGCCCCATTGGACCTTGAAGTTCCAATGTTAATCTAATGGGAAGAAGATTTTTAGATCTGCACGTGTAATTAAGCAGATGTTAAAGTAAATATTTTTTATCATAAACTCAGCTGTTTATTGAGCAGATATTTTGAGTTAAGATAACCATACAATTATAACTTTAAAAAATTGGCAATACACTATAAAAAAGGAAAACACTAATAGTCATGGGCAAATTACTGATTCACAACAGATGTCTTCTTCGTGACCCCATCTATGTCTTTAAGGAGACAGGAGTAGAATGATTTTGTATATGCTGATATATCACAATTAAAAGTGGATTAGACGTGGCATGATTGATATACTGTAATGGTTAAATATAATGGTCTTTAATCAGTGAATTACGTTTAGTTATTACATTAATGATTTATATATTGGCTATTTAGAGTAGTTAGAGTTGAACATTTTATTGAGTGTTTGTTTATTTCCAACTGAATCATATTATGTAAACTACTAACATTGGATAACCTCCGAATGAGAAATATTTTGATCCCTTCTCTGCTTATTTCTTTACGTAGTTCGTAGGGAAAACAATAAACGCCCGTTAATCCACAAGGACTGGTAGCTTTTCATGTAAATAATAGTGTGCGAAAACGGACAACACAGTATATCCATCAATGTTTTTTTTTAATTGACCGAATAGAACAAAATAGACTACAATCATAGCACGAGGACGTCGGTGGCACGGGGCGTAAGGGAGCATGAGGGCACGGGGAAAATAGGGGCACTGCGGAGGGCACAGGACGGTACGGGAAGGACAATGGGGATGGTGATACAGGACCATGGGGAGTACAGGATGTTCGAGATATGGGAGCATAGAGGGCATTACGAGGGGGCATGGAGAGGAACGCATGAGGGCGGAGGAGCATAGAGGAAACAGGGCATAGGCATTCTGGGGTGGCATGGCCGACATAGGAGGCACGGGGGCACGAGGTGGCGGGGGGTGTGGGGGCACAAGGGGCACCAGGGGCGTCGGTGGCAAGAGGGTTAGATGGGCATGGGGTGGCACGGGGGAGGCATGGGGGACAAAGCGGGCATCTTGACCACGGGGAAGAAGGGTGGGCATGTGGCACAGAGCACCGTGGGTGCAGGGGTATGGGGGGGGGGCACGAGGAGTGTCGGTGGCACAGGGGGCATTGTGGCCAAGATTGAGGCATGAGTGAAATAGCGGGCACGGGGTGAAATGGTGAGCATGGATTCACGGACGTATGAGGCATGGGGCACAAGGGACACTAGAAATGTCAGTGGCACAAAAGCTGGTTAAGAATGGGGGCACAGAAGACTAATGTGGAACATAGAGACCACGGGGGCCATGTTGAAGAACTACGGGCATCATGGGAGAATGGGGGGGAAAGGAACATGGGGGCACAAGGTCCGAGAGCATGGGGGTTACTCGGGCCCTAAGGGTGTTGGAGGTACAGGAAACACTTTACCAGAGAGTTGAACAGGGACTCGGGGAGGCGTGGGGGACATGGCGAGTGTGAGGGAATGGGGGGCACATGGGTCCAGGGCGAAGGAGTATACAGCATTAAAGGGCTAATGTTGGATTGAACTATTTTATTTACTTGAGTATTCAAACTTATTATGAACAGGTTTAAGGTTAAAACTTTTTTTAAAAAGTCCGGTTGTATAATAGTGCAATAGCTTTTTTCCCATAAAATAGACTATTGTATTTTAATAAAGGGGAGATTATTGGTAAATTACTGATTTTATAACTCCAAAATGTTTCGTCAAGATTAGGTAATATTTTATTAGCAAATCCAAACGTATGTCCAAATATGTACTACAACTTGAGATGAAATAGAGTAATTATGCAAGGAGGTGCTGAATTGAAACTTATTTTTTGGAGACAACATCACCATTTTGATTTTTAGGGGCCTTTGCCCCTACAATCCCCTAGTTTCATTGAATTGTAGTCTAGTAGTGCTAGAGAAATACGAATTTCACTTTTGCTAATCAGGGTCAACAATCGAAGCGTGGCAGTGCTTTCAAATGATCGTTTCACCAATCAAAATAAATCTTCAATTTACTTTTAGGTTTTGTGGTCGATTCTCTTTATTTCATAAGGGTCAGTAAAATCCTTCGATTCGTAGAAACTCATAACTGATGGTTGGGCCAATTGCAAAATAGTGAAAATCATTATTCAATCTGAGGGTTGAGAAAATTATTTTTTTTAAGCTGGCTGGCTAGGAAAAGATCTGACGAAACAAACCCAGAAGAATTGGTGTCAGCAAACTAGTAATGTTCGTAGAGGTTACAAACAATTTAAAAACATAAACTATTACAAGAGACACAAATTTACTTAAATTATTACAATTAAATAAATAATTTCCCAGCTTCAAAACGAGTGGCTTAGGAAGTTTAATAAAACCTGTAAAATAATTTGGTGACTGTACAAGGTAGTGATCAAGTTTGACAACCAAAGAGACTGGCATACAGCACAGTGTGCCCCTTCACTTTAAGTGATTAGCCGTTCTCTGCTCTTATTGTGAATTGTTGTCAGTGAATAAATACAACGAGATTCGATAGAATTGGGCTAAAAACTAAAAATGGAGGTGTTAGCGTAAGTAAAATAATCGAGAATTCCAGTGAGAAAATTCTAAAGGGAGTATCTAAGAAAGGAAATCAAATGCTGACTACTAATAAACTCGATTAGCATAAGAATAAATATGAGTAGGAAGGGCTGCTTCTAGAGAGAACAAAATCTAACTACTAACAAACTCGGCAAGTGTCAGTAAAAAACTCAGTATGAATTTGGTGGTCCAGAGGGGACAAATCCTCACTACTGGAGAGCTCAATTTATTTTAAAAAACGGCAATTTATTTATATAAAAAAGTACGTTCTACTAATTAATTTAACTGTTCAAGATTAATATAATGATGAGATTTAAAACAATAAATTATTTCTTTAGTAAATACACAATAACCAGCGAATACGAGAACAAGAGCCACTTATTTTAATAACTTTAGAAAAATACGTCCTGGATGCGTGGATTTAAATGATTTATTCTTAACAGGGTATTACATGGAATAAGATTTTTAATTTAGGAAAGTTATACACATGATCAGATTTATTAAAATATGTTAGTAGTGGGAAAAAGCCACTTCTAAACCGGAAGTGACGTCAGCTGCCAGGGCAGCTGCAGGGGTCAGATGGTGTCAGCTGCCAGGGCAGCTGCAGGGTGCAGATGGCGAGAGCATATGCCCTGAATTTGAAGTAGAATTGGGCATGAATTAAGAGTTAGTTGAAAACTAAAATTCAACTGTGTTAACTAAACTCTAAAAGTTGAACAAAAATTAAGAGTAAGATCAAAACTGAAATTCAACAGTTATAACTGGGGGCCTGGAAAGTATGTCAAGGTCATCCAGAGTAAGTTTTAAAAAAGCCTATCCAACTACCACCAGAAATAGTTCAAAGTTGAACTAGTTGGTGATAGTGGGATAGGTTGAAGTAACTTTTGAATTTTATTTGTGAACATACAATTAATGTGCAACAGCAGAGTTTAAACAAGTTGAACTTTTGTGATGAACTACAGAGTTGTAAATGCAAACACCAACGACGATGAGAAGGTAAACGCAGAGTCCCCAGATGATGTATTTGAAAAGCTTGAACAAACGTAACATTTCGAGTTGGTTTTCCCGTTCCATTTCCAATCGTTTAATTTCCAATTTCAATTTATCCTCTTCCATTCTAGTTATGAAGGGAACTTCATCCATTATATCCATCGTGATTGTGTTAGTGTTTGAAATTTTAAAACAAGTGATGTTGATAGTTCAAAAGTCGAAGACGGAATGAGAAGTGAAAGCGAGAAATGTTAGTTAAATAAAGAAGTGGTGGGGGGAGCGAAGAATTATAAAGAAGTGGTGGGGGAAATATTTTGCTCTTTGTTATTACCATCAGTAGTGTTAGATGGTGCAGGAGTTAGATTTAGTAAACTGTCTTCGTCCGAACTTTCAACTTTATCACAAATAGGACAATCGTATGTTATTTCCAAATTCATTTTGATGGTTGTAAAATTATCTACAAGTTCTTGTAAAATATTAAAAATGTCTTGTAACTCTTCTTTAGAGTTTATTTCAAAACTAGAATTCATTCGGGCCAAAGGAGAGTTGTTCATCGTTGAAGAGTCGGGGATGGAATGAGGATCGGCACATAGGGAGGGGGCTTATATAATGTCGACCTTGAGCAGGCGTCTAGGGAGGGGGGCTGTCTAGGGAGGGGGCTTTTATATGGGGAACCTTAAGCTTATGATTGAATAAAATGTTTAGTTCTTCTTCTTTGTCTTTTAATTCAATTATTTGAACCGAAGTAGTTGTTTCATCCTCTTCACTCGATGAAGAAAACAATTCACCAGGATTTAAATATTGAACTACAATTCTGAACCATCTTATAGGATATTTGTCAATGATAGAAAGTAAGTTTTGAAACAATTCTTCCATCTCCTCCCTGTCAGTTATTATATGTTCAAACTTGATAAATTTGTTTTCCATGTTGTTAGTTAGAGTGTTGGAAGTGGAATGATTTAATATTATATAAAAATTAGAACTAGTGGTGGGGGAAATCTCAAGGTCATCCAAATGAAGTTTTAAAAAAGAGTGTAAAACTGAAATTACACATTTGATGGTTCTACAGGATCGGAATACCAATCTGATCTGTATTTACATCTTTTTATCATATGTGTACAAAAATCATCTTGATGAGAATTGGTGCGTTGACAATGAGCAAGATCTAGAGGGTGAAATTTGAAACATCTTTGAGGACAACATGTATGAAAATATCTTGATTTGTAAAATTTGAAAGTTCGCAATTCCGGTGGTGGTAGTTGTTTTGTTTTGCATTTGCAATAACAAGATCCGAAGAATTCACATTTAGTACAAGCTAACCCATCCACCATCATTGGTCCTAAATCTGTACACTGTTGTTCACAACAGTAACGAGGTTTGTACTTGTATTTTTGCTCTTCCATGTTGACGCTGCGGAGTCCAGTGAAAGAATAAGAGTGTATAGTGTTGAATAGTAAGTTTTATGTACTGTGAAAAGTGGTGGGGGTAATTTCAAGGTCATCCAAATGGAGTTTTAAAAAATTATACCTTACAAGTGTAAGGATTATTAAAATTTAGGAAGTTTGTTTCTCTTTGTTTTCTTCAGACTTTTTCTCTCTCTCCGCCTTAGCCATAGCAACAAGTTCTTCTGTTGATAATGGATGTACTTCAGGAAATTTTAAAATTAATTTAGCTTGATATCCTTCTTTAGTTAATACATCTAAATCTTGGGTCATTTGTTCAACGGTGTTGTAGTCTTTTCCATAGATTTTTCCATCAAGTTGAATCATCATTCTGTACAACATTTTCTTAAATAGGTCTTGTCGTGGTGAGAGCTGAGAAGCAAATGATTATTTATACAAGTATCACATCCTTTTTATTAACTCATATTGATCATGTGATTCTTTAGTTGTAGTTTTGTCTGTCAAAAGTTATTCAACATTGGTAATACTTTTGGAACTTGATGTTATGTTGACCAGTTGGCGATGAAGAAGTTGTAGGTTGTGTAGAAATAAATATTTCATCATCGCAATATTTTGTTTTAGTGAACATCCTTGTATTAGTAGCACTAACATCAACAGTTAAGTGATAACCACCGGTAAGTAAAACTCGCATTTCGTTGGTTAAATCTTCGAGTTGTTCAAAAGTTGTAATGGTGTTGGTATCATAAGATGCACACTTGACTTTGAGAGACATCTTTTAGTTTTTATATTAAGCGATAGAGTGAGCGAGATGTGTACGGTACGAAAGGTAGTCGTAGACTGATGAATTTTACAAGTAGATTTTCGCTTTTATAATCACACAAAAGTGGGTCAAGGTCATCCTGTGGAATTTTTAAAAAAGCAACATATTGTAATGTACAAAGACATCACAATATGTTGCTTCTTTTAATTTTTTTTGTTTTTTCTTTATATCATATTTATTGAAAAACAATTACAAACAAATAGTTACAATGTTATGTACAAACTAATCAGTAGTAGGTGTTACATGAATAGTTAGTTCAGTTGAGTTGTTTCCACTTGGTCCGTGCGAAACCAAATAGAGTGCGCCGGGTTGAACTACACGAAGATCTTCATTTTGAAGAAGTTGTACAAAGCGTCTTGGTAGGAAGATCTGAAATTTTGGTTCATCACCAACTGTATATGGAGCCTCGCTCAATGTGCAATTAATAGCATCACCTACTGAAGTTTCCATTTTCTTAATCGTATGAATGATGTAGTGTTTTTCTTCTTTTAGTTCAGAACATTTTTTTGTAGGTAGAATTGATGATTTAAAATGAGCGTTGAACTGATCAACTAAACTTTGAAGTAAGTTCTGTGATGCCATCTTGATGTTGTTGTTAATCTTCTTGTTAATAAGAATGTCCGTCGGAGATGTTGTCTCTTCGGAGGTTAGAGTAATACTCATGCTGCGTCATGGTAGCGCTCTCGCTTTTATAATCGACACTACCCCCACTACTGACACTACACCCACCACTTTGTTGAAGGAAATTGTTCAAGCGGTAGGCATTCTTTAAAGCGCATTGCGACCTTCGATGTTTAAAACTTTTTGATGAAATACAAAGTTCGTTGAAGTAGCATTGGAAATCTTTATCAATTATTGCATTAATCACTTCGTTGCTTGTAAATGATTGTATCCAATTTGCTTTTTCCAATCCCCTTGTGTAGATAATTTTAAACTCTTTGCAATAATGATTCATAATGTGCGGCATCATGTTATAATTAATGAAACCTTCATCCCATCTTAAGTTGTGAAAATGTTTGTTCAACCATTTGTTTGTAACTTTCGCTTTAGTTGTTAGTCTATTAAATGGTACTGGAGGTTTGAACAAATAATGATAAACTACTGATGTGTTCATGTCCAAGATTACTAATTCTTTAATAATAAAATTACCATCATTTCCTCGGAAAGCTTGAAATTCAATTATACCTCTTTTAACTTCCATTATATGTGGCGCATTAGAAAACGAAACCCGTTTATTCATGATGAAGTCTTACTAACAACTGACTTAAAAATTGAATGAGCCGATGTTTATAACAGACAGGATTGTTCTTCTTCTTTCACTTCTTGTGCCACTTCATCAATATTAAAATTGGTGTGATAGTTGTTTAATTGTCTCCACATTTCAACTTCTTGAGGTATTCTATTAAAGATTGAAGTATCCACGGGACCGTATAAAATTGGAACAAAAGGTTTTTTGTCCAATGTATCAATTAGATAGTCTTTAATTATTGCACTTGAAAATATTAGTTGTTTCAAATATCTGGTGACGGGACCGGTAGTACAACTTAAAGTGTAAAATTCTTCTTTAGTGAAATATAATTTAACATTATGTGTAGTTAAATCTCTGAAGCGAACAATTTGTCCTCCACGATGTTTTACTATATCAACTTCAATATTTGATTCCAATAAACTTAATCTTGTTCTTCTTCCAAATGTGTTGTTACTTAAATAGCACTCCAAAAGATGTAAATGTTTCATGAGAGATTCCCAAGTAGTTTCACTGAAAGTAACCATTTTGTTTCCATGATTTAAAATAACAATTGGTGAATAATTCATTGATTTTAAAATTCCAACTGATATACTTTTTGTCATGCATGAAGAAATTGGGTAGATAATCCGAAGAAATACTTCTGTTAAAATATTGGTTGTAATGTTAACTTCAACCTTCTTCCTTTTTACTTCTTTTTCAGCTTTTTCTTCTTCTCTCTTCTTATGTTTGTTGAATTTTAGGAACTCGTCCATTTCTCGTTCAACTTGTTTTTCTATATCTGAACTATTATCATCCATTAGAGGTGTATTTTCTTCTCCGTTAGTAGAATTCATCTTGCGAATGATGTTTCCCATACGACGGTTGAAGATAGAATGAAGTTTCTACTAATTATTTTCTCGCTTTTATATTTTTCGTAAAATCCTTGAAATTTATACAATTACATAATTGTTTGTTTTCAACTTGTCTTTCACAAATGAAATTCTAACCTCAAAAATTAAAGCAGATAATTCTAACCTCAAAAATTTGCAGTTGTTATACAATTCTTCTTAAAGTACATTCTTTACAATTCCGGTCAGCGGTGTGTAAGTAACTATTTTATCATGTAGAATTAGACAGTATGCCGAAGTTCCATCCGCTACTGGTTCTTCAAATTCCATTTCAATTTTTATATCCACACTTGATGATTTTACCGATTCATTTTGTTTTGAACAATCGATTACAATTATTGGAGCCTTGGAATAATACTGGTCAGGTGATAATAGTGGTGTATTAGTCTTTCCATAATATGACGATTGAAATCTTGCATACATATCGTATAAAATGGAAAAACGTTTTTTGCTGAACATGACATTCAAATTGTCATAGGGAAAGAATTGAGAGTTTAGGAAAACTTTACAATTCTTTATTTTACAGTGATCAAATTGACAAGCATTTGCAGTGATAACATCTCTTCGCTTAGTTTGAAAACCGAGTATTATGTACCTTGCTCGTTCCAAGTAAGTTGATGTCTTGACGGTCCATGTTTGTCTTTCTGTCTGAGGTAGTGTAGGGTATTCATGAAATTCCCAACTTCGGAATGGCATCACAATATCACGGTCAGATTTTAACTTTCTCAATAATAGGATTCTATGTTCATCGGCCAATCTTACATGAGGTACTCTCCAAACAACTTTATCCAACTGTAGTTGCCATTCCAGTTTATCTTCCGTAGTTGCAGGGTCTGCAAGTATTAAGTCCTTATTAGTTGAAGATCTGAGTAATACTAATTCTTGTTTGACATTTATTATTACCCGTTTGTAATCTTCAGCGAATCCCAAAAGCAATCGTAAAGGTACATGAAAATCAAAGTGACCGTTGGAAGCTGGTGTTATAGTGTCTTTATCGGGGGCAACCCATCCGGCAGTGACTATTGAATTCTTCTCATGCGGTGTTAATGATGTTAATCCTTTCAATGTCGTTGTTAAACCAACCTTTTTTGTTGAATCAACCGTCACCCCTGATATTTCATATCTTATTTCATCAAAAAGATATGCCATCGGGTTATTTATAAAAGGAACTGTTGAAGCAGTTTTTCCATCCAATTTTAATACCCGTCCTTCGATGTACAAGTAACTTTCACACGGTAAAGTGTAAATATCTTGTTGTTGAATGGGGATCCTTATTTCATCGTTATTGTTTAATTTTGATGAAGTGTAAGGGTTGTGCGTGTGATATTCCTTCTCCCATAGTGTTTCGTCGAACGTTGGTCCTTGAGATATATCCAGGATATCCATCGCTGTTAAGTTTCAATCCAATCTTCTGTAGAAAACGAATGTTTTCCGATGTTAACTCTTCCAATGTCGATGTTGGAAATGGACAAAATGTTTCTAATTTTATGTATTGAAAACAGATGATTAATTAATTTAAGTTTGTAAATATTTACATTTTGAGATTGTTTTTTTGTTACTAGGATACTTTTGAGTGTTCCCAAAATGGAAGTAAAAGTTATGTTGCCTTACCAACAGTTTTTATTTTAATTCTTAGTTTTTTTAGGATTTCAGCCTCGCGGTGTTTTTATAAGTGGCGACCAGTGTACAGGACATACAGATGAGTGAAGCTGAAGTTAAAGATTATGAGAAAAATAAAAAGCAAAGAAAAATACTCAGGTCCACATTCACTAGACTGGTGAATCAGTTAACTGATGAGGTTGGTAAGGATGACCTAGATTTAAATGAAGCAGAAGGTAGGTTCAAAACCATTAAAACGATTTATGAAGATTTGTCAGTTTTTGATACTAAAATATCTGATTATTTATTTAGCAATGAGGAAAATGAGGGAATACTTGAAGATGAAGTATCCACATCTTGTAGTTACCTAGAAAGCTTTAACCGAATTAATGTTATTGTACAGAGTAGGTTGATTAAGTCTAATTCTGATGATTTAGCTAGCAATCATTCAAATTCGAGTAAACCTATATCTGAAAGCACAAAGAGTAGGCTTAAGCTTCCTAAAATCGAACTTACCAAATTTAGTGGAGATTTGAAAGAGTGGCTTCCGTTTTGGGGTAATTTCAAAAGAATTGATGAGGATGACACAATAGATAATATTGATAAGTACCATTATTTAGTTCAGTCTACTCTGCCAAACTCAAAAGCGAGACAAATTGTTGATAGTTACCCAGCCACAGGAGAAAACTATCCTAAGGTCGTTAACAGTTTAAAGAGTCGTTTTGGTAGAGATGATTTACTAATAGAGGTCTATGTAAGAGAACTTTTAAAGTTACTGTTAAACAACATGAGTGGTAAGGTAGTAATTTCGACTCTGTTTGATAAGTTGGAGTCTCAGATCCGAGCTCTTGATACTCTAGGTGTTACAGCTGATAAATGTTCAGCTATTTTGTATCCTCTTGTGGAATCTTGTTTGCCTCAGGAACTTTTAAGAGCATGGCAAAGAAATTCTAATTTTAATGCAGAAGCTGATTTAAAGGATCGACTCGACGCCCTGATGAAGTTTCTCCAGACCGAGGTAACCAATGAAGAACGGATCACGCTTGCTGCCTCAGGTTTCAGTGAGTCCAAGAAAATCGGTAAGTCCCTGACTAATAAACCTCATACTAATATCAAGAAAGAGTACATTCCCACTGCATCTGATCCTGTAAATCAAAATCAGTCTAAAAGAACGCCCTTAAAATGTATTTTTTGCGGTGCAGATCATTTAACAGCAAATTGAAACAGTTGCAGTAATCTGACTTTGTCAGAAAAGTTAAAATTGTTGTCTAGTAGCAGATGTTGTTACCGTTGCACAAAGTATGGCCATGTCAGTAAAAAGTGTCATGTTAAAATAAAATGCTCTGTTTGTAATGGCCGACATGCAACCATTTTGTGTGACAAAAGTCCTGATGAATCTGTTGCTGATAAGACCGCAGCCAGTAGTGAAAGTAATTTAGCGAACAATGCTCATGATGAAGTTTTCTTGCAAACCCTGCGAGTAAACATTAGAGGAACAGGCAAGGAACGGTCTGCCCGTGTTATTATTGACACTGGTTCTCAAAAGTCTTACATTTTAAAGAAAACAGCAATTGAAATGGGCTATCCTTCACAGAGGAGGGAAAAACTAAATCATGCTTTGTTTGGAGGGTCAGTTACTGGAATTGTAGAGCACAACTGTTACAAGGTGAGGGTAAGTAATATATGTAACACATATTATTGCAATTTTGAAGTATTGGATGAAGATGTAATATGTAACAATATTACAACAGTTAAAGAAGGTTCATGGATTAATGAACTGCAGAATTTAGGTATTAATATCACTGATACTGTAGAGGGGCCAGTTGAAATTTTAATCGGGTCTGATGTAGCTGGAAAACTGTTTACGGGAAAACGCCATGTATTATCAAGTGGTTTGGTTGCAATGGAAACCTTGCTTGGTTGGGTCCTAATGGGAAAAGTTAGTTTGGAAGGGAATCATAAATCAAGTTCAATGACTGTTACATCCTTGCTATCACCTGTAAAATCAATTTCAGATTTATGGAGTTTAGATGTTTTAGGAATTAAAGATCCTGTTAGTGTTAAGTCAGCGTATGATACAAAATCAGCTGTTATGGCACATTTCTTAGAGACTGTTTCAAAAAACAATGACGGTAGGTACGAAGTAAAATTGCCATGGATTGAAGATCATCCCCCACTTCCAACTAATTTGGAAATGGCGAAGAGGAGGCTTGATTCGCTCGTGGTTAAGCTTAATAAGGGTGGTCATCTCAGTAGCTACCAAAATGTATTGTCTGATTGGGAAAATCTAGGTATCATCGAGGAGGTTCCTCAAGCTGATCTTACGGTAGGACACTACTTACCTCATCGTCATGTCATTAAAGAGAGTAGTACTACTACTAAGCTTAGACCAGTATTTGACGCATCTGCAAGAGAAAGAGATCAACCATCTCTCAACGACTGTTTATGGAAAGGTGAGAATTTAATAGAGTCTATCCCATCTATTCTTAATCGGTTTAGATTAAAAAGGTTTGGTGTTGTTTCCGATATAGAGAAAGCATTTCTCCAAATAAGTTTAGACAGCAGCGAAAGAGATTTTCTACGTTTCCTATGGGTTAACAGAGAAGGTGAGTTAGTAGTGTATCGACATGCCAGAGTTGTTTTTGGGGTCACTTGCAGTCCTTTTTTATTAGGTGCAGTGATTAAATTCCATTTAGACAGCACTCTAAAGGGGATTGAGAGTGGTTCCTCTGATTATTCAAAAGAAGTTGTCTTACAGTTGTTAAAGAGTTTTTATGTAGACAACTGCATAGCTAGTTTTGATAATGAATCTGATCTCAATGTTTTTATTTCACAGTCTACTAAACTTATGGGGGAAGCAAAATTTAATTTGCGGTGTTGGGAGTACACTGAGAGTAATGCATCTGCAAACAACGTTTTAACACCGGTATTAGGTCTAAATTGGAACAGACAGTCTGATACTCTGGAGATTAACTCAGAAAACTTGACTTTTACTAAATCTGAACTTATAACAAAGAGAGTTATACTTTCTTTTGCCCAAAAACTCTTTGACCCAGTAGGTTTTACTTGTCCAGCAGCACTTCTACCGAAAGTTCTCCTTCAAAAGACCTGGGAGGATAAGTTAAGCTGGGATGAGGAAGTATCTGACGAGGTTAAGTCTTGTTTTATGAAGTGGGTTAATGAATTAGATTATTTAAAACAATTGAAAGTACCAAGACATTTTGCACCACAGAGTCAAGGTGAAGTTACATGGTCAATTCATTGTTTTTGTGATGCGAGCAAGGATGCATATGCAGCATCGGTATTCTTGAGAGGTGAGTCGAATGGTCGAGTGTATTTGCAGTTAGTTCAGGCTAAGAGTAGAGTTGCGCCTGTAAAACAAATGAGCATCCCGCGTTTAGAGTTGATGGGAGCTACAATTGGAGCTCGACTGACTAAAAGTGTTCTCGAGAGCATTGAACTGAAAAACATCCAAATATTTTACTGGACTGATTCTACAACAGTTTTGTCATGGATTAGAAGAGAGGCTCAATGGGCTGTTTTCGTCTGGAATCGAGTGAAAGAAATTAGAACTTTAACAGAAGTCCAGATGTGGCAATTCGTTCCAGGTCACTTAAATCCTGCCGACCTTCCATCTAGAGGATGTTCACCTAAACAGTTAGTAGAGTCAAGATGGTGGGATGGTCCTCACTGGCTTAAAGAATCTTCTGAGAATTGGCCTGATCAGAAACAAGGTAATGAATGTGACGAAGATGCCGTACAAAAGGAACTGAAGAAAAGTAATCTGTCGTCTACATTAATGACGAAGTCAGAAAGATATACCGACTGGTATTTGTATTTTTCAAGATACGATAAACTCCTTCGAATGATTGGATGGATTTTAAGATTCATAACTAACTCTAAAGCACCTGATAACAGAACTTTCGGACCATTAAAGAAAGAAGAAATTGTCAATGCTGAAAAGAAGATATTTCAACTCGTTCAGAAAGAATCATTTTCAGGATTGAATGATGATAAACTGAAGTCGCTTTTTGTTTTTGAAGACTCGGATGGTCTAATAAAACTGAAAACCAAATTAGTTGAACGGCCTGACACACACAACTTTCGTTATCCTATTGTATTGCCAAGTGATCATCCAGTTGTTCACAGATTGATTCGTTTTAAACATGAAGAAAACTGTCACATAGGCGTCCAAGGGTTATTGACGTTACTCAGAGAAGATCTGTGGATAATATGCGGAAGAAAAACTGTAAGGTCAGTGGTTGATAAATGCATTACCTGTAAAAGATATAGTGCTAAGAAGCTTGAATCTAATCCTGTACACCTTCCTTTGCATAGAGTTCGTGATGCTGGTGTATTTGAAATTTGCGGAATAGATTTTGCTGGTCCTGTGTTTTTGAGGGGAGGTCAGAAAGCATGGATTGCTTTGTACACTTGTGCTATTTACCGTGCTGTCCATTTAGAGTTGGTAACATCATTATCTACTGATTCTTTCTTACAAAGTTTGAGAAGATTTATTTCCAGAAGAGGCAGACCGGAGATGATTTGCACAGACAACGGGACTAACTTTCAAGGTGCATCAAATGCTTTTAATCGATTAGATTGGAGCAAAATAACGGAATATAGTTCAGTTAAACGAATTGAGTGGAAGTTCAATCCTCCTGCATCACCATGGTGGGGCGGATGGTGGGATAGACTTATAAGGCTGATGAAACAACTTCTCAGGAAAGTTTTAAGAAGAGCTTGTTTAAGCTATGAAGAGTTGTCAACTGTCCTCTGTGATTGTGAGTCCGTTATAAATGCTCGACCTTTGACGTATGTGTCGGAAGATAGCAAAGATTTGGAAGTGCTGACTCCTTCAATGTTTTTGCATGACCGAAAAGAGTATGGAGTTGTTGACATTGATTGCATTGACCAAACTGATTTAACCCACCGCTGGAATTATCGACTCAAACTAAAAGAAGATTTACGAAAGAGATTCAGAAGTGAATATTTGAGTCAATTAATTCAACACTCAAACAAAGGTATGAATCGAAAAGTGCATGTTGGTGAAGTGGTTATAATTGGAAACGATAATGAAAAGCGTATTGATTGGCCACTAGCAAGAGTGCAAAAATCCATTAAAGGAAAGGATGGCAATGTAAGACTGTTGGAGTTGAAGACTAACAAAGGTGTATTGTTGCGACCTATTCAACATGTTTATTCGATGGAAATCATGAGTATGGAAGAAGATAAATCAAAAAATGTGGAAACAAATCCAAAAGTTAATAAAAGAGGAAGATTAATAAAACTACCCAAAAGATTTTGTCAATAACAGAAGAAATGTTTTGAGTCTTACCCCAAGGTGAACAATAAGACTCAAAAGGTGGGAGAATGTTGGAAATGGACAAAATGTTTCTAATTTTATGTATTGAAAACAGATGATTAATTAATTTAAGTTTGTAAATATTTACATTTTGAGATTGTTTTTTTGTTACTAGGATACTTTTGAGTGTTCCCAAAATGGAAGTAAAAGTTATGTTGCCTTACCAACAGTTTTTATTTTAATTCTTAGTTTTTTTAGGATTTCAGCCTCGCGGTGTTTTTATAGTCGAGGAGCTACTGAGCTCCCGACTCTTCCGTTGCGGTTTAAATGATAATCCCATGTTGACTTTTATGTTGCTGCTCTGATGTGTATCCGTATAGTAATTGTTTCTCCTCTAAAGTCAACACTATGACCGTCTTGATCCAATATGTTCAGTACGATGTCTGAAATGAAACTGGTGTTTAACGGTAGGTATATCAAGTTTTGTGGCTTCTCAACAATTTTAAAACCGGGAGCCACTGTTGGATAAAATGTATGTAAAATATGTTGATTAACTCCATCTCTATACGATCCGTGTATAATGTTGCACGTGACATCAATACTATTTACTTTCAATATTGTTACAGTTGAATCACCTGAATGAGTAGTTCCAGGAGTTAAGATTTTCTTTTTTGTATCTGTAAATCCAAGTAAACTGCCAATCGACTGTTCCAAGCTGACATCAATATAATATTTTGAAGTTATTTCTGCTTTTAAAGTATTATTGTTTCCTTTAACGGTGATATTGTCTTCTCCGAGTTGTTTCTGTAATAATTGGTTTATATCATCAATTTCATAAGCTCCAGTAGGAAATGTAATTATTTTCAATTCTGAGTATTTTCCTGCAGCATCCTTAGTTTCATAATAATGTAGTAAATTGTTCTTCCCTTCCGTAACATTGGGAATTGAGTTGTAGGTAGTCAAATCAAGTAATGCCGCTTCCCATAATCGTTCCTTGGATAGACGCAATGCTGGGAACAGCGTACTTTTTAATGTGGATGAATTTCCACTCAATGACACTGTATACGATGACATCTTAAAGCTGACTGACACTTTTCGCTAGAAACTCCAAACATAAATGCCCACATATTTCAGTATTGTTAGGTTGTTCTCTTTTGTAATTGTAAAAAATGTTTTTTGAGTTTCGAAAATAATGTTGAAGTTCTTTTGGCGGTGGTAGATTGCCAAAACTGTCAAAGTAGTAAACGGTTTGTCCGAGCTTTTTATAGCATACCCAATGAGTACCTGGACCATAGGTGGAATCCAAATTTACTATTCCAGTTTCATTTTTCCATATTTTAGTTGGTAATGCATCTTTCATAAAAACTCCTCGAAAGAATGGTATTTTCAAACATTTTACATAATCATTTAACTGATGATTTGTTAAGGCTTTATTTGGAATTATTAATTGATTCTTCTTATTTAGTACACACGGTATGGTCTTAGGTATAAACCTGCTCCGTTTTTTACCATTTGCCAAACAGAAGTCTTCTTTATACTTGCTTTATGAGTTCTACGACGTCCTTTTTTAATGTTTCCACCTCTTTTGGGAGCGCCTTTCTTTGCAGGTCTTCCTCTGCGACGTTTTCCACCACCTAACTTTGCTTTCGTCTTCATGGCTGTAGTTACTGCCCAAGCCGATGCTTTTTCTGCAATACTTGCGTCACTTGATTTTACTCTTTGCCAAGCTTTTTCCGCTAGAATTTTATCTGCTATTGATCTATTTGTTGAATCTTTATACTTTGAATATGCTATATCGTGTTCCTTGCAAGCTTGATCTAATTTATTAATTCCAGGATCTCCTCTTGCTAAACGCTTTGCCAACTTAGTTCCAGGTCCACAATATTGATAACCTCCGGGCAGATGTAATTCGTATGGTAAAGCGTCTATCGTTCGATTTACAACAGCACCAACTGGAATCCGTCTAAGCAGGGATAATGCAGCTGATGTTATACCACGTCCTCTCTTGCCGCTGTCTTGACGATGACTGAGCGATACGGTCTTCATTATGTTGTCTTATATAACTGGCGTGTTTACTCCACGAGATACTTTACACAAATGAATAACTTGTGCAAAATCTTTTATATTTAAAGACTTAGTTATTCAAATTAATTATATACTGATTTATAATTCTATTTTTAATCCAAGCTTCTCGTTCATCGGGTTGAATCATCACATGACTCATTGTACTAGCTATATGATTGTGGGTATCAATAAGTAAATTGCCCACTATTCTTATTAAACAATCTAAATTTACAGCATCTTTTGGATGTTGAGGATCATGTAATTGCATAATACGTTTATCATTACATGTGTAAGCTGTTGAATCACTTTTTGATGTTTTTATGACTTGTCCAATAGTAGCAGCATCATTTGAATCTTCACCTGGTAAAATATTAATTATTTTCTTCATCTTTGCATCATATTGGGTCCCAAAGTGTTTATCCCAAGTTATTGTTTGTTTCATTGTAACACAATCATTTTCTTCGTAACCAGGATAAATATCTTTTATTCTTCTATTACGACCATTGTATGTACCTAATGTACCACCACTCGCAATTAATGTTTGCACCATTAGAGGTACATCTGTATCTTTTATACCAAATCTTCCATTTGTTATTGTTTTATGTCCTGCATCCCATTCATCATTATTTCCTTGCATTAAATTAAACTTTTCATTTCCATGTATAAATTTATCTCCCCGCTTTAACATGGCATCTTCATGTTTTACAAAATTGGATGTTTCCTTTTTTAATTCTTTAGATAATTGTTCCATAGTAACAGCATCTTTTGGTTGAGAACCGAACTTTACATTTGACAACACTTTCCCATGACAATCGATTTCATCACCATCTTGTAAAATACAGTTGTCCTTGATGTATTTTAGGTTTACAGCATCACCGTCTTCCTTTGGGTATCCAATGTCATTTATAATAAATTTATAAAAAGAAAATCCATGTTCAGTTTTTTCCGGTATTATAGAATGTAAATATTCTTTATTAACTGAATCTTTATCATTTTTGGGATTTCCCACGTTGGTCATTCTATAATTTCCAGCATTATACGTTTGTCCATCTTTTAAGTTATTACCCCATTGCAATTTTAAAGTATTTAAAAGTTCAGATGATAAGTACTCTTTAGTAATTGCATCAGAACCTTCAGTTGGTTTACCAACATTAATTAATCTATGTGATTTAACATCGTAAGTATTCTTATGTAATTTTAATGATGTTGAAGTAGCTTCTTTTACTGTCTTCAAATTTGCTCCATCAGTATCTTCTTCTGGATCTTTAACTAGTTTTAAACGTTTATTACTTATGCTATAGTCACCTTCAGGTGTTTGCGGTAATCCACTTCTTTTTCTGTCTTCTCCAACTTGCACTCCTAAAGCGGAGTACCGTCCGAACTTGTCGACGCTCATGTTAGAACTGATACGTCTTATGCTTGCACCTCTTTTATATCCACGGACAATTATACGACTATACCGCGATTCCTAAGTTCATCAACTAGAGCCACCCATTCATTATTCAAACCTGTATGACCGGCTTCCATGGCTTCATGCAATAGTCTCATTCTATCAACCAATTTATTGATATCGTTGTAGTAAATCACATTTGTATTGTATAGATTTTTCATCAATCCTTTACCAGATGTTGAAGTATCTCCTTTACTCTTTTTACCATGTTGTTCAAGAAGTGATAAATCCATAAGTGATAAAGATTTTCTTTTCAGTGGTTGTCTTACCGCTGGTGCAGTACGTAATGTTGGCAATTTTCGTGGAGGAAACAACTTTTTTATAACGATGTTATATTTTGTTGCACGTGAACGATTAATCATTCCATCCTTTAAGTAGTTTCTTTTATGAGCGTTAGTATTTTGTAGAATCTCCTTAAAAACACTTAAATCTTTGGATGAATATCTTAGTGGTATGTTTTTAAAAATTAATTCATATAATCCTTTTGTTCCTTTATATCTATGCTCACCAATAATGATGTAATCGTCTTGTGTTATTTCAAGCTTTGAATCGCCAATCTTCAATTCATTCCCATCAATTCTTGCTCCGTATACGTGTGATCTACTCAAATTCGGGTTTGATTTCATGTCATGTAGCATTTTCATTATATATTTTCTTCCAAGAGGTCCATGTTGTAATATATCGCTACTCAATTGAGTTAAATTTGGAATAGATTGTTCAGCTTCAGGTATTGGCTGTTCTTCTTCCTTTTCAACAATTGGTTCTTCTTCTTTTGTTTCTTCTTGCTCACTAGCACTTGTATATGAATCATCATCTTCTTCTTTTTTTAATGCTTGTACTTCTTGTTTAGAAACTGGTAGTAAAACATCTCCTTCATAACGAGGTTTACCAATAGTTTCTGATATCTGTTTTAAAGGTTCCGTAATAGGTTTAAATGTAGTCTCTAGAAATTCTTCTCTTTCACTTAAACCCATCCTCAATGCACGATTCTTCATCCTAATAGAATCACTGAGTGATTTTATTTCTTTCAATAGTTTTTCTTGATTCACCATGTTTACACTGTGAAGTTCAACGTGTAACTAGATGTAGCATCGGTAGTTCAACGCATAAATACAAATTTATCCAACCCTATACGATATCTACCATTTTTAATATCTTCTTCCTTCATAATAACGAGAAAGCTATATTTCTCATTCCATGCTTTGCCACACATCTCTTTAAATTTTTCAAATGGCATATCCGCATTTACATGATCATTATATATATGCTTTAAATTTGTTTCATCTTGCTTGAAGATGATCAACATATTTGCATTGTCTCTTATAAGTTGTTTTGGAATTTTACTGTATGTTTGACCAATATAAAATGCTATCAATATTATGATGTCTTCCCATAGCAAAATAATTCCTTATTGTGTCATGATTTTCACAAGAAACATCGTCAAATATAAAAATAGAAAATGGTTTTGCTTCATTTGGTTGCATAATTGTTTCACTGGCATTAAACTTGTAAAAATTCACTTCAGGTACACTTGCAAGTACTTTATCCAATAATTGATATTTTGGTTGTTGCAATGATTTTGAAAAAATGTATATATTATTAAAACGCAATCCTTTAGGATTAGTTATAAGGTTAAAAACAACATTAGTTTTTCCACAATTTGAAGGACCAGTTATTAGACATCTTATCGTATTTGGTAGTAATTCACCATGTTTTCCATGATTTAACTTATCATTGTCAACTGTCAATTCATCAATGTTATTGATATTAAATCGGTCTTTTTGTTGTACAATCTCCATCTTGTATAAAGGTTAAACACACAATGAGCTATTAAACAACTCTACTAAGTCTTTTGAAGGAATCCAAGAGTCTTCACTTTTATCAAACCCTAACCACCGGACTTTAACCATATCCTTTTTCCTTTGTAAAATCTTCTCGACAAGATATACATCACCGACTGTTGATTTCAACAATTCGTGTCCGTAAAATCCACCTTGAAGTAATTCACCCTTGTTATCCTTTAATAAATAGGTTTCAGGTATAGTTGGTTGCACTTTATAAATTGTAAATACTTCATTAGTCCAATTTGGTAGATATCTTTTACTAAATACACCTTTGTATTTGCTTATACGAACTTTATCGTTGACCTTGAACTTCTTTGGTTGCAATTTTTCCAATTTTGGTGTTGTATTATTTTTAATGCGTTGTAATACAATTTTGGCATTAGCACTATTTACCTGGATAGGTTTCATTCCAATGGTACGATGATATTTGTTGTTATACTCTTTTATAAGTTGTGGTAATATGTCATACCACACGTATGATCCTCTTTTTGAAAATTGTTTATACATCGCACCTTTTAATGTTCTATTGAATCTTTCAATTATTGAAGCTTTAACTTCAGAATTTGTAGAATAATGATTTATTTGATATTTCTTCATCAAAGCTCCAAAGTCTTTATTAAAATATTCTTTTCCATCATCGGTCTGTAGATGTTTAATTTTAAATTTATTTCTTTGTATTGTGGTTTCCATAGCTTTTGTAACACTTTTACCAGTCTTATCCTTCATTGGTAAAGCGTCAGCTATTTTAGTAAAACAGTCTATAATTGTTAAAATATATTTAAATCCTTTATTTAATTTACTGTGCGGTATCATTTCAATGAGATCAGCTTGATAAAGATCATTCATTCCTTTAATGATTGTACTTCTTCTTGGAAATCTTCTTCTTGCTGGTTTATGTAGTTCATTTACAATCTTGTCCTTCACACTTTCCATCTTCAGATGTTGCTTGTACACTGCATGTAAAAATACTGATCCATAGAATAGTTTATTCTCATTTATATAGTTTGAATATAGGTCAAGGCCATTTCATATTAGTGTAAAAAAGAGGGAACATGGCATTGGGCTTGCCATGTCCCCTCTTCTTTACGGAAAGGAAAAAGGAAGAAGGTAGAGGACGAAGAATAGGTTTACTGGTCGATAGGGTTTAGAGAGTAGTGGCCGAATGGTAAAGTATTAATTTTATCTTCTAAAATATGGCGCTTGTCATCTTTGTAGCTTAATGCCCACTTTGTTTGTTTGACACTAAAAAGTTGATGATTATAACTTCTAATAGTGTTGAACGTTGCAGTTGTTTCAACATTTTCAAACAAACATCTTTTATAATGTTCAAACTGTACGTTCTTCTTCAGGAAAGAAGTTTTTATTCCTTTGGCCTTCTTCGTGACTTGATGTTCGTTCCTCTCGTTTATGTACAGTTGAAATGAATACAGTTTGGACATTAATGCTACAATTTCCATCATCGGCACACCATTTGTTTCATCTTTAAATTTTCCCAATACTTTCTTATTTCTGTCATAGTCGTAATTTGGATGATCCTTAGGATAATCGGAAAAGTCGAAATCATCTTTATATATAAAGGTGCGTAGATCTTCATACATGTCATTTGTTTTAATCCAGTAAATTAGTGCATCCGTGTCCATATATGCAATACCAATGTTCTCTCTTCCATAATAGTTAACCATCTTCTTATAATGAAACTCGTACATATGTGTTTTTGAAATATCCAAGATTGACATTCCAAGATACAAAGGACGATCCATTGTAACTGACTTCTTGTTCATGGAAATAACAACTAGATTTTCATTAATAATTATAGATGAACCAAAGTTTGGTTGTTGCACCAATTTCTGTAATTTTACTGGATCAGTTACCAATTTGATATCCTTATGTTTCCTTTTGTTTTCCAAAGTCTTGCCAAATATTGCGTTATTCATTAATTTGAAAAAATCTTTTTGAAAACTTGATGTAGCGGTGGCTCTTCTTCTTGTGTTGTTGTCGATGTAAGGTTTTAACCAACAAGATTGAGAAAATTGTAGTACTCGATTAATTTTTGTAATTCTCAATCCTAAGTCTAAAGCTTGTTGTATCATCCAGTAGTGTCCAACATATCGAGACTTGTCGGTTAAAGTCATCATTAATTTTGGCCATCTTCCAGTAGGGGAAATTTCAGTCTTAGGAAGAAGTGGTAAATCATAATGTTGATCATGAAGATGTTCAGGATATTCAAAATTAACATCAAAAATGTAACCAGTTTCACCATGCTTCGGTATATCCATTATGTTTCCAATCGATTCTGGATCTATCCATTTAAAATTATCATATGGAAGGGGATTCGACATTGCCCATCCGTATAAGTTATTTGCATCAAAATAACCCAGGAATGTTGTTGGTTTTGATGCATCATAATCGGGCAGATACTTGTTGTTCGCCTTGAAATGTCGTGTAACGCTTTGCGTCAATCCCCCTCGAACTCCTGACTCTAACATCATAACCATATCTATATCAGTAAGAAGTTGTATTTTACAATTTGTTTCTTTTAACATAGCTTGCCATGCTAATCCAGGTGAAGTGTACGAATGAAGAGGGTCCAATCCATATGCTGCAAAACATGTATTTCTAAATTCTTCCATTATATCACATAGTAAAGTTACATCCAATTTAACATAAAAATCTGAATATTCTCCCAATGTTCTAAATCCTAAATCGTTCCATACTTTACATGCATGATCATAGTCCTCTTGAGATATGTCCATGTCATAAAGTTTACTTTTGAATTCTTCTTTAGCCGGAAGTGATGTTTCATTAAATCTTTCTAAACTGTCTATGTAATCATATGGAAACACACCTTTCCGAAGTACCAAATCCAGTTTGTCGTTATTTACAATCTTCTTTGTTTCGATGAAATCTTGTTTCCTTAAATTTTCTGAAAGTTTGGACAAACTCGACGGCATAAATCTGTAGGAGTCCAAGAATCTTAGTTTCATGTTTCCAACTTCTTTGGAAAAACTTATGAACTTCTCTGAAGTTTCAGCTAACACATCGATTTTACCGTCGTCTCTTCCTAGTTCAGGTATTATAAAATGAGCATCGTACCCACTGAGGTTATGCAGAACCACAGGAATAAATAGTGGTAAACGATAGCTTAAGTTGCATTTATTACAAGCAGCACCCCTGTAATAACCTGTGAGGTGATCGTGATCTTTAACTTTATAATTCTCAATAGTAAAATCATTTTTGCATAAGAAACATCGAGTTGCATTTTCATGTTGAATTTCTTCTTCTTCCTCCATCGGTTTCATTGGTACAATATTTGTATATAATCTTTGTGCATTTCCAGCTATTGAATATAAGTGATCAAGAAATATTTTTTCTACATTTTCACCACGATATACTAGAGGTTCTGAAGTTAATCCATATCTGTTTAAATGTTCTTCTGATAATGTTGATTTAACCATTAAACAAAAACTGTTTGGTTTGTGCATTTGATACTTGACACTTTTTCTAGCTTCACAATTTTCATCTTCAACAGGAACAAGTGTTGATTCAAAGTCCGCATACACAACTAGAGGAATACGGTACTGATGATGAACCTTTTCAAATGTAACAAATGCTCTGCTTTCCGAAGGTAAAATAATCTTTGCTTCATAATTATTGTTACATAATCTTTTGTGCTCTTGTAACCATTCTCTTGAGTGTAGCCCATCTCGTTTAAAATTGAAACATCTCTTGCAAATTAACTTTCTGTGTCGATCTTTAGAAAGCTGCTTATTAACAAGACGATCAAATTGCTTTATGTACACATAGTGAGACACATCTCCTCGCGTTAGTAGTAGTAAATCCGTATGATCTGGTAGCTCTTCTTTTGCAATACGTAAAGGATACACTTTGTTTGAACTATCTAATGCAAAAACATTGATAGACGTACCAGGATTTTTCTTCTCAAATTTTGATATATCTTTCAGTGATACAGGATAAGTGATTCCTTGAAAATTGTATCTAAATCTTTGATTTTCATATTCTTGGTTAGGTCTATTCACATGAAGTGGTGGTACAAATTTAGCTGTCATTGCATAACGAAAACATTCATTGTCTTCATTTTTAACATTAACACAAGATTTTGTATTTTCAATTCTTTTTGGTAAAGGAATGTAACTAGATCCCATTAGTCCATATCCATGTTTGTGAACTCTTATATCTAATACTTCAATACTTGTAAGACTCCATCCGGATCCTCTTCCTTCGTGTTCCTGAATTTTTGTTAATATTTCTTCTATACAATTTTCTATTATTGAATCAATGTTTGAACTTTCCATAATGGTTCGGTTTTTTGTTATGAATCCTCTTGGTGATAATTCTTCTTGTACATTTATAAACATAGCTTCTAGTAGTAAACCAAATTTAAGAAAGTTTAATCTTTTCAATTCTTCTTTTAAAATTTTACTTACGATTGGTTTTGCTTCTCTAATAAATTCTTCTAGCTTCAAGTTTTCATTTTCAATCTTATGATGCATTACTACTTTACCGGGTAATGCAAATACTTGTAGATTCGGTAAAGTAGTTGAAGATGTTGCTGTTATTTCATCTTGTTCTTCTTGTTGTTCTTGTTCTTGTTCTTGTTCTTCTTGTTGTTCTTGTTCTTGTTGTTCTTGTTTTTCTTCTGGGTTGTTGTGAATTAGTTCTTTATGACAGTCTAATAGAATTTCATCGTGAAACGATTCCGAACATTTATCGCAACGATACATGTTGAGATGTTTACTCTTCGAAATTTTGCCAAGAAATGAAATGGGCTCTCGCGTTCCTCCTTTTATAACGGTCCCCCCACCACTATTTCATCTTCTTCACTATACAAGGAAATCAAACTTTTTAAATAAAAATATTAACCTTCTACAAACTAATTGTTCATTCGTGTTCTTTATTCCCATTGGAGTTTTAGTATATACTTCTTTATATTCAAGCTTTAACTAACTTTCCCCCACCCAACTAATTTTAGTTACTTTTAAAACCAAACACCTGCCCTCCAAACATCTATTAGGACAGATGTTATGGGACAGATGTTGAAAGAACAAATGTTAGGGTGGAAATGGCTAGAGCACAGGCACTTGGTTGAACTAAATTTGCACATAAATTAACTAGAGTTGAACTAAAAATTCGCATAAATTAAAAGTTAGTTCAAAACTAAAATTCGACAGTGTTAAGAAACTCTAACATTTGAACAAGAATAAACATTAGTTCAAAACTGAAATTCAACAGTGTTAACCAAATTCTAACAGTCGAACAAATAGGTCAAGGTAATCCAATTTTAACGCGAGAACGAGGAATAGAGCACTAAGTGGCATGTTAGTCCATTACCACAAAGTGATCTATTCCTCGCTCTCTATTCTACATCTACTTTTTTCAGTTTACTTATTTATATTAAAATGTTCAAATTTTACTATGTAGAATGTCCATTCTTTCTCTTCAACTCTTCGATTGTTTTTAGCAATTGTAACAAATATTCGTTAGTTTTCACCAAAGTCTTTAGTTTGCTACATCCAATTTACAAGTTCAATCTTTTCTTTCTTGCGAATTTCTTTCTTTATTATATTATTCCTTATTTTTGCTGCAGATTTAAACTCCATGTTGTTTCTGCTAAAGCCACAATAATAATAAAAGTCTCTTCAAACAACCTGCATTTATACACATTCCCCCACCACTTTATAATCCCCACTCCTTTCCCCCTCTTCTTTATATGTGGAAGGAAGTATTATAATTAGATTCCTAATATTTCTTTTCCTTTTTCACTACATGGGGGGAAGGGTAATTTATTATTACACTAGTTGTGCAAGAAAATAGCCGCCAGTGTCCACACCTTGTTCATAGCACTCCATCATAGATTGTGCCCACTGCAACATGCGGTCTCTGTCATTTGGTGTGACAAGGAAAGAATGACTATCACCATACAATATAAAAGAGTCAATTCGTACATAACATCCTAAATTTAACCATTTATTAGCTTCAACTATAAACTTTTCTATTGTATCAAATGGAAATTGTGGATCAATTGCTATAACCTTACGTTCTTCACTAAGTTCAACAGTATAATCATCATCATCCTCACTCTCACTATCATTATTTAAAATGTCTTCAGGTTGTAGAAAAACATCGGAAATTTTGGAAGAATTAATATGGTCATTCACATGAGGAGGCATTTTGAAGTAGGTAATATTGTAAACAGCAGAGACGAAACAACAAGAGCGGCGTGTAGAAGCAAAATGAAGGAGTGACCAACGCTCGCTCCGCTTTTATAACAGTATGCAAATGAGGGGTAAGAGCTGACCTTAACCGGTCATCGACCCAAAGGAGTGGGGGAAGTACTTTTCTTACTACTCAAATGGAAGTAGGTTAGTAGGTCACGGGACTTAGAGTGTTAAAAAATAATGGGGGAGAAACACAACGCTATAACGCATTGTGTTTCTCCCCCATTATTTTTTTAGCAACAATTTGGAAAAAACTAAGTGAATTTACTGTTTACGCCCCCACCTTGTAATACGATCCTTTTTATCCCTGAGGAGAAAGTCTTGAGAATCTAAAGTGTTAAATCTCTTCTCTTTACACAAATTCTCACAAACTCTAATTTTATATTTTAAGCCGTTACATTTTGCCAAAATGTGTTGGTGGTCAACAACACTTAGAAAAAAATATTTCAAACCTTTCTTAAGCCTCTCTCCTCTGACGGATATTATTTTAGGATCGTCTTCAACGGTGGGGATTTCTGTCAGTTGTGGTTCAGAAATATGTTTCACGATATGTACACGGCAAAAACTTTCATTTTTAACACATTTCCTCCCACAAGCTGATCCTTTCTTAATTCCCCTAGTGAGCACTTCAGGGCAAGTAGTGGGACGGCTAAATGCCCTACGACGCTCTTCTTGTAATAATTGAAATTGCTCTGAAGGAGCAGGCTTAGGAGCAGGTTTGGGAGTAGGCTTAGTGGATTTAGTTTTATGATAGGTGTGGTCTTCAGGCATAGTAAGTGGTGGGGTAGGAGGCAATGGTGACAGTGGAATGATAGGTGTACTAAGACTATGAAGCAAAGTTTCAAATGAAGGGGTATTAAGACGGGGAGCTGGCTTCTGTGGAGGCGGCATGATGGTTGATGGCGGTGTGGAGTCGTTTGAAAGCGAAGTAGAAGGCGAAGGCGGTGAAAAAATGCTTCGAAGTTTAGAAGTCTTGATAGGCGGAAGAATAGTGCCAGAAGTTGAAGGTTGGGATCCAAGTTGCTTCTTGTACCAGTCAGGAGGATTTTTCAGACGAAGAGTTTTCTTTGGTGCAGTAACAGCCGTAGTAGAAGTTGAAGTAGAAGTTAAAGTAGAAGTTGTAGTTGGCAGAGATGACATGGTTGTGGCTCCAAGTTCGCAGCGTAACGTCTGGAATCAGAATGAAATGTTAGCCGCAGTCGGTGCGTCTTTTATAACAATATGCAAATGAGAGGGGTAGCAGCTGGCCAAGACTGATTATTGACCTGGGAGGTGGGGGGAAAAGGGAAAAGAGAAGGTATTTATTTAAAATAATTCGCATAACTTTTGACTAAAATAAGATAACCAAATTCTTCTTTTACCAAAATGTTTGTCTTACATAGACCTTTTCAATGATGTATCGCTTGTCCAAATCCGTCAATCCGTTATCAAGCTATAGCCATTTTAATTTTTTCAGGTCATGACCGGTTGTTCACCCGGAGTAGTGGGGGAAGGAGTGGGGGAAGGAGTGGGGGTAGGAGTGGGGGAAGGGGGGGGGAATCGACTCCATTTTTTCGGGGGGGAGGGGGGGGAGGGGGGGGGAGGGGGGGGAATCGACTCCATTTTTTCGGGGGGGGGAGGGGGGGGAGGGGGGGGGGTCATTGACCCTTCCAAAAGTGGGTCAAGGTCATTCAAGATTTATAATGATCCAAGGTGATGGGAACAGTAATACTGTTCCCACCACCCTGTTTGCCTAACGGTTCCCACTCCCAACCCACTAGTTACGTTCTGCAAGGGACATCGACGCAATTTTGTTTGGACCGTCCGGGTCTACCGTAACGGTCCGGTCCGGGTCTACCGTAACCATGAATTCCAAGGGAAACTGGAACACCTAATGCAGAAACGCAACTCTAACCCCACCCAAACTAATCCCACCCATTATATTCCTAAACAAAAATGCAAAAACCTAGTCCGCATTTTGCGGATGTCCCACCCCTTCTAAGTGAAGTTCAACTGAACTTCTGAATTTACATTTAATCTACCCCCTAACATCTAGCTGTAAGGCAAAACAACATTAATTAGTATTACCAACACTTAAAACTAACAACACATCATTATTAAAGAACCAAATAATTCAACACAACCAAATACCATCATTATTCTTAAAATTAATACACCTTAATGCTAAATACCTCTTAAAATTAATACACCTTAATGCTAAACCCAACTTATAACTAACATCGCAATGCGCAAATTATTTCTTAAATTTAATACAACTTAAAACTAAACACACACACACACACATACTACATTGCATTAAAAAACGCAACGTAGTAGAAGAAGTTCAAATATATATAGGCCTACTATATATTTGAAACCTCTTGCTGAGTCGCCAACAACCTTTCGCTATGAAAGTTTGTTGACGACTGACGCTAAGATCAGGCTCGTATCGCTCCTCGGATTCTCGAGTAGTGGGGGAAGTTGTTTCACTACAGTACAGTGTTCAATCCAGTCCAATTCGCAGCAGTGTAAAAGAAAGGCAAAGGAGTGGGGAGCGGCGCATGCGCAACAACACAAAACCAAGGTTTGAGGTTAGAATTATCCATGTGCAGTAGTGCTAAAGTGAGTAATACAGGACTAGGCGCATGCGCATAGCATAGACTCATTCCGATCCGAAGAACTTGTTGCATGCGCAGCAGGTTTGAGGTTATAATTATCCATGGCAGCTGCCATATTTAGTCTGGTTTCACCACATAAAGTCAACAACCGGTGGTGACCGGCCATTGACCTGGAGGAGTGGGGGAAGGAGTGGGGGAAGGAGTGTGGGGGGGGTCCATTTTTTCAGGGGGGGGAGGGGGGGGGGGGGAGGGGTGGGGAGGGGGGGGGGAGGTCATTGACCTTTCCGGTCGGTCATTGACCCCAAGGAGTAGGGATAGACACAGAACCCTACTTCTCTTACTACTCAGGTGAAAGTCGATCAACCAGTCATTTGCTTGCCATCTGCCGCCATCTGGCTGGAGTTATTGCCTCTATAAAGGTGGGTAGTTTATCGCGCTACAAACATTCATTGCCTCGCATCCGCTCGGTCATCATCTCTCGTTAGTTTTATGTTATGACTACTTCACTTACTAGGTTTGAGGTTAGAATTATCCATGGAATAGCCTTCGTAAATTCTAACCTATAAAATTACTACTCTGGCTTTCTGTTTCAATTTCTTTTACACTTCATTTTATATCTCAGTCTTATTTTAACTTCTGAACTTAACACATCGGTTATGATGACTGCACAATGTTTAAAATTAAAGCTTTTGCGAACACAACACATATTACGAAGTACTTCTAAACCTTCAATTTCAAAGTGTAAAACTAATTTAAATAGAGTTAGAAAGAAGTACAGTTTTAACCCATTATACTCAAAGACTTCGCAGGTTAATGTTGATGATAATGTTATTTACAACATTTTGCATTCTATGTTACAATTCAACAACTTTGAACTTGTTACACCTATCGACTGTGTTCAACAAGTTTTTTTATTTTACCCCTACTATTCCTCATATAAGCGCTGTCACCACAATTCCTACTTCATGCTCCTCTATTCTCTTCAGCTAAGCTAAGGTTTGAGGTTAGACTTATCCATGGCGGCCGCCATGTCTAGTTCAGTTTCACCACATAGAGTCGGCGACCGGTTATTGGTCTAAAGGAGTGGGGGAAGGGGTGGTGGGGAGAAGGTTGCCATTTTATAAGCCCTCTCCCTAGGCGGCGCTTCTCATTCAATCGCCAACTTTCAAACAATGAACACCTCTCCCATGGCACGAATGAATTATCCCACTATCACCAACTAGTTCAACTTTGAACTATTTCTGGTGGTAGTTGGGTAGGCTTTTTTAAAACTTACTCTGGATGACCTTGACATACTTTCCAGGCCCCCAGTTATAACTGTTGAATTTCAGTTTTGATCTTACTCTTAATTTTTGTTCAACTTTTAGAGTTTAGTTAACACAGTTGAATTTTAGTTTTCAACTAACTCTTAATTCATGCCCAATTCTACTTCAAATTCAGGGCATATGCTCTCGCCATCTGCACCCTGCAGCTGCCCTGGCAGCTGACACCATCTGACCCCTGCAGCTGCCCTGGCAGCTGACGTCACTTCCGGTTTAGAAGTGGCTTTTTCCCACTACTTATGTTTCCTATAATAGTTAAATTATATTGCTAAAAGAAATTGATATAATAAATATAAATTACTACGGGAATTTTAAAAAACACCTAGTTTTCTTATGGCCTTCAAATAAAAGCTTTCCCAACATAAACAGCAAAAAAACTTTACATACGAATAAGTAAATGGTTACCTTAATTTATTAATAAAATAAAACGTATAGAGGAGATGATAATGAGAAATATTATCATCTTAGTTTGTAATGTAATATTTTTGTTTACTTTAACATATTATTATTTATTTAACAAAGCCTCAAAGAAGTGTTTCCTGTAGTCTCGTTTTGCTTAGCAGTTATTATAAGTCTCGCCAAGTAAGTTGACGAATAGCCAAAAACAGCTGGGATGGTTGAGGGGGAAGAGGGGGTACTTTTCCAAAAACATCGAGCTTACCTTATATTCTAATTTTCATGGAACAGCTGATAATATAATCATTTTAACTGAATAAGGGCCGGTTTCTCCAAACACGTTTAACTTAAACTTGGTTTAATTCAATGTTAATCATATGGACAATGTTGGTTTAAACTTGATTTTAGGTTTAAACTTGCTTCGAGAAACCGGCCATAAAAGTGCAAATTCTACCGTCAAGTTACGTGGCGATGCTTATAACAATGTTGAGTCTATTAACTATTAATTGAGTCTATGTTAACTATGAGTCAGGTTCTATAAATGGTTAATATACTTTATCAAATAACAAGGAGGAATCATATAAGGATAAATAATGAAGATAATCAAAGCAAGTGTTCATCACTGTCGGCAGACCGGGGGTTGCGGACGGAGGTTTCTCCCGTACCTCGTGGCCCAAGTGAGGCCGATGTTAACAAGTCAGAGTTTGGCAGCCGGCTGAGCCCACGTGGTCCTAAATCGCACCGCAACAACGGAACCGACGTGTTTTTCTTGTAAACAGACAAGCGACACGCTCGTATATCGCGGTAGATTCGACCCTCAGATTCCGACGTTTGGGGGAATTTCAATTGGCCAATTTCAGTAAGTAAAATTATCCTCTTTTTGGTAAAATTATTTTGACTACTTCTACATATTAAATGTGTCGTAATTTAAGATTACAGTGTCTTTATTATACTTTTTATTATTCTATTTAGTTCAAATATTAAAACTTGTTGTTATTTTAAAATATTTATGATTAAATTTATTATTTATTCTTAAGTTTTTATTTTTTGTTTAATGGCAGACTCTACGAAGAGCGGCGTGATGTATTTTTCATTAGAAAGACTGGATTTGGATATGATTTAATGGTCTTCGATATTTTTTATTATTACATAATGTTGACGTAATCCCATAATGTTGACATGGCAACGAATTTCCAAATTTTCTATTGTAAATGTAAAATAAAAATAATCAAGCATGATTCATTTCCTCCTTTTTTTCTCAGCTCGTGTGCATCGTAGGAGAAATCTGTGTACATCGTTGAAAAGGGATAGTCCTGTAGATGAGCAGAATCCCATTCAAATTCACATCGGACTCCAGGGCTATTCCTCACAGGCTTTCAAAGTTCCAATGTTAAGGAGTCCTTATGTAGAAAGGAGAATTGATTGAATCATTAGACAGCTGTTGTAAAATCCACTGCTAAAAAAACATGAAGAACAGATGTCTTAGTTATAAAATGTTTTTAAACTTTTTGGGTCGAGATCAACTGAAATTTTGGTCAAATTTTGATCAGGAGGCCATCTCTAGTTTCATTAATTACATTGTCACATTTAAAAAATCATAGCGATTTAAAAATTACTAACTCCAAAAATATAACCCAAAATATATTAATTTTGATATGTAATCATATTTTTTTATTTAATTCGTTATTATTTAAAGATTATCTTCTGTTGTTCGCAGTTGTTCTATCTAACAGTCAAACAATATTCTAATCTATGTATTTAAGTTGTAAGATAAAGTATGAAGAATGTATACACTTTAAAAAGTTATCCACGTGTGATTTTACCCTGCTGCTGACATATTCCTTTAAGTGTAGTTAAAATTTAACAGTCCCCGAGTAGGCCTATATGGTAGACACGGTTTCCGTGTTAGGAGATTGTTTATTGAATACTCAAGTGACAAATTTCAATTTAGCATGTTTAGGATAAATTGGTATCAACAAAGTTGAGAAGTTCGGTAACCGTATACCTTCAACTTTGGCCCACGCAAAGTGACAAACCGGGTACGTTGTATCAAATTATTAATCTCCTTGTACTAGAACAACATTTTGACTCACTAACTGCAAGTTTTCCTTCACTTGAACTTTGCTATGGAAACACAGTTAATTAAAATGTAAAATTAAATTTATTGTTTACTTATTTATTACATCAACATATACGACTATTGGTAGCGTTGTTGTTTCAAGAGCGGGCGATTTCAAAACAAGTTCATCCATCATACTTATAAATACTACACGTCGATTAAATTTAAACTTAGGATTAACAGATGTTATTTAGCGGAAATACATAGAATTTCCCGTCATGTTTGATATTTACTTCGAAGTGGTCTGGAATTGTAGTGTATTAATGAACAATTATATTTCAATAACTACACTGTGTTATTGAAAATCTACTACACTGTTAATTATAAATCCATTATAAAAAAATAATGATATACCATTTTTATATTCCCCTCCTGCATAATGGGCTATAAGGAGAAAGTATTTGCTTCCGTAAACATTTTGGAATTTGAGTTGTTGGTGCCTCTGGACTCAAAATAATGGTTTTTGGATTTAACTACTATTAAAAACGTTGTTTTGTAATCTTTCTTATTTATAACTTATGACAAATTATATTAAAAAAGAAAATTTATTACTTACTGAAGGACAGTGAATGAACAGGTTCATCGTCTTTCATTTGTACGGAAGATTCGTTCCAAAACAAATATTTATAATTGTAGACAGATCTCTCGCACTTTGAGAGAGCCAGGAAGACATTACAGTGTACTCGGAGGACACGGCAGAACAGCCAGGCTGGTCGCACAGGCCAAGGTGGCGCCCCCTGCCTGGCCGCCTTGGCCTTGGGGCGGCCGGGGGCGCCAAATGTGATTTCCTTGTTGCGCCCCACGGCGGCGATGTGGGGCAGGGGCGCGTGACGTCATAGCTGATCTGGGTCACCACCGGAGGAGGGGTCAAGGGATGAAGGGGTGTTAAGTGACTAGTACAATATCGATTACTTCTGAAAATATTAAAGTAGGTATTGATGCATTTAAAATATATTTATTGACAATGTTATCTGTAAATAAATTTGAGCAATATAATACCCATCGTTATTCGTAATTTGATGTTTTTAAGTAAATTGATAGTATTAAATTTTAACCTGAGTTTTAATTTTAGTTTCAGCCTACTAAAGTGAGGTTTCTGTTGTATTTTCACCGTTCAAAGTTGTGTCAGTGATAACATTAAGCCAAGAAGATTCGAACTCTTTCTCCGAACGTGGACTTGTTTATCATCGTTTGTAATTTCTATACAGTATTTTAAAAATAAACTATATTAGTAAAATATAAAAAATTACTGCAGGATGTATGTTTTAAAACGCATTAGATGTTCAAATACATGCAAACATTTATGTTTGTTAATAACACCAAGTTTTCCCCTTAAATTAAAATATTCTTACAACAGCCACTTACAATGTTGTTGGTATGTTTATAACATAAATGAGGAGTGGAATAATGAAGCTTTTAATGTGATTGGTCTGGAGTTAATTAATTTATTGGATTATTTTGTGCTCCTCTAATATGCAAGACTTAGGGATTTAAATATTTAAACCGAACTCAATTTTCGAGTAATAAATTCACTTTTAAACTACTTCAATCAAATCCATTGACCTAGAATTCCAATCTACTGATTCCAGTTCGTTTTTCTTTTACCACCTTAAAATAACTACAAAGGCATAATCGAGTTTTACAATTATTTTTTAAACAGTTATGAATATTGTTTGCTAACGACAATTATAAATCAATACAAAATAATATTTAGACATTGTACATATCATATCGCATTGATATGTACAGTACTTTCTAATTTTACAATACTATACTGTAGTTACAGAGCATCTCCATAAAAGGGTTATCATCTTAATAACATCTAACTATACTCACTTTGAATGTTTCTTCATCAAACGTAGGGTTACAGTATCTCCATACAAGATGTATTTTTATAACTATACCTTGCACCTAAGTACCTTTATATAATAATTATTAGTAAATGGGAGTAGTCCATACTTTTAATGTAAACCATTGATAATGTTTTACCAAATCATATATGTCATTGAATATTAACAGAAAATAGATCCTCAAACGTTGTTAAAATAAATAAATTAAATTAAATGTTATTTTAATTATTAAAACTACCCGTATCAGTACAAAATAAAAAGGGTACTATAAAACCGGGAATTAGTGTACACTACTCTGCCTGAACTGTTTACCTCATTTTAAAGCTTCTCCACTTCGCTTCCAGAGCAAACCGCATTATGTTTTCATATTTCATATAAAAACATAATTTACATTAAATGCAGTGAAGCTGAAAACAACGGGAGACAATTTTTCCTCCGGAGCTTGAAACCTCCGGGAGCGTCAGAGCCCCGCCTCTTATTTCTAGAGGGGAGAAAGGGGGGGGGGAGCCGGGCGCGTCATAGCCCCGCCTCTGATTTCTGGAGGGGGTAGGGGCGGCGAAGGAGGGGGATATGAGGGGAAACTTTGCATGGCTTTTTGTAGGCTTCCAAATTGTATGCGTTACGAACATCTAATAAGCTTTTAGTGTTTTGGCGTTTGATTTGCCTTACAAAAAAAAAAAGAATATTCAAACTATTTTCTTTGTTACAATGTATATGTTTAAGTATAAAATAATTATTATATTGTTAGAAAACCCAAAATTTTTATACTGTATTATTTAGAGTGAAAACGAAAACAGTAAATAAAAAATATTAAGGTTAGGGCTATAGCACTTAAATAATGTTACCTTTGTTTCCTTTGTTATAAAAGTTTATAACAAAGTTGCTTAAAATCTATAGTTATTTAATATGCTAAGGCTGTTTTTGTTAAGAGAACTCCTACAATTCTTAACCGATTTTCAAGTTTTTGAAAATCCACCACCCGCATCTCCGAGAAAATGCGCGTTCAAAAGTTATGGAGTAAAAAGTGTTTCAAAAATCAATTTTTTGAATTTTCAAAAAAGCTGTTGCTTCAAAATAAATTTTACTTATCACCATTAAATCAAGCTAAAAAAAACTAAATAATTTAGTATTTTGAATTATTGCTCTACGTCAAGTGGTTGCGAAGAAAATTCAATTTTTCGTTTAGCGGTAAACGCAGTACGTTGTTAAAAGTCACAGACGCGCGTAGGGTCAAACGAGCGCAGCTCAGCTGGTAGCTATCCGACTGAGTCATCAAGACATTAATGTTTGGAGCTTTTAACACCTTTTAGCGAATTTCCCTATAGGGAATACGCTATTACGGTAGTAGCCATGGTAAGACCTAAGCCCGGGACCACTTTACTTTTTCATTTTGAGGTCCCCAGAAGCCAAAAACACCATTCGTTCATTTTCATATATATATATATATATATATATATATATATATATATATATATATATATATATATATATATATATATATATATATATATATATATATATATATATATATATATATATATATATGTGTGTGTGTGTCCGTGGTACTGATAACTTTTGAAGGAGACCTCCGATTTTGATGAAATTTGGTATGGAGGTGTAAGATCAGGTCTATTTTCATGAGTTCGCGAACCAGCATTGTCGGGTTATGGGAACGGGGTTTTATGGGGTTTCAAAGGGGTCAAAAATGGGTTTTTGGCATTTTTGGACCTTAATTTTTAAAATTCATCAATTTTAACTGAAACCATTTAAAAGAGCTTAAAAAAACAAACAATTTGGTATTTTGAATTTTTATCATAGCATAACTGGTTACGGGGCAAATCCAAAAATGTGTTTTCCATGTTATTCTTATGGGAAATCAAGAAAATCCTATATCTTGCTTATTTATTGACATAACTTAATCAAATTTGGTATGTACATTATGTATATAAGGTTTAAGTTATATTTGCTTACAAAACCCATATGGCGGCAAACCTACATACTCACCCCCATGGGGTTTATGGGGAAAATAAAAAATTGCCAGAGTTTGATTCAATTTTGTGTTTACATTCACCTATTATTGATTAACTTAGATTTTCTAACAACACCCAATGGCAGAAAACCTACATACTCGATATTATGGTGTTATTATGGGGAAAGTAAATAATCTGGAATTCCATTAGAAATTCGCTGAGTACGCAGGTCTGCTGCGACGGGGGTATTTTATATTGTTGGGAGAAAGTATGTGTCAGTTAACTGATACCGTTTATTTAATTACGATTCGTCACTGCGGTACTGTATATCCTAAGCTTTAAAATGACACCTCAATCTTAAAAATCAGTTCAGTAGGTCGAGAGAAAAAGGGACGTAACAGACGAAACCCTTACAGAAATAAGAAGATATGTGTAAATAATTTGATTTATTTAATAAATTTCCAATGGGTAATGTTTGTGTAAAACTAATGACTAACTTTACCAAGTACAAGAGTTTGAAATGTACTACCTAAATTGATGTACGATGATCATTTGCTGCATGTGTTCTGTATTGTATCAATTGGGAACTACATAAACTTTTTCCACCCCAACAAAGATTTATTATACAAAATACATTATATCCAACGTCAAAGTTGGCGAAGAAATAACTTTTAGAATGTTTTTATAAAACGAAAGAATGCTTTAATTACGGACTAACGTTATTTCTGCAGAAATTATGAAGACACCAAACGTTATATAGTCATATATAGTTCGTGTATGAGTAGATCAAACATCGGTAAATGTATTTCTTATTTTTTATGAGTTTTTAGGTACTAGGCCTAAGACATATTGGCATAATAATCATCAAGTAATCTTTGCTGATTTGTACCTACAATATCAACAAACAAATTTCAACACTGTCACTGGTACTCAGGTAAAATAATTTTATATTATTATTGCGATGCATAATTTGTGTCCCCCTATATTATCAAAGTATAAAGCCCCTTAAAAATTTTAATCTCGTAATAAACTACTCTCCTTCTTTATAGCTTTCCCAAATATTATATATTAAATATATTATATTATATATTAAATATATTATATATTAAATATTAAATATATTCCCAAATTAGCAGGAAAACTAACCTTGTATAAATATTATTTTTAAAACAATAATCAAAATCGCACTGTATATATTTTGTGTAGGGGACGGGGAGGTGCGAATGAAATGAGTTTATGAACAATACAATTTCTTTATTTACAAATTAAAGACTTATTTAGAAATATTTAAAATTTAACGGCCCGTCATATCGTCTCTGGTGTCGAAACATCCAAGGCAATTTGGACGGCCTTCGAAACCTGAAATTTTTTAATAATTGTTTAAAGTGCCCAGTTAAAGAGATTTTATTTTAAATATATATATATATATATATATATATATATATATATATATATATATATATATATATATATATATATATATAAACAATACCCCTGAGAAACAAACCTGCGTACTCAGGGAATTTCCAATAGAATTTTGGTATATTTTCTATTTCCTCATAAAACCCATGGGGATGAGAGTATGTAGGTTTGCCGTCATATGGGGGTTTTCTGCAAATATGAGTTAAACTCTTCCTAATTATTGTAAACACTAAATTTTATTAATATACGTTAATAAATAAGCAGGATAGAAGGTTTTATTAAATTCCCTCAAGAAAAAAAATGGAAACCATAGTTTTTGTATTTTCTTCACAACTATTTAAGCGAAGTAAAAAATTTCTAAATACTAGATTGTTTGTTTTTAATTAAAGTTGTTGAGAAATAAGGGATAAGTTGTGTTAACAAAAGTGGCTTCACTTAGAGGGTTTTCTTGTATGCAGGGTTACCCATAACTCTATGGAACACAGTAATATGGTGTTATTACTGTGTGTAAGCCGTATGTAGAAAAATAACCCCGTCGCAGCAGACCTGCGTACTCAGTGAATTTTCAAAGGAATTTGAGATATTGTATATTTCCCATAGCCTATATTTGATTCATGTTGAACGTACCGTGGATTACTGGATGGAAAGGGCCCCCATCTCCTTTCAAACGGTGTAATTTGCAGGCAGTATGATTTCTGGCTGGTTGTCCAAGTATGACTAATCTATATAGTGTCATAACACAAGGCCCTGCTAGTGGATACCTTTTGTCAACTGTAATTATGCATATGACGTAAAAAACTTCATATCTTTATTCATCCAAGCATTTATCTGTAGGGTACCCTGAAAAACGATGTTTCTTTGACGTTGAAAAAAATAAAATCCCAATTCTTAGCGAATTTCACTATAGGGAATACGCTAATTACGGTAGTACCAGCGACCAAGGAATAATACCATAGACTGTTTTGCATTAAAAGCAGTATGGTTAACATTGCCCCACTGCGCAACGATGAGATCATTTAAACACGAGCGAGAACTAAACCTGCAAAGTGATCTACGTTACCCAAACGGTGCGGTTCTACGCTCACACAAATGAACTACGTTACCGACTAATCTATATTTTTTACCTTTTTTTATATATTAAAAGTGAAAATTGCTAGTTTTTAGAATCTTTTCTAATTCTAATTTTTTACATTGGTCTTATGGGTTGCTATTTTGATAACGAAATAACAACAAAATTTAAACAAAAATAAAGGAACATTAATGTTAAGCAGACCTTTTGAAACAGCTGTTAAATGTGAAGAGGTATAGTTGGTTGTTGGTGAAAATATTAAAATTGAATCAAAACCAACGAGCAAGGCTCGGTTAACCTGGTACTATACAATAAATCTCCGGTAATTGAGAAATTTTAGCCACTTTCAGAAGAACTCGACTATCGAAGAAACTACTCAACAGCACCCTTACTCTTCACGAAGCACAAAGCGACTGACGACTGAATGCTGTATAGCGATTTGATGATTAAACCTCTGTCTATTTTTTAAATTAGAACTTTTAATGTGTATTATGAATAGTCTATTTTTATAACGCATAACCGTCAATTCTCAGAAGAAGTCTGTCAGGAGTTTCCAGTCCACGTGAAGGTACAGTAGCTTCACCGGATGTCGAGAGCAATACCAAGAACTATTAAACACCCACTGATTGCGTGTGCGTGCGAGAGACCTTTTCAGTCCCAGTATGGATATCAATATAAATACCTATCAATTTCTAATATTATGTATGGTATATAAATTGATACTTACCTTCATTTTACACCTTACATGCAAGGCTTGAAGTCAAAGTAGGCTATTATGTTAATGATTTACATTTAGTTAAATTTACGTAAATGTTTTTGCTTTCCCAATGGACTGATAAGGACTTTTCGCGCATCCTCACACAATCCTCACTTTTTTCAAAGAAGCCAATGCGAGGTACAAATGTTTATTTTTCCCTTGAATGTTATTTTTCGAATAAACCATATGTCTTATTTGGAATTAAGAACAAATAATCTTTCATTAACCCTCTATCTGTCAAAGGCCTTCGTACGGACCACTATTTTTCAACTGTGAGCTGGCATGGTCACTTTGACGTGTCTCCAGACATTGACATATTTAAGCCTTAAAACAAAACGGTTGCAAAGCGTAATACAAGGCTACAATACTTATACCATTAGAAAGGTGGAATTCTGAGGATTCATTTTCATATATAAAATATTACATAGCGACTATTATTTCGTCACACACGTTATTATAAAAACAAATAATTTGAACTAGTACTCTGGAGGGAGACAGAATTGAGGAGTTGGTTGAAAACAGCTGTTTTTCCGACGTGTAGAAAAATGACTAATAACTTATAACTAAGGACTATCAACACCTGCTACTAAGACAGGTTGCTACTGTTTTCTAGGTGGTGTTGGGACTATACAGGGAAAAAGTTATTAATGCAAAGTTTTTAAGCAAACCGTTGGAACCGTTTTTTAGACCAGTATGTGCAAACATACGTACGTACAGTACACACATTTATACATATAAAAATACCTTATTCGTATTAGAGTATAGGATAGGATTTATGTTGTGTAGGCAGTGACAGACGATCTATTTTTGTTTACAATCTGACTTAAATAACATTTATTCGGAAGGTAATCAGCTGTTTCATTACAATTTAAATTTAAAAATCTTATAGGCCTTTATAAAAAAATGAAAAAAATGCATTTAAGGGCCTAGAAAGAAAGCAATTAAACGGGTGGTGGAGGCTAACGGATTTGTATGAATCCTAAATAAATGATAACAAAAATTTGGTATCCCTTGGAATATAGAGAGTTTTTGCACATAATGAATCCGGTAAACGCCAAGCGCTATTTAAACATAATGGCTTATTTAGGTACTTTTGATGCTTGAAGGTACAAAAGCTCCGTTGAAAAGTGATCAATAGTAACCATTAGACAAAATTCATACATTTGAACTATCCTGTGTAACGTTATATGCGTAAATTTGTTAACTTAAAAATAGCGTTCAGCGTTTACCGTAAAATTTAACGTACGAGGTGGCCCGTGCGCAAATTGCGCATTTTATGATTCTGTATGAGTGAAACTCATCTACAGTACGTGAATGTCGATTATAAAGTGACAGAGATCTATTTTTGTTTACTATCTGGCTTTTAAAATTTATCTGAAGGTAATCAGCTGTTAAATTACAATTCCCATAAAAGAACTTGCAATAAAAGTTGGTCAACATTTTAAAACCCCATCTAGAAATATATCAAAGGCAAGGGGGGCAAAGCCCGAAACAATATGACCATTTTAATTACGATTCGTCACTGCGGTATATCCTAAGCTTTAAAATGACACCTCAATCTTAAAAATCGGTCCAGTAGGTCGAGATAAAAAGGGACGTAACAGACGAAACCCTTATAGAAATAAGAAGATAGATGTTGCAAAAACTCTCTATAATGTCATTTTACGCCAAAATGTCTTTTTAAAGTGACATGGAGTTTTGCTTGTGGCCGGAAAAATGTCCCCAATTTATAAATATATTATTATTTAATTCGGTTGCTCTAAATTAACATTATGGCAAACCAAACACCATAAATTAACTGTTATTACAGGAAAAATCCATGTATTACAGTTTCAAATAACTCATACCAGAGTGCAGCACCAGCCTACATTATAACATACTATATGAGCGAAGCGAAAGAGAACGTCGTGGAGCCGAGTGAGCGGAGCGATTGAGCTCGTCTCATGAAAGAACAAAGCCTTTTGGGCTTAATATTTTTGCTACAGTCTGTGACAAAGAATTGTTTAAGTTTACCGAGCAACGCCAAAACACAAGTTTACCGAAAAAACATTAACATTTAAACATAAAGTAATTGAATTACTAAACATGTATTAATTCGCAATCATAAATTGAATTCTACATTATTTGGATTTTTATGTGTAAACAACCTTACATTAGATTAAACTTCCTTTTTTTTAAAAGACTCTTAGGGCAGATATTATTCATAAAACATTCTGCACCGGTTCCTTAGTATTATTTGAGATATGAATTGACAGAGACGATATGCAGGGGCGATACAGGGGCGATCGGGACAATTTAATGCCCGCGGCTGGCACCCTGCTATGTGTTCTATGAGTACGAGTATTTCGTTCGACGCTGGTGGCAACAGTGTTTAAAAAAGTCACGTGACGTCCCTCCCTACCGGTCCCCTCCAGGTCTCCACCTGAAATCCCGCCATGACACCCGGCGATTACAGTGTCCAATCACAAAAATATACAACTGTATTTAAATGTATTTTCTTCGGAAAAAACGCCTACTTTTCTGTTATTGGTTATTCTTCTATGTATTCTAATGTATTTGTACGCAAAAGATGGAGGATTTATATTAAAATGAAACCCCCGGAGGATACAAGCCCCGGCGTATAATATGGCACGCGAAAACAACCACTGATATATCAATAGAACCACTTAATAAATAGACGACAAAATAAATATGTTAATTTTAATTAGTACCAGTATTGAGTAAAGTTGAATTGATTAGTTAATAATTGTTGGTTCGTATTTATTATTAGTGACACTTCAACGATTGCAATTATTACAATTATTTCAAAAATACTTTTTATCTTTCGGGGCTTTTTTACTTTATGCGATTAAAGGTAAAATTAAGGATGGTTACATAAAACTAAGTAGTTTTACAAAATCAATGGAATTCAAATACACGTCAAAATTAATTACGTATCAATTGTAGACTGTACATTGTATTAAAAAACATATGTTATTTAGTGTACTTTGACAGTTTGTAATAAAACAAAAGAGATTTCAATATGTATTTTGTAAAAGAGTAATAGATTAATGGCTAATTAAAAAAAAAAAAACTTAATTTATGTGAACATCCCAATTCTAAAATCCTTGGTCAGTTACAAATCATTATTGGAAAGAATATTACTCTCTGGAGTTTTTCTGGAGAGGCATTTGTCATATTGAGACAGATGTAATAAAACTTCTAATGGTTCCTTTCCAACGTCAAGTCAAGCATAACAGAACTGCCCGACGGAATATTCTCTTTGTAATATAACATAATATGACATGTGCTCCTGCATTTCGAATCAAATGTAGTGAAAAGGCGCTTTTCAAAGTGACATTCTTCCTTTCATTTTTAGTTATGTGTTTAAAAAAAGATATTTTTCATGATTTATTTACTTATAATTAACTTTAATACTTAAATTATTATAGTAAACGAGGGTGAGAATTACTTCTATTGTACTGAGAATTAGAAAAAGAGTTCTACAAAGTATTTCGTCTCAGAAGCTTTCCAATCCAAAGTCATATTTTGTTTTTTAATCATGATTCATTCAAACGACTTCATTTTCACGGGGCCCGATGGTTCCGCTCCGATAGACGGTTGGCAACGGTGTTGACGGCCTCGAGCACGAATCGAGGAAGCTGTAGTGCGTGGAGAGAGAACCTTAGGGCAGCCGATGGTCATCGGAGCGAGGAAACGACCAGAGCCACTGGGCATAGCAGATGCCACTACCTGGAACCGTTTGAAAATCACACAAACAAAATCCTAAACTGGATTTATTTGTTTATTATTTCTCAACTGTAAGCACTGTTTTACAAGTAAGAATTACTTACACCAACTACATTTCATTACAACAATTACGGCTAATTCAACAATAACTGGCTGGGTAGTTAAGTGGTTATAGTGCTCGCCTTTGAATCCAAAAGCTTGCCGGTTTGATCCTGAGGAAAGTTCGTAGCTTTTTAAAGGATCGATTCCGGACCCAGTTGCCATTTGTCATTGGGCTATTAATTAATGATGCTTTATAACAACTGGTCGATGTTAGATAGTAACAAGACTGGGGTTTGGACCGTTCCCCGTCAAAACGTTAAAAAATGCCACTGGCGTAGATAGACACAAAAACAAAAATGCAACTTATCAGCACTTAGAACATGTTATTTAAAGAAGAAGAGGGATGAATGAAAATATATAACAAACACAGGTTCTTTGACAAAACATGTTCTTATGTTTTCTAGTTGACAAAATGACTAGAACTTGGATGACAATTGAAAATAGCGTAGGATATAAATTTAAATACTAAAAGGCTAGCAAGAAATAACAATTCCCAAAGAAATAAGTCGTTTAAAAATTGACAATTTGGATAGAAAAGTGATTTTACGAATACTGTTGATAAAATCAACAGTTAAGTGAAACTGGCGATAAGTATGCGGATGCGGTGAAGAACCAAATATTTAAAAATATATCATTGCTAATGAAAATGTGAGATGAGGGTCAGTATGTACCACATGAGATCAATATACACTTTAAATTCAACAAATATCATCATTAGTAAAGCAATAAAATATTAATTGGATATGGATTATGCAGTTCTCCACTATAGGCTCAAAACGTTTCATCATACATAACACCAAAAGCTAAGTGCGATTGATTGTGTTTGAGTGAACATAAATATAGAATCGATGTAGTAAAAATTGCTGAAACTTACCATCTAATGCTTTAGGCCATACAAATCAGTTACACTGCACCGTCAGCTGTCATTTATCATACGTACAATTTTCTGTCTCTGTGATTGTTTTTTTTTTTTTTTTTTTTTTTTTTTTTTTTTTTTTTTTTTAAACGTAAAGATCTCAAAAACGGGAATAGAATTTGTAATAAAATTTAGCAGGCCTACTCAGGACTATAAATAACTTAAAACCTGTAAAAATAACTCATAAAAATCTTAAAATCTTTGAAAGTTTTAAAATTTTTGCACATAATATGAAATATTGTCGAATTTAAAGCCTATTAACAAAAATAAAAATCTGTGCAATCAGCACAGAAACTAATAGATTAAAAATCATTACTTCAACAATATCGTCTTAACTTCATGTATTCACTTTTTGATTAGCAGAGTTCCATTTCTAGAATTTGTTTAATTTATAAAATGTTTATATAAAATAAATTTTTAGGATGAAAAATTAATAATTTCATTTCATTTCGGTCGTGAAATTACGAAAAATCAATGTATAGAACGGTTAATACTGTCCAGTAACTTATATCGCACAAGAGTACAATATTACATGGAAGGTGTGAAGGAATATATTCGTGTCACAGCGACTAGTCAAGCTTGGAGGATAAGTGGGGCGGACTGTTGTAAATTGTACCTCTGTCAGGGGAAAGCAAGCTCTGAATACCAACTCGGGGTTAATAAAATCTCCTTTTATATAAAAACTACTTTAATGTTTCCAAGATTTGGTTATGCCGCTGTTGGAAAATGGTATACGCAAAATTATACTTAGTTTTAGGTTAAATTAGGAAATAAATACAACATTAGGACAGTAGTTTTACATAAAAGTTTTGTAAACTTTTGACATACAGGGATTTAAATTGAGTACCAGGTTAACCGAGCCTTGCTCGTTGGTTTTCATTCACTTTTGTTATAGTGTCAAGGTAAAAAAGCAATTACATTTCCACCAACAACCAACTATACCGCTTCACAGTTAACAGCTGTTTCAAAAAGTCTGCTTAACATTAATGTTTCTTTCTTTTTGTTTACATTTCGTTGTTATTTCGTTACCAAAATAGCAACCCATAAGACTAATGTTAAAAATTACAATTTTTAAACTTAATTTTAGGCCAAATTCGATTTTTCCTGGGGTTGAGGCTGTTTCTAAACTTATTTTTGGACCAAAACACTCTTTAATGCAAACTTTAAGCAAAATCTAACAGCTAGATTTCGAGATCGTGGAACACACATCCCTTCAGATATTCCTCGTATTATAGTATAGGATTCATTATGAGCAAAAATTATTAAAATTTGGGACCATTCATAAAATTAGTTCGCTGTAAAAAGTATGTGATCAGCGTCACCTAAATCCTTGGATCTTGTTGGACTTTTATTGCTAATTCTGTATAAAACTATGGGAGTGATAGACTTTTAATAGATATCAATACTGTATTTATGAACATTTTTTAATAAGTAACGGTTGAGTAAATAAGATTGATAAAGCCGTATGTGGGGGTAGTAGTAGCTAGCAGGCGTTTTCGGGTCATGAGCATTTCGCTCCATTTACATGCGTAGCCCAGGGCTACATTTGAGCAATGAACCGTGAGAGGGTCTGCCTAATATAGACGAGATTATTGGACCATGGCAGTTAACGAATATGCGCCAGTAAAATATGTTGCTCGTGTTGCCATAAATATTCAGTTAAAATTCGAGAGTAGTATCAACAATAATATTTAAATGTATGATATTTTAAAAAGCTGATAGGCCTATAATTTATTTATAAATCGTCTTGGTCGTCCGGATGGAATTATTTTTTGCATTTTCTGTCGTACTAGCACCGTCTGATTTCCCCCCCCCCCCAAATTATGTTTTGACATTTCTATGGTTGATAGGAGAAAATATAAATGTTTTTAATAATAATATAAGGGTTTGAAAAATTTTTTTTACATAGATGAAGTTAATTCAGAAGGTTTCAGATGCACCGAAAAATAAATTGTAATTTAACTTTGGCTGTCAGAAAACTTTTTTGTTCGTCATTTATCATTGAAAATTATTCAAATAAATTAGACGACATCTCTTAATATATTATTTGAATATAGACTTTATACTTTCAATGTGTGCTGGTGTGATTCATCTTTTAAAAATACAACAATAGCTATCATAAGAAGTTGAAAAATTTAAACATGGAATAGCGCCCATTTAGCTTTGTATGTTAAATGAAAATTACCTCTAGAGGTGCTTCTTAACTATAATATTTGCTAAAAAACCTTAATTTAAAATGTAAAAATTGGTAGAATTAGTCCGGTAATTATTCTGGGTTTCAATATAAAATAAAAATTATTATATTAAACAATATAAAATCAAATAAAAATATTAGAGTGAAATGACATTTGATATCACTTTAATATTTTCACATGCTATAGAAAAATGACTAACTATAAAACTCAATTTGAGGAAGAAATATTAAATTTTAACTTATAAAAAATGTTTAGCTAGCTTGTTAATAGGTAATTGCAATAAAATGATAATACAATACAATAATAATAATAATAATAATAACATTTATTCCGCTGACAATATTTTACATTGTATGGGAAGGTACATATTTTGGGGAATTCAAATAAGTCTTTTACTGTGTTTCACAATTTAAATCTTTACATTACCAAATTTTATTCCACTAAGTCTTTTCAATTATTTTTCCATAGTTTTTTTAATTCTTCTTTCCTTCTTTCTTCCTCCCTCCTTCTTCTTTCTTCCCTCTTCAAATACAACACAATACAATATAAACTAGCTGTTACCCATCATGTCTAGCAAAGATAACCTGAGGAATTGTTCAACTTTCAGGTGAGCTTGTCTTCTATGCTCACTCGCCGAAAGTCTATAATAAAATCTAGTTTTTATTAGGCCTACTAATCTTCCCTAAATATTTAAAATGAGAACTTTTCTCAATAATGCTTGGAATGAGAACTTTTCTCAATAATAATTCGAATGAGACCACCCATTCCTAGAATTAATTTCAAAGAAATATTGTTTGCCATGTCGTGGTTATAAACAACTCAGATAAAAAACCTAAGAAAACATGACATATTTTGCATATGAAGGTCCTGGGGTTAAGCTCTGAGGGTTGAACAAAGTGGTTTCAAAATCTTTTACATGGAATTTTCCATATATATCGAATTTCTACGTAAATGGTCATGTGGTTTTCAAGGCCATTCATTACAAACTTATAAATTAATATAAATATACATACCAGTATATTGTTTTATAAATATAGACATAATATAATAAATACCATACGTAAGTTTAGTTGCCCTATATGTTAAGTTATACATCGAATTTCAATCGACAAAATTTTAACTAACAAGATATTTTGTAGGCTGATATAAAAAAAATATTTTAAAAAGACCCCCAACAATTTCGGTTTATAACTCAACCCTTAAATTAGCTAACTAACTTCAATGTTTAATTAATTTTTTTTATTTGGTATATGTATGTCTTATCCATTTTTGTTGATGATCTGAAAAAAGAGTCTGCAATACCTGCGCCATCTTGGATTTTTAGTCCCATAAGAACAATATTAAACTCAAAACATTACTGTTGTTTTTAAAACACCATATTTCGATAATCTTGCATTGGATTTGCATGAAACTTGGAAATGTTCACCATAAGGGAATAGCGGGGTGCATGATGTGGATAGATTTTCAATAAACCTACTAAAAATTATTTTAAAGTGGTTTTAAAATGGTGTTAAATATATTTATATTTTATTCGTTATTCGAGTGGATAATTTTTTTTTAATTAATTTTCCATCAAGTCAAGCACTATTTATTATGGTATTAACATTTAAAATGACATCAAGTTTAAAATTTTCAGACGAAAAACAAACTCACAGTAATGTTTTCAATATAACATTTTTCTTGTGGGACAAACTACCAAGATGGCACAGGTACTGTAGACTCTTAAAGTTTGCAATATATAATAATTTCAACCAATATATACATTAAGTATAGCCTAAATAGCTTCTTTATTAGCATTAGGCCTATACGTGCTGGTACTAATATTCAGGTTAAAATAATAATACGTCCTCCAACGCAACTCAGTACACTTATAACGTAATTGTTTACGGTGAAAATAGATAAGATCCTTTATATATATTTAGCGTCTTGTAAACAATTACAGTATAAGTGTAAATATATTGAGTAGTGTTGGAAGACGTAATATTATTTCAACCTGAATTAAGTGTAAGTATATTTACTGTATACAACCAATACATACGAAACCAATTTCAAATTTATTTAAAATTTAAAAAAAAAATATTTTTTGTGATGTTTGGCTTATTGCTGTATGTTATGAATTCAACTATCATTACTGAAAAAATACATATTTTAACTCCCCAAAATGGTTTAACACCCCGCATTTGACCAAACATTTAACCCCTTCTCTAACTCGCTCGTCGCCCGTCCACGTGCGGCCGAGACGCTGCGAGACGTTCCCCCGACATTAGGCCTACCTCGCCTCGCGTTGCGGCAAATCGCTTTATAGTTGCGTCGTTTGCTTTCACGGCGACGGCTGTTGGTAATACTGAGCGACGGTACAATGATGGCAATGAATCCGACATCTCCGGTCTCCGACCTCGGCGATCTCAAGTTCACGCCGCGATCAGGCGACCACGCGTGACCGCGTGACCGTCCGACCACGGCGGCGTGGTTGTGGTCGGGGGGGGGGGGGGCTGGTAGGGGTTGTGGTAGCGTAACTATACAATAGATACCTGCGGCTTTTGGGCTATTAATTAACAGTCCTGTCTAAGGAGAATGTCGGCCTTAGTCAGTAACAAGACTACAAGATCGCTACATCGCAAAAGCTAACATTAAAAAAATGAATTGACATTAAATGGAAATAATTGTTTAAATTATGTCATTTTAAGGTCCAGCAGGAGATAAATAAAATCAAATAGGGCCTAAACAATACAGATTTTTTCAATGAATTTTTCGCAGGAATGATTTTTTTGTACGATGTCAAATTGTAAAATTCCTGTCCGAAAAAAGCAGGTCAACCGCTACACAAGATACCCCCTGGCCATAACTCCATAACTCTAGTTCCATAACTCCTAAGCAAAGTGCATGAAAAACAGGACACCAGCGGCGAGGCGTCCGGGGAACTTCTGCCCCAGAGTAAGCTCGCGACCGCACAAAAAGGCACTGAAAAGATAAAAATTGTTGGTTGCATGTGGGAAAGGTTAGAAGACAAAGTTACTGGTATTTAATGGGAATGATAGAGTTACTAGAAAAAAATGAAGTTGGATTGTTTAATGACATTGATATAGCAGTAAGAGGGAGACATCCAAGGATCTAGGTTGTATTAATAACCTAAGGTTATTAATACAACTTATTAATAAGGTGAATAGGTGATATTTATGATCATAGCATCAAAGGTAAAAATGTATCTCTATAAATCACTCACAATTTATAAAAATGAAAACAAATTGAAAAAGAAATGAAACATTTTTGTGTTTAAGTTAATAATTGAGCCGCACATTAGTTTCTTCAACTTTGTGAAGCCATGATTATGTAACAAGCATATTCTATAATATTTTAAGTCGTCCAAGTCTTTATAAGAATATACATAATTGAAAAGCTTACACCAGTGCAAAATAAAAAATTTTTGGTAATCTAATGGTCAAAACATCACAAGAAAACACAGTGAGTTAGAGGGATAGTAGGGGTGGTAATAGTAGTCGTTGAGGTACTATAGGTATCAGAGGATGGTTATTTTGGTTAGTATGAATAGTGTTGTGTAGGAGGAGACGATATGTCTGTAAACGTTGTCTGAAATGTTGACAATTTTAATTTATTTTCAATATAAGAAAGAAATATCTCTATCAAAGCAATGACAAATCTTTAATAGTGGCCATATTTAACCATATTTTACCGTACCAGAGTTTATTACATAATAAACTAAAAATAAAAATAAAATATTTTGAAAAATAGTAATACATAAAAAAATCTTATTTGATTAAATTGGTAATACATTTTATTTTTAAGTTTAACTAGCTGTCAGTTACAGCTAAACATTTTCTAAAAATTTTTAACACCTTGTATTAAGCTCTCAACTCCATCCCTTATCTTTTTCATTACGCCATTTTCATTCTGTCCAATTTTAATTTAACATTAAATTCTCTAATTGTAATCCAATTCAGATCAGTCGAATTAAATTCTTATATTATAGCGCAAATATGTGCTTCAAAAGTTAAAAATACCATAATCGATTTTTATATTACAATAAGGTGAAAGTAGGCCTGGAAGAGTTTTGGTTTGGCCACCACTGTACTAAATAAATAAACATATTTTTTTAACATTTTGAATGCAATGTCTTCAGCTATATTACAAGTTCTTAATTTGTCCTTTTTTAAACACATAAACATCCATCGCAGTCCATGTAATCTAATTTCAGATGCAATTATTGAATTTTAAATGTTAAAATGCTATTGGAAAAATAAACCCTCACAAAAATTTATAACTGTCAACGGTAATAGACATTATACTGGGTGTCCATAAAGTCTTGCCCTGATTTCATAGCTTTTCTGTTTTGACACCATTAAAGGAACACACATCTTACGATTCTTGTTTTCAAGGGAATTTAATCTAGTTCCTTCATTAATTTGTTAATACCAAAAGTAGTCCAGGCAACGAAGACAAAAAATGACCCAATAGGGGAAAAAATTCATGTAGAAGCCAAATTTGGTACAGTTGTAGGGGAAGGTGTCTTAAACAACATACTAAAAGTATTGACCCATAGGGATGGAGCTAAAGGGGTGGGAGGGGCTCTAAAGGTCCCCTTTTTAGGTTTTTTGTAAATAACTAAAAAAATATGGCCTCTAGCAAACATTTTGTCCTTAGGAAAATTACAGTTCGTAAAATTATCTACAAAAAAAGTCCTATGCACCTTTTTGTTAGGATTAATAGTAAAGAAGATATATGATAATGAAAACGTGGAATAAAATTATACTATCAAAACTTTGAAATTCAATAACTTCCGACATATTTGACCTTTTGAGGTCTGGTTTTCGGCTATGCACTCTCCTTACTATGACCTTTAAAATTATGTATAGCATGGCTATGGACTAAGAAACTTTTTTTTTAAACTTCTTCTTTGGGACGTTCATGTAGAGGATGGTTCAAGAGTAATATGATAGGCTTATGACAAACTATCCATGTTTTCAAAGGTAATTGTAATAGCAAACGTTTGCCGCAAACCGCACCTCAAAAGGTCAAGTATTTCGAAAATTATTACATTTTTAAGCGTTTAGGTTAAAATATTCAAAGTTTGACAGGCTGCCGTTTTCAACTCAGTCAACCTTTTGAGATGGGGTCTGCGGCATTAAATTCTACTACTTATTAGCTTTAATTTGATGTACATAAACCCATTGATCAATGAAAGATTTATTTCTGACTCCACGTGGGCCATCCCATCATTTTAGCTCCACCCCTATGGGTCAGTACTTTTAGTATGTTGTTTAAGAAACCTTCCCCTACAACTGTACCAAATTTGGCTTCTACATGAATTTTTTCCGCTATTTTGTCTTAGTTGCCTGGACTAAAGCTCAGCTGATTGAACAAAATGTAGTAGGCCTAAATGCACAACAAAATCAAATCTTGATGGCCTGCCTAAATCGCCACCTCGTACACGACACGTGACCTCTCTAGAATTCTTTGTGTACTGTTTTTTTTTTCAGAGATTTCATTTTATTCTTCCTCGGTTCTGAGTTTATAAACTGTAAAAAGAGAGAGAATAATAAATGCAGTGATGTCCATTACGCAGGAAAAGTTAACTAAAATATAAAGTAAACTGTTGTTAATAAAATTAATAAAAAGTCTCCTAAAATATTTACATGTAACCCAAGGCACACATGTAGAGTTGTGTTGAGTCTGTGCATAGCTGTAAAAACTTAAGAAGTAACTTATTGAAACTGTATATAAAACGCCATCCTAAAACTAATCATTTTCATACCATTTGTTTTATTTATCAGGGCAAGACTTTATGGACACCCGGTATTATAGTACTTTTTAAATACAAACAACTAATCTTAAAAATGATCCTTAAATATGTTCCATAAATAAAAAATAATAACCTAATATCTATAAATGATCGCAAACCCCCTTTTGACGCGAATTTTCAAAAAAAGTATACAACACGCAAGTACCTCACATAAAACACGAATTGATGCTCACTACAATGTCTGAACTGTTTACTTCTCTTTTATGGATCCAACAACTCACTTCCGCAGCTAACCACGTTATGTTTTCTATTTTATATCTTACGTAGATGTTGAATTATAATTTACATAACAACACCTGATGCTTTCGTTATGAAAGAACGAAAAAGAAAAGAAAATAGAAAGGATGGATAATATTCTATCTTGTACTTTTTTCATAAAAAGATTAGCCTATAAAAAGGATAGTTTAAACTTTTAAGTATAAACTTTTTAAGGTACAAAGAGCTTAGACAAGACTTGTTTCAACATCAGTTTAAATGTTTAAAAGTTTATGGTAATGTTTATAAACTTACTTATACAAAACGATTTTTGGTTGTTACTCAGTTAATCGAAACATGACCACTACAAATAAACTGCAGATGTAAAATCTAAATTTAATCTTTAAGCAAAACTTTCTCGTTATTTGTTAAGTAATAAATTGCACCATCATTTTTTATCCGTTCTCGTTGGTGGATCAGGTTTATAATAGTCTTTAAATTAACAATGTTCTTGACTAATGGGAAGGAAAAATCCGTCGGAGTTAAATAGGCTCCTTGTTGATTAATGTATTAATCACTCCTAATTCAAACCAAATCTAAAAACCCTTCATTTAGAACATCCCGAATATTTTGTAGACATTTTTTTGATTACCGGCCTACCACAAGTCATCCGGGACAGTCTCAGTTTCAATTTAGTTTTTATGTGGAAATGCACACAAATTCCAAAGAAATTCAGCAGTAAACATTGAGCTAATTTTTCTTTTAAACTGCAGAAATGTCGAGATTTATTGAGTACAAATAAAGATTTTTTTAGTTTTGGTATCCTTTCAAATATAAAATTTACAATATAAATATTGATACATAAATTTGTGGTAAAATGTGTTACTTCTTTTTGGACCTCGATGTATATTCAATAATCTTAAGGTTCGCAGAGATTAGTTTTTTTCTCTGATATCTTGAAGTTATGACACAAAATATCAACTAAACTTATTTCGATACTTATGTTAGCAATCTCTACGCAGACAATAATGCTGTCTCCCGAGCTTTTGGTACAGCACCAATTTTTATTTGTAAAAATTAAAGCATTTATTTATTCAAAACAATTAATTTCATATTTTTTAACTACGCTTTAAACCCTTTTGGAATTATAACTAACCTCAATTCCATCAACTTAAGAATTTTTTAATAATACCTAGTATATTTTACAAATAAAAACTTTATAGTTATTTACTGGTGTTTAGAATGGTGCGAAATGTGGATGTTTAACAGGAGAAAGAGAAAGGACGGGGTGGTTCATGCATTTAAGAGACCTTAAATAAGACATTGCAAACAAATGTATTCTGATGAAAATTACAAATTCTATGCATTTGCTAATAGAGGGCAAGATTGAGTCAAAGCGACGCAATCCCGGCTAGGGAGCGGAATTAAGGTTGTGCTACCCACCAAATAGACCTAACCCTTGGCCGAATGTATCTAATTTGTTTGCTTGTATTTAGGTATTAAACGTGAACGTTTCCAACGTACAAGTAACCAATATTTTCCCAAATTAAATACATAGAGCGTCCCAAAACGGTCTGCACAAACTAGAAGAGGTTTTTCTTGTCTAAATATAAACAATGTTTTTTGTAATTCATATTTCAGTTTCAGTTAATATTTCAGCCATCTCCCTTGTCTCAAGTATATTTTCATTCATTATGCAGGGTGTCCAGCTCCAAATTTCACAAACTGTTCCACGTTATTTAGCAATAAAAAATTAACAAAAAAGTTCATGTAAACATATTTTCTAAGATGTTTTGTTAAGCCACCAGCTGTCAATAATTTTATTTCCGTAAAAGGTAGTTGTATTACATTCATATCTGGCATGTACTTTTATCACAATAAACCTCATTTAAGTACAAAAATTATTTTTCCCGAACTGTATTTTCAAAATGGTGGTTGTTTAAAACTTTTTAACTAACATGTGTAAAAACAAAATATTTTATAACAATTTTATAACAGAAAAGTGTTGAAAAATTAAATTTTATAAATAATGATTAAAAGTGTCTAAGGATCTGACAACAAATAACACAATTATGGTTTTTTCTACAAAAAAAAAAAAAAAAACATTGGTTTTGCTTTATAATTAATGCATATTTAGGTCATTCTCATAGTAAAATAGCAATAACTATGTTATTTGTTTTTATATCTTTTTAAACTGGTGTCACATATATTTATAAAATAGTATGTTGGAAGAGTACGAGCAAAGCCGCGAGAAAAGGCTAGTGTTTTATCAAATATACATATCCCTCTTTCCTTGTATTCATAAATATGATAGTATTACATTTAGCAGGAGAATAAACCTTCAAAGCAAATAAATATTTTTATACTCTATTTATTAATTGCGCTGTTTGTGTCTGTATAACAGTAAATACCTTTGACAAAAAATATTACTAAGAAAACCAGAAGTGGAAAAATTCTGAAAGTATCTGTTTACAAAGAAAACTTTGGATCCCCTCCAAACGAATGGAGGAAGGCAGCAGATACGTTAGATTGTAAATTACCTGTTTATAAGGAAATATGGGGCCGGGAACGTAAAGGGGGGGAGGTAAAACATGTGGTGAAATGAGAAATATAATCTTGGGCTTATTGTGGGACGTAATGCAAGTTAACTTTTAGGCTATATTGGATAGACATCACAATAAAAACGACATTTAACAACATAGTCGTGATTATTTCAATATCTAAAAAAAGAATGTCATAGTTTGAGCGAAGTTTGGAGACAAACACGTTTTAATAGAGACATATAAATACGTTTATAGACATAATAAAGGCCAATTGAAAAATCTACGTTTATTTCAAATACAATGTTAAATATAAACTATTTTTATTGTTTACATGCGTTCTTCAAAGTACAAATCTGGGATCCCATTTTTTTTGCTGTTCCAAAATTGTTATTTTTTTTAAGAAAAGATAAAAATGAAGAAAGAAAATAGAAGATATTAAATGAAAGAGTTGTAGAGAAGATTCGTACTTAGTACAAAACAGTATATCTGTTACGAGTATACGGTAAAAGTGTAATAAGTAAATGACAATATCTCACTGATTTAAACTGTCGAGGTTTCTACGGAAACAGTTTAATGATATGCTGCAGTTGAAGTAAAAGCTGACAATAATTGTGTGTAGGTGTAGGAAGTGGCTCCGACCGAAGGGCATGATGGTACGGAAACCACCCGACAGAGGTCTCTGCACCGGCGCTCGCTCGGAAGCTAGTTACGTCACACCCTGAACCCACCCGGCCTGCTACGTTGTTTACCGTCCGCCAGTCTGTTAAACGGCGAAAAGTGGATATTGCTTTGAAAACGGTGGAAAACCACAGTGAATATAAATTACCTGGAAGGTGTTTCATAACTCCCTGTTTTTCATTTTAAACACCTATGCCTATGTAGTGCCAATTTCTTCCTTTCATCACTGATGTTTAAAATACAATAACGCATTGAAATTAACACTTTTAAGCTTAGTTATTTTAACAAGATGGTCCATGATAATCAGTTTAAAAAAATAACCTATGAATACACTTTTTTTATTGATATAGACTTTGCCGTTACTGCTTTAATGTTCTGTCGATTATAACAAATTATAAGTGATATTTTAATATTCACGAAGAGTATGTAACTTATGTATAGGTAGTTTTTTTTTTAACTTGATCCTTCTCTAGAAAATTGGGAAGGGGGAGAGATTTAAACTGTAAACAAAATATTTAAACCTAAACAAAACATTTAAACTCTGTGATAAACATGTTCGAGTAGCAGATTTACTTCAATAACGTTTTTTATAGCTTATAATACCTTTCAGTAACTCCTAGTCTGCTGTTATGTTTTAAAGCTAAATATATACTTTGTTAAAAAGTAACAGTTATAAAGTAAACCGATTTAAAAAAAAAACGGTTGCCAATAATGTTGTAAAACTGATACACAATATATTGTCACGTGAAATTACTAGCCTGTATGCAACATTAAAATAAAACAAAAACAAAAAAGCTTCAGCCAATGGGATAGTGACATGGATAAACAAACCCCATCCACAATTTCTCCCCCGAAAGGTCAGGGTTTATAAAACACTTGGCTATATATGTAATAAAATATCATAATTATTCTTTGTTAATTTTAGTACTTAATATTTATTGGTAACAGTTTATTTTAAATGCCTCACATTATTGTATCAAATATCTACTTATGAAATACAGTTTAGTTTAAGTAAAAGTATGAATTTGTTTTCCTTAGAGAAACCGTAGGATTTCTGACTGGACAAGATCCAAAAGTTTCCTCAGTAAACAGGTACTTTCTGAGCCGATCTTTTCATTTCCTGTTTTCGTCACCCTGCTTCTTTGGTGGTTATAAATTCGCCCCTTCTTTATGCTAATTTTGACTGTTAAACTTTTGCCTTCTGATCTTCAACTTTATCTCTTGAAATTCAGTATATTAAGTAAACGTTTAGCCTAAATATTCATTCAGTTGTTTCATTAAATTATATTTCAATAGTTTTTTATTGTAATGGTACTTAAATAATAAATATTTCAACATGTGTAACACCAGCAACAAAATATGAAAAAACTAAGTAATATTGCAATAAAGTAAATTAAATATCATTTTAATAAAAGCATATGTAAAACTACAGTTGGTTTAGCAGATGGGTTTAAAATGCTACAGGTGACTTTTAAACCACAAGTTGAATTATATGTGAAAAAATATCGAGTTATGAGACATATTTAGTATTCAACTAGATTCTCATTCTACTAGTACATTATAACTTATATACTATCAGAAGACTATAATTAATTAATGTATCGGACTTTAAAAAGCCACTAACTTTTCTCAACATCGAACCTGCATCCTTTGAACACAACGGCGATCCTTATAACCACTCAGCTACCAAGCTAGTTTTTGTGTGGAAAACAACCCCCGTTTTGAGCATCATGTACAGAATAAATAAGTGTCCTTAAAACAATATGTATTATCAATCGCAAGCGATAACATTTATTTCGGTACCCCACCTGTCCTTTCTTGGAAGATCTGAAAAAATAAATTCATATATTTGATTAAATATTTTATTTATTGATAACTATCCATAAATATTCGCGAAGATGATCGCTCACAGGCAATACAGTAGTTACTTAGGCCGGGGACACACTATCCGGCGAAACGCACGGACGCCGGACTCCGTGTTTTCTGCCGGAACCGGACGAAGTAGAAATACATTGTAGTGCATGGGAAATACATGGGTGAGGACACATTATCCGGTTCCGGCGTCCGGCGTCCGGCGTCCGGCAAAACTCACGGACGTATTCTCTACTTTGCCGGACGACGTCTTCCGTGTTTTCTGCCGGAAAGCAGGTAGAGGGGCATTGTACAAATGGACGAGGACACACTATCCGGCGAAACGCACGGAAGACAGCATCGGAGACATTAATTTTTAGTTTATTTCTACTATATTTAACCTAAATATTTTAGGTTTACGGTTTAAAGATTGAGATAAAAAAATATTTCATCAACGAAACTGAAAATTTACATGAGTTCCACCTCGTATATCTTATAAAAAAAAATCTGATTTCGTACAAACATCTGGTTGTTGATAATTTAATTAAGATGTGGTCGGTCAAGTGAAAAGAGAGTTATGAGTGTTGCATTTGGAAAATAAAGGGGTTTTGAAGAGTCCGTCGCAAAAATGAAATCCTAATTTATGTACTAAATATCTATTGTTTGGGTGGCACTCATAATTACAAAGGGGCTTGTTAAAAACATAATCTCAGAAGTCAACGATTTTTTTATATTATAATGTATTTTCATCGTGTTTATTGAAATATTCATCAAACACATATTCAAATACTAAACCTAAACCTTGGTAAAAATGCCTATGTGTTTATTTAAAACCCCGTATTCATAATGTTACGATTGTGTTTACAGTTTAGAAGCAGAAACATATATATATTTCCACAATTATGTTTCTAAACAATGTTTATTTTAGATATATTTATTAAAAAATCCTGATTTATCATAAACATAATTGTGTCGTGTTAGGTATCATTTTTTTTATTTTTTTAAGTTTCAAAAACAATGAATAAAAGACGCCATGCAGTCTCCTCTGCTCCACAATCGGATGAATCCATACAGTTCTTTCGCGTTTCCTTTTTCTTCTGTGCCTTAATAGGCAAAGCACAGCTATCTTCCGTCTAGACACCATGGTTGCTGCGACTCAACTAGATGGTTCCAGACGGCCTCGTCAGAGTGCAACTGAGCAGTTTCCGTCGTCCGGCGTTTCGCCGGATAGTGTGTTCTGCTCTTAAAAATCTCGAACGTTCCGGCAGAAAACACGGAGTTCGGCGTCCGTGCGTTTCGCCGGATAGTGTGTCCCCGGCCTTATGTGTCCGACTTCTACGTGGAAGCCCCAACATGCAAGTTCGTAAACCTCGCCACTCGCCAACTTTTTACGGTGGAACTAGTTTACTTAGTGACTTCATGCACGAACAAATTCTAACTCTCGTTTTTTACTGTTTTACTACAATTCCATATCTTCTCTGTACAATTTGTAAATAATAACGTATAATAACACGATAACTTAATACCAATACAAAATAATTCATAAATAATTATTTACCTTAAATATAACCAACAACTTATAAGTTTGAAATGAATTTCTCTTTTGGATGTTTTAATGTTAAGGTTAAAACGACGTTAACAATTGTATAGGTTTATAAAACTAGATTAATATTTTCGAACAAAGATTATTCCTATGGTAGATAACTATCTTTCCTCCAAATTTGACTATAATTAGTATTGGGATATTTTCTAGCTTTATTGCATGATTATAACAAATTATGCCTGTTATTTCTTAATAATTTTATATTGGATAGTTATAGGTCTATCATTAGGTAAATTCATCTTTATAATTGAGCTCTTTATAATTTTGCCTATATAAGTCTAATTCTGACTAACCTTAATGCCCAAATTCCAAAACTATGCTTTAGAATGTCGGGGTTAAGTTACACTACACTGTTAAAATATTTAATACTTATACATACGTCATTTACATCGATGAACAAACATTATTTAACACAATGAAGAATTCAACTCCTAAATAGCTGCCAAGTGATAAACATCAATTTTAACTTTATAATAGCGTTTATTAATCACCAAGTGCAACTGTGAATTATCCAAAAGCTGTGAACATGTACCCACGTGACAGTTAAGACGACGTCACTATTAAAACAATATTTATCTACTCCCAAGTCGTTTTTTTCTGCTACTTAAGAAATTCCTCCACTCAAAGTGGATAAAGTGTCGTTATTTTTAACATAACGGCCGCCGAAAAGCTTGGAATGTTGGCCCATCACGTAACATTCCGTGAATCTGTCTTCGAGACCATCCATCGACGGTACAACCGGCAGACCATTAGGCAGCTTCGAAATTAAAACATCAACATTGCACGTACGTTGTTGAGGTAAGGTAATGGAAAACCAACGACGGTTTTACTGTCGGCGTGCAATAACATAGTGCACGCGTCATGAACTAGGGCCTACTAGTTTCCGGTGTTTTATGTCATTTTCTATTTATTTTACCGGACTTTTATAGTTTTAATGATGTTCCAATTGTTTTATGTTTATATATTAAGCAATGGTTGACTTACTCAAAAGTTTGTTGTAACAAACAAAAAACTTATAAAAATAATAATCTTACAATGGACATTTTTCCCACTATTCCATTACCATTCTAACTGTTATAGATGTAAGTATACGGTCTGGTACCCTATTTTTTTAAGACAAATGTTTTGGTTAAAATTCAGCAACACTTTATGTATACACAACCCTGAATAAAATTGCCAATCCTCCTAAATTGTTTGTGGAATATAAATTTACAATACCAACAAACTGTCAAAAATACTTAGTCTTGCTTGCAATTTAGTTAGTCTACTAAGTTAAATATGCAAAATTAATTTTCACATAAAGTACATAATATTTAAGTTTATACAGGTAAGGTAATACGCAAAATTTGAACGAGGTTTTAAGCATTGTAAATGTTATAAATGTGTTTTCTTAAGTAGTCAAATTTCAGTCCTTGACGTTTTCCACCAATATATTTACTCCTGTATGTAAATAATTCTAAATGTATATAATTTAATAAAACAATTAATATTTAATGTTCTTGAATACAAAAATAAAAGTAAAACAATATTTAATCAAAAAATATTTTTGTTTAAATTAATAGATATTAATGTCAATCATTGGACCAGTATGACATATACGGAAAATAATTTTAAACTGATGGCAGTGTTAGGGCCTAATTCAACAAAATATTCATAATACAAGAGGCTGGAAAGTCAAATCTATAGAGTTTTACTGTTTCTAGCTGATAAGCTTTCGCAGTATTTTTAGATATAATATTAACCTTTAAACCCATACATAAAAATTACAATTTTAGCTATTAAACAAGTTTACCCACAAAGGCAGAACATGCAACAACACGAGAGAGATTCATTGCGCCATAATTTCCATCAGATCTTCATCCAGTAGGGCCAACCCGACATCGATAGTGATCTTGAAGAAGTGTTGAATCTGTGAGGAACACAACAGTGTCAGTTAGTGGCGGACATTAGAGGAATTAGCATCCGCCGGCACGAGACCCGACCATTAGGCCTAGTGGGTGATAGCGGTTAAATATAAAGTGCGTGTGTGAGTCTGATAACGTCCGTCCACGGCGATAAGCCGTTATCTGGACTGACTGGTGCGGGAAATTAGGCCATTAAAATGTGGCTGAAAACGTTAAGAGAGACCTCATAAGGGTTGTGACAGTTTAAGGGGTTATAATTCTGTGTTATAATTCTTTATATTTCTCCTTACTTTCGCCTTCAGTTCGCATACATAGAGGAAAGCATTATCATTGTTGAACGATTAAAATGTTATTTATCGCTTGTGTTATATACCACATGATTTTTTATAAACGATTATTCTGTGATGTCTGTTGTGTGTTATGGGTATATAATAATGTGTAAATTTTCTTAGTTTTTGTTGTAAAAGTTTTATAATCCATAATTTTTTGGCTATTTAAAATTTTAGTTGCACAGGTTGCTGTAAAACAATAAACAACTCCACATCCATGTTTATTTAGAAATAGTTTTACTTGTCATACAGTAAAATTGAAGGGGAAGATATATCATAACAATTATCGCATGTTATAGAGGAAATATTTTTAAATCATTGGAATAACCGGTTGTCAATTGTTTGAGTCAAAATAGATATTAGTCTAAATAAATATTTCATGGTAATGATCTTGGTCCTCCATGGTGCTTAGCTTAATAGCTAAAAAATAACAAGAACTGTTTGATAACTATAAAAAGTGTAAAAATATCTAATAATTAAGAAGGAAGTTCCATGTTTTCGTTGAAACTTATATTCATTGCTACACATTGAAAAATATAAAAATCTTTAGCTAAAAAAAGCCATTCTATATTTTAGTTTATTTTATTCTAAATGTAATTTTTAAAGAATTTCATCTCTTACGATGTAGGCCTATCCATGTTTTTGGGTCGTCAATAATACAATGTAAAATAGGTAATTCAGACTTAAATACATAACGAATTTTAATGAAATAAGAATGTTTAGGATAATTACCTCAATGCAGTATACTCATTAAATACATACCGTACGAAAGACAACTTTTCAGGAAATTAAAACAATACAAGCTAATTATCAAGTAAATAAAACAAGGCAAATCATATGGACGGTTATAAATTAATTAGTTGGATCGTAAATAAGAAGGGAACGACGCTGGGACCAATAAATCCAACAATAAATTGGCAGTGATTTCTGACCAATCACATTAAGAGCTTCACTAATACCCGAACGCGGTACTGTACTTAAAACACAAAACCTCGATATCGAGTCTCGTCGTTATTGGCATTTGTGGGTTTTGTTTTAAAGTTATTCTTGTTACATAAAATGAAGAAAAAAGTTTTAATACCATTGTAAAAAAAATCATGCCATAATTTAGTTTTTTTTTTATTTTTTATTTAAGATTATTAAAGAATCACACAAATGATTTAGCTATAACATAAATGTTAAAATTAATGATTGTTTTCTGTTAATTTATTTACATGTTTTCCAAAAATAAACTTTAACAGGATTCACTCAAAACACGACACAATAAATCAATTGGTTGTATAGTGTATTTAAAAATATGTCAAAAGAAAAAATGTTATCTGCAAAATTGAACCCATTATTCAATATTTTTTTAATACTCAATATTGTAAATAAATATACAGTAAACTTGATTTAATATTGCATATTAATTATTTCTTTTTAACAACATATCAATATCATCAATATCATTTTACTGTAGATCTAAAATATAATATATCAAATGAGCCATAATTGATTGTAAATATTACTTATGACATAACCAAACCAGTTTAAAATAATTTACTTGCAATGACAGTAGACGAAACCAGAGCCGTAGTATAAACCAGGAATTCCCATGACATTGACACTCTTCCATGAGTATTACCTAACAATAAATTACCGTAGCGTCTGTTCGGCTACACTGGGGGAACGAATCCTGCTATTGGCCTATTATTCGATTATATTGCTGTTTATGTAATACTCCAATTTTCGTTTTACATTCCATTTCTTTGCGTAAACTTTGTTTGTTATTGTTACCCTTATTGCAATATTTTCACCATTCAATTTTTTAATAACGTCTTATTATGACAATCAGCCAGTTTATTATAAATAAATACGTTGCCCAACCTGTTTTGAGATAAGTCTAGATCCATACCATCCATACGGAATAAAACTCAACAGAGTTATACCTAACCTTAAACGCAATTATTAATGTTTCTGTTACTGTCATAATATCTATTAATATTGCATAGATTGACGCAACCTAACATTACTCTGCAATTTAACTGTCTGATTGTCATAAAACATAAAATTCTTAAAACATAATTGCAATGAAAGGTGGAAATATAAATCAAAGAAATTGAATAAATCTTTTAAATTATTCCTCATAAACCTAAATTATTGACATAACGAAAACAAAGACGCTTGCTTTTATAGCTTATGAGATAGTATGTTTTTAACCTCAATAATAATTCAAGACTATTAATCGTCCATAAAAAAGACAAATACCAGCAATAAACGAGTCAGGTGTAGAGAACTATTTGGTTGTCCCAATTCCTGGAGCGCTGGAGGTTCGGTTTGTCATCACCAGAGGCGCTGGTGACGCATCGGTGACCAACTGGGCCAGATGTTGCCTAATGATCCGTCTATAGATCACCAAACCTCGGAATGTCGGGACAATAGCTCCTGCCGTGACCGTGACCTGCCCGAAACCAATCCTCGACACCGGACTGATGGTGACGATATGTCACTGAAGTCTAGCTAAAACGTCACTTTCGTTAAGAGTCATCTTCACCCCTGTGCCAGTAGCCCTTAGTTGCGCAGTCGGCAATAATAACCATACTTCTTTTAATTCAAAACATGGTATTTTATTCCCCTGTTTCGGACACCGTTTTTCTACCGATTTTCTTTAAACTTAGTAATCGTCTAATTAAATAGTTATGTTATAGCCTATAGGCCCCTCATACCTCGAAATTTAGAAAATTTAACAAATATTACTAAGGAAAATCGAGTTACTTTGCGACGTCACAGAGAGTAATATTTGTTAAATTTTCATAACTTCGATGTATGAGGAGCCTAATGTAATTATTCAACTAAACACTTATCAAGTTTAAAGAATATCGGTTAAAAAACGGGGTCCGAAACAGGGGAATACAATACCATGTTTTGCATTAAAAGCCGTATGATTAACTTTGCCGACTGCGCAACAATGGGCTACTGGCCCTGAGGAGAAGATGACTCTTAACTGCTGTAAACGTTACTGTTAATTTAATTTATGCAAATTTACTGTTCAGTAAAAATACACATTTAGTTGTATGTAAATTTCATTGATATAAAACGAGAGCGTTAAATTACTCTAAAAAATGCAATAGTAAACAAAATACTTATCTTTATATTGTTAGGGATGTTTTTAAAGTTGTCTTAAACATATGGGGTTAAAGTTTTAAACCATTTCGCAGGATGTAGGCGTGCTGTTACACATGGATTAACATCATTCTACGTGCACCCTGGAGCCTCCCTCTCTTAGTTCAGATTTAACTAAATGAGCTTTATCATGAACCAGATTTTCATTACTCTATTGAATGTGTTTGGTATGTTTTTTCAATTATTAGAAGCAAATAATTAATCTAGTTTTTTGGAGTTTTTCTTGTACTTTATATTTTAAATATAATTGTGTTATGTAATTTCGTATATAATTTGCATTATTCGAATCGAAAATAGAGTTATTAGGCCTAAATAAAGCATCCAAATGGGAAATCATGAAACCTATCAAGTTGAGTATTTGCAAACCTCTTATACTATTTACAATAATGGTTTAACCATTTATTAGTATTCATGAGTAAGGAATTTTAGCTTTTTCAGCTCATGACGGCATCCTTGCTTACGTCATCGTGATGATGTCATGAGCTGAAACCAATAAAAAGCCACTACTTTCATGGTGAAAGATTGATTTTCAGGATGAAATTTTTCAATTACTTCACATTGAAACTTAAAAACTCTGAAAGATAACATAAATGAACAACCCACTATGAAATACATATAAATATGTTCAGGGTAAAACTGTGCAGATACTTCATTATTATGATTATCTGCAATTAAACTATGAATTCCCAGCAACAATCATAAATTTTTAACCTTTCACAAATATGTTTCTTACTGTTTTTATCTTCAAAAAATCTTTGAGTTCTGTGAAGAAGTATGTAAATACGTTAATAGAATAACTGAATCCTTTACTTTGACTCAATGAAAACAGCACTCATAAGTAAAAACTTAAAATTAGTGTTCAAATTTGAAGCATTTTTTTCAAATTAACAAACCAATAACAACTAAAAACATTTTTTTTATTAAAATGTAATTTGTTTAGACATGTTTTGATGAGTATTGTTCATATCATAGACAACGAATAATTTTCATTCATATCACAGTAAATATCTGATTGTAAGAATTTCTTGTTTACCAACTAATTTAGTCGGTTATGAAACCGAACGAACCCCACCCCCCCGCGAGGGTGTTGGCGTCACCGCGACCGCACCGGGAGGGTCCATGTTGACCGCTGGGGACGAGGCGAGCAGAGCCCAGCATACAGAGTGCCACATTAGGCCACCCTGGGGCCAGTATTGGGCTCTTATACGCGATTATTGTACAACAGACGGTCAGATAACAATAGTCAGTCGTCATTGATTGTATGGCCAGCCATTCGACTTACGGCTGTTTGTTGCGATGTGTTATTAAAATTTAGGGGTGGGAAGTATTTTTTTTCTTTTGTAAGACACATTTGTGATGATGTACGTACCTTGAATAATGTATGCTATAAGAATTAATTAAATTCTGCAGTAAGGAATTCAACCAAAATAAGAAATGATAATGTAAATCACAGGACAATAACTAACAGTACGTTCTGTAACTTAATAATGGATTTAATCTAAAGACTAGGAGTTTTATGAGCAACTTAAAACCAAAATTATGATTAAATAAAGAAGAGAAATTGACCTAAGGAGTCAGTCATTCAAGTATACTCACGCACATATGAGTTTATTATAATATATCAAATTAATAAAATAAATGAATAAAAACATTCAAGCTTGAGACCAATATAGAATAATTCATGTTTCTCAATTTTTTTACAATACTGTATCACTAAATTCCATTAATTAAACTTTTATAAATACAATTAACTTGGATACCTGGCTGGTAACCTTTTCACAATAAATTGTTATTTTATGTTAGGTAAGGTTAGGTTACCTTGGAGAGTGTTAAATGGTGAGACAGACACCGATATCCGTCCCACAGGAAAGTGTAGGTGTAAGTGTAACTTTCCTACCTGCGAAGAAAGTTATACCTTCCAAAAGAGTTCCCATATAACGTTGTATTTTATTTTACATCTATTCAGAAGCAATTCTAGTTAGAAAACTGTTACATCAACGATGAAGTTATATTTAAAAATACTTTGCGAAGGTAAATATAGTTCAGCAACTAGGGATTCAGAAAGGTTGACACGTAACGATTTCGGCGGCCAGCCGGTGGTCCACGTGCAACTGAATATTTCCAAAAGCGTTCGAGCCAATCCGAAAACGTGACTGCGATTTACTGCCATGTTTTAAACCGCACTTACTTTTAACGGGAACTAAAATTTATGGGCTGCATTATTCCCGGAATAACCGAACGGCCTTTTTGGCACTGACCAAAACAAGGCTGTTGGAGGCTCAACGATCTGAGAAAGTGACTCGATAGCTTTGCCGCCACCGGACCTCGCTTTGGCTAATCTTCAAAGTGAGTAAATAAAAGAAAACCCTCTTGTGTTACAAATAAGCATGTTTTATATTGTTATGTAGATAGAATGAAATATTTACTCACTTAACAAACTTATGTGAAGTCATAGGTTTTTTGTATGAATTGAAAACAAAGTTGGTTTTGATAAATCCGTCTAATGACATACTTGGTTTCTTAATACATAGGGTCTACAGAATCTTTGGACTTCAAATCGATTGGTGTTCTGACAACAAACACTATTAGGCCTACTAAAGATTCCAAAATTTCTCCAATTTCATAACCTTTTTTTGATAACTTCAACATTTTATTGAACTTATGGATTTATATATGCACGGTCACAACACTGGCTATCCTACTAATATTATATGTGAATGTCCTGTTGTTTGTTAGACTTTCACGCGAAAACTACTCAACCGATCATCATGAAAGTTGTACACATATTCTTGGAGGTATCAAAAGTAACATAAAATACTTTTTATTTGATAAAAATTATAGTTGCGAAAATTAACAAAAATGTATAAAAAATCTGAAAAACAATTTTTATATTTTTTATTGGTTGCTAAGAAACAAATTCAATGAAAATTCCAGTTTGAGATATTTCAGAGATTAGGCTACTTATAGGATGAGCGTGACGGCGAGTGAGCGTAGAGAACGAGCTAAGCCTGTCAGGTGGTAACGCGAGCAAAGCAGCGGTAAAAAGCTAGTATACAATAACTTGAATAGACTTCTCATAGCATTGGTGTGTTTGAAAAAGGTTCTGATGGTAGTAAATAGTTGTACATTGTGCTCAGTGCCATGTGAAACTGGCTACCGTTAAACTGGCTGCTCAAAGCAGGATTTGAGAAAAGTCTGTGCAAATAGTTCTTTTTATCCTTTTTTATGTTTTTTTTTTTTTTTTTTTTTTTTTTTGGGGGGGGGGACCTTACCTTGAAACAATGTCATCACGTCATCAACACTACCTTAAAACAATAACATGGCATAACATTCGGAGAATTTTTTTATTACATATAAGTTTGCAAAGGTAATTTAATGTTATTGAAAACTATTATCTACTTTTGTTTTAGTACACAATCCATACCCTATTCTACTAATCTTAAAAGAACACCAGAAGCAATGTATACAATAATGTCTCTATTTGGCCTACCTCTAAAAGAACGGTCACGATTATGCAATCTGTTGCAAAATACATGAAGTACAATGCATATGGTAAACAAATAATTTCTACGAAACTTCGTACTTTTCAAAATTCTCTTTAGTACGCTCTTGGTATCTATACTTATTTAATACGCTAAGGGTTTTTTTTGTCTTGAGAACTCCTCCTACAATTTTCAGCCGATTTTCAAGTTTTTGGTGTCGTTATATAGGGCTTGGTCTTTAGTTGTTTCCGCCAAAAACTGATGAGAATCGGACTGAAAATAAAGGCGTTATTCACCATTGAAATCTCAAAATTTTCCATTTAAATAACATTGGGATTAAATAAAGCATTTTAAACATCTGTTAATAATCAGCTGTATATACGTGTATTTTTGGTGATTAAAGATATTCACAATATTGGATTGGTCGGATGTTGATTTAGAGCTAAAAGTAACTTTTGTATTGTATTAAAATAAATTGCTCGATTTCGAGCAACACGTATACTAGTATGTTTAAAAGTTTTAGGATTTTAGAATTTGTTTGAGGTATAAAACCAGCTGAATAATTACAAAGTCGTTTGCAATAGGTGCAAAGTATGGTACACATGAATTAGATGGGAAGGCTATACGTTAAACTATAAGAGTCATTCATATTAGAGGACTTCGGTTAACTGATAAGAAAGTAAATTGTGTCAAGTTGATAAATTTCGAGTTTTAACAGAATTAAATGCAAAAGAGATTTAAATTGAGTTTCAAAAAGAGCCACTTAATCAAACTGTTTTTGGAGAAAACGTATGCCACTGATATCAATTTACTGTTAACCACTGACACTGATATTATCTGATCTTGCACTGTAAAAGAAGCACTGTTTTTACAAAACAATTAACATCCAATATTTTTTTATATTTTCTTGTTGTATATGAGATTTTGGCAATGAAGAATGGATTGGATTTGGTCTCAATTACACCTAATTGGAATTGATTGGGAAAATCTGGTTTTCATCCTAAAGCACTTCAAAATTACTATGTTATCCTTATGGTTATGGAGCTATACTAAATAGAGAGAACTTAGCCAATAACTGTATAAATAAACCAAATAAACTCTTTCGATATTTAGTTAATTATTTTTATACATCAGAGTACAGTAATTGATGGTCTCTGGGGAGTGAGCGAAGTGATTGAGCTCATCTTCAAAGTAAAGTGACGTTTTATAATCTTATCTATCAAAAGCTCGGTCTCCCCGGTACTATACGTGAAAGAAATGTTTGTAATAATATTGATTGCGACATGATCTAACATTTCCTGGTCGCGACACCTGTTTGTCGCTCGTCATCAGTCATGCTTGGCGATAGGTAGGCAGCGAGCCAGCGGCGGCGGCGCGCCCTTGAATGCATGATGGCCCGACTCTTCACACAAACCCACCTTATCTGCGTGTTGATATTCATTGTTGACCACCTGACACCACATTTCCTGTCTGCGATATGACCTCAGCTCATCTTCCTGCTTGCCCGTTACGCTATCAACGCGAAGAATTTGTAAGGGCCCTAAAATGTTAAAGAGATGTTATGAAAGACAATTTTCTAAAATTACATAGCTTCTCTAAATGATAAAGTTAAAAATATTTATCATTAGGAAATGTCATAAGTAATTTTGATGTAAACGAAGTTAAATCAGTTTATTAAAAAGTTAATAACAATCAAATTTGAATGTTTCCCATTAGTTTAGCTAAGTAATAATACAAAGATTGACATAAATCATAAAGTCTTTCGAATTTTTTAAATATAATTTTCGAATTTTGAAAAAAAGCAATCACATCAAATTGATTGCTGGTCTTATGAAAGAATTTTAGTAAAAAGTATTAATAATTGTGCTATATTTTGTTACGTTTAAGTATGAAATTGTATCTCTGTTTTACTTCTTTGTAATGAATAAACGCCAACTAATAAGTATACTAACCAATTATTAAATAATTTCGATTAAAAAATTATGTATTCTTTGCTAACTGAACTATTTTTTGTAAAAAAAGATAAGTTTGTTGACTTATACTTTTAGTAAAGATCAGAAATTTGCATTTATATAATTTAAACATTCCATAATTTTTACGAAAACAGTTATAGCTAAATTAGTGTTTGAAAGCATATTCCTAAACATAAAGATTTGCTAGCTTAATAAAATTTATTTCACATGCAAATGCAATTCCCCGGGTCTGGAAATCTTCCAAACGGAAGCCAATATAAACGGCGAAAGTTGTAAGCACGGATCCGTTCCAAAATATTATGCTTACGGGTCATTACGGACGGCCTGGGCTTAAACTCTGGCTCCGAGATTATTACTGGATTCCTTCACATTATAAGATCATTATATTTAATTGATTTTCCGGGAGTTACTTAGGTTCTCAGTTTAAGCAGAAGTTTCATAGCTTTATTGTACGCCACACGCATTTTATTGACAACAAAGCAATTTACTTATAAAACAAATCGTAGTGGTCCGACTAAATTGTCACGTCGTTCACCACGCTTGACCTCTCTGGATTTCTTTATGCGTCCTCTGATTTGGTTTATTCTTCCCCAGTTCCTACTTTATACGCTCGAAAAGGTAAAATAATAGTGATGTCCGTTACTCAGGAAATGTGATCTGAAACAGAAAAAAATTTGTCAATTAAAAAACAACAAAAAAGTTGCCTAGAAGATTTAAAGGCTACCCAAGGCACATATTGAAGTGTGGGCCTATCGAGTTTTTGCATAGTAAGAAAAACTCAAGAATTGACTTATTAAAACTAAAAACAAAACATTATCTTACCACCAATGGTTTTCATACTATTCGTTTTCTTAATTAATCATCAGGGCAAGACCTTATGGAGACCCTGCATATTTTTTTAAAAAGAGATAGGCCTAGTTAGGTTTTGTAAGAGTAATGCTAATAAAGAGCGAACGTGAAAGGATTTTCAACAATTGCAAACCCTGAACTAACGTATTTTCAATACGAATATTTCACAAAATATAAACCTAGCAAGTGTTTATAGTAGAGGATATGACCCCATGTCTATTATTTCAACGGTCAACTCTATACCACTTGTTTTATTGCTCTTCCAACTTATCGCACATCCATGTCATTTAGTTTGCAATTAGTTTTTATGACCGCATCACCAGTTTATGTTCGGCCAGAAGCAGTTTATGGTTCTTTTCTCCGGGGTGAATCAAGTTCGAGACAATACCGATTAAATAGTTTTTGTTTTTTTTCAAGTGGTTATACTCGTTTAATTACTAAATTTATTACTTTCTAATATAATTACTCAACATTCATAGGTAATTTTCCCATATGAGTAATAACTTATCAATACAAAAACAACCGTATAAGAATGAAAACTAGAACCGTAGATTGCTTTAAAGAATTCCAATAAATAAATAGCGTTTTTCATCAATTGTACGCTGAACAGCTTTTTCCTGGCCTGTAATTAGTCGCAAAGTTGGCTTTTTCTGTAGCCTTTTAAAAGATAACGGAAATAATATTTGTTAATTTTTTCCGTGAGCTAACCACAAAAGTTATTTTTTCATAAGTAAAAAGTCCAAGTAATTCAAAACAAATAAGGCCAATGTAACAAAAATTACTTGTTGACTACATTTTTAATGCCAGATTTTGATATATCATTAACTCTACTTAGATATTAGCCGTTTTAAAGAATATTTAAATTATGATAGATGTTTACGTGACTACTAAACATAAACAGGGAGTGAAATTTTAATTGTGTTTATTTTAAATTACTTTTATATATAACTATAATATGAGTAATGTTTAAAGGGATGTATATCACACGATCTCGAAATCTAGCGGGTATATTTTGCTTAAACTTTGGATTTAAGAGAGTTTATAGGCAAAAAAATAAATTTAGAAATAGCCTCAATCCCGGGAAATAATCGAATTTAATCTAAATTTAAGATAAAAAATCGTAATTTTTAACATTGGTCTTATGAGTTGCTATTTTGTTATTGAAATAACAACAAAAGGTATACAAAATAAAAAACATTAATGTTAAGCAGATGTTTTCAAACAGCTGTTAACTGTGAAGAGGTGCAGTCGGTTGTTGTTGGAAATTAAATAGCTTTATTACCATAACACTATAACGAAAGTAAATTAAAACCAACGCGCAAGGCTTGGTTAACCTGGTAATTACTTATATATTTTTTCAGTTAGATGGTAAAAGATAGTTGTTCATCGCTTTGATGAAAAGTGTTTTCTCTGATTAATCGAAATTTCTGATCTCGGCTTAGTCTTACATGTAAAACACGATTGGGCACAGAAAAAAGCCACTTTCCATCCTAGTTGATGAAATAGTATATTTCATAACAAGAGTGGAAAGTGTCTTTTCCGGGCCGAGATCGAGTTTACGCGCGAGGCTTTAGCCGAGCGCGGAATTTCGATCAAGGCACGGAATAACACTTTCTACTCGAGTTATGAACGATATTTTTCATCACACTGTAGATAATTAATAATAGTAATTAATTAAATAATGCAAGTTTAAGAAACCACCTATGGATGCTCAGTTGATTTCCACAGTACAATGAAAACAGTGATTCTGTTTTACACTGCTGATTACATTATTGAGAACAGCTGATTTAGGGAATAATATACTCTTAGCACTGCTAGCGCTACTTGTGCCAGTAATCATAACTAATTACTAGTGTGGGAAAATCAACAACTGATTTTCCCTCTCTAGAGAGGGAAAACGGTTTTTCTACACTCTCAGCTGGTGATGAATATAGTTGTTTCCCGTACAGTGTGATGAAAACAACTATTTTATAATTATTATATCCTCCTACCGTTCACAACTCATGTCACCATAACAATCGATTCTGCTGTGAGCTGAGATGTATTCAGCGTTACCAACCGAACAGCTGCGAATACAGATGGGATGTTAAGACTATTAAACCCGTCGCGTTGAGCTGACAATGGAGGGCTCGCAGCGGGGCGCTATTGTACGGAGCTGGACTGATTTGTACTTCACTGACAACACCTCCACCGTCCATCAACTAAATGCTGCTGGTGATTCCGTAATGGACAACTCGTCTCTTTCAGCTTAAATGGTAATGGGTAAACACGTTGTTTGGTTTAGTTATCGTATAGGAAAATATTATATAGGGAATCTAAAAGTAGCCTAAATGACTTTTTTTTAATTTTTTTAGTTTTACAGCGTTTTAATTTCAGTACCAGGTTAACCGAGCCTTGCTCGTTCGTTTTATTCACTTTTGTTATAGTGTCAAGGTAAAAAAGCATTTAAATTTCCACCAACAACCAACCTATACCTCTTCACAGTTAACAGCTGTTTCAAAAAGTCTGCTTAACTTTAATGTTTCTTTCTTTTTGTTTACATTTCGTTGTTATTTCGTTACCAAAATAGCAACCCATAAGACTAATGTTAAAAATTACAATTTTAAAACTTAATTTTAGACCAAATTTGATTTTTCCTGGGGTTGAGGCTGTTTCTAAACTTATTTTTGGGCCAAAACACTCTTTAATGCAAACTTTAAGCAAAATCTAACAGCTAGATTTCGAGATCGTGGAACACACATCCCTTCAGATATTCCTCGTATTATAGTATAGGATTATCCAATTTATGTTAACTTTATAAAAAATTAACCTTGCTAAAACCGCGTCTATAGTTTTTAAACTATTAAAAGCATTGGTATTCGTAGAAATATAAAAGCTTATCTAAACAACTACACACCAGCTCCCTCACTCACAAGAATAAAAATTCTAGACCACTTCCAGTTGAGCTACATACTTAAAATTTGGCATGTAGGTGGCTTTTGGCCAGAAACCACGGTAAAAATTTGAAAACCGAAATTTTTTTATTACAACCCCTCAAAAATATATATAGGGGTGGAAATCGGTAAACCGAATATGTAAGGTTTTACTATTTTTGCTGCAACTTTTGAAGGAGAGTTCCTACCTCGAATCTGAGCGAGTTTTGCTAGTCAGGAATTAAACATTCTACAAGTATAGTCATTTCAAATTTCGACCTATCTCACCTCCTTCACCCTTGAAAAGGGCCGTACTTTTAATATTTCAAAATTTATTCACAAAAAACTTGCGCTTGTCGTTGAGTAAATATTATGAGGTTAACTAGAACTTATATAGTGACAGCCATTAGTCAAATTTAATTACAGTCAAGCAAAAAAAAAAAAAAAAAAAAAAAAAAAAAAAAATCTGTTTGTGGTTGCTGCTGAGGCATGCATGTCAGTTTTGGCGATATTGGCAGTTTTGGGTAACAACTTTTTGCAATATGCTACAGTATTAAAATTTATTTTTTTCTTTATTATAAGCTTTGTAATAATCGTGGATACAGATTTAATAAATTAATTCAAGATAAATTTATTAAATATATATTTTTACTATTTTATTAAAACAAATTTAATAATAATATGATAAATCTGGCAAAAACATGGTATAAAAAGTATATTTTAATATAAATAAAATTTATTTTTATTTACAAACAACAAAACAATCGATAAAACAAATTTAAGGTGATTCATAAAAATAGCATCCACTGTGGTTTTAAAACAAAAATTCTGTTTTTATACATAAAAATTTAAATAAAGATATTTTTGGCCTAACAAAATTATTAAGTAATGAAACAATTTTTTTTCATAATTCAGACTTTAAACTTAAAAGCTTTAAATGCTATAATGAAAGCTGTTCTTTTAATTTCAGTTATCATGTAAATATTAATGATCATATATTTTGATGATGTGTATGATCATATATGATGATCATATATGATCATATTTACATATTTATCATATAAATATTAATATTAATATTAATGACATTAAGTTCAAATGACAAAGCCTAATATTGAATTAAACAACATCTCAGGTTTCTACACCAGCACTTTTAAACCATTTATTTTCATTACATTTTGGTATTAATACATTATAGAAGATTAATAGAGCATTCAAGTAATTCCGTTATCGTTCTGCATCATTCATTACGAGAAATAAAGTAAAGTAGAGGTAGAGGTTGACCAAGGCTTCTAAATGTCCAGTTGATCAGATAATCAGAGGTTCGATAAAATCATAGGGTCATTAGTGAACATCTGTCGCAACAGCTGACTAATGCTTCAGCTACTGTTCTGCAGCTAGCCGAGAATCCAGGTCAAGATCAATACGTTCAGTATTGACCATTGGATATTATCTAGTAAAGAAACTTTGTTAAGTATCAAAACATGGCTGCTTAACTAGGTTTGAGTTCTAAAAACTTTTAAATAATAATTGTTACAAGGAAATGTGGCTCTTTTTCCACTCTTTTGAACTTAAATTGAAAATGCTTCAGCGACTAGCCATGCAATAATGTAAATGCATATTTAAAAGATTTTGTAACACTAAAGAGGTTAGAAAACGTACACAAGACCCTTACCAAACTATACGTTATCATATAACTATTTAAATAGGCTAAGCAAATTGTGTTTTAAGACGAAAAATGTGTTTGATTTTTTTCACTGGAAGTAGTTTTTTTATTTATTTATTTTTTTTATGAAACATACCAGGATAAGTTCTTGATTCAAGGTAGAATCATTAACTCCTTACAATATCTTCAAATTTATAGTTTTCAATCGACGAAATATCGCTTTTGTGACAATGTGTAAGAAAATAAGTGTTTTCTTTATTAGGCTACTTATTTTTTATTCAATTCATTAAAAATTCTTCAATTTCACATATCAACACTAATTTTAATTTAATGTCTTATTGCTCAGTACTTAATTGATGTTCTTTACGAAGATTAACTAACACATAAAAAAGCGAAGGGCTATATAAGAGGGATATAAGTAGTGTGGTTTGGTCACACCTAGACCGGAAGTAGCAGCTGCCCGGGAGCAGTTGCCCGGGCAGCTGGCGCCAGCTGCCATGCCATATAGCTTCCGGTGGGGGTTAGAGGGTATATATGAGATGCTGTAGTTATATGTTATGCCATATGGGTTGGGGTGGAGATGGCGATAGTGTTGGCGTTAGGGTGAAGTGAATTTGCGCATAAAGTGGGGTTGAACTAAAAGTGAGCATAAATTAAAAGTTAGTTTAAAATTGAAATTTGTTGGTGTTAACGAAACTCTAACAGTTGAACAAAAATTAAGAGTTAGTTCAAAATTGAAATTCAAACTTATAACTGGGATCTGGAAAATATGCCGAGGTCATCCAGAGTAAGTTTTTAAAAATTCCATCCAACTATCACCAGAAATAGTTTTAAGTTGAAGTAGTTGGTGATAGCGGGATAATTCATTCGTGCCATGGGAGAGGTGTTTATCGTTTGAAAGTTGGCGATCGAATGAGAAGCGCCGCCTAGGGAGAGGGCTTATAAAATGGCAACCTTCCCCCACCACCCTTTCCCCCACTCCTTTAGACCAATAACCGGTCGCCGACTCTATGTGTTGAAACTGAACTAGACATGGCGGCCGCCATGGATAATTCTAACCTCAAACCCTAGCTTAGCTGAAGAGAATAGAGGATAATGAAGTAGGAATTGCGGTGAGCACATTTATATAAGGAATGGTGGGAGTAAAATAGGAAAACCTGTTGAACACAGTCGATAGGAGTAATAAGTTCAAAGTTGTGGAAGCATAACATAGAACGTAAAATGTCGTGAATAACAGTATCATCAACGTTAACCTGCGAAGTTGCAGAAGAATATCCTATACTATAATACGAGGAATGTCTGAAGGGATGTGTGTTTCACGATCTCGCAATCTAGCTGTTAGATTTTGCTTAAAGTTTGCATTAAAGAGTGTTTTGGCCCAAAAATAAGTTTAGAAACAGCCTCAACCCCATGAAAAATCGAATTTGGTCTAAAATTAAGTTTTAAAATTGTAATTTTTAACATTAGTCTTATGGGTTGCTATTTTGGTAACGAAATAACAACGAAATGTAAACAAAAAGAAAGAAACATTAATGTTAAGCAGACTTTTTGAAACAGCTGTTAACTGTGAAGAGGTCTATAGTTGGTTGCTGGTGGAAATTTAATTGCTTTTTTACCATGACACTATAACAAAAGTGAATAAAAACCAACGAGCAAGGCTCGGTTAACCTGGTACTAACGGGTTAAAACTGTATTTCTTCCTAACTCTATTTAAATTGGTTCTACACTTTGAAATTGAAGATTTAGAAGTACTTCGTAATATATGTTGTGTTCGCAAAAGTTTCAACCTTAAACATTGTGCAACCATTATAGCTAATGCGTTACATTCAGAAGTTAAAAGAAGACTGAGGTATAAAATGAAGTGTAAAGGATATTGAAACAGAACACTATAGTAGTAATATTTGAGGTTAGAATCAACTAGACTCATTTAATGAAGTGGCTAGGAAGCCACATGTTGATGAATGCTAAATTGCATGTTAGAAGTAATGAAGTAGTCATAAAATAAAAACTAATGAGAGGTGATCACTGCGAGGATGCAAGGTAATGAATGTTTGTGACGTGATAAACTATCCGCTTTTATAGAGGCAGTAATAACCCTAGCCAAATGCCGGCAGATGCCAACCAACTACCTGGTTTTATAGCGCCAATTACTCCGGGCAGCTGGCGGACAGATGGCAAGAGAAGTAGGGGGCTTTGGGGCAATGACTGGAAAGGTCAATGACCCCCCCCCCTCCCCCCTCCCCCCTCTCCCCCCCCGAAAAAATGGAGCCCCCCCCTCCCCCCCTCCCCCCCCGAAAAAATGGAAGCCCCCCCCGCCCCTTCCCCTACCACCCCTTTCCCCACTCCTTCAGGCCAATGACCGGTCACCTGGTCATCGTCGGTCGCCGATGATAATTCTAACCTCAAATCTATGCGCATGCAACAAGTGCTTTGGATCGGAAGAGTGACTATGCTATTGCGCATGCGCCTAGTCCTGTATTACTCACTTTAGCGCTACTTCGCATGGATAATTCTAACCTCAAACCTTGGTTTTGCGTTGCTGCCCATGCGCCGCTCCCCACTCCTTCGCCTTCCTTTTATACTGCTGCGAACTGGGCTGGATTGAACACTGTACTGGAGTGAAACAACTTCCCCCACTACTCGAGAATCCGAGGAGCAATACGAGCCTGATCTTAGCGTCAGTCGTCAACAAACTTTCATAGCGAAAGGTTGTTGGCGACTCAACAAGAGGTTTCAAATATATAGTAGGCCTATATATATTTGAACTTCTTATACTATGTTGCGTTTTTTAATGCAATGTGGTATGTGTGTGTGTGTGTGTTAGTTGTAAGTTGTATTTAATTTAAGAAATAATTTGCGCATTGCGATGTTAGTTATAAGTTGGGTTTAGCATTAAGGTGTATTAATTTTTAAGAGGTGTTTAGTATTAAGGTGTATTAATTTTAAGAATAATGATGGTATTTGGTTGTGTTGAATTATTTTGGTTTTTAATAATGATGTGTTGTTAGTTTTAAGTGTTGGTACTAATAATTAATGTTGTTTTGCCTTACAGCTAGTTGTTAGGGGGTAGATTAACTGTAAAATCAGAAGTTCGGTTAACTTCACTTAGAAGGGGTGGGACATCCGCAAATTGTAGGTAAGCGGACTAGGTTTTTGCATTTTGTTTAGGAATATGATGGGTGGGTTTAGTTTGGGTGGGGTTAGAGTTGCGTTTCTGCATTAGCTGTTCCAGTTTCCCTATTTAGCGTTACGCTTTGATGCGGACAGGGACGTTACGCTTTGATGCGGACGGACCAGGGCCTCCCTTGCAGAACGTAACTAGTGGGTTGGGAGTGGGAACCCGTTAGGCAAACAGGGTGGTGGGACCAGTATTACTGTTTCCATCACCTTGGTTTTTTATAAGTGTTGAGTGACCTTGACCTACTTTTGGAAAGGTCAATGACCCCCCCCCCCCGGTGCCCCCCCCCGAAAAAATGGAGTCGATTTCCCCCCCCCCCCCCGGTGACCCCCCCCTTCGAAAAAATGGAGTTGATTCCCACCCCTTCCCCCCCTTCCCCTACTCCTACCCCCACTCCTTCCCCCACTACTCCGGGTGAATGACCGGTCATGACCTGAAAAATTAAAATGGCTATAGCTTGATAACGGATTGACGGATTTGGACAAGCGATACATCATTGAAAAGGTCTATGTAAGACAAACATTTTGGTAAAAGAAGAATTGGGTTATCTTATTTTAGTCAAAAGTTATGCGAATTATTTGAAATAAATACCTTCTCTTTCCCCTTTTCCCCCACCTCCCAGGTCAATAATTAGTCTCGGCCAGCTGCTACCCCTCTCATTTGCATATTGTTATAAAAGACGCACCGACTGCGGCTAACATTTCATTCTGATTCCAGACGTTACGCTGCGAACTTGGAGCCACAACCATGTCATCTCTGCCAACTACAACTTCTACTTCAACTTCTACTTCTACTTCAACTTCTACTACGGCTGTTACTGTACCTAAGAAAACTCTTCGTCTGAAAAATCCTCCTGACTGGTACAAGAAGAAACTTGGATCCCAACCTTCAACTTCTGGCACTATTCTTCCGCCTACCAAGACTTCTAAACTTCGAAGCATTTTTTCACCGCCTTCGCCTTATACTTCGCTTTCAAACGACTCCACACCGCTATCAACCATCATGCCGCCACCACAGAAGCCAGCTCCCCGTTCTAATACCCCTTCATTTGAAACTTTGCTTCATCGTCTTAGTACACCTGTCATTCCACTGTCACCATTGCCTCCTACCCCACCACTTACTATGCCTGAAGACCACACCTATCATAAAACTAAATCCACTAAGCCTACTCCCAAACCTGCTCCTAAGCCTGCTCCTTCAGAGCAATTTCAATTATTACAAGAGCGTCGTAGGGCATTTAGCCGTCCCACTACTTGCCCTGAAGTGCTCACTAGGGGAATTAAGAAAGGATCAGCTTGTGGGAGGAAATGTGTTAAAAACGAAAGTTTTTGCCGTGTACATGTCGTGAAACACCTTTCTGAACCACAACTGACAGAAACCCCCACTATTGAATACCAATCCAAAATTATTGGTGTGAAAGGAAATAGGCTTAAGAGAGGTTGTGTTTATTTTTTTGAAAGTGTTATTGACAATGAACACATTTTGGCAAGTTGTAACGGCGAAAAATATAATATTAAAGTAATTGAATCCTTGCGCAAAGAGAAATCCGTTTATGAGTTAGACTCTAAAGACTATCTCCTCAGACACAAAGCGGATGGTATTACAAGGTGGGGGCGTAGAAAGTAAATTCACATAGTTTTTTTCCAAATTGTTGCTTAAACAATAATGGGGGAGAAACACAATGCATTATAGCGTTGTGTTTCTCCCCCATTATTTTTTAACACTCTAAGTCTTGTGACCTACTAACCTACTTCCATCCGAGTAGTAAGAAAAGTACTTCCCCCACTCCTTTGGGTGGATGTCTGGTCACGGTCAGCTCCTACCCCTCATTTGCATACTATTATAAAAGCGGAGCGAGCGTTGGTCACTGCTTCATTTTTCTTCTACACGCCGCTCTTGTCGTTTCGTCTCTGCTGTTTACAATATTTCTTGCTTCAAAATGCCTCCTCATCTGAATGAAAATTTTAATTCTTCCGAAATTTCTGATGTTTTTGAACAATCTGAAGACACTTTAAGTAACAACAGTGAAAGTGAAGATGATGAGGACGATGATGATTATACTGTTGAACTTAGTGAAGAACGTAAAGTTATAGCAATTGATCCACAATTTCCATTTGATACAATAGAAAAGTTTATGGCTGAAGCTAATAAATGGTTGGACTCAGGATGTTATGTACGAATTGACTCTTTTATATTGTATGGTGATAGTCATTCTTTCCTTGTCACACCAAATGACAGAGACCGCATGTTGCAGTGGGCACAATCTATGATGGAGTGCTATGAACAAGGTGTGGACACTGGCGGCTATTTTCTTGCACAACTAGTGTAATAACAAAATTACCCTTCCCCCACCCTACACCCTATCCCTTTCAAATCCTATAAAGAAGGGGAAAAGGAGTGGGGATTATAAAATGGTGGGGGAATGTGTATAAATGCAGGTTGTTTGAAGAGACTTTTATTATTGTGGCTTTAGCAGAAACAACATGGAGTTTAAATCTTCAGCAAAAATAAGGAACAACATAATAAAGAGAGAAATTCGCAAGAAAGAAAAGATTGAACTTATAAAATTACAACTTATAATACCTTCTATTGAAATTGGATGTAGCAAAATAAAGACTTTGGTGAAAACTAACGAATATTTGTTACAATTGCTAAAAACAATCGAAGAATTGAAAAGCAAGAATGGACATTCTACATAGTAAAATTTGAACCTTTTAATATAAATAAGTAAAGCTAAAAAAGTAGATGTAGAATAGAGAGCGAAGAATAGATCACTTTGTGGTAATGGACTAACATGCCACTTAGTGCTCTATTCCTCGTTCTCGCGTTAAATTGGATTACCTTGACCTATTTGTTCGACTGTTAGGATTTGGTTAACACTGTTGAATTTCAGTTTTAAACTAACATTTATTTTTGTTTAACTGTTAGATTTTTTTTAACACTGTCGAATTTTAGTTTTGAACTAACTTTTAATTTATGCGAATTTTTAGTTCAACTATAGTTAATTTATGCGCAAATTTAGTTCAACCAAGTGTCTGTGCTCTAGCCATTTCCACCTAAAAGTAACTAGAATTAGTTGGGTGGGGGAAAGTTCGTTAAAGCTCGAATATAAAGAAGTATATACTAAAACTCCAATGGGGATAAAGAACACGAATGAACAATTAGTTTGTAGAAGGTTAATATTTTTGTTCAAAACGTTTGATTTCCTTGGATAGTGAAGAAGATGAAATAGTGGTGGGGGAACCGTTATAAAAGGAGGAACATGAGAGCCCATTTCATTTCTTGGCGAAATTTCGAAGAGTAAACATCTCAACATGTATCGTTGCGATAAATGTTCGGAATCGTTTCACGATAAAATTCTATTAGACTGTCATAAAGAACTAATTCACAACAACCCAGAAGAAAAACAAGAACAAGAACAAGAACAAGAACAACAAAAACAACAAGAACAACAAGAACAACAAGAAGAACAAGATGAACAAGATGAAATAACTGCAACATCTTCACAGTACCGAATCTACAAGTATTTGCATTACCCGGTAAAGTAGTAATGCATCATAAGATTCAAAATGAAAACTTGAAGCTAGAAGAATTTATTAGAGAAGCAAAACCAATCGTAAGTAAAACTTTAAAAGAAGAATTAAAAAGATTGAACTTTCTTAAATTTGGTTTACTACTAGAAGCTATGTTTATAAATGTACAAGAAGAATTATCACCAAGAGGATTCATAACAAAAAACCGAACCATTATGGAAAGTTCAAACATTGATTCAATAGTAGAAAACTGTATAGAAGAAATATTAACAAAAATTCAGGAACACGAAGGAAGAGGATCCGGATGGAGTCTTACAAGTATTGAAGTATTAGATATAAGAGTTCATAAACATGGATATGGACTAATGGGATCTAGTTACATTCCTTTACCAAAAATAATTGAAAATACAAAATCTTGTGTTAATGTTAAAAATGAAGACAATGAATGTTTTGGTTATGCAATGGCAGCTAAATTTGTACCACATCATGCGAATAGACCTGACCAAGAATATGAAAATCAAAGATTTAGATACAATTTTCAAGGAATCACTTATCCTGTATCACTGAAAGATATATCAAAATTTGAGAAGAAAAATCCCGGTACGTCTATCAATGTTTTTGCATTAGATAGTTCAAACAAAGTGTATCCTTTACGTATTGCGAAAGAAGAGCTACCAGATCATACGGATTTACTACTACTTACGCGAGGAGATGTGTCTCACTATGTGTACATAAAGAAATTCGACTCTCTTGTTAACAAGCAGCTTTCTAAAGCTCGACACAGAAAGATAATTTGCAAGAGATGTTTTAATTTTCAACGAGAAGGAAGACAAGGAAGAGAACTTCCCATAGCCTATATTTGATTCATGTTGAACGTACCGTGGATTACTGGATGGAAAGGGCCCCCATCTCCTTTCAAACGGTGTAATTTGCAGGCAGTATGATTTCTGGCTGGTTGTCCAAGTATGACTAATCTATATAGTGTCATAACACAAGGCCCTGCTAGTGGATACCTTTTGTCAACTGTAATTATGCATATGACGTAAAAAACTTCATATCTTTATTCATCCAAGCATTTATCTGTAGGGTACCCTGAAAAACGATGTTTCTTTGACGTTGAAAAAAATAAAATCCCAATTCTTAGCGAATTTCACTATAGGGAATACGCTAATTACGGTAGTACCAGCGACCAAGGAATAATACCATAGACTGTTTTGCATTAAAAGCAGTATGGTTAACATTGCCCCACTGCGCAACGATGAGATCATTTAAACACGAGCGAGAACTAAACCTGCAAAGTGATCTACGTTACCCAAACGGTGCGGTTCTACGCTCACACAAATGAACTACGTTACCGACTAATCTATATTTTTTACCTTTTTTTATATATTAAAAGTGAAAATTGCTAGTTTTTAGAATCTTTTCTAATTCTAATTTTTTACATTGGTCTTATGGGTTGCTATTTTGATAACGAAATAACAACAAAATTTAAACAAAAATAAAGGAACATTAATGTTAAGCAGACCTTTTGAAACAGCTGTTAAATGTGAAGAGGTATAGTTGGTTGTTGGTGAAAATATTAAAATTGAATCAAAACCAACGAGCAAGGCTCGGTTAACCTGGTACTATACAATAAATCTCCGGTAATTGAGAAATTTTAGCCACTTTCAGAAGAACTCGACTATCGAAGAAACTACTCAACAGCACCCTTACTCTTCACGAAGCACAAAGCGACTGACGACTGAATGCTGTATAGCGATTTGATGATTAAACCTCTGTCTATTTTTTAAATTAGAACTTTTAATGTGTATTATGAATAGTCTATTTTTATAACGCATAACCGTCAATTCTCAGAAGAAGTCTGTCAGGAGTTTCCAGTCCACGTGAAGGTACAGTAGCTTCACCGGATGTCGAGAGCAATACCAAGAACTATTAAACACCCACTGATTGCGTGTGCGTGCGAGAGACCTTTTCAGTCCCAGTATGGATATCAATATAAATACCTATCAATTTCTAATATTATGTATGGTATATAAATTGATACTTACCTTCATTTTACACCTTACATGCAAGGCTTGAAGTCAAAGTAGGCTATTATGTTAATGATTTACATTTAGTTAAATTTACGTAAATGTTTTTGCTTTCCCAATGGACTGATAAGGACTTTTCGCGCATCCTCACACAATCCTCACTTTTTTCAAAGAAGCCAATGCGAGGTACAAATGTTTATTTTTCCCTTGAATGTTATTTTTCGAATAAACCATATGTCTTATTTGGAATTAAGAACAAATAATCTTTCATTAACCCTCTATCTGTCAAAGGCCTTCGTACGGACCACTATTTTTCAACTGTGAGCTGGCATGGTCACTTTGACGTGTCTCCAGACATTGACATATTTAAGCCTTAAAACAAAACGGTTGCAAAGCGTAATACAAGGCTACAATACTTATACCATTAGAAAGGTGGAATTCTGAGGATTCATTTTCATATATAAAATATTACATAGCGACTATTATTTCGTCACACACGTTATTATAAAAACAAATAATTTGAACTAGTACTCTGGAGGGAGACAGAATTGAGGAGTTGGTTGAAAACAGCTGTTTTTCCGACGTGTAGAAAAATGACTAATAACTTATAACTAAGGACTATCAACACCTGCTACTAAGACAGGTTGCTACTGTTTTCTAGGTGGTGTTGGGACTATACAGGGAAAAAGTTATTAATGCAAAGTTTTTAAGCAAACCGTTGGAACCGTTTTTTAGACCAGTATGTGCAAACATACGTACGTACAGTACACACATTTATACATATAAAAATACCTTATTCGTATTAGAGTATAGGATAGGATTTATGTTGTGTAGGCAGTGACAGACGATCTATTTTTGTTTACAATCTGACTTAAATAACATTTATTCGGAAGGTAATCAGCTGTTTCATTACAATTTAAATTTAAAAATCTTATAGGCCTTTATAAAAAAATGAAAAAAATGCATTTAAGGGCCTAGAAAGAAAGCAATTAAACGGGTGGTGGAGGCTAACGGATTTGTATGAATCCTAAATAAATGATAACAAAAATTTGGTATCCCTTGGAATATAGAGAGTTTTTGCACATAATGAATCCGGTAAACGCCAAGCGCTATTTAAACATAATGGCTTATTTAGGTACTTTTGATGCTTGAAGGTACAAAAGCTCCGTTGAAAAGTGATCAATAGTAACCATTAGACAAAATTCATACATTTGAACTATCCTGTGTAACGTTATATGCGTAAATTTGTTAACTTAAAAATAGCGTTCAGCGTTTACCGTAAAATTTAACGTACGAGGTGGCCCGTGCGCAAATTGCGCATTTTATGATTCTGTATGAGTGAAACTCATCTACAGTACGTGAATGTCGATTATAAAGTGACAGAGATCTATTTTTGTTTACTATCTGGCTTTTAAAATTTATCTGAAGGTAATCAGCTGTTAAATTACAATTCCCATAAAAGAACTTGCAATAAAAGTTGGTCAACATTTTAAAACCCCATCTAGAAATATATCAAAGGCAAGGGGGGCAAAGCCCGAAACAATATGACCATTTTAATTACGATTCGTCACTGCGGTATATCCTAAGCTTTAAAATGACACCTCAATCTTAAAAATCGGTCCAGTAGGTCGAGATAAAAAGGGACGTAACAGACGAAACCCTTATAGAAATAAGAAGATAGATGTTGCAAAAACTCTCTATAATGTCATTTTACGCCAAAATGTCTTTTTAAAGTGACATGGAGTTTTGCTTGTGGCCGGAAAAATGTCCCCAATTTATAAATATATTATTATTTAATTCGGTTGCTCTAAATTAACATTATGGCAAACCAAACACCATAAATTAACTGTTATTACAGGAAAAATCCATGTATTACAGTTTCAAATAACTCATACCAGAGTGCAGCACCAGCCTACATTATAACATACTATATGAGCGAAGCGAAAGAGAACGTCGTGGAGCCGAGTGAGCGGAGCGATTGAGCTCGTCTCATGAAAGAACAAAGCCTTTTGGGCTTAATATTTTTGCTACAGTCTGTGACAAAGAATTGTTTAAGTTTACCGAGCAACGCCAAAACACAAGTTTACCGAAAAAACATTAACATTTAAACATAAAGTAATTGAATTACTAAACATGTATTAATTCGCAATCATAAATTGAATTCTACATTATTTGGATTTTTATGTGTAAACAACCTTACATTAGATTAAACTTCCTTTTTTTTAAAAGACTCTTAGGGCAGATATTATTCATAAAACATTCTGCACCGGTTCCTTAGTATTATTTGAGATATGAATTGACAGAGACGATATGCAGGGGCGATACAGGGGCGATCGGGACAATTTAATGCCCGCGGCTGGCACCCTGCTATGTGTTCTATGAGTACGAGTATTTCGTTCGACGCTGGTGGCAACAGTGTTTAAAAAAGTCACGTGACGTCCCTCCCTACCGGTCCCCTCCAGGTCTCCACCTGAAATCCCGCCATGACACCCGGCGATTACAGTGTCCAATCACAAAAATATACAACTGTATTTAAATGTATTTTCTTCGGAAAAAACGCCTACTTTTCTGTTATTGGTTATTCTTCTATGTATTCTAATGTATTTGTACGCAAAAGATGGAGGATTTATATTAAAATGAAACCCCCGGAGGATACAAGCCCCGGCGTATAATATGGCACGCGAAAACAACCACTGATATATCAATAGAACCACTTAATAAATAGACGACAAAATAAATATGTTAATTTTAATTAGTACCAGTATTGAGTAAAGTTGAATTGATTAGTTAATAATTGTTGGTTCGTATTTATTATTAGTGACACTTCAACGATTGCAATTATTACAATTATTTCAAAAATACTTTTTATCTTTCGGGGCTTTTTTACTTTATGCGATTAAAGGTAAAATTAAGGATGGTTACATACAACTAAGTAGTTTTACAAAATCAATGGAATTCAAATACACGTCAAAATTAATTACGTATCAATTGTAGACTGTACATTGTATTAAAAAACATATGTTATTTAGTGTACTTTGACAGTTTGTAATAAAACAAAAGAGATTTCAATATGTATTTTGTAAAAGAGTAATAGATTAATGGCTAATTAAAAAAAAAAAAACTTAATTTATGTGAACATCCCAATTCTAAAATCCTTGGTCAGTTACAAATCATTATTGGAAAGAATATTACTCTCTGGAGTTTTTCTGGAGAGGCATTTGTCATATTGAGACAGATGTAATAAAACTTCTAATGGTTCCTTTCCAACGTCAAGTCAAGCATAACAGAACTGCCCGACGGAATATTCTCTTTGTAATATAACATAATATGACATGTGCTCCTGCATTTCGAATCAAATGTAGTGAAAAGGCGCTTTTCAAAGTGACATTCTTCCTTTCATTTTTAGTTATGTGTTTAAAAAAAGATATTTTTCATGATTTATTTACTTATAATTAACTTTAATACTTAAATTATTATAGTAAACGAGGGTGAGAATTACTTCTATTGTACTGAGAATTAGAAAAAGAGTTCTACAAAGTATTTCGTCTCAGAAGCTTTCCAATCCAAAGTCATATTTTGTTTTTTAATCATGATTCATTCAAACGACTTCATTTTCACGGGGCCCGATGGTTCCGCTCCGATAGACGGTTGGCAACGGTGTTGACGGCCTCGAGCACGAATCGAGGAAGCTGTAGTGCGTGGAGAGAGAACCTTAGGGCAGCCGATGGTCATCGGAGCGAGGAAACGACCAGAGCCACTGGGCATAGCAGATGCCACTACCTGGAACCGTTTGAAAATCACACAAACAAAATCCTAAACTGGATTTATTTGTTTATTATTTCTCAACTGTAAGCACTGTTTTACAAGTAAGAATTACTTACACCAACTACATTTCATTACAACAATTACGGCTAATTCAACAATAACTGGCTGGGTAGTTAAGTGGTTATAGTGCTCGCCTTTGAATCCAAAAGCTTGCCGGTTTGATCCTGAGGAAAGTTCGTAGCTTTTTAAAGGATCGATTCCGGACCCAGTTGCCATTTGTCATTGGGCTATTAATTAATGATGCTTTATAACAACTGGTCGATGTTAGATAGTAACAAGACTGGGGTTTGGACCGTTCCCCGTCAAAACGTTAAAAAATGCCACTGGCGTAGATAGACACAAAAACAAAAATGCAACTTATCAGCACTTAGAACATGTTATTTAAAGAAGAAGAGGGATGAATGAAAATATATAACAAACACAGGTTCTTTGACAAAACATGTTCTTATGTTTTCTAGTTGACAAAATGACTAGAACTTGGATGACAATTGAAAATAGCGTAGGATATAAATTTAAATACTAAAAGGCTAGCAAGAAATAACAATTCCCAAAGAAATAAGTCGTTTAAAAATTGACAATTTGGATAGAAAAGTGATTTTACGAATACTGTTGATAAAATCAACAGTTAAGTGAAACTGGCGATAAGTATGCGGATGCGGTGAAGAACCAAATATTTAAAAATATATCATTGCTAATGAAAATGTGAGATGAGGGTCAGTATGTACCACATGAGATCAATATACACTTTAAATTCAACAAATATCATCATTAGTAAAGCAATAAAATATTAATTGGATATGGATTATGCAGTTCTCCACTATAGGCTCAAAACGTTTCATCATACATAACACCAAAAGCTAAGTGCGATTGATTGTGTTTGAGTGAACATAAATATAGAATCGATGTAGTAAAAATTGCTGAAACTTACCATCTAATGCTTTAGGCCATACAAATCAGTTACACTGCACCGTCAGCTGTCATTTATCATACGTACAATTTTCTGTCTCTGTGATTGTTTTTTTTTTTTTTTTTTTTTTTTTTTTTTTTTTTAAACGTAAAGATCTCAAAAACGGGAATAGAATTTGTAATAAAATTTAGCAGGCCTACTCAGGACTATAAATAACTTAAAACCTGTAAAAATAACTCATAAAAATCTTAAAATCTTTGAAAGTTTTAAAATTTTTGCACATAATATGAAATATTGTCGAATTTAAAGCCTATTAACAAAAATAAAAATCTGTGCAATCAGCACAGAAACTAATAGATTAAAAATCATTACTTCAACAATATCGTCTTAACTTCATGTATTCACTTTTTGATTAGCAGAGTTCCATTTCTAGAATTTGTTTAATTTATAAAATGTTTATATAAAATAAATTTTTAGGATGAAAAATTAATAATTTCATTTCATTTCGGTCGTGAAATTACGAAAAATCAATGTATAGAACGGTTAATACTGTCCAGTAACTTATATCGCACAAGAGTACAATATTACATGGAAGGTGTGAAGGAATATATTCGTGTCACAGCGACTAGTCAAGCTTGGAGGATAAGTGGGGCGGACTGTTGTAAATTGTACCTCTGTCAGGGGAAAGCAAGCTCTGAATACCAACTCGGGGTTAATAAAATCTCCTTTTATATAAAAACTACTTTAATGTTTCCAAGATTTGGTTATGCCGCTGTTGGAAAATGGTATACGCAAAATTATACTTAGTTTTAGGTTAAATTAGGAAATAAATACAACATTAGGACAGTAGTTTTACATAAAAGTTTTGTAAACTTTTGACATACAGGGATTTAAATTGAGTACCAGGTTAACCGAGCCTTGCTCGTTGGTTTTCATTCACTTTTGTTATAGTGTCAAGGTAAAAAAGCAATTACATTTCCACCAACAACCAACTATACCGCTTCACAGTTAACAGCTGTTTCAAAAAGTCTGCTTAACATTAATGTTTCTTTCTTTTTGTTTACATTTCGTTGTTATTTCGTTACCAAAATAGCAACCCATAAGACTAATGTTAAAAATTACAATTTTTAAACTTAATTTTAGGCCAAATTCGATTTTTCCTGGGGTTGAGGCTGTTTCTAAACTTATTTTTGGACCAAAACACTCTTTAATGCAAACTTTAAGCAAAATCTAACAGCTAGATTTCGAGATCGTGGAACACACATCCCTTCAGATATTCCTCGTATTATAGTATAGGATTCATTATGAGCAAAAATTATTAAAATTTGGGACCATTCATAAAATTAGTTCGCTGTAAAAAGTATGTGATCAGCGTCACCTAAATCCTTGGATCTTGTTGGACTTTTATTGCTAATTCTGTATAAAACTATGGGAGTGATAGACTTTTAATAGATATCAATACTGTATTTATGAACATTTTTTAATAAGTAACGGTTGAGTAAATAAGATTGATAAAGCCGTATGTGGGGGTAGTAGTAGCTAGCAGGCGTTTTCGGATCATGAGCATTTCGCTCCATTTACATGCGTAGCCCAGGGCTACATTTGAGCAATGAACCGTGAGAGGGTCTGCCTAATATAGACGAGATTATTGGACCATGGCAGTTAACGAATATACGCCAGTAAAATATGTTGCTCGTGTTGCCATAAATATTCAGTTAAAATTCGAGAGTAGTATCAACAATAATATTTAAATGTATGATATTTTAAAAAGCTGATAGGCCTATAATTTATTTATAAATCGTCTTGGTCGTCCGGATGGAATTATTTTTTGCATTTTCTGTCGTACTAGCACCGTCTGATTTCCCCCCCCCCCCCAAATTATGTTTTGACATTTCTATGGTTGATAGGAGAAAATATAAATGTTTTTAATAATAATATAAGGGTTTGAAAAATTTTTTTTACATAGATGAAGTTAATTCAGAAGGTTTCAGATGCACCGAAAAATAAATTGTAATTTAACTTTGGCTGTCAGAAAACTTTTTTGTTCGTCATTTATCATTGAAAATTATTCAAATAAATTAGACGACATCTCTTAATATATTATTTGAATATAGACTTTATACTTTCAATGTGTGCTGGTGTGATTCATCTTTTAAAAATACAACAATAGCTATCATAAGAAGTTGAAAAATTTAAACATGGAATAGCGCCCATTTAGCTTTGTATGTTAAATGAAAATTACCTCTAGAGGTGCTTCTTAACTATAATATTTGCTAAAAAACCTTAATTTAAAATGTAAAAATTGGTAGAATTAGTCCGGTAATTATTCTGGGTTTCAATATAAAATAAAAATTATTATATTAAACAATATAAAATCAAATAAAAATATTAGAGTGAAATGACATTTGATATCACTTTAATATTTTCACATGCTATAGAAAAATGACTAACTATAAAACTCAATTTGAGGAAGAAATATTAAATTTTAACTTATAAAAAATGTTTAGCTAGCTTGTTAATAGGTAATTGCAATAAAATGATAATACAATACAATAATAATAATAATAATAATAACATTTATTCCGCTGACAATATTTTACATTGTATGGGAAGGTACATATTTTGGGGAATTCAAATAAGTCTTTTACTGTGTTTCACAATTTAAATCTTTACATTACCAAATTTTATTCCACTAAGTCTTTTCAATTATTTTTCCATAGTTTTTTTAATTCTTCTTTCCTTCTTTCTTCCTCCCTCCTTCTTCTTTCTTCCCTCTTCAAATACAACACAATACAATATAAACTAGCTGTTACCCATCATGTCTAGCAAAGATAACCTGAGGAATTGTTCAACTTTCAGGTGAGCTTGTCTTCTATGCTCACTCGCCGAAAGTCTATAATAAAATCTAGTTTTTATTAGGCCTACTAATCTTCCCTAAATATTTAAAATGAGAACTTTTCTCAATAATGCTTGGAATGAGAACTTTTCTCAATAATAATTCGAATGAGACCACCCATTCCTAGAATTAATTTCAAAGAAATATTGTTTGCCATGTCGTGGTTATAAACAACTCAGATAAAAAACCTAAGAAAACATGACATATTTTGCATATGAAGGTCCTGGGGTTAAGCTCTGAGGGTTGAACAAAGTGGTTTCAAAATCTTTTACATGGAATTTTCCATATATATCGAATTTCTACGTAAATGGTCATGTGGTTTTCAAGGCCATTCATTACAAACTTATAAATTAATATAAATATACATACCAGTATATTGTTTTATAAATATAGACATAATATAATAAATACCATACGTAAGTTTAGTTGCCCTATATGTTAAGTTATACATCGAATTTCAATCGACAAAATTTTAACTAACAAGATATTTTGTAGGCTGATATAAAAAAAATATTTTAAAAAGACCCCCAACAATTTCGGTTTATAACTCAACCCTTAAATTAGCTAACTAACTTCAATGTTTAATTAATTTTTTTTATTTGGTATATGTATGTCTTATCCATTTTTGTTGATGATCTGAAAAAAGAGTCTGCAATACCTGCGCCATCTTGGATTTTTAGTCCCATAAGAACAATATTAAACTCAAAACATTACTGTTGTTTTTAAAACACCATATTTCGATAATCTTGCATTGGATTTGCATGAAACTTGGAAATGTTCACCATAAGGGAATAGCGGGGTGCATGATGTGGATAGATTTTCAATAAACCTACTAAAAATTATTTTAAAGTGGTTTTAAAATGGTGTTAAATATATTTATATTTTATTCGTTATTCGAGTGGATAATTTTTTTTTAATTAATTTTCCATCAAGTCAAGCACTATTTATTATGGTATTAACATTTAAAATGACATCAAGTTTAAAATTTTCAGACGAAAAACAAACTCACAGTAATGTTTTCAATATAACATTTTTCTTGTGGGACAAACTACCAAGATGGCACAGGTACTGTAGACTCTTAAAGTTTGCAATATATAATAATTTCAACCAATATATACATTAAGTATAGCCTAAATAGCTTCTTTATTAGCATTAGGCCTATACGTGCTGGTACTAATATTCAGGTTAAAATAATAATACGTCCTCCAACGCAACTCAGTACACTTATAACGTAATTGTTTACGGTGAAAATAGATAAGATCCTTTATATATATTTAGCGTCTTGTAAACAATTACAGTATAAGTGTAAATATATTGAGTAGTGTTGGAAGACGTAATATTATTTCAACCTGAATTAAGTGTAAGTATATTTACTGTATACAACCAATACATACGAAACCAATTTCAAATTTATTTAAAATTTAAAAAAAAAATATTTTTTGTGATGTTTGGCTTATTGCTGTATGTTATGAATTCAACTATCATTACTGAAAAAATACATATTTTAACTCCCCAAAATGGTTTAACACCCCGCATTTGACCAAACATTTAACCCCTTCTCTAACTCGCTCGTCGCCCGTCCACGTGCGGCCGAGACGCTGCGAGACGTTCCCCCGACATTAGGCCTACCTCGCCTCGCGTTGCGGCAAATCGCTTTATAGTTGCGTCGTTTGCTTTCACGGCGACGGCTGTTGGTAATACTGAGCGACGGTACAATGATGGCAATGAATCCGACATCTCCGGTCTCCGACCTCGGCGATCTCAAGTTCACGCCGCGATCAGGCGACCACGCGTGACCGCGTGACCGTCCGACCACGGCGGCGTGGTTGTGGTCGGGGGGGGGGGGGCTGGTAGGGGTTGTGGTAGCGTAACTATACAATAGATACCTGCGGCTTTTGGGCTATTAATTAACAGTCCTGTCTAAGGAGAATGTCGGCCTTAGTCAGTAACAAGACTACAAGATCGCTACATCGCAAAAGCTAACATTAAAAAAATGAATTGACATTAAATGGAAATAATTGTTTAAATTATGTCATTTTAAGGTCCAGCAGGAGATAAATAAAATCAAATAGGGCCTAAACAATACAGATTTTTTCAATGAATTTTTCGCAGGAATGATTTTTTTGTACGATGTCAAATTGTAAAATTCCTGTCCGAAAAAAGCAGGTCAACCGCTACACAAGATACCCCCTGGCCATAACTCCATAACTCTAGTTCCATAACTCCTAAGCAAAGTGCATGAAAAACAGGACACCAGCGGCGAGGCGTCCGGGGAACTTCTGCCCCAGAGTAAGCTCGCGACCGCACAAAAAGGCACTGAAAAGATAAAAATTGTTGGTTGCATGTGGGAAAGGTTAGAAGACAAAGTTACTGGTATTTAATGGGAATGATAGAGTTACTAGAAAAAAATGAAGTTGGATTGTTTAATGACATTGATATAGCAGTAAGAGGGAGACATCCAAGGATCTAGGTTGTATTAATAACCTAAGGTTATTAATACAACTTATTAATAAGGTGAATAGGTGATATTTATGATCATAGCATCAAAGGTAAAAATGTATCTCTATAAATCACTCACAATTTATAAAAATGAAAACAAATTGAAAAAGAAATGAAACATTTTTGTGTTTAAGTTAATAATTGAGCCGCACATTAGTTTCTTCAACTTTGTGAAGCCATGATTATGTAACAAGCATATTCTATAATATTTTAAGTCGTCCAAGTCTTTATAAGAATATACATAATTGAAAAGCTTACACCAGTGCAAAATAAAAAATTTTTGGTAATCTAATGGTCAAAACATCACAAGAAAACACAGTGAGTTAGAGGGATAGTAGGGGTGGTAATAGTAGTCGTTGAGGTACTATAGGTATCAGAGGATGGTTATTTTGGTTAGTATGAATAGTGTTGTGTAGGAGGAGACGATATGTCTGTAAACGTTGTCTGAAATGTTGACAATTTTAATTTATTTTCAATATAAGAAAGAAATATCTCTATCAAAGCAATGACAAATCTTTAATAGTGGCCATATTTAACCATATTTTACCGTACCAGAGTTTATTACATAATAAACTAAAAATAAAAATAAAATATTTTGAAAAATAGTAATACATAAAAAAATCTTATTTGATTAAATTGGTAATACATTTTATTTTTAAGTTTAACTAGCTGTCAGTTACAGCTAAACATTTTCTAAAAATTTTTAACACCTTGTATTAAGCTCTCAACTCCATCCCTTATCTTTTTCATTACGCCATTTTCATTCTGTCCAATTTTAATTTAACATTAAATTCTCTAATTGTAATCCAATTCAGATCAGTCGAATTAAATTCTTATATTATAGCGCAAATATGTGCTTCAAAAGTTAAAAATACCATAATCGATTTTTATATTACAATAAGGTGAAAGTAGGCCTGGAAGAGTTTTGGTTTGGCCACCACTGTACTAAATAAATAAACATATTTTTTTAACATTTTGAATGCAATGTCTTCAGCTATATTACAAGTTCTTAATTTGTCCTTTTTTAAACACATAAACATCCATCGCAGTCCATGTAATCTAATTTCAGATGCAATTATTGAATTTTAAATGTTAAAATGCTATTGGAAAAATAAACCCTCACAAAAATTTATAACTGTCAACGGTAATAGACATTATACTGGGTGTCCATAAAGTCTTGCCCTGATTTCATAGCTTTTCTGTTTTGACACCATTAAAGGAACACACATCTTACGATTCTTGTTTTCAAGGGAATTTAATCTAGTTCCTTCATTAATTTGTTAATACCAAAAGTAGTCCAGGCAACGAAGACAAAAAATGACCCAATAGGGGAAAAAATTCATGTAGAAGCCAAATTTGGTACAGTTGTAGGGGAAGGTGTCTTAAACAACATACTAAAAGTATTGACCCATAGGGATGGAGCTAAAGGGGTGGGAGGGGCTCTAAAGGTCCCCTTTTTAGGTTTTTTGTAAATAACTAAAAAAATATGGCCTCTAGCAAACATTTTGTCCTTAGGAAAATTACAGTTCGTAAAATTATCTACAAAAAAAGTCCTATGCACCTTTTTGTTAGGATTAATAGTAAAGAAGATATATGATAATGAAAACGTGGAATAAAATTATACTATCAAAACTTTGAAATTCAATAACTTCCGACATATTTGACCTTTTGAGGTCTGGTTTTCGGCTATGCACTCTCCTTACTATGACCTTTAAAATTATGTATAGCATGGCTATGGACTAAGAAACTTTTTTTTTAAACTTCTTCTTTGGGACGTTCATGTAGAGGATGGTTCAAGAGTAATATGATAGGCTTATGACAAACTATCCATGTTTTCAAAGGTAATTGTAATAGCAAACGTTTGCCGCAAACCGCACCTCAAAAGGTCAAGTATTTCGAAAATTATTACATTTTTAAGCGTTTAGGTTAAAATATTCAAAGTTTGACAGGCTGCCGTTTTCAACTCAGTCAACCTTTTGAGATGGGGTCTGCGGCATTAAATTCTACTACTTATTAGCTTTAATTTGATGTACATAAACCCATTGATCAATGAAAGATTTATTTCTGACTCCACGTGGGCCATCCCATCATTTTAGCTCCACCCCTATGGGTCAGTACTTTTAGTATGTTGTTTAAGAAACCTTCCCCTACAACTGTACCAAATTTGGCTTCTACATGAATTTTTTCCGCTATTTTGTCTTAGTTGCCTGGACTAAAGCTCAGCTGATTGAACAAAATGTAGTAGGCCTAAATGCACAACAAAATCAAATCTTGATGGCCTGCCTAAATCGCCACCTCGTACACGACACGTGACCTCTCTAGAATTCTTTGTGTACTGTTTTTTTTTTCAGAGATTTCATTTTATTCTTCCTCGGTTCTGAGTTTATAAACTGTAAAAAGAGAGAGAATAATAAATGCAGTGATGTCCATTACGCAGGAAAAGTTAACTAAAATATAAAGTAAACTGTTGTTAATAAAATTAATAAAAAGTCTCCTAAAATATTTACATGTAACCCAAGGCACACATGTAGAGTTGTGTTGAGTCTGTGCATAGCTGTAAAAACTTAAGAAGTAACTTATTGAAACTGTATATAAAACGCCATCCTAAAACTAATCATTTTCATACCATTTGTTTTATTTATCAGGGCAAGACTTTATGGACACCCGGTATTATAGTACTTTTTAAATACAAACAACTAATCTTAAAAATGATCCTTAAATATGTTCCATAAATAAAAAATAATAACCTAATATCTATAAATGATCGCAAACCCCCTTTTGACGCGAATTTTCAAAAAAAGTATACAACACGCAAGTACCTCACATAAAACACGAATTGATGCTCACTACAATGTCTGAACTGTTTACTTCTCTTTTATGGATCCAACAACTCACTTCCGCAGCTAACCACGTTATGTTTTCTATTTTATATCTTACGTAGATGTTGAATTATAATTTACATAACAACACCTGATGCTTTCGTTATGAAAGAACGAAAAAGAAAAGAAAATAGAAAGGATGGATAATATTCTATCTTGTACTTTTTTCATAAAAAGATTAGCCTATAAAAAGGATAGTTTAAACTTTTAAGTATAAACTTTTTAAGGTACAAAGAGCTTAGACAAGACTTGTTTCAACATCAGTTTAAATGTTTAAAAGTTTATGGTAATGTTTATAAACTTACTTATACAAAACGATTTTTGGTTGTTACTCAGTTAATCGAAACATGACCACTACAAATAAACTGCAGATGTAAAATCTAAATTTAATCTTTAAGCAAAACTTTCTCGTTATTTGTTAAGTAATAAATTGCACCATCATTTTTTATCCGTTCTCGTTGGTGGATCAGGTTTATAATAGTCTTTAAATTAACAATGTTCTTGACTAATGGGAAGGAAAAATCCGTCGGAGTTAAATAGGCTCCTTGTTGATTAATGTATTAATCACTCCTAATTCAAACCAAATCTAAAAACCCTTCATTTAGAACATCCCGAATATTTTGTAGACATTTTTTTGATTACCGGCCTACCACAAGTCATCCGGGACAGTCTCAGTTTCAATTTAGTTTTTATGTGGAAATGCACACAAATTCCAAAGAAATTCAGCAGTAAACATTGAGCTAATTTTTCTTTTAAACTGCAGAAATGTCGAGATTTATTGAGTACAAATAAAGATTTTTTTAGTTTTGGTATCCTTTCAAATATAAAATTTACAATATAAATATTGATACATAAATTTGTGGTAAAATGTGTTACTTCTTTTTGGACCTCGATGTATATTCAATAATCTTAAGGTTCGCAGAGATTAGTTTTTTTCTCTGATATCTTGAAGTTATGACACAAAATATCAACTAAACTTATTTCGATACTTATGTTAGCAATCTCTACGCAGACAATAATGCTGTCTCCCGAGCTTTTGGTACAGCACCAATTTTTATTTGTAAAAATTAAAGCATTTATTTATTCAAAACAATTAATTTCATATTTTTTAACTACGCTTTAAACCCTTTTGGAATTATAACTAACCTCAATTCCATCAACTTAAGAATTTTTTAATAATACCTAGTATATTTTACAAATAAAAACTTTATAGTTATTTACTGGTGTTTAGAATGGTGCGAAATGTGGATGTTTAACAGGAGAAAGAGAAAGGACGGGGTGGTTCATGCATTTAAGAGACCTTAAATAAGACATTGCAAACAAATGTATTCTGATGAAAATTACAAATTCTATGCATTTGCTAATAGAGGGCAAGATTGAGTCAAAGCGACGCAATCCCGGCTAGGGAGCGGAATTAAGGTTGTGCTACCCACCAAATAGACCTAACCCTTGGCCGAATGTATCTAATTTGTTTGCTTGTATTTAGGTATTAAACGTGAACGTTTCCAACGTACAAGTAACCAATATTTTCCCAAATTAAATACATAGAGCGTCCCAAAACGGTCTGCACAAACTAGAAGAGGTTTTTCTTGTCTAAATATAAACAATGTTTTTTGTAATTCATATTTCAGTTTCAGTTAATATTTCAGCCATCTCCCTTGTCTCAAGTATATTTTCATTCATTATGCAGGGTGTCCAGCTCCAAATTTCACAAACTGTTCCACGTTATTTAGCAATAAAAAATTAACAAAAAAGTTCATGTAAACATATTTTCTAAGATGTTTTGTTAAGCCACCAGCTGTCAATAATTTTATTTCCGTAAAAGGTAGTTGTATTACATTCATATCTGGCATGTACTTTTATCACAATAAACCTCATTTAAGTACAAAAATTATTTTTCCCGAACTGTATTTTCAAAATGGTGGTTGTTTAAAACTTTTTAACTAACATGTGTAAAAACAAAATATTTTATAACAATTTTATAACAGAAAAGTGTTGAAAAATTAAATTTTATAAATAATGATTAAAAGTGTCTAAGGATCTGACAACAAATAACACAATTATGGTTTTTTCTACAAAAAAAAAAAAAAAAAACATTGGTTTTGCTTTATAATTAATGCATATTTAGGTCATTCTCATAGTAAAATAGCAATAACTATGTTATTTGTTTTTATATCTTTTTAAACTGGTGTCACATATATTTATAAAATAGTATGTTGGAAGAGTACGAGCAAAGCCGCGAGAAAAGGCTAGTGTTTTATCAAATATACATATCCCTCTTTCCTTGTATTCATAAATATGATAGTATTACATTTAGCAGGAGAATAAACCTTCAAAGCAAATAAATATTTTTATACTCTATTTATTAATTGCGCTGTTTGTGTCTGTATAACAGTAAATACCTTTGACAAAAAATATTACTAAGAAAACCAGAAGTGGAAAAATTCTGAAAGTATCTGTTTACAAAGAAAACTTTGGATCCCCTCCAAACGAATGGAGGAAGGCAGCAGATACGTTAGATTGTAAATTACCTGTTTATAAGGAAATATGGGGCCGGGAACGTAAAGGGGGGGAGGTAAAACATGTGGTGAAATGAGAAATATAATCTTGGGCTTATTGTGGGACGTAATGCAAGTTAACTTTTAGGCTATATTGGATAGACATCACAATAAAAACGACATTTAACAACATAGTCGTGATTATTTCAATATCTAAAAAAAGAATGTCATAGTTTGAGCGAAGTTTGGAGACAAACACGTTTTAATAGAGACATATAAATACGTTTATAGACATAATAAAGGCCAATTGAAAAATCTACGTTTATTTCAAATACAATGTTAAATATAAACTATTTTTATTGTTTACATGCGTTCTTCAAAGTACAAATCTGGGATCCCATTTTTTTTGCTGTTCCAAAATTGTTATTTTTTTTAAGAAAAGATAAAAATGAAGAAAGAAAATAGAAGATATTAAATGAAAGAGTTGTAGAGAAGATTCGTACTTAGTACAAAACAGTATATCTGTTACGAGTATACGGTAAAAGTGTAATAAGTAAATGACAATATCTCACTGATTTAAACTGTCGAGGTTTCTACGGAAACAGTTTAATGATATGCTGCAGTTGAAGTAAAAGCTGACAATAATTGTGTGTAGGTGTAGGAAGTGGCTCCGACCGAAGGGCATGATGGTACGGAAACCACCCGACAGAGGTCTCTGCACCGGCGCTCGCTCGGAAGCTAGTTACGTCACACCCTGAACCCACCCGGCCTGCTACGTTGTTTACCGTCCGCCAGTCTGTTAAACGGCGAAAAGTGGATATTGCTTTGAAAACGGTGGAAAACCACAGTGAATATAAATTACCTGGAAGGTGTTTCATAACTCCCTGTTTTTCATTTTAAACACCTATGCCTATGTAGTGCCAATTTCTTCCTTTCATCACTGATGTTTAAAATACAATAACGCATTGAAATTAACACTTTTAAGCTTAGTTATTTTAACAAGATGGTCCATGATAATCAGTTTAAAAAAATAACCTATGAATACACTTTTTTTATTGATATAGACTTTGCCGTTACTGCTTTAATGTTCTGTCGATTATAACAAATTATAAGTGATATTTTAATATTCACGAAGAGTATGTAACTTATGTATAGGTAGTTTTTTTTTTAACTTGATCCTTCTCTAGAAAATTGGGAAGGGGGAGAGATTTAAACTGTAAACAAAATATTTAAACCTAAACAAAACATTTAAACTCTGTGATAAACATGTTCGAGTAGCAGATTTACTTCAATAACGTTTTTTATAGCTTATAATACCTTTCAGTAACTCCTAGTCTGCTGTTATGTTTTAAAGCTAAATATATACTTTGTTAAAAAGTAACAGTTATAAAGTAAACCGATTTAAAAAAAAAACGGTTGCCAATAATGTTGTAAAACTGATACACAATATATTGTCACGTGAAATTACTAGCCTGTATGCAACATTAAAATAAAACAAAAACAAAAAAGCTTCAGCCAATGGGATAGTGACATGGATAAACAAACCCCATCCACAATTTCTCCCCCGAAAGGTCAGGGTTTATAAAACACTTGGCTATATATGTAATAAAATATCATAATTATTCTTTGTTAATTTTAGTACTTAATATTTATTGGTAACAGTTTATTTTAAATGCCTCACATTATTGTATCAAATATCTACTTTTGAAATACAGTTTAGTTTAAGTAAAAGTATGAATTTGTTTTCCTTAGAGAAACCGTAGGATTTCTGACTGGACAAGATCCAAAAGTTTCCTCAGTAAACAGGTACTTTCTGAGCCGATCTTTTCATTTCCTGTTTTCGTCACCCCGCTTCTTTGGTGGTTATAAATTCGCCCCTTCTTTATGCTAATTTTGACTGTTACACTTTTGCCTTCTGATCTTCAACTTTATCTCTTGAAATTCTGTATATTAAGTAAACTTTTAACCTAAATATCCACTCAGTTGTTTCATTAAACTATATTTCAATAGTTTTTTATTGTAATTTTATTTAAATAATAACTATTTCAACATGTGTAATACCAGCAACAAAATATGTAAAAACTAAGAAATATTGTAAAGAAGTAAATTACATGTCATTTTATAATAAAAACATATGTAAAACTACAGTTGGTTTAGCAGATGGGTTTAAAATGCTACAGGTGACTTTTAAACCACAAGTGGAATTATATGTGAAAGAAATATCGAGTTATGAGACATATTTAATATTGAACTAGATTATTATTCTACTACAGTATAACTACAGTACAGTATTACTACAGTATAACTAAAATACAATCAGAAGACATAAATTATTAATGTAACGAAATCTAAAAAGCCAATAACTTTTCTCAAGATCGAACCTGCATCCTTTGGACACAACGGCGATCTTTATAACCACTCAGCTACCAAGCCAGTTTTTGTGGGGAAAACAACCCCCGTTTTGAGCATCATGCACAGAATAAATAAGTGTCCTTAAAACGATATGTATTATCAAGCGCAAGCGATAACATTTATTTCGGTACCTTACCTGTCCTTTCTTGGAAGATCTGAAAAAATAAATTTATATTTGATTAAATATTCTATTTATTGATAACTATCCACAAACATCCGCGAAGATGATCGCTCACAGGCAATACAGTAGTTACTTATGTGTCCGACTTCTACGTGGAAGCCCCAACATGCAAGTTCATAAACCACGCCCCTCGCCAACTTTTTACGGTGGAACTAGTTTACTTAGTGACTTCATGCACGAACAAATTCTAACTCTCGTTTTTTTACTGTTTTACTACGATTCCATATCTTCTCTATACAAATTGTAAATTATAAAGTATAATAACACGATAACTTAATACCAATACAAAATAACTCAAAAACAATTATTTTCCTTTAATATTTCCAATTACTTAATAATTTTGAAATAAATTTCTCTTTTGAATGTTTTAATGTTAAGGTTAAAACGACGTTAACAATTGTATAGGTTTATAAAACTAGATTAATATTTTCGCACAAAGATTATTCTTATGGTAGATAAGTATATTTTCTCCAAATTTGACTATAATTAATATTGGGATGTCTCTAGCTTTATTGATTGATTATTGCAAATTGTGCCTGTAATTTCTTAATAATTTTATATTGGTTATTTATAGATCTATGATTTGGCAAATTCATCTTTATAATTGAGCTCTTTATAATTTTGCCTATTATAAGTCTAATCCTGACTGACCTTAATGCAAAAATTCCAAAACTATGCTTTAGAATGTAGTGGTTAAGTTAAACTACACATATTTTAAAATATTTAATAGCTATACATACGCCATTAACATCGATGAACAAACATTACATCACAAACACATTACAAACATACAATGAAGAATTCAATTCCTAAATAGCTGTCAAGTGATAAACATAAATTTTAACTTTATATGCGTTTATTAATCACCAAGTGCAACTGTAAATTCCCCAAAAGCTGTGAACATGTACCCACAGGACAGTTAAGGCGACGTCACTATTAAAACAATATTTATCTACTCCCAAGTCGTTGTTTTCTGCTACTTAAGAAATTCCTCCACTCAAAGTGGATAAAGTGTCGTTATTTTTAACATAACGGCCGCCGAAAAGCTTGGAATGTTGGCCCATCGCATAACATTCCGTGAATCTGTCTTCGAGACCATCCATCCGGCAACAATGACGGTACAACCGGCCAGCATTAGGCAGCTTCGAAATTAAAACATAACATTGCACGTACATTGTTGAGGTAAGGTAATGGAAAACCAACGACGGTTTTACTGTCGGCGTGCAATAACATAGTGCAGGCGTCATCAACTGCTTGGTTCCGAGTGTTTTATGTCATTTTCTATTTATTTTACCGGACTTTTATAGTTTTAAGGATGTTTGAATTTTTTATGTTTAATATATTAAGCAATGGTTGACTTACTCAAAAGTTTGTTGTAACAAACAAAAAAACTTATAAAAATAATCATCTTACAATGGACATTTTTCCCACTATTCCATTACCATTCTGACTGTTATACATATAAGGCCTACATACAAGTATACGGTCTTGTACTCTATATTTTAAGCCAAATTTTTTGTGTTAAAATTCAGCAACACTTCATGTATACATAACACTGAATAAAATTGCCAATCCTCCTAAATTGTTTGTGGAATATAAATTTACAATACCAACAAATTGTCATGGGTACATAGTCTTGCTTGCAATTTAGTTACTAAGTTAAATATGCAAAGTTATTGTTCACATAAGGAACATAATATTTACGATTAAATAACATTGTGGGGTAGAGAGGTATTTTGCACTTGTGTAATACTCAAAATTTGAACGAGGTTTTAAGCATTGTAAATGTTTAATAATGTGATATCTTCAGTAGTAAAATTTCAGTCCTTGACAATTTTCACCTATATATTTACTCCTGTATATAAATAGTTCTAAATGTAGGCCTAAATAGTTTAATAAAACTATTAACATTTATTCTCTTTACAGTAATACGAAAATAAAAGTAAAACAATATTTAAACCAAAACAATATCTTCGTGTAAATTAATAGACATCAATTTCAATCATTTGACCAGTATGACATATGGAAAATGATTTTGAACTGATGGCAGTGTTAGGGCCTACGTCCACAAAATGTTCATAATACAAGAGGCTGGAAAGTCAACTCTACAGAGTTTTAATGTTTCTAGCTAATAAGCTTTCGCAGTGTTTATAAATTTAATATTAACCGTTAAAACCACACATACAAATTACAATTTTAACCTATTCAACAGGTTTACCGAAGCAGGCAGAACATGCACAACACGAGAGATTCATTGCACCATAATTTCTTTCCATCAGATCTTCATCCAGTAGGGCCAAACATCGATAGTGATCTTGAAGAAGTGTTGAGTCTGTGAGGAACACAACAGTGTCAGTTAGTGGCGGACATTAGAGGAATTAGCATCCCCCGGCACGAGACCCGACCATTAGTGGGTGATAGCGGTTAAATATCAAGTGCGTGTGTGAGTCTGCCGAGCTGATAACGTCCGTCCACGGCGATAAGCCGTTACTGGACTGACTTTCGAGGGAAATAGGCCATTAAAATGTGGCTGAAAACGTTAAGAAAGACCTCATAAGGGTTGTGACAGTTTAATGGGGAGTAAGGTGTTATAATTCTTTATAATTCTCCTTACTTTCGCCTTCAGTCTGCATATATAGACGAAAGCATTATCATTGTTGAACGATTAAAATGTTATGTATCGCTTGTGTTATGTACCCATGCTTTTTTATTAACGATTATTCTGTGATGTCTGTTGTGTGTTATTATGGGTATATAATAAGGCCTAAATGTTTTAGTTTTTGTTGTAAAAGTTTTATAATCCATAATTTTTTGGTTATTTAAAATTTTAGTTGTACAGGTTGTTGTAAAAATAAACAACTCCACATCCATGTTTATTTAGAAATAGTTTTACTTGTCATACAGTAAAATTTAAGGGGAAATATACAATTATCGCATGTTATAGAGGAAATATAATTTTTAAATTGGATTAACAGGTTGTCAATTGTTTTAGTCAAAATAGATATTAGTCTAAATAAACATTTCATGGTAATGATCTTGGTCCTCCATGATGCTTAGCTTAATAGCTAAAAAATAACAAGAACTGTTTGATAACTATAAAAAAGTGTAAAAATATCTAATAATTAAGAAGGAAGGTCCATGTTTTCGTTGAAACTTATATTCATTATTACACATTGAAAAATATAAAAATCTTTATCTAAAAACATTCAGCCATTCTATATTTTAGTATATTTTATCCTAAATGTAAATTTAATGAATTGCATCTCTATACGATGTAGGCATATCGATGTATTTGGTTCGTCAATAATACAATGTAAAATAGGTCATTCTGACTTAAATTCATAAGAATTTTAATGAAATAAGAATTTTTTAGAATAATTACCTCAATACAGTCAACAGTTAACAAATGAATTTCGTATGTAAATACGAAGGACAACTTTTCAGGAAATTACAAGCCAATTATTAAGTAAATAAAACAAGGCAAATCATATGGGCGGTTATAAATTAATTAGTTGGATCGTAAATAAGAAGGGAACGACGCTGGGGCCAATAAATCCAACAATAAATTGGCAGTGATTTCTGACCAATCACATTAAGAGCTTCACTAATACCCGAACGCGGTACTTAAAACACAAAACCTCGATATCGAGTCTCGTCATTATTGGCATTTGTTGGTTTTGGTTTAAAGTTATTCTTGTTACATAAAATGAAGAAAAAAGTTTTAATACCATTTTAAAAAGGATCGTGCCATAATTTAGTATTTTTTTTATTTTTTATTTAAGATTATTAAAGAATCACACAAATGATTTAGCTATAACATAAATGTTAATATTAATGATTGTTTTCTGTTAATTTATTTACATGTTTTCCAAAAATAAACTTTAACAGGATTCACTCAAAACACGACACAATAAATCAATTGGTTGTATAGTGTATTTAAAAATATGTCAAAAGAAAAAAATGTTATCTGCAAAATTGAACCCATTATTCAATATTTTTTTAATACTCAATAATGTAAATAAATATACAGTAAAATTAATTTAATATTGCATATTAATTATTTCTTTTCAACAACATATCCATCAATATAATTTTACTGTAGATCTAAAATATAATATATCAAATGAGCCATAATTGACTGTTAATATTACTTATAACTCCTTTATGACATAACCAAACCAGTTAAAGTAATTTACTTGCAATGGCAATAGATGAAACCAGAGCCGTAGCATAAACCTCAATTCCCATGACATTGACACTCTTCCATGAGTATTACCTAACAATAAATTGCCGTAGCGTCTGTTCCGCTACGCTGGGGGAACGAATGCTACAATTGGTCTATTATTCGATTATATTGCTGTTTATGTAATACTCCAATTTTCGTTTTACATTCCATTTCTTTGCGTAAACCTTGTTTGTTATTGTTACCCTTATTGCAATATTATCACCATTAAATTTTTTAATAACGTCTTTTTATGACAATCAGCCAGTTTATTATAAATAAAATACGTTGCCCAACCTGTTTTTAAATAAATCTAGATCCATATTGTCCTTACGGAATAAAACTCAACAGAGTTATACCTAACCTTAAACGCAATTGTGTTATTGCATAGATTGACGCAACCCTACATTATTCCGCAACTTAACTGTCTGTCACAAAACATAAAATTCTTAAAACATAATTGCAATGAAAGGTGGGAATATAAATCAAAGAAATTGAATAAATCTTTTAAATTATTCCTCATAAACCTAAATTATTGTCATAACGAAAACAAAGACGCTTGTTTTTATAGCTTATGAAATAGTATGTTTTAAACCTCAATAATAATTCAAGTATTTAATCGTCCATAAAAAAGAAAAATACGGGCAATAAACGAGTCAGGTGTAGAGAACTATTTGGTTGTCCCAATTCCTGGAGCGCTGGAGGTTCGGTTTGTCATCACCAGAGGCGCTGGTGACGCATCGGTGACCAGCTGGGCCAGATGTTGCCTAATGATCCGTCTATAGATCACCAAACCTCGGAATGTCGGGACAATAGCTCCTGCCGTGACCGTGACCTGCCCGAAACCAATCCTTGACACCGGACTGATGGTGACGATATGTCACTGAAGTCTAGCTAAAACGACACTTTTCGTTAAGAGTCATCTTCACCCCTGTGCCAGTAGCCCATTGTTGCGCAGTCGGCAATGTTAACCATACGGCTTTTAATGCAAAACATTCGGCAATGTTAACCATACGGATTTTAATGCAAAACATTCGGCAATGTTAACCATACGGCTTTTAATGCAAAACATTCGGCAATGTTAACCATACGGCTTTTAATGCAAAACATTCGGCAATGTTAACCATACGGCTTTTAATGCAAAACATTCGGCAATGTTAACCATACGGCTTTTAATGCAAAACATTCGGCAATGTTAACCATACGGCTTTTAATGCAAAACATGGTATTTTATTCCCCTGTTTCGGACGGCGTTTTTTCAACAGATTTTCTTTTAACTTGGTAAGTGTTTAGTTGAGTTGTTATATTAGGCCCCTCATACCTCGGAATTTAGAAAATTTAAAAATATTACTAAGGAAAATCGAGTTAATTTGCGACGTCACAGAGAGTAATATTTGTTTAATTTTCATAACTTCGATGTATGAGGAGCCTAATATAACTATTCAACTAAACACTTAAAAAGTTTAAAGAAAATCGGTTGAAAAACGGGGTCCGAAACAGGGGAATAAAATACCATGTTTTGCATTAAAAGCCGTATGATTAACATTGCCGACTGCGCAACAATGGGCTACTGGCCCTAAGGTGAAGATGACTCTTAAGAGGGCGTTGGAGCAATCCAAATTCCGCCTTTCCACCATAAGAGCAATGTTAAACGGGGTGTCAAATAACTCTTTTACTTATAATCAGAAAATAATGGTTTATAGCTCTAAATAAAGGGTTCATCAAGGCGGATTTGGTTTGCGAGGGGGATTTTTTATAAAAAATAGCGTTTTTTGCTAACTTGAAATAACAAAGTTTTTTACTACTTTTAAAACATTTTCTACAGAACTTTATAAATTATTTACAATGAATCGATCTCGCAAAAGGAATGGGGAATTTAATTGTGGTTCAAACGCTATTTATTCTGAACCAATCGGACAAAAAAAAATTATATGACAAATGCCGGGGACAAGTTTAGCATTGCTCTTATGGGAAATAAATCCAACATGGTGGCACTCCAACGCCCTATTAAGTGCTGTAACCGTTACTGTTAATTTTAATTTTGCTAATTTATTGTTCAGTAAAAATACACATTTAGTTGTATGTAAATTTCATTGATATAAAACGAGAACGATAAATACTCTAAAAAAATGCAATAGTAAACAAAATACTTATCTTTATATTGTGAGGGATGTTTTTAAAGTTGTCTTTAACATATGGGGTTAAAGTTTTGAACCATTTCGCAGGATGCTGTTACACATGGATTAACATCATTCTACGTGCACCCTGGAGCCTTCCTCTCTTAGCTAAGATTTAACTAAATGACCTTATTGTGAACCCGATTTTCATTACTCTCTTGAATGTGTTTGGTATGTATTTCAATTATTAGAAGCAAATAATTAATCTAGTTCCTTCAAGTTTTTCTTGTACTTTATATTTTACATATAATTGTGTAATGTAATTTCGTATATAATTTGCATTAGTCGAATCAAAAATAAAGTTATTAGGCCTAAAGCATCCAAATGGGAAATCATAAAACCTATCAAGTTGAGTATTTGCAAACCTCTTATACTATTTACAATAATGGTTAAACCATTTATTAGTATTCATGAGTAAGGAATTTTAGCTTTTTCAGCTCATGAAGGCATCATTGCTTACGTCATCGTGATGATGTCATGAGCTGAAACCAATAAAAAGCCACTACTTTCATCATAAAAGATTGATTTTCACTATAAACATTTTCAATTACTTCACATTGAAACTTAAAAACACTGAAAGATAACATAAATGAACATCCCACTATGAAATACATATAAATATGTTCAGGGTAAAACAGTGCAGATACTTCATGCAATTAAACTATGAATTCCCAGCAAAAATCATAAATTTATTATCTTTTCACAAATATATTTCTTACTATTTTTATCATCAAACGATCTTTATGTTCTGTGAAGAAGTATGTAAATACGTTAATGACATACAATAGAATAAATGAATCATTTACTTTGACGCAATGAAAACATGACTCACAAGTAAAAAGCTTTAAGTGTTCAAATTTGAAGCGTTTTTTTGTTAAAATTAACAAAACAATAATAGTTAAAAACATATTATTAAAATGTGATTTGTTCAGACATTTTACGATGAGTATTGTTCATATCGTAGACCACGAATAATTTTGATTCATATCACAGTAAATATCTGATAGTAAGAATTTCTTGTTTACCAACTAATTTAGTCGGTTATGAAACCGAACGAACCCCCCCCCCCCCCCGCGAGGGGGTTGGCGTCACCGCGACCGCACGGGGAGGGTCCATGTTGACCGCTGGGGACGAGGCGCGCGGAGCCCAGCATACAGAGTGCCACATTAGGCCACCCTGGGGCCAGTATTGGGCTCTTATACGCGATTATTGTACAACAGACTGTCAGATAACAATAGTCGTCATTGATTGTATGGCCAGCCGTTCGACTTACGGCTGTTTGTTCCGATGTGTTTTAAATTAGTGGTGGGAAGAATTTTTTTTTCTTTTGTAAGACACATTTGTGATGATGTACATACCTTGAATCATGTATGCTATAAAAATTAATTAAATACTGAAGTAAGGAATTAAACCAAAATAAGGAATTATAATGTAAATCGCTGTACAATAACTAACAACACGTTCTGTAACTTGATAATGGATTTAATCTAAAGACTAGGAGTTTCATGAGCCACTTAAAACCAAAATTATGAATATAAAAATAGAAGAGAAATTGAGCTAAGGAGTCAGTCATTCAAGTATACTGACGCACATATGAGTTTATTATAATATATCAAAATAGTAAAATAAATAAATAAAAACATTCAAGCTTGAGACCAATATAGAAATTCATGTTTCAAAATTTTGTACAATATCACTAAATTCCAATAATTAAACTTTTATAAATACAATTAACTTGGATACCTGGCTGGTAACCTTTTCACAATAAATTGATATTTTATGTTAGGTAAGGTTAGGTTACCTTGGAGAGTGGTAAATGGTGAGACAGACACCGATATCCGTCCCACAGGAAAGTGTAGGTGTAAGTGTAACTTTCTTACCTGCGAAGAAAGTTATACCTTCCAAAAGAGTTCCCATAGTATAACGTTGTATTTTATTTTACATCTATTCAGAAGCAATTCTAGTTATAAAACTGTTACATCAACGATGAAGTTATATTTAAAAATACTTTGCGAAGGTAAATCTAGTTCAGCAACCAGGGATTCAGAGAGGTTGACACGTAACGATTTCTGCGGCCGGCCGGTGGTCCACGTGCAACTGAATATTTCCAAAATCGTTCGAGCCAATCCGAAAACGTGACTGCGATTTACTGCCATGTTTTAAACCGCACTTACTTTTAACGGGAACTAAAATTTATGGGCTGCATTATTCCCGGAATAACCGAACGGCCTTTTTGGCACTGACCAAAACAAGGCTGTTGGACGCTCAACGATCTGAGAAAGTGACTCGATAGCTTTGCCGCCACCGGACCTCGCTTTGGCTAATCTTCAAAGTGAATGAGTAAAAGGAAAAGCAATTGTGTTACAAATAAACATGTTTTGTATTGTTATCATATAGATGAATGAAATATTTACTCACTTAACAAACTTATGTGAAGTCATATGTTTTTTGTATGAATTGAAAACAAAGTTGGTTTTGATAAATCCGTCTAATGACATACTTGGTTTCTTAATACATACAGAATCTTTGGACTTCAAATCGATTGGTGTTCTGACAACAAACACTATTAGGCCTACTAAAGATTCCAAAATTTCTCTAATTTTATAACTTTTTTTTGATAACTTCAACATTTTATTGAACTTATGGATTTAGGCCTATATATGCACGGTCACAACACTGGCTATCCTACTAATATTATATGTGAATGTCCTGTTGTTTGTTAGACTTTCACGCGAAAACTACTCAACCGATCATCATGAAAGTTGTACAAATATTCTTGGAGGTATCAAAAGTAACATAAAATACTTTTTATTTGAAAAAAATTATAGTTGCGAAAATTAAAAAAAAATGTAGGCCTATAAAAAATCTGAAAAACAATTTTTATATTTTTTATTGGTTGCTAAGAAACAAATTCAATGAAAATTCCAGTTTGAGATATTTCAGAGATTAGGCTACTTATAGGGTGAGCGTGACGGCGAGTGAGCGTAGCGAACGAGCTAAGCCTGTCAGCAGGTAACGCGAGCGAAGCGTCGGGAAAAATCTAGTAAACATTAACTTGAATAGACTTCTCATAGCAATGGTGTGTTTGAAAAAGGTTCTGATGGTAGTAAATAGCTATACATTGTGCTCAGTGCCATGTGAAACTGGCTAGCGTTAAACTGGCTGCTCAAAGCAGGATTTGAGAAAAGTCTGTGCAAATAGTTCTTTTTATCCTTTTTTTTTTTTTTTTTTTTTTTTTGAAACCCTACTTTGAAACGATGTCACACGTCATCAACACTACCTTGAAACAATAACATGGCATAACATTCGGAGAATTTTTTTTTATTACATATAAGTTTGCAAAGGTAATTTAATGTTATTGAAAACTATTATCTACTTTTGTTTTAGTATACAATCCATACCCTATTCTACTAATCTTAAAAGAACACCAGAAGTAATGCTATACAATAATGTCTCTATTTGGCCTACCTCTAAAATAACGGTCATGATTATGCAATCTGTTGCAAACTACATGAAGTACAATGCATATGATAAACAAATAATTTCCACGAAACTTCGTACTTTTCAAAATTCTCTTTAGTACGCTCTTGGTATATGTTTAAAAGTTTTAGGATTTTAGAATTTGTTTGAGGTATAAAACCAGCTGAATAATTACAAAGTCGTTTGCAATAGGTGCAAAGTATGGTACACATGAATTAGATGGGAAGGCTATACATTATACGGCTATAAGAGTCATTCATATTACAGGACTTCGGTTAACTGATAAGAAAGTAAATTGTGCCAAGTTGATAAATTTCGAGTTTTAACAGAATTAAATGCAAAAGAGATTTAAATTAAGTTTCAAAAAGAGCCACTTAATCATACTGTTTTAGGAGAAAACGCATGACACTGATATCAATTTACTGGTAACCACTGACACTGATATAATCTTATCTTACACTGTAAAAGAAGCACTGTTTTCACAAAACAATTCCCATCCAATATATATATATATATATATATATATATATATATATATATATATATATATATATATATATATATATATTTTCTTGTATATGAGATTTTGGCAATGAAGAATGGATTGGATTTGGTCTCAATTAGGCCTAATTGGAATTGATTTTGAAAAATCTGGTTTTCATCCTAAAGCACTTCAAAATTACATACTATGTTATCCTTATGGTTATGGAGCTATACTAAATAGAGAAAACTTAGCCAATAACTGTATAAATAAACCAAATATACTCTTTCGATATTTAGTTTATTATTTTTATACATCAGACTACAGTACTTGATGGCCTCTGAGGAGTGAGCGAAGTGATTGAGCTCATCTTCAAAGTAAAGTGACGTTTTATAATCTTATCTATCAAAAGCTCGGTCTCCCCGGTACTATACGTGAAAGAAATGTTTGTAATAATATTGATTGCGACATGATCTAACATTTCCTGGTCGCGACACCTGTTTGTCGCTCGTCATCAGTCATGCTTGGCGATAGGTAGGCAGCGAGCCAGCGGCGGCGGCGGCGCGCCCTTGAATGCATGATGGCCCGACTCTTCACACAAACCCACCTTATCTGCGTGTTGATATTCATTGTTGACCACCTGACACCACATTTCCTGTCTGCGATATGACCTCAGCTCATCTTCCTGCTTGCCCGTTACGCTATCAACGCGAAGAATTTGTAAGGGCCCTAAAATGTTAAAGAGATGTTATGAAAGACAATTTTCTAAAATTACATAGCTTCTCTAAATGATAAAGTTAAAAATATTTATCATTAGGAAATGTCATAAGTAATTTTGATGTAAACGAAGTTAAATCAGTTTATTAAAAAGTTAATAACAATCAAATTTGAATGTTTCCCATTAGTTTAGCTAAGTAATAATACAAAGATTGACATAAATCATAAAGTCTTTCGAATTTTTTAAATATAATTTTCGAATTTTGAAAAAAGCAATCACATCAAATTGATTGCTGGTCTTATGAAAGAATTTTAGTAAAAAGTATTAATAATTGTGCTATATTTTGTTACGTTTAAGTATGAAATTGTATCTCTGTTTTACTTCTTTGTAATGAATAAACGCCAACTAATAAGTATACTAACCAATTATTAAATAATTTCGATTAAAAAATTATGTATTCTTTGCTAACTGAACTATTTTTTGTAAAAAAAGATAAGTTTGTTGACTTATACTTTTAGTAAAGATCAGAAATTTGCATTTATATAATTTAAACATTCCATAATTTTTACGAAAACAGTTATAGCTAAATTAGTGTTTGAAAGCATATTCCTAAACATAAAGATTTGCTAGCTTAATAAAATTTATTTCACATGCAAATGCAATTCCCCGGGTCTGGAAATCTTCCAAACGGAAGCCAATATAAACGGCGAAAGTTGTAAGCACGGATCCGTTCCAAAATATTATGCTTACGGGTCATTACGGACGGCCTGGGCTTAAACTCTGGCTCCGAGATTATTACTGGATTCCTTCACATTATAAGATCATTATATTTAATTGATTTTCCGGGAATTACTTAGGTTCTCAGTTTAAGCAGAAGTTTCATAGCTTTATTGTACGCCACACGCATTTTATTGACAACAAAGCAATTTACTTATAAAACAAATCGTAGTGGTCCGACTAAATTGTCACGTCGTTCACCACGCTTGACCTCTCTGGATTTCTTTATGCGTCCTCTGATTTGGTTTATTCTTCCCCAGTTCCTACTTTATACGCTCGAAAAGGTAAAATAATAGTGATGTCCGTTACTCAGGAAATGTGATCTGAAACAGAAAAAAATTTGTCAATTAAAAAACAACAAAAAAGTTGCCTAGAAGATTTAAAGGCTACCCAAGGCACATATTGAAGTGTGGGCCTATCGAGTTTTTGCATAGTAAGAAAAACTCAAGAATTGACTTATTAAAACTAAAAACAAAACATTATCTTACCACCAATGGTTTTCATACTATTCGTTTTCTTAATTAATCATCAGGGCAAGACCTTATGGAGACCCTGCATATTTTTTTAAAAAGAGATAGGCCTAGTTAGGTTTTGTAAGAGTAATGCTAATAAAGAGCGAACGTGAAAGGATTTTCAACAATTGCAAACCCTGAACTAACGTATTTTCAATACGAATATTTCACAAAATATAAACCTAGCAAGTGTTTATAGTAGAGGATATGACCCCATGTCTATTATTTCAACGGTCAACTCTATACCACTTGTTTTATTGCTCTTCCAACTTATCGCACATCCATGTCATTTAGTTTGCAATTAGTTTTTATGACCGCATCACCAGTTTATGTTCGGCCAGAAGCAGTTTATGGTTCTTTTCTCCGGGGTGAATCAAGTTCGAGACAATACCGATTAAATAGTTTTTGTTTTTTTTTCAAGTGGTTATACTCGTTTAATTACTAAATTTATTACTTTCTAATATAATTACTCAACATTCATAGGTAATTTTCCCATATGAGTAATAACTTATCAATACAAAAACAACCGTATAAGAATGAAAACTAGAACCGTAGATTGCTTTAAAGAATTCCAATAAATAAATAGCGTTTTTCATCAATTGTACGCTGAACAGCTTTTTCCTGGCCTGTAATTAGTCGCAAAGTTGGCTTTTTCTGTAGCCTTTTAAAAGATAACGGAAATAATATTTGTTAATTTTTTCCGTGAGCTAACCACAAAAGTTATTTTTTCATAAGTAAAAAGTCCAAGTAATTCAAAACAAATAAGGCCAATGTAACAAAAATTACTTGTTGACTACATTTTTAATGCCAGATTTTGATATATCATTAACTCTACTTAGATATTAGCCGTTTTAAAGAATATTTAAATTATGATAGATGTTTAAGTGACTACTAAACATAAACAGGGAGTGAAATTTTAATTGTGTTTATTTTAAATTACTTTTATATATAACTATAATATGAGTAATGTTTAAAGGGATGTATATCACACGATCTCGAAATCTAGCGGGTATATTTTGCTTAAACTTTGGATTTAAGAGAGTTTATAGGCAAAAAAATAAATTTAGAAATAGCCTCAATCCCGGGAAATAATCGAATTTAATCTAAATTTAAGATAAAAAATCGTAATTTTTAACATTGGTCTTATGAGTTGCTATTTTGTTATTTAAATAACAACAAAAGGTATACAAAATAAAAAACATTAATGTTAAGCAGATGTTTTCAAACAGCTGTTAACTGTGAAGAGGTGCAGTCGGTTGTTGTTGGAAATTAAATAGCTTTATTACCATAACACTATAACGAAAGTAAATTAAAACCAACGCGCAAGGCTTGGTTAACCTGGTAATTACTTATATATTTTTTCAGTTAGATGGTAAAAGATAGTTGTTCATCGCTTTGATGAAAAGTGTTTTCTCTGATTAATCGAAATTTCTGATCTCGGCTTAGTCTTACATGTAAAACACGATTGGGCACAGAAAAAAGCCACTTTCCATCCTAGTCGATGAAATAGTATATTTCATAACAAGAGTGGAAAGTGTCTTTTCCGGGCCGAGATCGAGTTTACGCGCGAGGCTTTAGCCGAGCGCGGAATTTCGATCAAGGCACGGAATAACACTTTCTACTCGAGTTATGAACGATATTTTTCATCACACTGTAGATAATTAATAATAGTAATTAATTAAATAATGCAAGTTTAAGAAACCACCTATGGATGCTCAGTTGATTTCCACAGTACAATGAAAACAGTGATTCTGTTTTACACTGCTGATTACATTATTGAGAACAGCTGATTTAGGGAATAATATACTCTTAGCACTGCTAGCGCTACTTGTGTCAGTAATCATAACTAATTACTAGTGTGGGAAAATCAACAGCTGATTTTCCCTCTCTAGAGAGGGAAAACGGTTTTTCTACACTCTCAGCTGGTGATGAATATAGTTGTTTCCCGTACAGTGTGATGAAAACAACTATTTTATAATTATTATATCCTCCTACCGTTCACAACTCATGTCACCATAACAATCGATTCTGCTGTGAGCTGAGATGTATTCAGCGTTACCAACCGAACAGCTGCGAATACAGATGGGATGTTAAGACTATTAATACATTCGCTGCTGCCAAAAATGTCGATAACTACCTAAGAAGCTAAAAATAGTTATTGCATGGAATTTTTCCTTTAGTAATTGAAAGACCATAAAATGGCTTAGAAACCATATTTGGACGACAGCATCCTGGTTCCTGGACCTCCGAAAGTCATGGGTCACCGGTGACGCAGCAGCATTGCGCGACGAAAGTCGCCTGTAAGGACGCAGGCGGACGCAGTTCACCGCCTGCAAGGCCGCCGTAAGGCACGTTCTCCAGAGCAGTCAAGTTCGATTTACCGGCTTTTGTATGATCCATTGTAATAAAAACAATAGCTAAACACTAAAACAATTCATATAAACGCTAATATATACAGCAGGAAACACGATTCACAACAAAAAAGTTGTGCGTCACGGGAGACGCACGCAGCACCCCGGGCGAACGAACGAAACACACTACACGGCAGACTGGTATCCGAGACGCGATGCTGGCGCGTCTCGACCGTCCTCGACGAGTGGCTGAACTACGCTGGCTCCGTAATGAAACATTGCGCGCTGCGTCCCCAGTGACGCACGCGCCTCTCGCTACGGCGCGCCGTGCGTCACCGGTGACCCACCCGCAGCGTATGTGTTAAACCCGTCGCGTTGAGCTGACAATGGAGGGCTCGCAGCGGGGCGCTATTGTACGGAGCTGGACTGATTTGTACTTCACTGACAACACCTCCACCGTCCATCAACTAAATGCTGCTGGTGATTCCGTAATGGACAACTCGTCTCTTTCAGCTTAAATGGTAATGGGTAAACACGTTGTTTGGTTTAGTTATCGTATAGGAAAATATTATATAGGGAATCTAAAAGTAGCCTAAATGACTTTTTTTAAATTTTTTTAGTTTTACAGCGTTTTAATTTCAGTACCAGGTTAACCGAGCCTTGCTCGTTCGTTTTATTCACTTTTGTTATAGTGTCAAGGTAAAAAAGCATTTAAATTTCCACCAACAACCAACCTATACCTCTTCACAGTTAACAGCTGTTTCAAAAAGTCTGCTTAACTTTAATGTTTCTTTCTTTTTGTTTACATTTCGTTGTTATTTCGTTACCAAAATAGCAACCCATAAGACTAATGTTAAAAATTACAATTTTAAAACTTAATTTTAGACCAAATTTGATTTTTCCTGGGGTTGAGGCTGTTTCTAAACTTATTTTTGGGCCAAAACACTCTTTAATGCAAACTTTAAGCAAAATCTAACAGCTAGATTTCGAGATCGTGGAACACACATCCCTTCAGATATTCCTCGTATTATAGTATAGGATTATCCAATTTATGTTAACTTTATAAAAAATTAACCTTGCTAAAACCGCGTCTATAGTTTTTAAACTATTAAAAGCATTGGTATTCGTAGAAATATAAAAGCTTATCTAAACAACTACACACCAGCTCCCTCACTCACAAGAATAAAAATTCTAGACCACTTCCAGTTGAGCTACATACTTAAAATTTGGCATGTAGGTGGCTTTTGGCCAGAAACCACGGTAAAAATTTGAAAACCGAAATTTTTTTATTACAACCCCTCAAAAATATATATAGGGGTGGAAATCGGTAAACCGAATATGTAAGGTTTTACTATTTTTGCTGCAACTTTTGAAGGAGAGTTCCTACCTCGAATCTGAGCGAGTTTTGCTAGTCAGGAATTAAACATTCTACAAGTATAGTCATTTCAAATTTCGACCTATCTCACCTCCTTCACCCTTGAAAAGGGCCGTACTTTTAACATTTCAAAATTTATTCACAAAAAACTTGCGCTTGTCGTTGAGTAAATATTATGAGGTTAACTAGAACTTATATAGTGACAGCCATTAGTCAAATTTAATTACAGTCAAGCAAAAAAAAAAAAAAAAAAAAAAAAAAAATCTGTTTGTGGTTGCTGCTGAGGCATGCATGTCAGTTTTGGCGATATTGGCAGTTTTGGGTAACAACTTTTTGCAATATGCTACAGTATTAAAATTTATTTTTTTCTTTATTATAAGCTTTGTAATAATCGTGGATACAGATTTAATAAATTAATTCAAGATAAATTTATTAAATATATATTTTTACTATTTTATTAAAACAAATTTAATAATAATATGATAAATCTGGCAAAAACATGGTATAAAAAGTATATTTTAATATAAATAAAATTTATTTTTATTTACAAACAACAAAACAATCGATAAAACAAATTTAAGGTGATTCATAAAAATAGCATCCACTGTGGTTTTAAAACAAAAATTCTGTTTTTATACATAAAAATTTAAATAAAGATATTTTTGGCCTAACAAAATTATTAAGTAATGAAACAATTTTTTTTCATAATTCAGACTTTAAACTTAAAAGCTTTAAATGCTATAATGATAGCTGTTCTTTTAATTTCAGTTATCATATAAATATTAATGATCATATATTTTGATGATGTGTATGATCATATATGATGATCATATATGATCATATTTACATATTTATCATATAAATATTAATATTAATATTAATGACATTAAGTTCAAATGACAAAGCCTAATATTGAATTAAACAACATCTCAGGTTTCTACACCAGCACTTTTAAACCATTTATTTTCATTACATTTTGGTATTAATACATTATAGAAGATTAATAGAGCATTCAAGTAATTCCGTTATCGTTCTGCATCATTCATTACGAGAAATAAAGTAAAGTAGAGGTAGAGGTTGACCAAGGCTTCTAAATGTCCAGTTGATCAGATAATCAGAGGTTCGATAAAATCATAGGGTCATTAGTGAACATCTGTCGCAACAGCTGACTAATGCTTCAGCTACTGTTCTGCAGCTAGCCGAGAATCCAGGTCAAGATCAATACGTTCAGTATTGACCATTGGATATTATCTAGTAAAGAAACTTTGTTAAGTATCAAAACATGGCTGCTTAACTAGGTTTGAGTTCTAAAAACTTTTAAATAATAATTGTTACAAGGAAATGTGGCTCTTTTTCCACTCTTTTGAACTTAAATTGAAAATGCTTCAGCGACTAGCCATGCAATAATGTAAATGCATATTTAAAAGATTTTGTAACACTAAAGAGGTTAGAAAACGTACACAAGACCCTTACCAAACTATACGTTATCATATAACTATTTAAATAGGCTAAGCAAATTGTGTTTTAAGACGAAAAATGTGTTTGATTTTTTTCACTGGAAGTAGTTTTTTTATTTATTTATTTTTTTTATGAAACATACCAGGATAAGTTCTTGATTCAAGGTAGAATCATTAACTCCTTACAATATCTTCAAATTTATAGTTTTCAATCGACGAAATATCGCTTTTGTGACAATGTGTAAGAAAATAAGTGTTTTCTTTATTAGGCTACTTATTTTTTATTCAATTCATTAAAAATTCTTCAATTTCACATATCAACACTAATTTTAATTTAATGTCTTATTGCTCAGTACTTAATTGATGTTCTTTACGAAGATTAACTAACACATAAAAAAGCGAAGGGCTATATAAGAGGGATATAAGTAGTGTGGTTTGGTCACACCTAGACCGGAAGTAGCAGCTGCCCGGGAGCAGTTGCCCGGGCAGCTGGCGCCAGCTGCCATGCCATATAGCTTCCGGTGGGGGTTAGAGGGTATATATGAGATGCTGTAGTTATATGTTATGCCATATGGGTTGGGGTGGAGATGGCGATAGTGTTGGCGTTAGGGTGAAGTGAATTTGCGCATAAAGTGGGGTTGAACTAAAAGTGAGCATAAATTAAAAGTTAGTTTAAAATTGAAATTTGTTGGTGTTAACGAAACTCTAACAGTTGAACAAAAATTAAGAGTTAGTTCAAAATTGAAATTCAAACTTATAACTGGGATCTGGAAAATATGCCGAGGTTATCCAGAGTAAGTTTTTAAAAATTCCATCCAACTATCACCAGAAATAGTTTTAAGTTGAAGTAGTTGGTGATAGCGGGATAATTCATTCGTGCCATGGGAGAGGTGTTTATCGTTTGAAAGTTGGCGATCGAATGAGAAGCGCCGCCTAGGGAGAGGGCTTATAAAATGGCAACCTTCCCCCACCACCCTTTCCCCCACTCCTTTAGACCAATAACCGGTCGCCGACTCTATGTGTTGAAACTGAACTAGACATGGCGGCCGCCATGGATAATTCTAACCTCAAACCCTAGCTTAGCTGAAGAGAATAGAGGATAATGAAGTAGGAATTGCGGTGAGCACATTTATATAAGGAATGGTGGGAGTAAAATAGGAAAACCTGTTGAACACAGTCGATAGGAGTAATAAGTTCAAAGTTGTGGAAGCATAACATAGAACGTAAAATGTCATGAATAACAGTATCATCAACGTTAACCTGCGAAGTTGCAGAAGAATATAACGGGTTAAAACTGTATTTCTTCCTAACTCTATTTAAATTGGTTCTACACTTTGAAATTGAAGATTTAGAAGTACTTCGTAATATATGTTGTGTTCGCAAAAGTTTCAACCTTAAACATTGTGCAACCATTATAGCTAATGCGTTACATTCAGAAGTTAAAAGAAGACTGAGGTATAAAATGAAGTGTAAAGGATATTGAAACAGAACACTATAGTAGTAATATTTGAGGTTAGAATCAACTAGACTCATTTAATGAAGTGGCTAGGAAGCCACATGTTGATGAATGCTAAATTGCATGTTAGAAGTAATGAAGTAGTCATAAAATAAAAACTAATGAGAGGTGATCACTGCGAGGATGCAAGGTAATGAATGTTTGTGACGTGATAAACTATCCGCTTTTATAGAGGCAGTAATAACCCTAGCCAAATGCCGGCAGATGCCAACCAACTACCTGGTTTTATAGCGCCAATTACTCCGGGCAGCTGGCGGACAGATGGCAAGAGAAGTAGGGGGCTTTGGGGCAATGACTGGAAAGGTCAATGACCCCCCCTCCCCCCCTCCCCCCTCTCCCCCCCCGAAAAAATGGAGCCCCCCCCTCCCCCCCTCCCCCCCCCCGAAAAAATGGAAGCCCCCCCCGCCCCTTCCCCTACCACCCCTTTCCCCACTCCTTCAGGCCAATGACCGGTCACCTGGTCATCGTCGGTCGCCGATGATAATTCTAACCTCAAATCTATGCGCATGCAACAAGTGCTTTGGATCGGAAGAGTGACTATGCTATTGCGCATGCGCCTAGTCCTGTATTACTCACTTTAGCGCTACTTCGCATGGATAATTCTAACCTCAAACCTTGGTTTTGCGTTGCTGCCCATGCGCCGCTCCCCACTCCTTCGCCTTCCTTTTATACTGCTGCGAACTGGGCTGGATTGAACACTGTACTGGAGTGAAACAACTTCCCCCACTACTCGAGAATCCGAGGAGCAATACGAGCCTGATCTTAGCGTCAGTCGTCAACAAACTTTCATAGCGAAAGGTTGTTGGCGACTCAACAAGAGGTTTCAAATATATAGTAGGCCTATATATATTTGAACTTCTTATACTATGTTGCGTTTTTTAATGCAATGTGGTATGTGTGTGTGTGTGTGTTAGTTGTAAGTTGTATTTAATTTAAGAAATAATTTGCGCATTGCGATGTTAGTTATAATTTGGGTTTAGCATTAAGGTGTATTAATTTTTAAGAGGTGTTTAGTATTAAGGTGTATTAATTTTAAGAATAATGATGGTATTTGGTTGTGTTGAATTATTTTGGTTTTTAATAATGATGTGTTGTTAGTTTTAAGTGTTGGTACTAATAATTAATGTTGTTTTGCCTTACAGCTAGATGTTAGGGGGTAGATTAACTGTAAATTCAGAAGTTCGGTTAACTTCACTTAGAAGGGGTGGGACATCCGCAAATTGTAGGTAAGCGGACTAGGTTTTTGCATTTTGTTTAGGAATATGATGGGTGGGTTTAGTTTGGGTGGGGTTAGAGTTGCGTTTCTGCATTAGCTGTTCCAGTTTCCCTATTTAGCGTTACGCTTTGATGCGGACAGGGACGTTACGCTTTGATGCGGACGGACCAGGGCCTCCCTTGCAGAACGTAACTAGTGGGTTGGGAGTGGGAACCCGTTAGGCAAACAGGGTGGTGGGACCAGTATTACTGTTTCCATCACCTTGGTTTTTTATAAGTGTTGAGTGACCTTGACCTACTTTTGGAAAGGTCAATGACCCCCCCCCCCGGTGTCCCCCCCCCGAAAAAATGGAGTCGATTTCCCCCCCCCCGGTGAACCCCCCCTTCGAAAAAATGGAGTTGATTCCCCCCCTTCCCCCCTTCCCCTACTCCTACCCCCACTCCTTCCCCCACTACTCCGGGTGAATGACCGGTCATGACCTGAAAAATTAAAATGGCTATAACTTGATAACGGATTGACGGATTTGGACAAGCGATACATCATTGAAAAGGTCTATGTAAGACAAACATTTTGGTAAAAGAAGAATTGGGTTATCTTATTTTAGTCAAAAGTTATGCGAATTATTTGAAATAAATACCTTCTCTTTCCCCTTTTCCCCCACCTCCCAGGTCAATAATTAGTCTCGGCCAGCTGCTACCCCTCTCATTTGCATATTGTTATAAAAGACGCACCGACTGCGGCTAACATTTCATTCTGATTCCAGACGTTACGCTGCGAACTTGGAGCCACAACCATGTCATCTCTGCCAACTACAACTTCTACTTCAACTTCTACTTCTACTTCAACTTCTACTACGGCTGTTACTGTACCTAAGAAAACTCTTCGTCTGAAAAATCCTCCTGACTGGTACAAGAAGAAACTTGGATCCCAACCTTCAACTTCTGGCACTATTCTTCCGCCTACCAAGACTTCTAAACTTTGAAGCATTTTTTCACCGCCTTCGCCTTATACTTCGCTTTCAAACGACTCCACACCGCTATCAACCATCATGCCGCCACCACAGAAGCCAGCTCCCCGTTCTAATACCCCTTCATTTGAAACTTTGCTTCATCGTCTTAGTACACCTGTCATTCCACTGTCACCATTGCCTCCTACCCCACCACTTACTATGCCTGAAGACCACACCTATCATAAAACTAAATCCACTAAGCCTACTCCCAAACCTGCTCCTAAGCCTGCTCCTTCAGAGCAATTTCAATTATTACAAGAAGAGCGTCGTAGGGCATTTAGCCGTCCCACTACTTGCCCTGAAGTGCTCACTAGGGGAATTAAGAAAGGATCAGCTTGTGGGAGGAAATGTGTTAAAAACGAAAGTTTTTGCCGTGTACATGTCGTGAAACACCTTTCTGAACCACAACTGACAGAAACCCCCACTATTGAATACCAATCCAAAATTATTGGTGTGAAAGGAAATAGGCTTAAGAGAGGTTGTGTTTATTTTTTTGAAAGTGTTATTGACAATGAACACATTTTGGCAAGTTGTAACGGCGAAAAATATAATATTAAAGTAATTGAATCCTTGCGCAAAGAGAAATCCGTTTATGAGTTAGACTCTAAAGACTATCTCCTCAGACACAAAGCGGATGGTATTACAAGGTGGGGGCGTAGAAAGTAAATTCACATAGTTTTTTTCCAAATTGTTGCTTAAACAATAATGGGGGAGAAACACAATGCATTATAGCGTTGTGTTTCTCCCCCATTATTTTTTAACACTCTAAGTCTTGTGACCTACTAACCTACTTCCATCCGAGTAGTAAGAAAAGTACTTCCCCCACTCCTTTGGGTGGATGTCTGGTCACGGTCAGCTCCTACCCCTCATTTGCATACTATTATAAAAGCGGAGCGAGCGTTGGTCACTGCTTCATTTTTCTTCTACACGCCGCTCTTGTCGTTTCGTCTCTGCTGTTTACAATATTTCTTGCTTCAAAATGCCTCCTCATCTGAATGAAAATTTTAATTCTTCCGAAATTTCTGATGTTTTTGAACAATCTGAAGACACTTTAAGTAACAACAGTGAAAGTGAAGATGATGAGGACGATGATGATTATACTGTTGAACTTAGTGAAGAACGTAAAGTTATAGCAATTGATCCACAATTTCCATTTGATACAATAGAAAAGTTTATGGCTGAAGCTAATAAATGGTTGGACTCAGGATGTTATGTACGAATTGACTCTTTTATATTGTATGGTGATAGTCATTCTTTCCTTGTCACACCAAATGACAGAGACCGCATGTTGCAGTGGGCACAATCTATGATGGAGTGCTATGAACAAGGTGTGGACACTGGCGGCTATTTTCTTGCACAACTAGTGTAATAACAAAATTACCCTTCCCCCACCCTACACCCTATCCCTTTCAAATCCTATAAAGAAGGGGAAAAGGAGTGGGGATTATAAAATGGTGGGGGAATGTGTATAAATGCAGGTTGTTTGAAGAGACTTTTATTATTGTGGCTTTAGCAGAAACAACATGGAGTTTAAATCTTCAGCAAAAATAAGGAACAACATAATAAAGAGAGAAATTCGCAAGAAAGAAAAGATTGAACTTATAAAATTACAACTTATAATACCTTCTATTGAAATTGGATGTAGCAAAATAAAGACTTTGGTGAAAACTAACGAATATTTGTTACAATTGCTAAAAACAATCGAAGAATTGAAAAGCAAGAATGGACATTCTACATAGTAAAATTTGAACCTTTTAATATAAATAAGTAAAGCTAAAAAATTAGATGTAGAATAGAGAGCGAGGAATAGATCACTTTGTGGTAATGGACTAACATGCCACTTAGTGCTCTATTCCTCGTTCTCGCGTTAAATTGGATTACCTTGACCTATTTGTTCGACTGTTAGGATTTGGTTAACACTGTTGAATTTCAGTTTTAAACTAACATTTATTTTTGTTTAACTGTTAGATTTTTTTAACACTGTCGAATTTTAGTTTTGAACTAACTTTTAATTTATGCGAATTTTTAGTTCAACTATAGTTAATTTATGCGCAAATTTAGTTCAACCAAGTGTCTGTGCTCTAGCCATTTCCACCTAAAAGTAACTAGAATTAGTTGGGTGGGGGAAAGTTCGTTAAAGCTCGAATATAAAGAAGTATATACTAAAACTCCAATGGGGATAAAGAACACGAATGAACAATTAGTTTGTAGAAGGTTAATATTTTTGTTCAAAACGTTTGATTTCCTTGGATAGTGAAGAAGATGAAATAGTGGTGGGGGAACCGTTATAAAAGGAGGAACATGAGAGCCCATTTCATTTCTTGGCGAAATTTCGAAGAGTAAACATCTCAACATGTATCGTTGCGATAAATGTTCGGATTCGTTTCACGATAAAATTCTATTAGACTGTCATAAAGAACTAATTCACAACAACCCAGAAGAAAAACAAGAACAAGAACAAGAACAAGAACAACAAAAACAACAAGAACAACAAGAACAACAAGAAGAACAAGATGAACAAGATGAAATAACTGCAACATCTTCACAGTACCGAATCTACAAGTATTTGCATTACCCGGTAAAGTAGTAATGCATCATAAGATTCAAAATGAAAACTTGAAGCTAGAAGAATTTATTAGAGAAGCAAAACCAATCGTAAGTAAAACTTTAAAAGAAGAATTAAAAAGATTGAACTTTCTTAAATTTGGTTTACTACTAGAAGCTATGTTTATAAATGTACAAGAAGAATTATCACCAAGAGGATTCATAACAAAAAACCGAACCATTATGGAAAGTTCAAACATTGATTCAATAGTAGAAAACTGTATAGAAGAAATATTAACAAAAATTCAGGAACACGAAGGAAGAGGATCCGGATGGAGTCTTACAAGTATTGAAGTATTAGATATAAGAGTTCATAAACATGGATATGGACTAATGGGATCTAGTTACATTCCTTTACCAAAAATAATTGAAAATACAAAATCTTGTGTTAATGTTAAAAATGAAGACAATGAATGTTTTCGTTATGCAATGGCAGCTAAATTTGTACCACATCATGCGAATAGACCTGACCAAGAATATGAAAATCAAAGATTTAGATACAATTTTCAAGGAATCACTTATCCTGTATCACTGAAAGATATATCAAAATTTGAGAAGAAAAATCCCGGTACGTCTATCAATGTTTTTGCATTAGATAGTTCAAACAAAGTGTATCCTTTACGTATTGCGAAAGAAGAGCTACCAGATCATACGGATTTACTACTACTTACGCGAGGAGATGTGTCTCACTATGTGTACATAAAGAAATTCGACTCTCTTGTTAACAAGCAGCTTTCTAAAGCTCGACACAGAAAGATAATTTGCAAGAGATGTTTTAATTTTCAACGAGAAGGAAGACAAGGAAGAGAATGGTTACAAGAGCACAAAAGACTATGTAACAATAATTATGAAGCAAAGATTAATTTACCTTCGGAAAACAGAGCATTTGTTACATTTCAAAAGGTTCATCATCAATACCGTATCCCTATAGTTGTATATGCGGACTTTGAATCAACACTAATTCCTATAGAAGATGAAAATTGTGAAGCTAGAAAAAGTGTCAAATATCAAATGCACAAACCAAATAGTTTTTGTTTAATGGTTAAATCAACATTATCAGAAGAACATTTAAACCAATATGGATTAACTTCAGAACCTTTAGTATATCGTGGTGAAAATGTGGAAACAATATTTCTTGACCATTTATATTTAATAGCTGAAAATGTACAAAGATTATATACGAATATCGTACCAATGAAACCGATGGAGGAAGAAGAGGAAATTCAACATGAAAATGCAACTCACTGTTTCTTATGTAAAAATGAATTTACCATTGACAATTATAAAGTTAAAGATCATGACCACCTTACAGGTTATTACAGGGGTGCTGCTTGTAATAAATGCAATTTGAGCTATCGTTTACCACTATTTATTCCTGTGGTTCTGCATAACCTCAGTGGGTATGATGCTCATTTTATAATACCTGAATTAGGAAGAGACAATGGTTCAATAGATGTGTTGGCTGAAACTTCAGAAAAATTTATAAGTTTCTCTAAAACAGTTGGAAATGTCAAATTAAGATTCTTAGACTCCTACCGATTTATGCCATCGAGTTTGTCTAAATTTTCTGAAAATTTAAGGAAGAAAGATTTTATTGAAACAAAGAAGATTGTAAGTAACGACAAACTGGATCTTGTACTTCGGAAAGGTGTTTTCCCATATGATTATATAGACAGTTTAGAAAAATTTAATGAAACATCACTTCCGCCAAAAGAAGAATTCAAAAGTAAACTATACAACATGGACATATCTCAAGAGGATTATGATCATGCATGTAAAGTATGGAATGAATTAGGATTTACAACATTGGGAGAATATTCAGATTTTTATGTTAAATTAGATGTAACTTTATTATGTGATATAATGGAAGAATTTAGAAATACATGTTTTGCAGCATATGGATTGGACCCTCTTCATTCGTACACTTCACCTGGATTAGCATGGCAAGCTATGTTAAAAGAAACAAATTGTAAAATTCAACTTCTTACTGATATAGATATGGTTATGATGTTAGAGTCAGGAGTTCGAGGGGGATTGACGCAAAGTGTTACACGACACTTCAAGGCGAACAACAAGTATCTGCCCGATTATGATGCATCAAAACCAACAACATTCCTGGGTTATTTCGATGCAAATAACTTATACGGATGGGCAATGTCGAATCCCCTTCCATATGATAATTTCAAATGGATAGACCCAGAATCAATTGGAAACATAATGGATATACCGAAGTATGGTGAAACTGGTTACATTTTTGACGTCGATTTTGAATATCCTGAACATCTTCACGATCATCATTATGATTTACCACTTCTTCCAAAGACTGAAATTTCCCCTACTGGAAGATGGCCAAAATTATTGATGACTTTAACCAACAAGTCTCGGTATGTCGGACACTACTGGATGATACAACAGGCTTTAGACTTAGGATTGAGAATTACAAAAATTAATCGAGTACTACAATTTTCTCAATCTTGTTGGTTAAAACCGTACATCGACAACAACACAAGAAGAAGAGCTGCTGCTACATCAAGTTTTCAAAAAGATTTTTTTAAACTAATGAACAACGCAATATTTGGCAAGACTTTGGAAAACAAAAGGAAACATAAGGATATCAAATTGGTAACTGATCCAGTAAAATTACAGAAATTAGTGCAACAACCAAACTTTGGTTCATCTGTAATTATTGCTGAAAATCTAGTCGTTATTTCCATGAACAAGAAATCAGTTGAAATGGATCGTCCTTTGTATCTTGGAATGTCAATCTTGGATATTTAAAAAACACATATGTACGAGTTTCATTATAAGAAGATGGTTAACTATTATGGAAGAGAGAACATTGGTATTGCATATATGGATACGGATGCACTAATTTACTGGATTAAAACAAATGACATGTATGAAGATCTACGCACCTTTATATATAAAGATGATTTCGACTTTTCCGATTATCCTAAGGATCATCCAAATTACGACTATGACAGAAACAAGAAAGTATTAGGAAAATTTAAAGATGAAACAAATGGTGTGCCGATGATGGAAATTGTAGCATTAATGTCCAAACTGTATTCGTTTCAACTGTACATAAACGAGAAGAACGAACATCAAGTCACGAAGAAGGCCAAAGGAATAAAAACTTCTTTTCTGAAGAAGAACGTACAGTTTGAACATTATAAAAGATGTTTGTTTGAAAATGTTGAAACAACTGCAACGTTCAACACTATTAGAATTTATAATCATCAACTTTTTAGTGTCAAACAAACAAAGTGGGCATTAAGCTACAAAGATGACAAGCGCCATATTTTTGAAGATAAAATTAATACTTTACCATTCGGCCACTACTCCCTGAACCCTATCGACCAGTAAACCTATTCTTCGTCCTCTCCTTCTTCCTTTTTTCTTTTCCGTAAAGAAGAGGGGACATGGCAAGCCCAATGCCATGTTCCCTCTTTTTTACACTAATATGAAATGGCCTTGACCTATATTCAAACTATATAAATGAGATTAAACTATTCTATGCATCAGTATTTTTACAAGCGGTGTACAAGCAACATCTGAAGATGGAAAGTGTGAAGGACAAGATTGTAAATGAACTACATAAACCAGCAAGAAGAAGATTTCCAAGAAGAAGTACAATCATTAAAGGAATGAATGATCTTTATCAAGCTGATCTCATTGAAATGATACCGCACAGTAAATTAAACAAAGGATTTAAATATATTTTAACAATTATAGACTGTTTTACTAAAATAGCTGACGCTTTACCATTGAAGGATAAGACTGGTAAAAGTGTTACAAAAGCTATGGAAACCACAATACAAAGAAATAAATTTAAAATTAAACATCTACAGACCGATGATGGAAAAGAATATTTTAATAAAGACTTTGGAGCTTTGATGAAGAAATATCAAATAAATCATTATTCTACAAATTCTGAAGTTAAAGCTTCAATAATTGAAAGATTCAATAGAACATTAAAAGGTGCGATGTATAAACAATTTTCAAAACGAGGATCATACGTGTGGTATGACATATTACCACAACTTATAAAAGAGTATAACAACAAATATCATCGTACCATTGGAATGAAACCTATCCAGGTAAATAGTGCTAATGCCAAAATTGTATTACAACGCATTAAAAATAATACAACACCGAAATTGGAAAAATTGCAACCAAAGAATCTCAAGGTCAATGATAAAGTTCGTATAAGCAAATACAAAGGTGTATTCAGTAAAAGATATCTACCAAATTGGACTAATGAAGTATTTACAATTTATAAAGTGCAACCAACTATACCTGAAACCTATTTATTAAAGGATAACAAAGGTGAATTACTTCAAGGTGGATTTTACGGACACGAATTGTTGAAATCAACAGTCGGTGATGTATATCTTGTCGAGAAGATTTTACAAAGGAAAAAGGATATGGTTAAAGTCCGGTGGTTAGGGTTTGATAAAAATGAAGACTCTTGGATTCCTTCAAAAGACTTAGTATAGTTGTTTAATAGCTCATTGTGTGTTTAACCTTTATACAAGATGGAGATTGTACAACAAAAAGATCGATTTAATATCAATAACATTGATGAATTGACAGTTGACAATGATAAGTTAAATCATGGAAAACATGGTGAATTACTACCAAATACGATAAGATGTTTAATAACTGGTCCTTCAAATTGTGGAAAAACTAATGTTGTTTTTAACCTTATAACTAATCCTAAGGGATTGCGTTTTAACAATATATACATTTTTTCAAAATCATTGCAACAACCAAAATATCAATTATTGGATAAAGTACTTGCAAGTGTACCTGAAGTGAATTTTTACAAGTTTAATGCCAGTGAAACAATTATGCAACCAAATGAAGCAAAACCATTTTCTATTTTTATATTTGACGATGTTTCCTGTGAAAATCATGACACAATAAGGAATTATTTTGCTATGGGAAGACATCATAATATTGATAGCATTTATATTGGTCAAACATACAGTAAAATTCCAAAACAACTTATAAGAGACAATGCAAATATGTTGATCATCTTCAAGCAAGATGAAACAAATTTAAAGCATATATATAATGATCATGTAAATGCGGATATGCCATTTGAAAAATTTAAAGAGATGTGTGGCAAAGCATGGAATGAGAAATATAGCTTTCTCGTTATTATGAAGGAAGAAGATATTAAAAATGGTAGATATCGTATAGGGTTGGATAAATTTGTATTTATGCGTTGAACTACCGATGCTACATCTAGTTACACGTTGAACTTCACAGTGTAAACATGGTGAATCAAGAAAAACTATTGAAAGAAATAAAATCACTCAGTGATTCTATTAGGATGAAGAATCGTGCATTGAGGATGGGTTTAAGTGAAAGAGAAGAATTTCTAGAGACTACATTTAAACCTATTACGGAACCTTTAAAACAGATATCAGAAACTATTGGTAAACCTCGTTATGAAGGAGATGTTTTACTACCGGTTTCTAAACAAGAAGTACAAGCATTAAAAAAAGAAGAAGATGATGATTCATATACAAGTGCTAGTGAGCAAGAAGAAACAAAAGAAGAAGTACCAATTGTTGAAAAGGAAGAAGAACAGCCAATACCTGAAGCTGAACTATCTATTCCAAATTTAACTCAATTGAGTAGCGATATATTACAACATGGACCTCTTGGAAGAAAATATATAATGAAAATGCTACATGACATGAAATCAAACCCGAATTTGAGTAGATCACACGTATACGGAGCAAGAATTGATGGGAATGAATTGACGATTGGCGATTCAAAGCTTGAAATAACACAAGACGATTACATCATTATTGGTGAGCATAGATATAAAGGAACAAAAGGATTATATGAATTAATTTTTAAAAACATACCACTAAGATATTCATCCAAAGATTTAAGTGTTTTTAAGGAGATTCTACAAAATACTAACGCTCATAAAAGAAACTACTTAAAGGATGCAATGATTAATCGTTCACGTGCAACAAAATATAACATTGTTATAAAAAAGTTGTTTCCTCCACGAAAATTGCCAACATTACGTACTGCACCAGCGGTGAGACAACCGCTGAAAAGAAAATCTTTATCACTTATGGATTTATCACTTCTTGAACAACATGGTAAAAAGAGTAAAGGAGATACTTCAACATCTGGTAAAGGATTGATGAAAAATCTATACAATACGAATGTGATTTACTACAACGACATCAATAAATTGGTTGATAGAATGAGACTATTGCATGAAGCCATGGAAGCTGGTCATACAGGTTTAAATAATGAATGGGTAGCTCTGATTGACGAACTCAGGAATCGCGGCATAATTGTATAATTGTCCGCGGATATATAAGAGTTGCAGGCATATAATGTGTCAGTTCTAACATGAGCGTCGACAAGTTCGGACGATACTCCGCGTTAGGAGTGCAAGTTGGAGAAAACAGAAAAAGAAGTGGATTACCGCAAACACCCGAAGGTGACTATAACATAAATAATAAACGTTTAAAGTTTGTTAGAGATCCAGAAGAAGATGGAGATGCAACAAATTTAAAAACAGTGAAGGAGGAAACATCTACAAGTTTTAAGCTTGACAACAACCAATTGTATGATGCAAAATCTCACAGGGTTATTAATGTTGCAAAACCAGTCAACAATGGAGATGTTGTTAATAAAGGCTATTTGCTATCTGCGATGGATTATGCTTTACTGTTGCAAAAGACTAAAAGTGGAAAAATGTACAATGCTTTAAATTATAAAATAACTAATGTGGCAGATCCAACTGATGATACAGATACAATCAATAAGCGTTATTTGCACTCTGTAATACCAGAAAAGAAAAATGATGGATTTTCTTTTTATAAATATACTATAAACGATATTGGATATCCTAAAGAAGAAAGTGATGGTGTTAATATAATATATATTAAAGATAATTGTATTTTATATAATGATGCTGTTATTGATTGTCATGGAAAAGTGTTGTCCAATCTGAAAGATGGTTCAACTCCATCGGATGCTGCTACCGTGAGACAAATGAATGAAAGCTTAAAGAAAGGAACATCCGCTTTTGTTAAACAAAATCAGGTAGTGTCAAAGAAAGGTGATGAGTTTATGCAAGGAAGTGAAAAGTTTACCTTACTACAACTAAAAAATGACAAGTGGGATGGAAAAAATAAAAGATTGTCAAATATAAGTTTAGGCACGGAAGAACATGATGCTGTTATTTTAACACAAGTGCCACAACTATCAGCTACTGGTGTTAACTTTATATGTGGAGGTAGACGATTAACCCATGTAAAATCTGGTAAAGATGATAATGATTGTGTTGTTGTGAAACAAACTATAGTTTTAGATAAAATAAATAACTTATATAATGGAAAAAATAAAAGAATATCTAACATATCAGCAGGAATAGCTCCGAATGATGTTGCTACTATTAATCAAGTTATAGCAACCTCTAATAACGATCCATCTGTGTATACATGTAATGGTAAACGTATCACAACTCTTGATAATCCAACAAATTACAAAGATGCTACTAATGTAGAGTATGTAATGAATCTTGTAGGTAATGTAGTTATTGATATGCATAATCATTTAATTAAAACATCGATGAAACACAATAAAATCGAAGATTCTCAGAGAAACCAATGGATTAAAGATGAAATCATTGATGGATACTAGTAAAACTTATGAATATTTAAGTATGGAATATACAAAAAAGGATTCATTATCATAAAGTATTTCATAGAGTGAAGACGTTGGTTACATAAAACAGCATAATGAAGACCGTATCGCTCAGTCGTCGTCAAGACAGCGGCAAGAGAGGACGTGGTTTAACATCAGCTGCATTATCCCTGCTCAGACGGATTCCAATTGGTGCTGTTGTGAATCGAGCGATAGACGCTTTACCATACGAATTACATCTGCCCGGAGGTTATCAATATTGTGGACCTGGAACTAAGTTGGCAAAACGTTTAGCAAGAGGAGATCCTGGAATTAATAAATTAGATCAAGCTTGCAAAGAACACGATATAGCATATTCAAAGTATAAAGATTCAACAAATAGATCAATAGCAGATAAAATTCTAGCGGAAAAAGCTTGGCAAAGAGTAAAATCAAGTGACGCAAGTATTGCAGAAAAAGCATCGGCTTGGGCAGTAACTACAGCCATGAAGACGAAAGCAAAGTTAGGTGGTGGAAAACGTCGCAGAGGAAGACCTGCAAAGAGAGGCACTCCCAAAAGAGGTGGAAACATTAAAAAAGGACGTCGTAGAACTCATAAAGCAAGTGTAAAGAAGACTTCTGTTTCGCAAATGGTAAAAAACGGAGCAGGTTTATACCTAAGACCATACCGTGTGTACTAAATAAGAAGAATCAATTGATAATTCCAAATAAAGCCTTAACAAATCATCAGTTAAATGATTATGTAAAATGTTTGAAAATACCATTCTTTCGAGGAGTTTTTATGAAAGATGCATTACCAACTAAAATATGGAAAAATGAAACTGGAATAGTAAATTTGGATTCCACCTATGGTCCAGGTACTCATTGGGTATGCTATAAAAAGCTCGGACAAACCGTTTACTACTTTGACAGTTTTGGCGATCTACCACCGCCAAAAGAACTTCAACATTATTTTCGAAACTCAAAAAACATTTTTTACAATTACAAAAAAGAACAACCTAACAATACTGAAATATGTGGGCATTTATGTTTGGAGTTTCTAGCGAAAAGTGTCAGTCAGCTTTAAGATGTCATCGTATACAGTGTCATTGAGTGGAAATTCATCCACATTGAAAAGTACGCTGTTCCCAGCATTGCGTCTATCCAAGGAACGATTATGGGAAGCGGCATTACTTGATTTGACTACCTACAACTCAATTCCCAATGTTACGGAAGGGAAGAACAATTTACTACATTATTATGAAACTAAGGATGCTGCAGGAAAATACTCAGAATTGAAAATAATTACATTTCCTACTGGAGCTTATGAAATTGATGATATAAACCAATTATTACAGAAACAACTCGAAGAAGACAATATTACCGTTAAAGGAAACAATAATACTTTAAAAGCAGAAATAACTTCAAAATATTATATTGATGTCAGCTTGGAACAGTCGATTGGCAGTTTACTTGGATTTACAGATACAAAAAAGAAAATCTTAACTCCTGGAACTACTCATTCAGGTGATTCAACTGTAACAATATTGAAAGTAAATAGTATCGATGTCACGTGCAACATTATACATGGATCGTATAGAGATGGAGTTAATCAACATATTTTACATACATTTTATCCAACAGTGGCTCCCGGTTTTAAAATTGTTGAGAAGCCACAAAACTTGATATACCTACCGTTAAACACCAGTTTCATTTCAGACATCGTACTGAACATATTGGATCAAGACGGTCATAGTGTTGACTTTAGAGGAGAAACAATTACTATACGGATACACATCAGAGCAGCAACATAAAAGTCAACATGGGATTATCATTTAAACCGCAACGGAAGAGTCGGGAGCTCAGTAGCTCCTCAACATTGGAAGAGTTAACATCGGACAACATTCGTTTTCTACAGAAGATTGGATTGAAACTTAACAGCGATGGATATCCTGGATATATCTCAAGGACCAACGTTCGACGAAACACTATGGGAGAAGGAATATCACACGCACAACCCTTACACTTCATCAAAATTAAACAATAACGATGAAATAAGGATCCCCATTCAACAACAAGATATTTACACTTTACCGTGTGAAAGTTACTTGTACATCGAAGGACGGGTATTAAAATTGGATGGAAAAACTGCTTCAACAGTTCCTTTTATAAATAACCCGATGGCATATCTTTTTGATGAAATAAGATATGAAATATCAGGGGTGACGGTTGATTCAACAAAAAAGGTTGGTTTAACAACGACATTGAAAGGATTAACATCATTAACACCGCATGAGAAGAATTCAATAGTCACCGCCGGATGGGTTGCCCCCGATAAAGACACTATAACACCAGCTTCCAACGGTCACTTTGATTTTCATGTACCTTTACGATTGCTTTTGGGATTCACTGAAGATTACAAACGGGTAATAATAAATGTCAAACAAGAATTAGTATTACTCAGATCTTCAACTAATAAGGACTTGATACTTGCAGACCCTGCAACTACGGAAGATAAACTGGAATGGCAACTACAGTTGGATAAAGTTGTTTGGAGAGTACCTCATGTAAGATTGGCTGATGAACATAGAATCCTATTATTGAGAAAGTTGAAATCTGACCGTGATATTGTGATGCCATTCCGAAGTTGGGAATTTCATGAATACCCTACACTACCTCAGACAGAACGACAAACATGGACCGTCAAGACATCAACTTACTTGGAACGAGCAAGGTACATAATACTCGGTTTTCAAACTAAGCGAAAAGATGTTATCACTGCAAATGCTGGTCAATTTGATCACTGTAAAATAAAGAATTGTAAAGTTTTCCTAAACTCTCAATTCTTTCCCTATGACAATTTGAATGTCATGTTCAGCAAAAAACGTTTTTCCATTTTACACGATATGTATGCAAGATTTCAATCGTCATATTATGGAAAAACTAATACACCACTATTATCACCTGACCAGTATTATTCCAAGGCTCCAATAATTGTAATCGATTGTTCAAAACAAAATGAATCGGTAAAATCATCAAGTGTGGATATAAAAATTGAAATGGAATTTGAAGAACCAGTAGCGGATGGAACTTCGGCATACTGTCTAATTCTACATGATAAAATAGTCACTTACACACCGCTGACCGGAATTGTGAAGAATGTACTTTAAGAAGAATTGTACAACGACTGCAAATTTTTGAGGTTAGAATTATCTGCTTCAATTTTTGAGGTTAGAATTTTATTTGTGAAAGACAAGTTGAAAACAAACAATTATGTAATTGTATAAATTTCAAGGATTTTACGAAAAATATAAAAGCGAGAAAATAATTAGTGAAAACTTCATTCTATCTTCAACCGTCGTATGGGAAACATCATTCGCAAGATGAATTCTACTAACGGAGAAGAAAATACACCTCTAATAGATGATAATAGTTCAGGTATAGAAAAACAAGTTGAACGAGAAATGGACGAGTTCCTAAAGTTTAACAAACATAAGAAGAGAGAAGAAGAAGAAGCTGAAAAAGAAGTAAAAAGGAAGAAGGTTGAAGTTAACATTACAACCAATATTTTAACAGAAGTATTTCTTCGGATTATCTACCCAATTTCTTCATGCATGACAAAAAGTATATCAGTTGGAATTTTAAAATCAATGGATTATTCACCAATTGTTATTTTAAATCATGGAAACAAAATGGTTACTTTCAGTGAAACTACTTGGGAATCTCTCATGAAACATTTACATCTTTTGGAGTGCTATTTATGTAACAACACATTTGGAAGAAGAACAAGATTAAGTTTATTGGAATCAAATATTGAAGTTGATATAGTAAAACATCGTGGAGGACAAATTGTTCGCTTCAGAGATTTAACTACCCACAATGTTAAATTATATTTTACTAAAGAAGAATTTTACACTTTAAGTTGTACTACCGGTCCTGTCACCAGATATTTGAAACAACTAATATTTTCAAGTGCAATAATTAAAGACTATCTAATTGATACATTGGACAAACAACCTTTTGTTCCAATTTTATACGGTCCCGTGGATACTTCAATCTTTAATAGAATACCTCAAGAAGTTGAAATGTGGAGACAATTAAACAACTATCACACCAATTTTAATATCGATGAAGTGGCACAAGAAATAAAAGAAGAAGAACAATCCTGTCTGTTATAAACGTCGGCTCATTCAATTTTTAAGTCAGTTGTTAATAAGACTTCATCATGAATAAACGGGTTTCGTTTTCTAATGCACCACACATAATGGAAGTTAAAAGAGGTATAATTGAATTTCAAGCTTTCCGAGGAAATGATGGTAATTTTATTATTAAAGAATTAGTAATCTTGGACATGAACACATCAGTAGTTTATCATTATTTGTTCAAACCTCCAGTACCATTTAATAGACTAACAACTAAAGCGAAAGTTACAAACAAATGGTTGAACAAACATTTTCACAACTTAAGATGGGATGAAGGTTTCATTAGTTATAACATGATGCCGCACATTATGAATCATTATTGCAAAGAGTTTAAAATTATCTACACAAGAGGATTGGAAAAAGCAAATTGGATACAATCATTTACAAGCAACGAAGTGATTAATGCAATAATTGATAAAGATTTCCAATGCTACTTCAACGAACTTTGTATTTCATCAAAAAGTTTTAAACATCGAAGGTCGCAGTGCGCTTTAAAGAATGCCTACCGCTTGAATAGTTTCCTTCAAAAAAGTGGTGGGGGTAGTGTCGATTATAAAAGTGAGAGCGCTACCATGACGCAGCATGAGTATTACTCGAACCTCCGAAGAGACAACATCTCCAACGGACATTCTTATTTACAAGAAAATTAACAATAACATCAAGATGGCATCGCAGAACTTACTTCAAAATTTGGTCGATCAGTTCAACGCTCATTCTAAATCATCAATTCTACCTACGAAGAAATGTTCTGAACTAAAAGAAGAAAAACATTACATCATTCATACGATCAAGAAAATGGAAACTTCAGTAGGTGATGCTATTAATTGCACATTGAGCGAGGCACCGTATACAGTTGGTGACGAACCGAAGTTTCAAATCTTCCTACCTACACGTTTTGTACAACTTCTTCAAAATGAAGATCTTCGTGTAGTTCAACCTGGCGCACTCTATTTGGTTTCGCACGGACCAATTGGAAATAACTCTACTGAACTTACAATTCATGTAACACCTACTATTGATTAGTTTGTACATAACATTGTAAATATTTGTTTGTAATTGTTTTTCAATAAATATGATATAAAGAAAAAACAAAAAAAAAATTAAAAGAAGCAACATATTGTGATGTCTTTGTACATTACAATATGTTGCTTCTTTTAAAAATTCCACGGGATGACCTTGACCCACTTTTGTGTGATTATAAAAGCGAAAATCTACTTGTGAAATTCATCAGTCTACGACTACCTTTCGTACCGTACACATCTTGCTCACTCTATCGCTTAATATAAAAACTAAAAGATGTCTCTCAAAGTCAAGTGTGCATCTTATGATACCAACACCATTACAACTTTTGAACAACTCGAAGATTTAACCAACAAAATGCGAGTTTTACTTACCGGTGGTTATCACTTAACTGTTGATGTTAGTGCTACTAATACAAGGATGTTCACTAAAACAAAATATTGTGATGATGAAATATTTATTTCTACACAACCTACAACTTCTTCATCGCCTACTGGTCAACATAACATCAAGTTCCAAAAATATTACCAATGTTGAATAACTTTTGACAAACAAAACTACAACTAAAGAATCACGTGTTGAATGTGAGTTAATAAAAAGGATGTGATACTTGAATAAATAATCATTTGCTTCTCAGCTCTCACCACGACAAGACCTATTTAAGAAAATGTTGTACAGAATGATGATTCAACTTGATGGAAAAATCTATGGAAAAATTACAACACTGTTGAACAAATGACTAAAGATATAGATGTATTAGCTAAAGAAGGATACCAAGCTAAATTAATTTTGAAATTTCCTGAAGTACATCCGCTATCAATAGAAGAACTAGTTGCTATGGCTAAAGCTGAGAAAGATAAAAAATCTGAAGAAAACAAAGAGAAACAAACTTCTTAAGTATCAACATTCCTTACATTAGTAAGGTATAATTTTTTAAAACTCCATTTGGATGACCTTGAAATTACCCCCACCACTTTTCACAGTACATATAACTTGCTATTCAACACTATACACTCTTATTCTTTCACTGGACTCCGCAGCGTCAACATGGAAGAGCAAAAATACAAGTACAAACCTCGTTACTGTTGTGAACAACAATGTACAGATTTAGGACCAATGATGGTGGATGGGTTAGCTTGTACTAAATGTGAATTCTTCGGATCTTGTTATTGCAAATGCAAAACAAAACAACTACCGCCACCGGAATTGCGAACTTTCAAATTTTACAAATCAAGATATTTTCATACATGTTGTCCTCAAAGATGTTTCAAATTTCACCCTCTAGATCTTGCTCATTGTCAACGCACCAAGTATCATCAAGATGATTTTTGTACACATATGATAAAAAGATGTAAATACAGATCAGATTGGTATTCCGATCCTGTAGAACCATCAAATGTGTAATTTCAGTTTTACATTCTTTTTTAAAACTTCAATTGGATGACCTTGAGATTTCCCCCACTACCGGTTGTAATTTTTATATAATATTAAATTCAACTTTAAATCATTTCACTTCCAACATTCTAACTAACAACATGGAAGCAAAATTTATCAAGTTTGAACATATAATAACTGAGAGGGAGGATATGGAAGAATTGTTTCAAAACTTACTTTCTGTCATTGACGAATATCCTATAAGATGGTTCAGAATTGTAGTTCAATATTTAAATCCTGGTGAATTGTTTTCTTCATCGAGTGAAGAAGATGAAACAACTACTTCGGTTCAAATAATTGAATTAAAAGACGAAGAAGAAGAACTAAACGTTTTATTCAATCATAAGCTCAAGGTTCCCCATATAAAAGCCCCCTCCCTAGACAGCCCCCCTCCCTAGATGCCTGCTCAAGGTCACCATTATATAAGCCCCCTCCCTATGCGCCGATCCTCATTTCATCACCGACTCTCCAACAATGAACAACTCTCCATTGGCCCGAATGAATTCTAGTTTTGAAATAAACTCTAAAGAAGAGTTACAAGACATTTTTAATATTTTACAAGAACTTGTAGATAATTTTACAACCATCAAAATGAATTTGGAAATAACATACGATTGTCCTATTTGTGATAAGGTTGAAAGTTTAGACGAAGACAATTTACTAAATCTAACTCCTGCACCATCTGACACTACTGATGGTAATAATGAAGGGCAACGTCTCTCCCCCACCACTTCTTTGTAATTCATCCTTCCCCCCACCACTTCTTTATTTAACTAACATTTCTCCCTTTTACTTCTCATTCCGTCTTCGACTTCTGAACTATCAACATCACTTGTTTTAAAATTTCAAACACTAACACAATCATGATGGATATGATGGATGAAGTTCCCTTCGTAACTAGAATGGAAGAGGATAAATTGAAATTGGAAATTAAACGATAAGAAATGGAACAGGAAAACCAACTCGAAATGTTACATTTGTTCAAGCTTTTCAAATACATCATCTGGGGACTCTGCATTTACCTTCTCATCGTCGTTGGTGTTTGCATTTACAACTCTGTAATTCATCACAAAAGTTCAACTTGTTTAAACTCTGCTGTTGCACATTAATTGTATGTTCACTAATAAAATTCAAAAGTTACTTCAACCTATCCTACTACTATCACCAACTAGTTCAACTTAGAACTATTTCTGGTGGTAGTTGGGTAGGCTTTTTTAAAACTTACTCTGGATGACCTTGACATACTTTCCAGATCCCATTTATAAATTTGAATTTCAGTTTTAAACTAACTTTTAATTTTGTTCAACTATTAAGAGTTTTGTTAACACCGTCAAATTTCAGTTTTCAACTAACTTTTAATTTATGTGCACTTTTAGTTCAACCCTAGTTACTTTATTCGCAAATTCAGTTCAACCGACCACCAACGCTATCGCCATCTCCACCCCAATATTTCAACATTTCTGCCCCCAACACTTGCCCGAACATCTGCCCATAGGGGCAGCTGCCCGGACATCTGTTCGGTTTTAAAAATATAAAAGAAAGGTAAAGGAGTGGGGGTGGCGCATGCTCACCAATGCAAAACTAAGGTTTTAGGTTAGAATTATCCATGGCGGCCGCCATGTCTAGTTCAGTTTCAACACATAGAGTCGGCGACCGGTTATTGGTCTAAAGGAGTGGGGAAAAGGGTGGTGGGGGAAGGTTGCCATTTTATAAGCCCTCTCCCTAGGCGGCGCTTCTCATTCGATCGCCAACTTTCAAACGATAAACACCTCTCCCATGGCACGAATGAATTATCCCGCTATCACCAACTACTTCAACTTAAAACTATTTCTGGTGATAGTTGGATGGAATTTTTAAAAACTTACTCTGGATGACCTTGGCATATTTTCCAGATCCCAGTTATAAGTTTGAATTTCAATTTTGAACTAACTCTTAATTTTTGTTCAACTGTTAGAGTTTCGTTAACACCGACAAATTTCAATTTTAAACTAACTTTTAATTTATGCTCACTTTTAGTTCAACCCCACTTTATGCGCAAATTCACTTCACCCTAACGCCAACACTATCGCCATCTCCACCCCAACCCATATGGCATAACATATAACTACAGCATCTCATATATACCCTCTAACCCCCACCGGAAGCTATATGGCATGGCAGCTGGCGCCAGCTGCCCGGGCAACTGCTCCCGGGCAGCTGCTACTTCCGGTCTAGGTGTGACCAAACCACACTACTGATATAAAAACATGGGAGTTATAAATAAAGAAAGTTATTAAGAAATCTGTTAAATTTGGTAAGTATCATAAATTGGCATGCGATTTTTTAAACAAAATTTTGCTTCTTAATTATCAATTACTTATTATAATTACTTAGATTATAAATAAAATAAATCCATCTTATTTTAAGAAAGCTATTGTAAAATTATTGTAAATTTCGTTCTAGGTAAATGTAAAAAAGATAAAATTATCTAAAATTGTATTCAATACACAACTTTTTTATAAGATATTGTGAAATAATTCACTAATTAAAAAAATAATTTTTAATAAATCATTAACTAAATAATATATTTGTTATCGAATAACAGAAGTATTCGTGAAAGGTATTCAGATATTCATATTTAAGTTAGAAAACAATGTTTTATATTTTATATTCACTAACTACGATAGTGAACCTATACTCGGTTGGACATATTTGCTTCACTTTTTCTTTGAACATTAGTTTTTCTCCGAATAAAAAAATTACTATTTTCATACTAATTGTTACAAAAAATTAAAATGAAAATATAAAGTGTAAAAACACAAAAAAATAAATCCCCTACCAAATAATACGGACGGAATCAAATTTGTTTGTTGAGACCTTTCGCATAAAGTACTCTTCATCGTAGAATTGTGACCCATATAAAGTACAGTCAGGGAATCACTAGTTCAATTTATTATGGAGATAAGACCATTCGATTTCCATTAGGACTTCTGTTCATTCATGCACAAGGTAATCTCTATTATTTGCTCGTATGTGGCTCATTTATTTTGGAACTTAAATATAAAGTTAGGTTTGACATATATGGCTTTGAAAACTTTTGGGAGCTAATGTACTTAAAAATATGTATAAACAATAACATATATATGTATACAAATTAACTAAAAACCTTTTACGTGTAAAAAAACACACGCTGGAAAGAGTCAAAAAGAAAAGATATTCAAAATATTTTGCAGCAAAGTAGAATAAAACAAATAGGCTATATGAAAATTCGCATTGAAGATTTTATTGCTCCAAAATATATTTATTTATCGAAGCTTATTTTTAAGCAATTCTTGGTAGAAGTGCAAGCGTTTCTAAAACATATCAGTGCCGGTTCGACGGCCCCCCTCCCGGTTTGTGGGAAAATACAACTTGTTTACCTTCGTTCGCGGTGGTTGAGTCTGAGAGGGTTTCGGCCTTTTCATATATAACGTGAAGATAATTCTTTTAAATATTTCTGTCAAAACGGGCAATGCCACGACCCGATTGGCTTCAACCTAAAATCAGAGATTCACAGTTATATATGAAAGAAGTAAACCTTGAAGAAACCATTTAACCTATTGGTATAATAATATACAAAAAATGCGTTATTAAATTATTTTCACTATTTTTGTGTTTTGTAACGAATAGAATAAATTTGAAAGAATTTCAAATTACAATTCTCATGACAAATTTATGGAGTGCATTTTTTAAGTTGGAGGTTGATTGTGTTGAGTTGAGTTGTGTTGATCTTTCGACACCACATATTCCATTGGTCTATTGAAGTAATGCAAAATAACTTTTTAGTTAACTTAATTTATTTTATATAAAAAAAAAATGTGGAACGTAATATGAAACCACATAAAAATATCCTATACTCTTATACGAGCAATGTTTGCTTGTTTGCTTGCTTGCTTGCTTGCACAATTATCTCAAAAACGGCTCCGACGATTTCCTTCAAATTTTGGAATATGGGGGTTTTGGCCACCAGAAATCGATTGGAGCTGGTCCCATAGCTGGGAAAAATCCGGTTTTTGCGCTAGAGCCCTTCAAAGATCCCATGTTATCCTTATGGAAATTTTTTAGCTGAACAAAAATCAGCTGATAACTGTAGATAAAATAAACCAATGTGTTACATCTTTAACCTGTGGTTTTAGGAAAATCATACCAATGTGCAGCAAACCTTCCGCCTGGCGAGTGAGCGGAGCGAACGAGCTTTGTGTGAGAAACGAAAGTAATAATTTTACCGAGCTTAAGCTCGGTCCCCCTGGTACTGTAATAAAATGGAATAGTAGGTAAATAGATTCAAGTTTCCTCCCGCATTTCAAAGTAATGTCTTATTGGGGCTGGATAAGATCCAAATCGGAAGTCAATATAAGGGACGAAGCTGTAAGCGGGGTTCAGTTCCAAAAGATTATGCATTCGACATCATTGTGTGCGGCGATGTCCAGCTATTGGGGTGACCAAGGGGTTGCAACTGGGGGCGGTTGTGCGGGAAAATGGCAACAATGGAAATGCTTTGGACACTAAACCGCAAGCTCTACAAAATATACGATGGAAATTGATTAGAGACTGTATTCTGGAACTGTACAGAGAAAATTGTTTTGTGTTGTGTTGGATCGAGTAAGCACTTTATAAATTAGTAATGGGGGAGTAAGTGGGGAAATTTAATATATACTAGAGATCGCCTGAAATTTATAGACAAAACAAACTGTTGTTCCTGATTTGCTATAATTTGTTATTACAACAGCTGTTTCATGATCAATCAATTGTCATTCTCCCATAAGATTAACATTGAAACTTTCAAAGCCTGTAGGGCGTAGCCTTGGGGACGGATGTGAATTAAAATACCATTCAGCTCATCTACAATAGGCTAGGCGCACACGAACGACTTTTCAGTCGGCCGACTGTTGGGCAAGACTGTCTGGCAGTCAGAGAGGACGACACAAAAGTCGTCCCGACTTTTCAGTCGCTGGCTGTGATGCGCACACACACGACAGTTTAGTCGTCTTCCCACGATGGATCAGACACAAACCGCTGTCATATGTGCGCTATGCTAAGGTTTAGAAAACGAAAGCGCAACAGAAAATACTGGGTTCATCTTATTTATAGTGCGAGACATATTAACGAGACATATGAAGGCCAAGTGTTACTTGTTATACACTGATCTAGGAATATATCCCGAAAAGTTTTTCAGCTACTCACGAATGAGTGTTTCCAGCTTCGATGAGATATCAAAATTACTACAGCCCAAAATAACCCTTCAAAACACTGTGATGAGGATGGCTGTACAAGCTGAAGAGCGAATTTTGGCCACCCTGAAGTAACACACTAATATTTTTTATCTTATTCGAATTTTTAAGGCTCCCCTCTACCTAAGCCCGAACGACGTTAACGGTACCGAATGCCCGCCTCTCGGACGTAGCGCTAGGCGAGTTTAATGGCTGCAGAGGTTTACAGGAATAACTAATTAAGATAGAGATTGACTCTTAACTTATTCTAAACTCTGGTTTTAGAATTTTTAAATAAAATTTCTAATTTCTGCTTTAACTCTCTAAAATGATCTGTTTTTCTCGACTTTTAACTGAAGTTTTCTATTAGTTTTGATGAAATAATTACCAAAGTATAACCAAGATTTAGCACCGATGTTCTTCTTTAATATGGCACCTTAGTTATAGCTCTAGGCTGCATTTAGCAGAAGATAACACAATCTTAAAAAACCTTGTATTTGCATCGAGAAAAACAGATGAATTTGGTCAGTTTTAGCTGAAATTAGAAATTGTATTAGAAATTTCTAAAACCAGAGAATACGAGATCTGTCTCTTTACTTTTTTAAAAAGTTCAAAGCCCATCTCTGCCTTAATTGATTAATTTTAAAACACGATTCCAGTAAACCTCTGCATCCATAAAACTCGCCACTAGAGAAAAACAGATGACTTTAGACAAAAACTAAACAAAGGAATTTTATTTAAAAATTCTAAAACCAGAGAAGACGAGATTCTTCTTTATACTTTTAGATAAAGTTGTAAGAGTTAATCTCTATTTTAATGAGTTCATTTTAAAACACGATTCCCGTAAACATCTGCAACCATAAAACTCGACTAGCGCTACGGCCGCGGCCGCGAGGTGGCATTCGGGCTCAGGTAGACCGGAGCCTTAATCTTAATTTTTGATCTTCATTAATAAAATTAAGATTCAAAGGATAATTTTATTCTTAATTTTTGAACGCCTAAGAATTATTATATATCCTTAGGTATATGTTACTAGCTTAACCCAAAGTCCTTTTTGAGATGGTTAGGGGTTTCAATCCTCGCCCTTAATTATGGGTTCTTAGGGGTATTTTTTATTTTTTTTAATAGCATTTCCTATAAAATTGCATATCTTTTGATAGAGAATAAAAAAAATGATTGACACACACCATATTCTTTATGATTTAAACTAAAATTATGCGAAAACGTGTAAATGAAATTGTGAATAAACACCCAAACAACAGTATTTCCCAAGTAAAAACAGCAGACATGCCCGACTATCGTGGCAGACAGTCGGCGGTGTGCGCATCTCAACTTGTTTCCGTGCATTTACCCATACGCCACGACAGTTGAGTCGTTGAGCAGTCGGCGGGAAAATCGGGCATGACCTATCTCGTCCCGACTGCTCCACGACAGTCGGCCGACTGTCGTGGTGCAGTCGGCTGGTGTGCGCGGTCGTATTTACCAACATGGGTCCGATTTTTTTCTCTACGCCGACTTTTTAGTCGGCCGACTGAAAAGTCGTTCGTGTGCGCCTAGCCATACACTACCTTTCAAACGGTATGCGTGGGTTTCTTTTACGTTGCTTACAAGCTGAGAAAAAAGGAGGAAATGAAACATGCTTGCCAATTAATATATAAAAGATTAAAGTTTGTCTCAAGTATTACATTTGTTTGCAATTTATTTCATATTTAACCAACTTTTGTCCATTTAGAGTGATATTGAAAATATAACAAAACTTAACATGAACTACTCTTATTACTAATATTTTTGGTTAATGGAATTTTGGATTAGACAATTTTTTATAATTTTTATTGTATATGAGATATGTTTTATTATTATTAACATTCCTTTTTTTATGTGATTGATGCAATTTTTTCACATGATCAATAAATAAACGGCTCTTTTTGATACAACCATTATTGGGCGAAATTTTTTTATCGCCGTAGGGTGAAAAAAATCACATTGGGACGAAAAATAACTTAAAATAACCCCGTACCAATTTCACTAAAATTATGAAATATCACTAAAATACACCTATCAAACTGATTTTAACACTATTTAATTACTCAATTTGCCAGTGGACATCAACAGTGTTTACACCAAGGCCGTATCCAGGTCCCATCTCCCCACTGGCCGCTAGGGGCTGTATAGCGTCTGCAAGTCCCGCATACAGAGTGTGGCATTAGTGTCCTCGTCCCATTCTATGGATTGGTCCCTCCGACAATCGTCCCTACCGTCAATATGTGTCGGACGTTCCATACCGTGTGGGATGGATCGTAGTTAATTAATCCATCGGACGCATAGTGTTCACTTAGAGGAACGTGTGGCTTTTCCGTAAAACAAATTCTCAAATTGTTTCAAGTTAGTAATTTTTTATAGCAGATGATAATTCAGGAGTAGTTTTGAATTGTTTCTACATAAATTACCCTGGAGATACAAATTGGGAAATACAGGGTGTTTGGAAATTCTCTTCTAAAACTCCGAGTGGTAATTTCTTGGATAAAAATAAACAAAATAGCTTATGTGGACACTAAACGCTTCGTTCAACCACTAGCCATCATTTTGTTTTTCACACCTAATAAATTTTTTTTGTAACGAATGGTTGTATTAAATACATATTTGGCATAATCTGTATTTTCAAAATTGCGGCCATTTTTAATCGTTACTCAAATATCTCAAAACCTTTAAATTTTAACAAACTTTTACGAATTAAAAAAGTTAACAAATTAGGTATAGTGTAACAAATTACATTAAGTTTTTAAGGATTTGACAACAAATAACGGAATTACTTGAGATTTTACTGTAGAAGAACATTGATTTTGCGTTATAATTTAATGCAAATTGAGGGTATTTTAATAGGGAAATAACGATAACTCCGTGATTTGTACAGGCCTTGAACTGTCTGGTGATAACTTAGTGATAAGATGACAAGACTTTATGTTGTCTCATCTTGACTTAATGTAAAAAAGATTTTTTTTTCAGACATTATCCGAAGCTCAACAATTCTTCCAAGGGGTTAATAAATTAAAATTGTCTTCATAATGTTTTTGAATTAATAATACGAATGCTATATCCTAATTGCCTATTAGGGTAATGATACGGTACATTCCAATATCACGATTTTTTATATTTTTTTTAGGAGCTCAGAAATAACGCACTTCAATTGTGTCCCAAATATCTGGAGTTACAGCCCCTTAGCTTGCAATATTACTGAGTTTTTTAAGTCTCCTAAGACTTGGAAGATTAAATGGCTCTTAGAAAATTATATTATTTAGATTAAACATTATGTTTTAAACAGATATAGTAGTGAAAATAATAAATTTGTATTGTACATAAATGAATATGAGTTATTTGTTATCTAATTAGATGAAAATAACAGGATTTCTACTTACTTCTGGAAAATTAGGTGAAACATTTAAAGTTCTGTGCTTATTATCAAATAGTGGATATATATAAGAGAATTTTTCTCTTAAATTTATTTTCTTAAAAGGTGATTACATGTACACTTAGTTTTCATATAGTACTTACGTAAGCGCAAGATCTATAAGGGATATTCAACAGACACCGTGTTCAATGTTTTGAAGAATTCTTTCTGGGATTTAGTTATAATATAATCGTATTCATTTGCTTGTGAAAACAAAGCTATAATATACTGTTTCACAGATGAACGAACTGTTGAAATGGAGTTTGGGAAAACTGAACCCGACTAGCTGAAACGTTCACGGTGGTTGGTTGCCAAAAACTAGAACTTGTTTACTCCATCATAAATATTAATATTAACCTCCGGAACATTTATTGAAATGAGAACTATTTTTGAAATATATTTTATGAAAACCATTAAAAATATTAACGGTTTTCTAAAAGATTTTTATTTCTGTTTAGACTGTATTTTAATACAACACACCAAAAGTCAGTTTAATCCTAAGTTAACATTATTGTAATTATTTTTATCGGTCACGCCGTTATACTAACGCTTTAAAAGATTAAATATTTTTGCCAGTCGTCACAATTGGATTCCCAGGTAGGTAATACAAAATAACACTAGAGCAAAAATACTTGTTCATCGGGATTGTCTTTATTATATTATTCAAATACAAATTTGTTTTCAATATTATAGTTATTTGTTGATTGTGTGCATCGTAGGACAAATCCGTGCATGCCGTTAGAAAGGTGTCCTGTAGTCCTGTAGATGAGCAAAATCCCATTATGATTTACATCGGCCCCTACAGGCTTTAAAAGTTTAAATGTTAATCTTAGGGAAGAAGGGTAAATGATCGTGTCACTAGACATCTGTTGTATTATCAAATGCTATTGAAACAGGAAGAACAGATGGTTCCGTTTTTAAAATTTTTAAACAAATTGGATCCAGATCAACAAATTTTTTACGATCTTTAGTTTGCATTAATACGCAATATTAGGGGATTGCAATCCTCTTTAATTGGTTCCCTATTGTTTAATTCCCAAATTTGACCATTTAGGAAAGCCACAACGATTCACAGGACGAATGGACAGTCACATTTTTCGGGATCGCCCATTACAGCACGGCTTGGCGGTGCCAAGGGCTGCACAAACGGCCGTTACTCGCCATTAACATGATAGTTGCCATTGGCTAATGAGCGGCATTAAGCAGCCATTTACCCAATCCTCAGGCGACTATCGCACCCACAGTAAAATCCATCGCATCTCACCTTTATGCGCAGGCGCGCAGAAACTTTTGCGCGTGTGGAGATCTCAGGTATTGTTGGTTGTCTGACACTATTGGAATTCCAGGTTGAAGAGAAGTTAGCGAAATTCAATTGACATTTGCAACTTGGAAGGTACAATTGTATAGCCTATAGTTAAAATAATTCACTTCAAGTATCAAATTAGAAACATTGGGTATGCCATGTTTATAGAGCTTCTATTTTGAAATTTCAGAAATATTATGTAGCTGGTAATATTTTTAGGATGGCATAAAGTTACAAGTAATTGGAAAAACTTAAAACTAACAAGTAATAATTAGGAAACAGACTTTTCGAGCCAATTTTCAGCTCGATTTTTTTAGAGATGATTTAAAGAGCGATTTAGAGAGCTTAATTTTTAGGACGATTTAAATTCATAAAGTAAAAATTCTCGATAAGGAAATAACACTGCGTCAAGATTCTGTGTATACAGAAACTATTAATACAAAAATACACTCTGGCGAAGAATAAAAATAAATTTATTCAAAATTATAAAGTTATTATACAGTATTTAAAAATGATTGTTGTTTGCACAGTTTATTAGTCTACTGTAACTAGTATTGATGGCATTAAAATAAAAATTAAAAATAATAATCATCCAAGTCTTGAAATGTTTTTATTGTTTAATTATTGTAGGTATAAAAGCGCTTTCTAAGTCCTATCTAATGATTGCATAGAGTAATTTTAATTATTATTTATTAGTAATATTTATATTCTTTTTATAAACTAATAGAATTGTTATATCATCACACATTTCCTTAGTAAACTAATTTACTAAGACTTTAGCGGCGAAATAGTTTTTTTATATATATTTTTATAATAGAAAACTACTCCAAGAAAACATAAAAGTGAAATCAATAAGAAAACAAATTACTTTTAATGCACCTTCAGTAGGAGTAAACAAGTTGTATCTTTTCTAGAATTGCCGGGTAAGGTTTCCAAGCGGAAATAAGATGTTCAAATAGTTCCCCTACTTACAGAGCGGGCGGTTATATTTGTAAAAGACCCCATGTTATTTAAGGATCCTGCAAAACAACTTATATGTAGGTTTTTGTTTACCTAATATAATTTTGTGAAAATACAAACCAAATGGTGTTTTATTTTATATTTCTTGGTTCGTGTTCCATACAAGGTTTGTTTACGTTTCATAATTTTAGAATGGAAGCAATCATGGAATTGGTCTTTTTCTATACTTGGTTACTCGAAAAGGAATTATCCCGTGATACTAATGTATATATGAAAATTATACAGTAACACTATTCGTTCTCCATTTTGGGGCGACTTTAAGGGATGCAAAGCATAACTTTAACGGAAATTTAAAATTGATATGCGTATCTTTATGTAACACTCTATCATCGGGAATATGAAATGTACAAGTATTTTATTGTAATAAAAACACATTGTTTTACTAATACAATATATTGACATAATGTGCAATTGACAACATCAAAGTGTTTCAATTAAAATACACCACTGATAAATGTTGATCTAGGTTTACCTTCCTGAGCACTAACTTTTCTTTAACTTTTTATTTACGTACAGGTGGTTGGTCCTCTTTTTTCTAAAATCTATCAGTTCCACTCCGGTGCCTGGAAGCAGCTGTTGGAGTCGACATATCGAGGGGACGTGATCTTCATTCATTCCGAAGAGAAGACAGTGACTAAGGTGCCGGAAAGTCAAGGTACGGTGAGCGGCGCGGCGTCCCCTCTGAAAAACACTCCAAGGCATTGTGTCTCGGTTTCATGTTTTTTTACAATGGAAGTTTATATTGTTAAACTATTGTAATATGTGTTTGTATAAAACATTTGTTTGCGTATCGCAATCCTTCTTAGTGCATATACTTTCTATTCAATATTTAGATTGATTAACTACTCAAAATTATTATCTTTGTTTATTTTTTGGAATAGGCCTATATATGCAGTACTCGAAATTTGTCTTACTTATAAATTCTAAAGCCAAATACTTAAAAGTATTTTATTTCATGGCTACTATATTGTAAAATTGTTTTTCTTAATTACTTTGATAACATGAACAATATTAGTGAAACTGGTGGGTCAAATGAAACTGATTTTCCTTTCGCAATATTTTACAGAAAATGTATTAAAATGTGAGTCAGAATTACTGAAATTATTAAGTTAAACCCATTTTTTTAGGTTTTAGTGATTAAGTACAATTTAATTTCCGTTAATTTTTTCCTAATTTGTGTAGGCCCTACCTAACCTATAAAAACTTACCATTTTGATTTTGCTGGATGTATGTATTGTTTGTAAACCACTGTGGTATCCCTAAAGTATTGAAATAGATACGTTCTCACTCATACTCATGTATCAAAACATTATTCTTGTAGTTTCTCTATATGCTACTTTGGATAAATATTGAATTTCTATTGTTTTTATATTCATTTTAACATAATATAAAATGTTATTAAATTGTTCATACATTGAATTTAATATTTCAATACAGACGAATTCCACAATTTCCAAACTCCCAGCGCCAGTCAGTCCAGTAACGGCTTATCGCCGTGGACGGACGTTATCAGCTCGGCAGACTCACACACGCACTTTATATTTAACCGCTATCGCCCACTAATGGTCGGGTCTCGTGCCGGCGGATGCTAATTCCTCTAATGTCCGCCACTAACTGACACTGTTGTGTTTCTCACAGATTCAACACTTCTTCAAGATCACTATCGATGTTGGGTTGGCCCTACTGGATGAAGATCTGACGGAAATTATGGCGCAATGAATACCCTTAATGTTCTCGCGTGTTTATGTGCTTCTGTGTAAGATGCTTAATTGTGTGTAACAACATTGTTCAAGAGTTGTTAACCGTAGGTTTATGCTTGAAACAAGTCTTGTTTTGTTTTTTGCAAAAAAACAATTCTGCACGGTACTTAGCGGAAACATTGTGGGTAACTGCAGTTTCTTTGAAAAATTACAGGGTTTCATTTGGAGAAATCTCTGCGTAAATTTCATTTGATATACAGGATTACAAACGTTTACAGTTGGTTTCATGAGACGTGAGACAGCCCACCAGGATTTGTGCTACACATGGGAAGTTGAGAATGAATTTGAAATAAATACCTTAGTAATGATTTTACTGTATATCATTATAATGATTAATTCACACCATGTTGCACAAGATAGAGCCAATTTGCCAATATGTAGCAGAAAGTCTGTCTCACATCTCGTGCAACCAACTGTGCTGTCCGTAGTATAAGGCGTGGTGATGTAGTTATTTTATACTTGTACATTATAAATTTATTTAAAAACTTGTTGAAACCTAATCAAATGTATCTATTACTGCATTTAAAGCCCTATTGACCATTAAACTGTAGAGACCATTAATTGGATGAGGCTATCGACAGAACAACACAACAGCGATAAATCTGGAACCAATCATATTAAGTTTGCCACCAGACTTGCGAAGTGGGCGCCGTTAAATAACTTAACTTTTAAAAAGTTGGTTGACCCATGGAGCTTCTAGCGTCTACGTTAAACTTAGCAACCGACATTACGTTACAATTTTTACATTAGTATAACATTAGTAAATAAAATTGTGAAAAATAACATTTTATAAAGTAAAATGAATAATTTCCAGTGATAATAAGATTATGGAAAGGATTAATTTATCAGTAACTTATTACTGCTGAATAGAACTTTTTCAATATATATCACTTTTATAACATTTTATATCATTTTTTGAGATTATTTATTAATTTTAATAACACTGAGGTATTTTTAAGTAAATAATAACAAATAAACAGAAAAAGTATATAGACTAGTCTGGTCCACATGTCGATATTGCAAATATTATGTATAAGCAGTGGTACGATTGTTTTAACAAGTTTTTGTTACATTGCATACAGGCAAATGAAAAATACATTAAAAAGGGTAATGAAGAAGTTTAAACTTTAAGTTAAACAATGAAAAATATCTCTGATCGAATTAACGAGTTTTACTCGTAGTAAAGATAGTCGGGGTTTATTTGAAATTCATCCAAAATATAATTTATTACCAATGAATTAATCCATCTTGCGCATGTCTATTGTAGTGATGATGGTTTATTAATTACTGTAAATTATTTGTTTAAAATATCATTCCACCTTCAAAAAACGTCTTGTAACTCCGTCAGAGCGTAACGGAGTCTCAACAGCTGTTGTGAGACCTAAATCTGACTGTTGTTGTTGTCAAGAGGAGACGAGAACGAACGAGCGTCAATTTGAAACTTCGCCCCTTTGCCTTTCGGTTGACAGATCGTCATTTAGCTGCATTCTCTCTGTCACTACACGCATTTATACGAAACATGTGCTGTGTTAGTGTGAAATGAAGCGAACAAAACGTAACCTCTTGTATTGTTTGAATATTTTACATAACTGAGTGGTTTTTGAAGAAGAATAAACCTATTATATGTCGTTTTATTTCTGTTTTGATGTTTAGTACAAAAATATTATACAATGAATTGCATACACCCTTATACCCCTGAGTTGGTTTCTATGATTTCGTTTATACGATGAAAACCATTGTATTTCAATTGAGATATTCATTTTTGCACCATAACAGATAAGATACCAATAGTTGAAATACACATTTAACTTAAAGCAAAAATCTTGAGGAACGAGAAGAGACACGGCAAAGTATGAACGGACTAAAATTAAAATATGAAATGGAAGACCACATTAATAGTTTATTTAAGAATAATATCAAGCACAAGTTTTAAGGACGTCAACGTTGCGTTTAGAAGGAGACTGTTTACAGAAAATATTATGTTCGAAAATAATTCAAAAGGTGTGTGTTGTCGTTTGGAAAGTTAATAGTGTTAAATGAGCTCAGAAAGTTCTCTGTAGTAGGGAAAATACCCCTTAAATCCAATTTTATCGGTAAACCTACAATAAAGTCATCCCCCCCAAAAAAAAGTTGAAATGTAAAAAAAATCTTAGTTTGATAAATCCAATGAGGATTTAAATTATTACAAAATCAATGAGGAATATCTAACTAGTCGGTCAACATTTCCTCTTTGTGGCCAATGTGTCTAGTGTTTCACTGCATTTCTCCTTCTCCTCAGCTCCCCAAGGAGACGTTTCGGTCGTCGGTCGCTGTCGTCGTCGTCGTCTGAGAGGATGCCTGGGAGGAAGGTGCGGTCGAGACAATGGAGGCCAGCCATCCGGAACCCACCACGCCGGAGGGAGTACTGTCCAGAAAATAGTTTATCACGGTCCTGACGGGAAACACCTGCTACAATTGAAAATTTACCAGACGTCCATGAAAAGGTTGTACAGAGTTCAGAAAACGGAGAACTCAGTTCCAACGGGTCAAGGGTTGTGTTTCACATAAAGAAAATTCCTGAGTATATTAACTGTTGTAGGCCTACACGGTTGAACTGGGCCCTATAGGGCTAAACATTCCTACAATACCGTCAACACTCACGGGGATGAATTGGGGTGAATATAGCTTGGGGTTAAACACCGATCGGGATTGAATTGCGCCCCTGGGCAACATTTATCATTAGTTAGGTGATCGGGTAGCAATAGGATTAGTAACTGATCATACATTCGTTTATACACGCTAAACTCCAAAGAGTGAAATTGGTCGTTCTTTAGGTGGAAGAATTCCAAATAATTCTTAAAGAGTAAAAATTTCACTCAAAATGAGCGTAGAAAAAATGTATTTTGAAAAGGATGAAATATACTTTTATTAAAAGAATGAAAATTCGATATAGTTCAGAGTGTGTGAATTTTACTTCCAAAAAGAACTAATTTCGTTCTATTTCGGATGAATCCTGGAGTCACGTGACGTGCATGAGTGACTAGCCTCTCACACTCACAGCACAGGAGTAAGATTTTCCCTTCGCCATCTTCGTTATGATTATAGTGGTTGGTTAGTGGTTCAAGTGGTAAAGTGGTAAAAAGGAAGATTGAAGATTATATCCAATAAACGCGAACACTAGAGCCTGTACCTTTACTTTGCTTTTAATAAGCACCAGTACAGTTCACACGTGTAGCCTAGGCCCTTATGGTGTTCTCTGACAAACTACTCTCATGAATTGGCCTATGCCAATGTCTGTCTAATTAACTTACATAAATTATAACCCATGTTTATAATCTTACTATCAATTTTCAATAACTAGCTTGATGAGCCAAGCCAAGAATTGTACAAGGGTCTGTAAACCACCTAATTTGGAAAGATTCGTTAGGTTAGGTTTAACGAAAAAAATCTTTATATGAAAGAATATTAGTTCTTCATTTAGTGAAAAGTCACTCTTTTGAGTAGTTAATTTCACTCCTTAAAAAATTAAAATCATTCCTTTTAGGATTGATTTTCACTCAAATTTGGACGAAAACATTCACTCTTTTGGTGGGTGATCAAAGTTTCTCTTTTGGGGTAGTGAATTTTCACTCTAAAAGAGTGGCTCAATTTCAACTCTTTAGAAAAGTGGTGAAATGACTCAACAAGAGTGAAAATATCTCCTTTCCCTTTTACAGTGTACAGTATTTTAATTTACGATAGAATAAAGAACTAAAACATAACATAAGAAAATAAATTATTAAACCTTTACTCAAACAGAAACAAACATAAAAAACTTGATGTGATTAATGTCGGTTTCAACGCAACATTCTACATCACAGTCCAGTGGAAGACTTTTGTTTCCTAATCAAAGTTTGATCCATTTTAAAATTGGAGCGAGTAGTGAGCCTAAAACCAATTGTAGAATAAATAATAAGTAAAAAATCTCATTAGTTTTCAATTACCTGTTAAATTTTGATGGACGGTAATATAAAAGTTCTGTATATATGTTATGTCATATTTTTTATATTGGACTAGTCTGTTTTTCGTATAATAAGGTGTATGCCTGAAGGGTGAGTGCGATGGATCATTTGTAGCTTTGTTACTGACAAAAAACCAGATGATTCGTATTTGATAGCAAAATCGCCCAATGAACAAAGGCAACTGGGCCCAGTTTCGAAACTTCGAAAAGCTTCTAACTTTTCTCAGGATCGAACCGGCAACCTAATAATTATAAGGCAGTATCTAAAACCACTCAACTACCAAGAAAATGTGCAACGAATACCAATGCTAAAGCTCCAAGATCCGTCAGATTCTATAAACGTATTTTGAACATTAAATAATTTAACATTACTGCATTTATTTTTAAGTAAATAATTTCATAGTCACATTATAAAAAGTTTAAAACAGGTATTAGTAGTATTCATTATATTACAAAACAACCCTTGTTATGCGGTAGCTTAACTTTTATTTAATTTCAAAAATTTAACTTTAAGGATGTTTTTGAAAGCTAGGAAAACACCGAAAAGTGAAGTTTGTTCGTGCATTAAGTTACTGTTAGAGTAAACTCTGACTCAACATAAAAAGTGGGAAATTTGATGTTGCATGTTGGGAGTTGGACGTCACACACATAAGAAACTGTCACATGCAACTGCTCAAGGTCGCCCGACGATTTAACTGATTTTCGGGATTCCCTATTTTATTAAACGCGGTCTAACATTAAATGTTCAAATTTCTCATATCTGAAATGTCCTGGAGTAATATAAATTGATGTAGAATGTGTATATATTTCTATTAAGTTAATATTTTGACCATCGATTTCTTTACGTTGAGTTACGTACTATCAATTTGCAGTTTGATTTTAAATTTGTTTATAATGACGTCATCGCAACGATAATCCCGGTCACAATGTCAATCGTGAAATCAACTCTGGAAGTGTTGGAAACGTGTGTTGTAAAGGAAGAGCAAAATAGGCCTATAATTTATTTGGTATCGCCCACCTTTTCAGCGTACATGGACCCAACAAAGCCTTTTGGCATACGATCAAATGATCTTTGTTCGTTTAGTAATAATTCAGATGTCGAATATAACTCAACAGGAAATGTTTTAACTTCCCACTCTTTTTATCTTTAGTTATGAGGTTTAACTAGGGAAATAACTGTTGTATACTACTAAATGTTTAAAATCTAAATTAAATTAATGTAATTTCCTTTGAATTAAACTCATGTACAGGGAATATTAAAAAACCCCTATTGATGTTAGTTCAGATTTTAATTTTTTTAATAATTAAGAAACATAAATATATTTTTATCATTCTGCACGAAATCCACCTGATATTTTTTTTTTCTCTCAATATTCCACAAATTTTTTTGTGTCCTAGGATCTGAACGACATGCTTTCGTATTTTTTAAAGTCCTACGACTAAAAAGTCTCTTGTTTTGCTAAGTATCATTATTGTTTCGCGATTTTATTATTTTTATTGGCATTATTTCTCATTATTTTATAACTATAAAATAATGTGAATAAAAAAAGTAAAAATAAAACAAGTAAAAATAAAACAATAAAATAATATTATTTCTCATTATTTTATTGTTATAAAATAATGAGTTTATTTCATTATTATTGTTTCATTGTTTTCTATTTCAAATTTTATAAAAATCATTGTTTGAAAATAACAGAAATGTGAACACTGTATTTTACTTACTTTGTAAATGTAATCCCAAAAATACAACTTTATATTTAAAATCTTTAACGATTAAGTGTATAAATCCGCATTATGATAAAAATTTTGTTCATCACTCGGATTAAAAGTGTTAAAGCGCGGTGCAGTTGGGTATAAATTTGTTAAACATAAGGTTAAAGCTCTACACAGTTAATCTTTGTGCAATTTCAATTTAGTATCTTCAAGAAATCTCCAAAATGATAACATCTGAACTGTAAAGGGCTGTATGACTAAAACCGAATATTTTCGAGCCATGGGAATAGAAACTACAATCGATTCATCCTGGATAAAACTCCCATATAAAAAAAATATATAATAATAATAATAAATAGTTGGACGGTAAACAAATTTGGCAAAAACACCGTGCCAAAATTGCTAATTAGTAGCTATTGGATAATAGCTTGTTTTAGAGTATAACATGATAATAATAATTTATCCAAATGTTGTATAAACGTAAAGAGTAATGGTGTTTTCATACATAAACTTATTGAAATTTAGAATTTAACATTTTATTTTCATACATGTCTAACAAAAACAAACCGATTTGGGCAATTTTGTTCTAATTTTTTATTAAGTGGCCTGAGGATGTTTTTTATAGCAAAATTGTTTTAAAATTACATAAATTGATAGGAGTAAATATTATAATTTTGGAATAATAATAAAGTTTTCAATTTTTATGTAAGAAGGTATCTTTACTTTGGTTTAAAAATAGCTGTTCGCTTCTCTAGTTGGGCTCCAATTTCAAGTCAATACGTAGAAGGAAGCTTGCAGGAAGAGCAAGTATCCAAAACGCTATGCAAAAAGCCTCATTATATTTGAAACAGCGGCTCATGTTCGCAGTGATTGACGTGCACGCTGCTCTGGTAAATATAAAACCACTCGTCGTCTCTTATCCAGTTAAATTGAAGACTCAAAAAGAAAATCAAAAATTCTTATCGGTTTTTATATAAAGGTTCCTAACAGACTGCACAAAATAAGAGGTAGCGCTATGACGGAAAACGAGGGATAAAAATATAACAATATCTTTATCTCTTGTTTAAAACCTATTTCGCTGATCTTCTAATTGTCTATATCATTGCTAAGGATTTACAAGGTTAAACTTACTTTGTTGACATTAAACGTAATGTTAAAAAATTTGCAAAGATACTGGTTGCAGAGTTCATTTTTTATCCTTAGTTTAATCAATATTGTGCTGGAGTAATATTCAATTTCATTTACTTGCGACAAGCTTTCATTTACTACTGGCTTAAGTTATGACATGTTCTCACGAAAATCCAAGGAGTTGGGCTGCACATATCTTTTTGCCGAGGTTATGACATAATTAATCTCTGCTCCCAAGAGCTTCAACGCTTGGCTCAAACGAGCTCACGAACTTCAGAATTTTGAACATAACTAAATAGAAGATAATTGATGAAAAACACATCATGAATGTTAATTGCTTAATTTGAACACTATACGTTGGAGAAAAAATACGAAACACATTAAAAATGTATTTTCAATAGAAGAAAAAAAACATATTTAAATTATCCTAACCAAAATATTTTAACTATTTCTTGCTAGTATCTAATTTATAAGCGATATTATTGTTAGGGTAGGGTAAAAGTCTAAACTGTAGCTGCTATAGGCCTACCTCCTATCTCTATGGCCACAATTTAATGAAACTAGGTCGATTTGTATTTTGGTTTGTTACTCACAACTAAATGTTTTTGACAGGGGTTTTTTTGCATGATCAGAGAACAACGTATTGGGAAAGTCTTCAAATTCTTCAACGTAAGCATAGATTAATGTATACATACAATTAAAAGTTTTGCTCAGTAATGTCGAAAACAGGACTTTAAAACTAAGACGTGGTAGAACTTAAAATAGCCTGAAAGTGGCAAGCTATCAAACTTTGTATAAAAATAATATCGTCAAAAATAAAGGTAGCAAAAAATACATCTGCATTGTTCGACTTCTCAAGATCAGATTTGTTCCATGGTGCTGAGATTTATAACTCTAAGAAGTTACATCTTAATTTGAAATGCTTACATTTAAGATTTTGATGACTTCATGCGTAGGAAGATCCCCAGTCATGCAAAAATCAGTGAAATACATTAAAAGATTTTCAATAAAAAAATAAATAAAAGAATTTTTATATTCTGGCCCGGAGGTCAGCCTATTTGTAGAATTGGCCAAGTACCTACTGATATTTCAAACTATTGCCCAAAATGGTATATGTCCATAATATACACGTTTTAACAAATTGATGTCTTAGATTAGACATATAATTTCATATAAGAAAACTTAAGTAATTAAATCTTGAGTGTTTGCAAATCAACAATGATTTTAATATACTTTAAATCAGTTAAGTAACAATACCATTTAATGAGAAAGTACAAATCGACAGGCATTCTACAATTAAATTTTAATTTTATAAACACGAATTACTACTTCACTTCTTCTAAAACTAAATAAAGCCTAACTGAAAGAGTAGGTTAAGCAAGACACATTACAGTCCAATTTAACGCCCAGTCTTGCTCCGGACCCCAATAAAGTTTTTGTCCTTGCAAAAGGAGGCTGTTCGGGGTTTCTTGGAATAATGCAGCTCATAAATTTCGGTGGTCAGCCATTAAAAGAAAGTTTGGTTTAAAATAGGATCGTAAAGTGTTGACGCGGCTGCGGATTGGCTGGAGTGCTTGTGCGGATTTACAGCTGCAGATGTGGCGGGACCTCCCGCTAGGGGCGCTGTGATCGCCAGTACACCGTTACGCCACGCTTTTAGACGTGAGACTGGCTGTTATCATTGTTGACTGATGGGATTCTGATTGAAACTATTAGTTATTTTAATTCGTCGAAAATGTTAGAAAAAGGATACGACCGTATTTGTTCCCTCCAAGTAATAAGAGCACATTTAACATCAATTTTTTGTTAAATCCACACAGAAATTTGCTCTAAGAAACATATATCACTTTGATACACATATACTAATAAAGGTCACCAATAAATAGTAATAGTGAGTCCCATCTTTTCAGTTTTATTCAAAAAAAAAAAGAATGATAACAAAATGAAAATTGTAACCAATAAATCTATTTGTTTGAGAGTAGATTATGAAAATTAATAAATCATAAATTAGTATCCTAGTCAAAATACCTGTTCAAATAACCGTTCTAATAACTATTTGCTATTGTACATAAAACCGTTATCAGCTTTATACGGATGCTTAAATAATGTGGGATATTGTACGTACTTCCACTAAAAGTCAACTTAGCAAGTTGAAAGTCAACTTAGCTATTGTCATATCCATGATTATAAATAAAGAAAATTTGAAATGGTCTTTGGTCTAAAACATCCTAAATTTTTCACTTGAAAATATTAGAAAAACAATTTATACATTTGTTTTAGTGTAGGTACAACAATACTTTAAAAGTATTGAAAATATTAGATTTAATCAACCCATATTTTATATCAAATTAAATTTTTTCCTCCACACATCTCTTAGTTTTCATAAAATAAAGTCCCAACTGAAATGGCATGCAGAGACTGGTTCCCAGGAAGGCCCAACTTTGATTGTAGACTGGCAAGTTTGCTAACAATGACGAAACACGACAGGTACAGTAACAGTTACGTGTAACAGGTTACTGGCAACCATTAACGCGTCACTCCAGTGACAGTTCCGTGACACCGCGCAATTACCTGTTACCTCTGTGTAATATTGGAGTTACCAGGAACAGTTAGGGGTGATATCTTATACCGACAGCTCTTATACCACAGTCCTCCTCGTTAACAGTTTCGTGTGATACTGTGTAATTACCGGTTGTCACAACTTAATATGTTTTGTTGTAGCAAGAGTTGTAACAGAGATGCCAAAAATTACCTGTTCCCGATATTTAATATTTCAGTTACAAAGTTTCGTGTCACAGGTTACCAGCTGCTATTACCGAGTCACTCACTCATACTTCCGTGACACCGAACAGTTACCTGTTAACTCTGTTCAATATTTCATTATTGAGGCGAACAACCACTTAAGAGGATTTTGTTCTTTCAGTAAAACATTTTAACTAAATAACGAGCTAAATTTAGTTTTTTGTGCTGTTTCTTTTATATTAGAGTCCCTGTAATTTCACTGTTAGTAACAACTTTCTTTCAAAGTATAATATGAACAAACCATATTCATTGAATTATTAACGTATTAGTAGCTTTAAACGGTGACCTGTTATGTAGTCTTAACTGTTACATTATTTTTCCTGGCATGTGACAAAATCAAATGAAATTTTAACATGGTAGGTATTGTCTGCTTGAAACAGTCCAAAATGACTTCATCAATGTGTGTTTTATGGAAACTAAATGTAGGCCTATGCGCTCTCAAACCTCAAATTTAGTATCGTTTTAACGTCATACAGCACGTTTAGGCCTTGACTTTTTGTTCAGTTCGCCCATCTTATGGTTGAGCCTGTGGAATCTTTAAGGTCACTGAAAAGAATCAGTTTTATGATTCTCTTAGCCATTTTTTATATGTCAAGTAAGGAGGATTCATAACTGGACATAAGTATGTATATTTTAATTAAAACAGACTATAGTCAATTTTAAGTGACTAAAATTTTTTAAGGCATTCTTGAAAGATATAATCCATTACAAGTGTTTATTTCAAGAGTTTAAGTATAGGCCCTGACATTTAATTGAAAGTAGGGTAACTTAGATGTAGTTACTTTGCGTAATTTTCTAAAATATTTTATTTTATTTTACATGGTTTGTATTAAGGGATAAAAACACTTCAAATCAAGCCTGTATATCAATAAAATCAATCCGTATGCATAGCCTAATATAACTTTTGAAGTTATTAGGCCTATGGTATGAATTACGATTGTCAATTCATGTCATTGACTTCGTTTAGTAATAAAAAAACCTTCTTAACATTCCTGTAAAAGTGTTTCCTCTAACAGGCCTCAAACCCTTGAAAAATAATCAATAATAAACAGTTTGAAATTGTTTTCATAGTTTAAATTTTTATTTTTTGTATTGTAAAAAAAAGAAATAGATGGTTAAATTAACGGTTCAATAGACATACTACTAGACGAGACTGATGAACTTCATGTCCATCGCAGTCCCTGAGTGATTGATCAAGGAGATAAAAAGAAATACATCGCTGAATAAGAAGAGGCATCTGATGGTTGCTATAGAGCTAAACAGAAATGTCATTATAAGTGCCCAATCATCGGTTTTATAATGAATGAAGACGTCAAATCACTATATTAACAAGACAGCGCACCTGGTACGTCCGGGGAGAACAGCTGATCGGCGAAACAGGTTTGCCAACCAACCGGTTTGCAGAAGCGGGGCTGAGTGGTTATATTAATTAATAATTATACAGTAGTTTCATTGGACGTTTAAATAGAAGCTGTTATGAATGGTCTTAACTAGTAATGCAATATTTTTCCCGTTTAACTCTTAAATTTAAGCTCTAAATTAAAATTGTTTCTACTACATACTAGCTGAACTGGTACTTGGTGTTTATTTAGTATTTTTATGTTCTATCTTTGTTAGTTTGGGGCAAATTTAATCAATCGAGTCGAAATTTACACACATGGTTACAAATAAATCGGTATTTACGAATAGTTCATAGATTCTTTATAACTTCATAACAAGGTATTTGGATAAGATAAATTAAATTATATGATATTTCGGCAAATTAAAAATGAGGCTTACCGATAAGATAAATTAAATTATAACAATTCTAGAATATTGTATTATACAAAAATACACTATAACACATAGTACTATGTTATGAAAACTATGAGTTATTATTACAAATACTGAAAATTCTAAATCAATACACAAATGAAATGAAGTAAAGATTTTCAGAAAATATTTAATTGAAGGAGAGTTTTTAGTACTGTACTTAGTACTATTATCACACTATTATGATAACACGCTATCGTTTTTTTGTATTATTACTTTGCCTCTTAAACATATGAGACGAATAACAAATAAAAATAATATTTATTACTAATATGACAATTTCGTATAGTACCAAGCTCAAACTGCCACTCGGATCTAGTTAGTGTGCAAGTTCTGTTGGAGAAGGTCGGTGGCCGTTACTGGGGCGATATAGTTGCCGAGATGTGAGCAAACACAATACTCAAGGCTTGCGTCTATTTGCATAATTATAGTGGTTGGTGGGCAGCGACTAGCGAGTGTCCAGTGCCCGCCGGTGATGTGGGAACTGGACAGCGGGAGTTAATGGCGGTGCGCACGCAACACGTAAAGTACCACGTGAAGTACGTGTGATACCACATGTAGTACCCTCCAGGGCACTAGGCAGCGACTAGCGAGTGTCCAGTGCCCGCCGGTGATGTGGGAACTGGGCAGCGGGTGTTAATGGCTCAGGACACGCAACACGTAAAGTACCACGTGAAGTACGTGTGACACCACATATAGTACCCTCCAGGGCACTAGGCAGCGACTAGCGAGTGTCCAGTGCCCGCCGGTGATGTGGGAACTGGGCAGCGGGTGTTAATGGTGGCTCGCACGCAACACGTAAAGTACCACGTGAAGTACGTGTGACACCACATGTAGTACCCTCCAGGGCACTAGGCAGCGACTAGCGAGTGTCCAGTGCCCGCCGGTGATGTAGGAACTGGCCATCGGGTGTTAATGGTGGCTCGCACGCAACACGTAAAGTACCACGTGAAGTACGTGCGACACCACATGTAGTACCCTCCAGGGCACTAGGCAGCGACTAGCGAGTGTCCAGTGCCCGCCGGTGATGTGGGAACTGCGCAGCGGGTGTTAATTGCTCAGGACACGCAACACGTAAAGTACCACGTGAAGTACGTGTGACACCACATGTAGTACCCTCCAGGGCACTAGGCAGCGACTAGCGAGTGTCCAGTGCCCGCCGGTGATGTGGGAACTGGGAAGCGGGTGTTAATGGTGGCTCGCACGCAACACGTAAAGTACCACGTGAAGTACGTGTGACACCACATGTAGTACCCTCCAGGGCACTAGGCAGCGACTAGCGAGTGTCCAGTGCCCGCCGGTGATGTAGGAACTGGCCATCGGGTGTTAATGGTGGCTCGCACGCAACACGTAAAGTACCACGTGAAGTACGTGCGACACCACATGTAGTACCCTCCAGGGCACTAGGCAGCGACTAGCGAGTGTCCAGTGCCCGCCGGTGATGTGGGAACTGGGCAGCGGGTGTTAATTGCTCAGGACACGCAACACGTAAAGTACCACGTGAAGTACGTGTGACACCACATGTAGTACCCTCCAGGGCACTAGGCAGCGACTAGCGAGTGTCCAGTGCCCGCCGGTGATGTGGGAACTGGGAAGCGGGTGTTAATGGTGGCTCGCACGCAACACGTAAAGTACCACGTGAAGTACGTGCGACACCACATGTAGTACCCTCCAGGGCACTAGGCAGCGACTAGCGAGTGTCCAGTGCCCGCCGGTGATGTGGGAACTGGGCAGCGGGTGTTAATGGCTCAGGACACGCAACACGTAAAGTACCACGTGAAGTACGTGTGACACCACATGTAGTACCCTCCAGGGCACTAGGCAGCGACTAGCGAGTGTCCAGTGCCCGCCGGTGATGTGGGAACTGGGCAGCGGGTGTTAATGGTGGCTCGCACGCAACACGTAAAGTACCACGTGAAGTACGTGTGACACCACATGTAGTACCCTCCAGGGCACTAGGCAGCGACTAGCGAGTGTCCAGTGCCCGCCGGTGATGTAGGAACTGGCCATCGGGTGTTAATGGTGGCTCGCACGCAACACGTAAAGTACCACGTGAAGTACGTGCGACACCACATATAGTACCCTCCAGGGCACTAGGCAGCGACTAGCGAGTGTCCAGTGCCCGCCGGTGATGTGGGAACTGGGCAGCGGGTGTTAATGGTGGCTCGCACGCAACACGTAAAGTACCACGTGAAGTACGTGCGACACCACATGTAGTACCCTCCAGGGCACTAGGCAGCGACTAGCGAGTGTCCAGTGCCCGCCGGTGATGTGGGAACTGGGCAGCGGGTGTTAATGGCTCAGGACACGCAACACGTAAAGTACCACGTGAAGTACGTGTGACACCACATGTAGTACCCTCCAGGGCACTAGGCAGCGACTAGCGAGTGTCCAGTGCCCGCCGGTGATGTGGGAACTGGGCAGCGGGTGTTAATGGCTCAGGACACGCAACACGTAAAGTACCACGTGAAGTACGTGTGACACCACATGTAGTACCCTCCAGGGCACTAGGCAGCGACTAGCGAGTGTCCAGTGCCCGCCGGTGATGTGGGAACTGGGCAGCGGGTGTTAATGGTGGCTCGCACGCAATACGTAAAGTATCACGTGAAGTACGTGCGACATCACATGTAGTACCCTCCAGGGCACTAGGCAGCGACTAGCGAGTGTCCAGTGCCCGCCGGTGATGTGGGAACTGGGCAGCGGGTGTTAATGGCTCAGGACACGCAACACGTAAGGTACCACGTGAATTACGTGTGACACCACATGTAGTACCCTCCAGGGCAATAGGCAGCGACTAGCGAGTGTCCAGTGCCCGCCGGTGATGTGGGAACTGGGCAGCGGGTGTTAATGGCTCAGGACACGCAACACGTAAAGTACCACGTGAAGTACGTGTGACACCACATGTAGTACCCTCCAGGGCACTAGGCAGCGACTAGCGAGTGTCCAGTGCCCGCCGGTGATGTGGGAACTGGGCAGCGGGTGTTAATGGCTCAGGACACGCAACACGTAAAGTACCACGTGAAGTACGTGTGACACCACATGTAGTACCCTCCAGGGCACTAGGCAGCGACTAGCGAGTGTCCAGTGCCCGCCGGTGATGTGGGAACTAATCAAATCCCCTGGAAATATTTTACTTTTGCACTACGGTATCATTCTAAAAAAGTATCGTCTCAATTTTCTGGTTTTTAATTCTACAAATGTGATCATCAATACTGCAACACATCATAACTGCCATCTACATCGCTGATGCACAACACCAACACAGGTGCTGGTAACGGATAGCTGCCGTTACTGTCCTATAGTTTTGGCTCGCTCGCTTTTTCTCGTTTCATCTTTTCACTGTCGCCTTCTATAATAAATAGGAACTTATTTATAATCCTTACACTTCCGGCGCATTCTGGGCTGATAACCTGCCATCCCATTACAAAAATATCTCGAATGCAGTGTTCTATTCGTAGCGGGCCCCATTCCACCTGCTGTTCCTAGCGTTTTGAATGGAACTGAAGCCTCAAACGTGGCGTGTCCCATAAATCTGTTTCTGGATTTGTTATAGTGTACAATATTTATGTCTATGTAATTCATTATTTATTGTCCTGAAGATACATTTATAAACATATTATATCATACAGTATGTCTTTTGCATTTCTGGTATTTAAATAATATTTTAGTATAAAACTCAATATTCCGATATAAATTAAATTGATTAATTTAATCTTTTTATTTTTATCGTCAATAATTTGGGAAGCTATTTTGTAAACTATTAAAAATCATTAATAAAAAATGAACAGTACATGATGATGAACAGTTAGATTCATGCTAATTAGGCCTAAAACGATTTAATGGAACGTTTTATTACTTTTGTCCAGAATAAGGACTGAACACCACTGTAATATTTTCGTTTATGTAAATGCAAGAAACGGTTATTAATTGCCATACAATACCGTCATGGTGAGAGCTAAAATAATTTGAATTTTGCTACTGTAAGAGGAATCTGAATTACAAGATAGAGTTATTTTTTACTAAAGTAGTTTTTTACCTTTTTCGATGACTCTCACGTATGCTGGCATAGCCACTGCAGCCCAGGTTTAAGCCTACTTGCACCAAACCTGACGTATTGGGATTATTATTATTATTATTATTTACAAAACTGCTAATATTTTGAGGACGAAAACAGATAAGTTCACTTCGGGAAAGCACTCGGTGACATTCTGTGTCATCATATAGCATCCATAGTTTGATACGTCACTCCGCATCTACATGAAACGAAACAAAAAACAACTGAAAACTTAAGTTTGTCAAATTGAGAATCCTTTTACACTGACCTCCTGAATATCATAACTACAGTGTTTTTTTTCGAAAAGGATATTAATAATGCAGTTTTTTTGGACCATAACACTTTGTAACGTAAACTTAGTCACATATGAAATAGCTATGTATATAAAAATGTATTCGTATGTTTAAAAATGTAGTGCCGCAAACAATAATCTGTACACAACTAAAACTATAATTATAGTTTATTTCCCTATCATTTTATTTTTTTGACAAGCCCGTCGTGAAGGTGACTAAATATCATATACATGGATAGAGATGTTTTATATGCAAAGTGAATGAGATTTGTAACGTACGGTCGGACATGACAGGTACTGAATAAGGCGGAAATGAGCCGCTATCAGTCCCCTGATAAGGGATTGTGTATGTACAGGGTATATTTACCCATTGCCACGGGTCCTCCCTATAATGCGAGGTTCTTATTCGTAACTTTTGATAATGCTATTAAACCTTTTAAATTTTTTTTACGTTCAGACGTTAATTTATTTTGTATCTTTTTAAGTTGGATTGATCGAAACACACATTTTTTAAAACTTAATAAACATTCAGTATTTTTTAAATATTAAAACTTGTTGAATATATCCAAGCATGTAATTAATTGTCAAATTTTACGTTATCTCTTAATACAATCCAGGAAAAAACTTGAAAAATATATAAACATACATATTTAACAATTTGGCGACAACATCTTCTCAAATAGGGCAGAAAACAAGAAAGGAGGAATGTCCATTTAAAGATGTTGCAGGAAATGAAGCCTGAAAAAGATTTTCAGAAGTCCTTGGAACTGAAATTGGTGACAACAAACTGCAAAGGACCTGTAATTTAATAACCTTAAAAGTTTTTGACATAAAAATAGGAATTGTTATAGTTAACTCTACAGTATGTACGTAAAATATTACTTTGCATTCCGAAAAAATTTTTAATTCCTAACTTAAAATGTTTTTTGGTTGGTTTCCTTTATACATCATTAAATCATATATTTATTCACTTAACGGGACAAGATTAATGAAACAGTTATTTTCATGGTTGATGTGCACAGTAAGACTTAGAGGCTGCCAAATGACAGTTTGAAAAAGTGCCAGAATTCTTGGCATTACAAAATCAACCCAAAAAGATGAGTCTGATCGAAAATAATCCACAATGACTAGTGAAACATTAAAGGAGAGTATGGATTTTGTTGATATAACTAGATATTTATCGTTGTTTTAAGAAATTGTTTAACAAATTTCAACACAATTTACTTAGGTTTATCGTAGGCTAATAATACTTATAAGTTAGTGAAATAATATATGACAAGACATTTTTCTCGAGTAGGTTTAACTCACATCACACTCATTTATAATTTATTCTTTGTAAATTTTAAATACGACCGTGTCCCAGTCACGTTATTTTAGTTTATCATTGTGCCTTGATTGAACCTTGTATCGACAACAGCAGGCTTCATTTCCGCACCTGTCACCGCCTCCATTTTATACCCACCACTGCCTGCCTATCTGCCACCCCCACCCTTCCTCTCAATTGAATCACTGTTCAGGTTTCGGCACTTTGCAACTATATAGTACTGTGGCGAACTATAAATTAGTTATTAGCTAACTGGAAAATCATGGAATTTAAAGTATATTGTAAAGGTACCCACTGTTTTAGTTCACTGGCGTATTTTCAACAGATGTAGAGTGAAAATTCAATCTATCAATCAATCAATCAATCAATAAAGTTTATTTATTCATCAATCACCACATTACATTATATATTACATTCTATTACATTATATTACATTCTACTGAAAAATTTAGAGTTTTATGGCGTAATTGGCATTCAAAATTCTCTTTTCAAGTCGTACCTCAGTAATTGGTTCCAAACAGTCTTTTCTGCAAATTCCTTTTCTAATCTGACTGAGGTCAAATATGGTGTACCACAGGGGTCGGTGTTGGGGCCATTGCTCTTTTTATTTCTTATTAATGACCTTTCTGTAAACGTAGACTGTAAGACAGTTTTATTTGCAGATGATGTTACTTTTCTTACCAGTAAATCCAAAGTTGCAGACATCCCTGTTGAAGCAAGTACCTTACTAGAACAGGCCAACTGCTGGTATAGAGCCAATAAGCTCTTTATGAGCCCTGACAAAACACAAACAATCTTGTTTTCACTCTCAAATGCCTCTGATGATGGTAGTGATTTTGCTCAATGTGCCAAATTGTTAGGTATCTATTTAGATTCAAAACTTTCATGGCATTTGCATGTAGAATATGTATGTAAAGCACTAAATAGGGTGATATATTTGATAAGAAAGCTTAAAACATGTACCTCTCATCAATGCTTGAGAATAGTCTATTTTGCCTTATTTCAGAGTAGAATAATGTATGGGATTTTGCTTTGGGGTAATGCAAGTAGCATAGACAAAGTCCTCATTGCCCAAAAGAAAGTGTTAAGAATCATGACTGATGCTGACTACAAAGCCCACTGTAGACCTATTTTTTAAGTGAAAGGATACTACCGGTGGCTAACTTATATATATTAGTTTGCCTTATGCATGTCAAAAAGAATTTTCACTCTTTTGTTCTGAACATGCATGTCCATTCATACGCTACCAGAGGGCAACATTTAATCTCTAAGCCTTTCACTAGGCTCACCAAAGTGCAATCATCATTTGAAGCCACAGGTATAAATCTGTTTAACAAATTACCTATGAGTGCACAGCATGTGAGCCTAAGTCGTTTTAAGAAAGTGATGCATGCCTGGTTGACTGATAGACCTTTTTATAACATAGATGAGTATTTCCTTTCAGATTTTGACACGATACATTTTGCATATTGAATGGTAGCATGTCTAGTAGTTTTAGCATGATCATTGCATGTGTATCAAGCTTTGCACCTTGGCATGAATGCATTAATTTTATATAGGCATGTGATTAGATTAAATTGAAATTTGATTGCATGTAGGCTAAGTCTTGCAAATATGGAATGACCATATATTTTTTTTAATACCTGTATTTATTATAAATGTGTTTTTTTTTCTTTTTGTTGACGAGATCAATTGCACGTAATGTGTTTAAAGATCAATAAACGTCTTATGTCTTATGTCTTATACATCAGTTGCATACATTTACAATTCTTCAAGGAAACAATGTTAATTGTTGTTATATGCAATATTTACAAGTAATATAAGTTAATATTGGCTATAAATCAGATAAAATATATATACAACATAAAAACAAAATTCTATTCACAATATAAAAACAAGAAACATATATTTTTATAAATTATTTTATACGTTTACAGTTTTTTTATGAATAAATATAGGAGCCTTCTAGGCAATGCCAGTTTTAAGGACTCCATCACTTAGCAAAAATCTATTTAATTGGCTGAAGGGTGACTGGGTGTTACATAGGTTATGATAAAATTGTCTGCATAATAGGAGGACTACTACACAAAATGAATGTATTTTTACAAGTAACTTACAACTAATAGAACTTATTCAATAGATATTATCGAAATTAACAAGTTATGTGGAAGAGAAGTTCTACATTATCCCTGTCAAGTAACCATTTTTTTTTTAATTTTTTAGTTGAGAAACTGAATTATTATGAACAATAAAATACAATGTCATATTGTATACACGGGGAGCAATGAAAGTATAAAAATGTCTATACAGGGTAAGCCTAGGTGTAGGAACAGGTACTTGGTGAGACGTTCTTAAATTATATCCACTATTTTCTACTGTATTGAAATTGATACTGTAAGTGATATAAAATAACTTTAATATCTTAAGAATATAGAAATGTCTAAGAGGAAGAATTTCAAGTTGTTTAAATAAAGGCCAAGTGTTTCAGTTCGTGTTTTTTGTAATAAAATTCTAACAAAAGCTTTCTGTAAAGTTATAATAGGATTTAAGGTCGTGAGATATGTCCCTCCCCAACAGGACATGCCATAACTTAATCTAGAACTAACAAGTGCATGGTAAACATATAACAAAACATTTGGAGGACACACTTTTCTCAGTAAGTAAAATTTGCGCGATAAACTGCAAAGTTCTTTTCTTCACTTTTCAATGTGGCCCTTCCATGAAAGATTTGAATTGATTACAAGCCCAAGATACTTAATTTTGTCTACTTTTTCAAGCTTGTTACAACTGCATATTTCATTACATCGAGGTATGTGATTGAAAAGATCATTACTAAAACTTTGTTCACTTTTCAGACCAAATATCATATACTTAGTTTTTTTCACTTAGAACTAAAAAAATTTTATCAAACCAGTATCTTAACATATACAGATCGTCCTGCATACACATCTCAACATCATTTAAACTACATCCTGAATACGTTAATGTAGTATCGGCCGCAAAAGCTGTTAATTTACCCTGAAATTGAGCATTGCATAGTTCATTTATATAAATTAAGAACAATATAGGTCCCAGTACTGATCCCTGAGGAACTCCGTGTTTTAAATACCCAATGCTCCTATAACAGTAGTGTGTTTTGGTTACTTCTGGCCCGGAAGTGACGTCACCGGAAGCCACGTGCCACGGCACGCAGCTTCCGGTGGGCCAGAAGTGGGGACAATAGATGTTGGGGTGGAGATGGTGAGAGCGTCGGCGGTCGGTTGAGCGAAGAGTGCGCATAAAATAGAAGTTAGTTCAAAATTGAAATTCGACGGTGTTAATAAAAACTCTAATAGTTGAACGAAACTAGAAGTTAGTGTAAAACTGAAATTCAACAATCGGGGTGTTGAATTAAATTTGCGCATAAATTAAAAGTTGGTTCAAAACTGAAATTCAACGATCGGGAGTTGAACTAAATTTGCGCATAAATTAACCGGGGTTGAAGTAAAACTTCGCATAAATTAAAAATTAGTTCAAAATTGTAATTCGACGGTGTTAATAAAAACTCTAACAGTTGAACGAAAATAAAAGTCAGTTCAAACATAGCGCAGTCATAACAAGAGAGAGAGAGAGAAGGTAAATAGAAGTGTTAAGTTCCGCGGATAGAACGAGAATGAAGAATGAAACATGACGCGTCGAAATATATGCGTGACTGTAGATGTCAGTTAATGGGGGGTCTAGAGCTTCCGGCCTGTCAGATGGTGAATTAATCAATGGGGGGAGTGGAGATGGCGCTCGGTTGAACTAAAATTGCGCATAAATTAAAAGTTGCTTCAAAACTGAAATTCAACTTGATAATGTGGGGTACGGAAAGTATGTCAAGGTCATCCCGAGTAAGTTTTAAAAAAGCCTATCCCGCTACCACAGGAAATAGTTCTGAGAGTTGAACTACCCGGTGATAGCGGGATAGGTAGAAGACTCTTTTGAACTTTATTCGTAAAAACAAATACAATCAATGTGCAAAAACAAATACAATCAACGTGCAATACAGGTTGAATTTTTGTGATGAAATACGGAGTTGTAAAAGTAAACGCCGACGACGAGGATAAGGTAAAGGCAGAGTCCCCAGATGACGTATTTGGCGAGTTTGAAGAAACGTAATATCTCGAGTCTGTTTTCCCGTTCCAATCGTTTAATTTCCAATTTCAATTTATCCTCTTCCATTCTAGTTACAAAGGGAACTTCATCCATCATATCCATCATGATTGTGTTAGTGTTTAAAATTTTAAAAGAAGTTATGTTGATAGTACAAAAGTCGAAGACGGAATGAGGAGTGAAAGCGAGAAATGTTAGTTAAATAAAAAAGTGGTGGGGGGAAAGATGAATCACAAAGAAGTGGTGGGGGAAAGATTTTGCTCTTCATTATTACCGTCAGTAGTGTCAGATGGCGCAGGAGTTAGATTTAGTAAACTGTCTTCGTCCGAACTTTCAACCTTATCACAAATAGAACAATCGTATGTTATTTCCAAATTCATTTTGATAGTTGTAAAATTATCTACAAGTTCTTGTAAAATATTAAAAATAGCTTGTAACTCTTCTTTAGAGTTTATTTCAAAACTAGAATTCATCCGTGCCAATGGAGAGTTGTTCATCGTTGGAGAGTCGGCGAGTAAATGAGGAACGCCGCCAAGGGAGGGGGCTTATTTAACGGCGAGCTTATGATTAAATAAAAAGCTAAGTTCCTCTTCTTCGTCTTTTAATTCAAATATCTTAGCTGTAGTAGTTGCCTCGTCCTCCTCACTCTGTGATGATGAAGATAATTCACCAGGACGTAAATATTGAACATCAATTCTGATCCATCTCATATAATATCTATCCATTATAGCGAGCAAGTTTTGAAACAATTCTTCCATTTCTTCCCTCTCAGTTATTATATGTTGAAACCTGACGAAAGGTGTTCCCATGTTGTTAGTTAGAATGTTGGAAGTGAAATAATTCAAAGGTGGATTCAATAAGATACAAAACTTAAACTAATGGTGGGGAGAAATCTAAAAGACTTATGGTGGGGGGAATCTAAAAAAAAAAAACCAATGGTGGGGGGAAATCTCAAGGTCATCCAATTGAAGTTTTAAAAAAGAGTGTAAAACTGAAATTACACATTCGATAGTTCAACAGGATCTGAATACCAATCTGATCTGTATTTACATCTTTTTATCATATGTGTACAAAAATCATCTTGATGAGACTTGGTGCGTTGACAATAAGCTAGATCGAGAGGATGAAATTTGAAACATCTTTGAGGACAGCATGTATGAAAATATCTTGATTTGTAAAATTTGAAAGTTCGCAATTCCGGTGGCGGTAGTTGTTTTGTTTTGCACTTGCAGTAACAAGATCCGAAAAATTCACACTTAGTGCAAGCTAACCCGTCCACCATCATTGGTCCTAAATCTGTACACTGTTGTTCACAACAGTAACGAGGTTCGTACTTGTAATTTTGTTTTTCCATGTTGACGCTGCTGAGTCCAGTGAAAGAATAAGAGTGTATAGTGTTGAATAGTCAGTTTTATGTACTACAAAAAGTGGTGGGGATAATTTCAAGGTCATCCAAACGAAGTTTTAAAAAATTATACCTTACTAATGTAAGGAAAATTGATACTTAAGAAGTTTGTTTCTGTTTGTTTTCTTCAGACTTTTTCTCTCCCTCCTGTTTGTTTTCTTCAGACTTTTTCTCTCTCTCCGCTTTAGCCATAGCGATAAGTTCTTCAGTCGATAGTGGATGTACTTCAGGAAATTTTAAAATTAATTTAGCCTAATATCCATCTCGGGTTAATATTTCTAAATCTTCTGTCATTTGTTCAACGGTGTTGTAATCTTTTCCATAGATCTTTCCATCAAGTTCAATCATCATTCTGTATAACATCTTTAAAAATAGGTGTTGACGCAGCGAGAGTTGGGAAGCGAATGATTAGTTATCCAAGTATCACACCCTTTTTATCAACTTGACATTGATCACGTGATTCCTTAGTTTTATTTGATAAAAGCTATTTAACATTGGTAGTACTTGTGGAACTTGATGTTATGTTGACCAGTTGGCGATGAAGATGTTGTAGGTTGTGTAGAAAGAAATACTTCATCATCGCAGTATTTTGTTTTAGTAAACATCCTTACATTAGTAGCACTAACATCAACAGTTAAGTGATAACCACCGGTAAGTAAAACTCGCATTTCGTTGGTTAAATCTTCAAGTTGTTCAAAACTCGTAATGGTGTTGGTATCGTAATATGCACACTTGACCTTTAAGGACATGTTGAAGTTTTGTATTTAGTTATAGAGAGCGAGATGTGTACGGTACGAAAGGTAGTCGTAGACTGATGAATTTCACAAGTTGATTTTCACTTTTATTATCACACAAAATTGGGTCAAGGTCATCCCGTGGAATTTTTAAAAAAGCAACATATTGCTATGTACAAAGACATAACAATATGTTGCTTCTTTTATTTTTCTTTTTTGTTTTATATCATCTTTATTGAGAAACCATTACAAACACATATATTTACAATGTTATGTACAAACTAGTTAGTAGTAGGTGTTACATGAATAGTTAGTTCAGTTGAGTTGTTTCCACTCGGTCCGTGTGAAACTAAATAGAGTGCGCCAGGTTGAATAACTCGAAGATCTTCATTTTGTAGAAGTTGTACAAACCGTTTCGGTAGGAAGATTTGAAACTTCGGTTCGTCACCAACTGTATACGGCGCCTCGCTCAATGTGCAATTAATAGCATCACCAATTGAAGTGTCCATCTTCTTGATTGTATGTATGATGTAATGTTTTTCTTCTTTTAGTTCAGAACATTTCTTCGTCGGTAAGATTGTTGATTTAGAATGAGCGTTGAATTGATCAACCAAATTTTGAAGAAAGTTCTGTGATGCCATCTTGATGTTATTGTTAATCTTCTTGTTAATCTTCTTGTTAATAATAATGTCCGTCGGAGATGTTGTCTCTTCGGAGGTTCGAGTAATACTCATGCTGCGTCATGGTAGCGCTCTCACTTTTATTACCGACATTACCCCCACCATTCTGTTGAAGGAAATTATTTAAGCGGTAGGCATTCTTCAAAGCGCACTGTGACCTTCGATGTTTAAAACTCTTTGATGAAATACAAAGTTCATTGAAGTAGCATTGGAAATCTCTATCTATTATTGCATTTATCACTTCGTTGCTTGTAAATGATTGTATCCAATTAGCTTTTTCCAATCCTCTTGTGTAGATAGTTTTGAACTCTTTGCAGTAATGATTCATAATGTGCGGCATCATGTTATAATTAATAAAACCTTCATCCCATCTTAAGTTGTGAAAATGTTTGTACAACCATTTGTTTGTAACTTTCGCTTTAGTTGTTAGTCTATTGAATGGTAATGGAGGTTTGAATAAGTAATGATAAACTACAGATGTGTTCATATCCAAAATTACTAATTCTTTTATAATAAAATTTCCATCATTTCCTCGAAAAGCTTGAAATTCAATTATACCTTTTTTAACTTCCATTATATGTGGCGCATTAGAAAACGAAACCCGTTTGTTCATGATGAAGTCTCGTCAGCAACTGACTTGTATTACAAACACGATTGTTCTTCTTTAACTTCTTGCGCTTCTTCGTCGATATTAAAGTTGGTGTGATAGTTGTTCAATTGTCTCCACATATCCACTTCTTGAGGTATTCGATTAAAAATTGAAGTATCCACGGGACCGTATAAAATTGGAACAAAAGGTTGTCTGTCCAATGTATCGATTAGATAGTCTTTGATTATTGCACTTGAAAATATTAGTTGTTTCAAATATCTGGTGACGGGACCGGTAGTACAACTTAAAGTGTAAAATTCTTCTTTAGTCAAATGTAATTTTACATCATGTCTAGTTAAATCTCTGAAGCGAACCATTTGTCCTCCACGATGTTTCACTATATCAACTTCAATATTTGATTCCAATAAACTTAATCTTGTTCTTCTTCCAAATGTGTTGTTACTCAAATAGCATTCCAAAAGATGTAAATGTTTCATAAATGATTCCCAAGAAGTTTCAGTGAATGTAACCATTTTGGTGAATAATCCAATGATTTTAAAATTCCAACTGAAATACTTTTCGTCATGCATGAAGAAATGGGGTAGAAAATCCGAAGAAATACTTCTGTTAAAATATTAGTTGTAATGTTAACTTCAACCTTTTTTCTTTTTATTTCTTTTTCAGCTTCTCCTTCTTCTTTTTCTTCTTCTCTCTTCTTATGTTTGTTAAACTTGAGGAACTCGTCCATTTCTCGTTCAACTTGTTTTTCTATATCAGAACTATTCTCATCCATTAGAGGTGTATTTTCTTCTCCGTTAGTAGAACTCATCTTGCGAACGATGTTTCCCATACGACGGTCGAAGATATAATGAATTTTCCACTCATGATTTTCTCGCTTTTATGTTTTTTGTCGAATCCTTGAAATTTATACACTCACATAAATGTTTGTTTTTAACTTGTCTTTCACAAACGAAATTCTAACCTCAAAAATTGAGACAGATAATTCTAACCTCAAAAATCTGCAGTCGTTGTACTAATTCTTTTTAAAGTACATTCTTCACGATTCCGGTCAGCGGTGTGTAAGTAACTATTTTATCATGTAGAATAAGACAGTATGCTGAAGTTCCATCCGCTACTGATTCTTCAAATTCCATTTCAATTTTTATATCCACACTTGATGATTTTACCGATTCATTTTGTTTTGAACAATCTATTACAATTATCGGAGCCTTGGAATAATATTGGTCAGGTGATAATAGTGGAGTATTAGTCTTTCCATAATATGACGATTGAAATCTTGCATACATATCGTATAAAATGGAAAAACGTTTTTTGCTGAACATGACATTCAAATTGTCATACGGAAAGAATTGAGAGTTTAGGAAAACTTTACAATTCTTTATTTTACAGTTATCAAATTGACCGGCATTTGCAGTGATAACATCTTTTCGCTTAGTTTGAAAACCGAGTATTATGTACCTTGCTCGTTCCAAGTAAGTTGATGTCTTGACGGTCCATGTTTGTCGTTCGGTCTGAGGTAGTGTAGGATATTCATGGAATTCCCAACTTCGGAATGGCATCACAATATCACGGTCAGATTTTAACTTTCTCAATAATACGATTCTATGTTCATCAGCCAATCTTACATGAGGTACTCTCCAAACAACTTTATCTAATTGTAGTTGCCATTCCAGTTTATCTTCAGTAGTTGCAGGGTCTGCAAGTATCAAGTCCTTGTTAGTTGAAGATCTGAGTAATACCAATTCTTGTTTGACATTTATTATTACTCGTTTGTAATCTTCAGCGAATCCCAAAAGCAATCGTAAAGGTACATGAAAATCAAAGTGACCGTTGGAATTCGGTGTTATAGTGTCTTTATCAGGAGCAACCCATCCGGCGGTGACTATTGAATTCTTCTCATGCGGTGTTAATGATGTTAATCCTTTCAATGTTGTTGTTATACCAACCTTTTTTGTCGAATCAACTGTCACCCCTGATATCTCATATCTTATTTCATCAAAAAGATATGCCATCGGGTTATTTATAAAAGGAACTGTTGAAGCAGTTTTTCCATCCAATTTTAATACCCGTCCTTCAATGTATAAATAACTTTCACACGGTAATGTATAAATATCTTGTTGTTGAATGGGAATCCTTATTTCATCGTTATTGTTTAATTTTGATGAAGTGTAAGGGTTGTGCGTGTGATATTCCTTCTCCCATAGTGTTTCGTCGAATGTCGGTCCTGGAGATATATCCAGGATATCCATCGTTGTTAAGTTTCAATCCAATCTTCTGTAGAAAACGAATGTTGTCCGATGTTAACTCTTCCAATGTCGAGGAGCTACTGAGCTCCCGAATCTTCCGTTGCGGTTTAAATGATAATCCCATGTTGACCTTTATGTTGCCGCTCTGATGTGTATCCGTATAGTTATCGTTTCTCCTCTAAAGTCAACACTAACACCGTCTTGATCCAATATGTTCAGTACGATGTCTGAAATGAAACTGGTGTTTAACGGTAGGTATATCAAGTTTTGTGTTTTCTCAACAATTTTAAAACCAGGAGCCACTGTTGGATAAAATGTATGTAAAATATGCTGATTCACTCCTTCTCTATACGATCCGTGTATAATATTACACGTTACATCGATACTATTGACTTTCAATATTGTAACAGTTGTATCACCTGAATGAGTAGTTCCAGGAGTTAAGATTTTCTTTTTTGTATCTGTAAATCCAAGTAAACTGCCAATCGACTGTTCCAAGCTGACATCAATATAATATTTTGAAGTTATTTCTGCTTTTAAAGTATTATTGTTTCCTTTAACGGTGATATTGTCTTCTCCGAGTTGTTTCTGTAATAATTGGTTTATATCATCGATTTCATAAGCTCCAGTAGGAAATGTAATTATTTTCAATTCTGAGTATTTTCCTGAAGCATCCTTAGTTTCATAATAATGTAGTAAATTGTTCTTTCCTTCCGTAACATTGGGTATTGAGTTGTAGGTAGTCAAATCAAGTAATGCCGCTTCCCATAATCTTTCCTTGGATAGACGCAATGCTGGGAACAGCGTACTTTTCAATGTGGATGAATTTCCACTCAGTGACACTGTATACGATGACATCTTAAAGCTGACTGACACTCTTCGCTAGAAACTCCAAACATAAATGCCCACATATTTCAGTATTGTTAGGTTGTTCTCTTTTGTAATTGTAAAAAATGTTTTTGGAGTTTCGAAAATAATGTTGCAGTTCTTTCGGCGGTGGTAGATTGCCAAAACTGTCAAAGTAGTAAACGGTTTGTCCGAGCTTTTTATAGCATACCCAATGAGTGCCTGTACCATAGGTGGAATCCAAATTTACTATTCCAGTTTCATTTTCCCATATTTTAGTTGGTAATGCATCTTTCATAAAAACTCCTCGAAAAAATGGTATTTTCAAACATTTTACATAATCATTTAACTGATGATTTGTTAAGGCTTTATTTGGAATTATCAATTGATTCTTTTTATTTAGTACACACGGTATGGTCTTAGGTATAAACCTGCTCCGTTTTTTACCATTTGCCAAACAGAAGTCTTCTTTACATTTGCCTTACGAGTTCTACGACGTCCTTTTTTAATGTTTCCACCTCTTTTGGGAGCGCTTCTTTTTGCAGGTCTTCCTCTGCGACGTCTTCCAGCACCTAACTTTGCTTTCGTCTTCATGGTTGTAGTTACTGCCCAAGCCGATGCTTTTTCTGCAATACTTGCGTCACTTGATTTTACTCTTTGCCAAGCTTTTTCCGCTAGAATTTTATCCGCTATTGATCTATTTGTTGAATCTTTATACTTTGAATATGCTATATCGTGTTCTTTGCAAGCTTGATCTAATTTATTAATTCCAGGATCTCCTCTTGCTAAACGTTTTGACAACTTAGTTCCAGGTCCACAATATTGATAACCTCCGGGCAGATGTAATTCGTATGGTAAAGCGTCTATCGCTCGATTCACAACCGCACCAATTGGAATCCGTCTGAGCACTGATAATGCAGCTGATGTTAAACCACGTCCTCTCTTGCCGCTGTCTTGACGACGACTGAGCGATACGGTCTTCATTATGCTGTTTTATGTAACCAACGTCTTCACTCTATGAAATACTTTATGATAATGAATCCTTTTTTTGTGTATTCTATACTTAAATATTCATAAGTTTTACTAGTATCTATCAATGATTTCATCTTTAATCCATTGGTTTCTCTGAGAATCTTCGATTTTATTGTGTTTCATCGATGCATTAATCAAATGATTATGCATATCAATAACTACATTACCTACAAGATTCATTACATACTCTACATTAGTAGCATCTTTGTTACGTGTAGGATTATCAAGATTTGTGATACGTTTACCATTACATGTATACACAGATGGATCGTTTGTAGAGGTTGCTATAACTTGATTAATAGTAGCAACATCATTCGGAGCTATTCCTGCTGATATGTTAGATATTCTTCTATTTTTTCCATCATATAAGTTATTTATTTTATCTAAAACTATAGTTTGTTTCACAACAACACAATCATTATCATCTTTACCAGATTTTACATGGGTTAATCGTCTACCTCCACATATAAAGTTAACACCAGTAGCTGATAGTTGCGGCACTTGTGTTAAAATAACAGCATCATGTTCTTCCGTGCCTAAACTTATATTTGACAATCTTTTATTTTTTCCATCCCACTTGTTATTTTGTAGTTGTAGTAAGGTAAACTTTTCACTTCCTTGCACAAACTCATCACCTTTCTTTGACACCACCTGATTTTGTTTAACAAAAGCGGATGTTCCTTTCTTCAAGTTTTCATTCATTTGTCTCACGGTAGCAGCATCCGATGGAGTTGAACCATCTTTCAGATTGGACAACACTTTTCCATGACAATCAATAACAGCACCATTATATAAAATACAATTATCTTTCATGTATTTAATATTAACACCATCACTTTCTTCTTTAGGATATCCAATATCGTTTATAGTATATTTATAGAAGGAAAATCCATCTTTTTTCTTTTCTGGTATTACAGAGTGCAAATAACGCTTATTGATTGTATCTGTATCCTCGGTTGGATCTGCCACATTAGTTATTTTATAATTTAAAGCATTGTACTTTTTTCCACTTTTACTCTTTTCCAACAGTAAAGCGTATTCCATCGCAGATAGAAAATAACCTTTATTAACAACATCTCCATTGTTGACTGGTTTTGCAACATTAATAACTCTGTGAGATTTTGCATCATACAGTTGGTTGTTGTCGAGTTTTAAACTTGTAGATGTTTCCTCCTTTACTGTTTTTAAATTTGTTGCATCTCCATCTTCTTCTGGATCTCTAACAAACTTTAAACGTTTATTATTTATGTTATAGTCACCTTCGGGTGTTTGCGGTAATCCACTTCTTTTTCTGTTTTCTCCAACTTGCACTCCTAACGCGGAGTATCGTCCGAACTTGTCGACGCTCATGTTAGAACTGACACATTATACGCCTGCAACTCTTATATATCCGCGGACAATTATACGATTATGCCGCGATTCCTGAGTTCGTCAATCAGAGCTACCCATTCATTATTTAAACCTGTATGACCGGCTTCCATGGCTTCATGCAATAGTCTCATTCTATCAACCAATTTATTGATGTCGTTGTAGTAAATCACATTCGTATTGTATAGATTTTTCATCAATCCTTTGCCAGATGTTGAAGTATCTCCTTTACTCTTTTTACTATGTTGTTCAAGAAGTGATAAATCCATAAGTGATAAAGATTTTCTTTTCAGTGGTTGTCTCACCGCTGGTGCAGTACGTAATGTTGGCAATTTTCGTGGAGGAAACAACTTTTTTATAACAATGTTATATTTTGTTGCACGTGAACGATTAATCATTGCATCCTTTAAGTAGTTTCTTTTATGAGCGTTAGTATTTTGTAGAATCTCCTTAAAAACACTTAAATCTTTGGATGAATATCTTAGTGGTATGTTTTTAAAAATTAATTCATAAAGTCCTTTTGTTCCTTTATATTTATGCTCACCAATAATGATGTAATCGTCTTGTGTTATTTCAAGCTTTGAATCGCCGATCTTCAATTCATTCCCATCAATTCTTGCTCCGTATACGTGTGATCTACTCAAATTCGGGTTTGATTTCATGTCGTGTAGCATCTTCATTATATATTTTCTTCCAAGAGGTCCATGTTGTAATATATCGCTACTCAATTGAGTTAAATTTGGAATAGATTGTTCTGCTTCAGGTATTGGCTGTTCTTCTTCCTTTTCAACAATTGGTTCTTCTTCTTTTGTTTCTTCTTGCTCACTAGCACTTGTATATGAATCATCATCTTCTTCTTTTTTTAATGCTTGTACTTCTTGTTTAGAAACTGGTAGTAAAACATCTCCTTCATAACGAGGTTTACCAATAGTTTCTGATATCTGTTTTAAAGGTTCCGTAATAGGTTTAAATGTAGTCTCTAGAAATTCTTCTCTTTCACTTAAACCCATCCTCAATGCACGATTCTTCATCCTAATAGAATCACTGAGTGATTTTATTTCTTTCAATAGTTTTTCTTGATTCACCATGTTTACACTGTGAAGTTCAACGTGTAACTAGATGCAGCATCGGTAGTTCAACGCATAAATACAAATTTATCCAACCCTATACGATATCTACCATTTTTATATCTTCTTCCTTCATAATAACGAGAAAGCCATATTTCTCATTCCATGCTTTGCCACACATCTCTTTAAATTTCTCAAATGCCATATCCGCATTTACATGATCATTATATATATGTTTTAAATTTGTTTCATCTTGCTTGAAGATGATCAACATATTTGCATTGTCTCTTATGAGTTGTTTTGGAATCTTACTGTATGTTTGACCAATATAAATGCTATCGATATTATGATGTCTTCCCATAGCGAAGTAATTCCTTATAGTGTCGTGATTTTCACAAGACACATCGTCAAAAATAAAAATGGAAAATGGTTTTGCTTCATTTGGTTGCATAATTGTTTCACTGGCATTAAACTTGTAGAAATTCACTTCAGGTACACTTGCAAGTACTTTATCCAATAATTGATATTTTGGTTGTTGCAATGATTTTGAAAAAATGTATATATTGTTAAAGCGCAATCCTTTAGGATTAGTTATAAGGTTAAAAACAACATTTGTTTTTCCACAATTTGAAGGACCAGTTATTAAACATCTTATCGTATTTGGTAGTAGTTCACCATGTTTACCATAATTTAACTTATCATTGTCAACCGTCAATTCATCAATATTATTGATATTAAATCGATCTTTTTGTTGTACAATCTCCATCTTGTGTCAAGGTTAAACACACAATGAGCTATTAAATTACTATACCAAGTCTTTTGAAGGAATCCAAGAGTCTTCACTTTTATCGAATCCTAACCACCGGACTTTCACCATATCCTTTTTCCTTTGTAATACCTTTTCAACAAGATATACATCACCGACTGTTGATTTCAACAATTCATGTCCGTAGAATCCACCTTGAAGTAATTCACCCTTGTTATCCTTTAATAAGTAAGTTTCAGGTATAGTTGGTTGCACTTTATAAACTGTAAATACTTCATTAGTCCAATTTGGTAGATATCTTTTACTAAATACACCTTTGTATTTGCTTATACGAACTTTATCGTTGACTTTAAACTTTTTTGGTTGCAACTTTTCCAATTTAGGTGTTGTATTATTTCTGATGCGTTGTAATACAACCTTAGCATTAGCGCTGTTTACTTGGATAGGTTTCATTCCGATGGTACGATGATATTTGTTGTTATACTCTTTTATAAGTTGTGGTAATATGTCATACCACACGTATGATCCTCGTTTTGAAAATTGTTTGTACATTGCTCCTTTCAATGTTTTATTGAATCTTTCAATTATTGAAGCTTTAACTTCAGAATTTGTAGAATAATGATTTATTTGATATTTTTTCATCAAAGCTCCAAAGTCTTTATTAAAATATTCTTTTCCATCATCGGTCTGTAGATGTTTGATTTTGAATTTATTTCTTTGTATCGTTGTTTCCATAGCTTTCGTAACACTTTTACCAGTCTTATCCTTCAATGGTAAAGCGTCAGCTATTTTAGTAAAACAGTCTATAATTGTTAAAATATATTTAAAACCTTTGTTTAATTTACTGTGCGGTATCATTTCGATGAGATCAGCTTGATAGAGATCATTCATTCCCTTAATAATTGTACTTCTTCTTGGAAATCTTCTTCTTGCTGGTTTATGTAGTTCATTTACAATCTTGTCCTTCACACTTTCCATCTTCAGGTGTTGCTTGCACACCGCTTGTAAAAATACTGATCCGTAGAATAGTTCATTCTCTTTTATATAGTTTTGAATATAGGTCAAGACCATTTCATATTAGTGTAAAAAGAAAGAATATAGCATTGGGCTCGCCATATCCTCTTTTCTGTACAGAAAGGAAAAAGGAAGAAGGTAGAGGACGAAGAATAGGTTTACTGGTCGATAGGGTTTAGAGAGTAATGTCCAAATGGCAGAGTTCTTATGTTGTCTTCAAGGATGTATCTTTTGTCATCCTTATAGTTCAATGCCGATTTGGTTTGCTTCACACTGAAAAGACGATGGTTGAAGCTTCTTATGGTGTTAAATGTTGCAGTTGTTTCAACATTTTCAAACAAACATCTTTTATAATGTTCAAACTGTACGTTCTTCTTCAGGAAAGAGGTTTTTATTCCTTTGGCTTTCTTCGTAACTTGATGTTCGTTCCTTTCGTTTATGTACAGTTGAAACGAATACAGTTTGGACATCAATGCTACAATTTCCATCATTGGCACACCATTTGTTTCATCTTTAAATTTTCCCAATACTTTCTTGTTTCTGTCGTAGTCGTAATTTGGATGCTCCTTAGGATAATCGGAAAAGTCGAAATCATCTTTATATATAAAGGTGCGTAGATCTTCGTACATGTCATTTGTTTTAATCCAGTAAATGAGTGCATCCGTATCCATATATGCAATACCAATGTTCTCTCTTCCATAATAGTTAACCATCTTCTTATAATGAAACTCGTACATGTGTGTTTTAGAAATATCCAAGATTGACATTCCAAGATACAAAGGACGATCCATTGTAACTGACTTCTTGTTCATGGAAATAAGAACTAGATTTTCATTAATAATTACAGATGTACCAAAGTTTGGTTGTTGCACTAATTTCTGTAATTTTACTGGATCAGTTACCAATTTTATATCCTTATGTTTCCTTTTGTTTTCCAAAGTCTTGCCAAATATTGCGTTGTTCATTAGTTTGAAAAAATCTTTTTGAAAACTTGATGTAGCAGCAGCTCTTCTTCTTGTGTTGTTGTCAATGTACGGTTTTAACCAACAAGATTGAGAGAATTGTAATACTCGATTAATCTTTGTAATTCTCAATCCCAAGTCTAAGGCCTGTTGTATCATCCAGTAGTGTCCAACATACCGAGACTTGTCGGTTAAAGTCATCATTAATTTCGGCCATCTTCCAGTTGGAGAAATTTCGGTCTTCGGAAGCAGTGGTAAATCATAATGTTGATCGTGAAGATGTTCGGGATATTCAAAATCGACGTCAAAAATATAACCTGTTTCACCATGCTTCGGTATATCCATTATGTTTCCTATTGATTCAGGATCTATCCATTTGAAATTATCATATGGAAGGGGATTCGACATTGCCCATCCGTATAAGTTATTTGCATCAAAATAACCCAGGAATGTTGTTGGTTTTGATGCATCATAATCGGGCAAATACTTGTTGTTTGCCCTGACATGTCGTGTTACACTTTGCGTCAATCCTCCGCGAACTCCTGACTCTAACATCAAAACCATATCTATATCTGTAAGAAGTTGTATTTTACAATTTGTCTCTTTCAACATGGCTTGCCACGCTAGTCCAGGCGAAGTGTACGAATGAAGAGGGTCCAATCCATATGCTGCAAAACACGTATTTCTAAATTCTTCCATCACATCACATAATAAAGTCACATCTAGTTTAACTTAAAAATCTGAATATTCTCCCAATGTTCTAAATCCTAATTCGTTCCATACTTTGCATGCGTGATTATAATCATCTTGAGATATATCCATGTCGAAAAGTTTACTTTTAAATTCTTCTTTTGGAGGTAATGATGTTTCATTAAATCTTTCTAAACTGTCTATGTAATCATATGGAAAAACACCTTTTCGAAGTACCAGATCCAGTTTGTCGTTGTTTACAATCTTCTTCGTTTCGATTAAATCTTGTTTCCTTAGGTTTTCAGAAAGTTTGGACAAACTTGACGGCATAAATCGGTAGGAGTCCAAGAATCTTAATTTGAGGTTTCCAACTTCTTTGGAAAAACTTATGAACTTTTCTGAAGTTTCAGCTAACACATCGATTTTACCGTCGTCTCTTCCTGATTCGGGTATTATAAAATGAGCATCGTACCCACTGAGGTTATGCAGAACCACAGGAATAAATAGTGGTAAACGATAGCTCAAGTTGCATTTATTACAAGCAGCACCCCTGTAATAACCTGTGAGGTGGTCGTGATCTTTAATTTTATAATTCTCAATAGTAAAATCATTTTTGCACAAAAAACATCGAGTTGCATTTTCATGTTGAATTTCTTCTTCTTCATCCATCGGTTTCATTGGTACAATATTTGTATATAATCTTTGTGTATTTCCAGCTATTGAATATAAGTGATCAAGAAATATTTTTTCCGCATTTTCACCACGATATACTAGAGGTTCTGAAGTTAATCCATATCTGTTTAAATGTTCTTCTGATAATGTTGATTTGACCATTAAACAAAAACTGTTTGGTTTGTGCATTTGATACTTTACACTTTTTCTTGCTTCGCAATTTTCTTCTTCAACTGGAACAAGTGTTGATTCAAAATCCGCATACACAACTAAAGGGATACGGTATTGATGATGAACTTTTTCAAATGAAACGAATGCTCTGTTTTCTGCAGGTAAATTAATCTTTGCTTCATAATTATTGTTACATAATCTTTTGTGCTCTTGTAACCATTCTCTTCCTTGTCTTCCTTCTCGTTGAAAATTAAAACATCTCTTGCAAATCAACTTTTTGTTTCTATTTTTTGAAAGTTGCTTGTTAACAAGACGATCGAATTGCTTTATGTACACATAGTGAGACACATCTCCTCGTGTTAATAGTAGTAAATCCGTATGATCTGGTAGTTCTTCTTTTGCAATACGTAAAGGATACACTTTGTTTGAACTATCTAATGCAAAAACATTGATAGAAGTACCGGGATTTTTCTTCTCAAATTTTGATATATCTTCTAGTGATACAGGATAAGTAATTCCTTGAAAATTGTACTTATTTCTTTGATTTTCATATTCCCGGTCAGGTCTATACGCATTATTTGGTACAAATTTAGCTGTCATTGCATAACGAAAACATTCATTGTCTGCATTTCTAACATTAATACAAGATTTTGTATCTTCAATACTTTTAGGCAAAGGAATGTAACTAGATCCCCTTAGTCCATATCCGTGTTTTTGAACTCTTATATCTAATCCTTCAATACTTGAAAGACTCCATCCGGATCCTCTTCCTTCATGTTCCTGAATTTTGGTTAATATTTCTTCTATACAGTTCTCTACTATTGAATCAATGTTTGAACTTTCCATGATGGTTCGGTTTTTTGTTATGAATCCTCTTGGTGATAATTCTTCTTGTACATTTATAAACATAGCTTCTAGTAGTAAACTAAATTTAAGAAAGTTCAATCTTTTCAATTCTTCTTTTAAAGTTTTACTTACGATTGGTTTTGCTTCTCTAATAAATTCTTCTAAGTTCAAGTTTTCATTTTGAATCTTATGATGCATTACTACCTTACCGGGTAAAGCAAATACTTGTAGATTCGGTAAAGTAGTTGAAGATGTTGCTGTTATTTCTTCTTGTTCTTCTTGTTCTTCTTGTTCTTCTTGTTTTTCTTCTGCGTTGTTATGAATTAGTTCTTTATGACAGTCTAATAGAATTTCATCGTGAAACGTTTCCGAACATTTATCGCAATGATACATGTTGAGATGTTTACTCTTCGAAGTTTCGCAGAGAAATGAAATGGGCTCTCACATTCCTCCTTTTATAACGGTCCCCCTACCACTATTTCATCTTCTTCTTCTTCACTATCCAAGAAAATCAAACGTTTTCAACAAAATATTAACCTTCTACAAAATTGATTGTCCGTTCATATTTTTTTTTAATACTAGTTTGAATTTTCAATATTTTCCTTGTTTAACTATTATTTCTTTATATATCATTATTCACACTTTCTACTTCGAGCGTTTTGCTACTATCATCTCTTTATTCCATTTTAACAATCTGCATAAATACAAGTTCATTTGTCGCGCCGACTCACTATAAATCCAGCTTTCGTACAGTACACATCTCTACGACTAAATTACAACATGTATTTCAATATGAATTTTCCTTATACAAATACTATTTCAATAACTTTACAGCAAAACAAAATTCTAACTTCATAAACTTGATAGGAAGATATGCGAACTTTTAATTCAACCCCGGTTAATTTATGCGCAAATTTAGTTCGACCAACAATTGTTGAATTTCAGTTTTGAACTAACTTTTAATTTATGCGCAAATCTACTTCAAACCCTCACCCCACAAATTTGGTAGGGAGAATTACATTAATTTGATACTTATTTCTACCGTTACACTAGCTCCATTCTCAAAAAGATATAAATAAAATGGTCCTGGATACTGTTCTTTTTCACGTCCTGCATGTTCCTTAATGAATTCGTAAGCCAATCTTTTTGAATATTCATTATGATACACTTCTCTTATATAAACAAGATTTTTTTCTTCCAGAAATTTCGCTTGAACTAATGGTATTTTGCTTACATCATCCTTGTCCATCAGAGGTAGCTTGTAGGTGAAAGTATTTGGAGGTAGTTTTTGCGGTTTATCAAGTAGAGAACAAACTTTTCTATAGAATTTCTGCTCAGTGCCTGTAATACTATTAAAAGATAAAGTGGTAAGCATCTTGACGGCACAAGGTGCAAGTACAGACTAGAAACCTGGAGGTTCATAGCCCGCCTTTTATGAGTTTTAAAAATGGGGAGGGGGAAGGAATAAGGATTGGGAAGGGATAAGGTGTAGGGTGGGGGAAGGGTAATTTGATTATTAAACCACTTGCGCTGTAAAATAGCCGCCAACATCCACACCTTGTTCGTAGCACTCCTTCATTGTTTGAGCCCACTGCCGCATGCGGTCTCTATCATTTGGTGTTATAAGAAAAGAATTACAATCATCATACAATATAAAAGAGCCGATTCGTACGTAAGATCCTGAATCCAACCATTTATGAGCTTCAGACATGAATTTTTCTATTGTATCGAATGGGAATTGTGGATCAATTGCTATAACTTTCAGTTCTTCACTAATTTTAACGCTATAATAATCATCTTCATCATCATCATCTTCACTGTCACTGTCGTTATTTAAAGTGTCTTCAGGTTGTTCAAAAACATCAGAAATTTCGGAAGAACTGAAATTTTCACTAAGATGAGGAGGCATTTTTAAAGCAAGTAATATTGTAAAGAGCAGAGACGAAACAACAAGAGTGGCGTGTAGAAGCGGAATGAGGAGTGAACAACGCTTGCTCCGCTTTTATAACGGTATGCTAATGAGAGGGGTAACAGCTGACCGTGACCGATTATTGATCCGGGAGGTGGGAGGGAAGGAAAGAGAGGGGGTATTTATTTCAAATAATTCGCATAACTTTCAACTAAAATAAGATAACCAAATTCTTCTTTAACTAAAATGTTCGTCTTACATAGACGTTTTCAATGATGTATCGCTTGTCGTAATCGATCAAACCATTACCGAGTTATGGCCATTTTAATTTTCCGGGGGGGGGGACTAAAATGTTCGTCTTACATAGACGTTTTCAATGATGTATCGCTTGTCGTAATCGATCAAACCATTATCGAGTTATGGCCATTTTAATTTTCGGGGGGGGGGGGGTTCCGCTTGATTAGTCACGGGGGGGGGGGGTTCCGCTTGATTAGTCACGGGGGGGGGGGGTTCCGCTTGAGTGAACACGGGGGGTTCCACTTGGGCGCTCCTGCGGAACCGATCTTCTCACGAGATAGTCGTTATGTGATAATGAAGGCAAATGTTCATCGCGCCGCAACCACTAATTAACTCGCATTCGCGGTGTTCATATCTTTCCTACTCATTACATATACGTTTCCTACTTCATTATTTCAATACTAATTAACTTGCAAAACAACAGTCTCTGTCTTTGAATGCTGATGAGATTTCATTAGGAACCATTCTTTGCACGCTATATGAAGCTACACCGGCAAACAATGCAAGTCGGAGAGGTCATATAACTGTACAACGGCCTCAGAAAAGTAGATCACGAGACTTAGAGTGTTAAAAATAATGGGGGAGAAACACAACGCTCTAGCTTGCACTTATACCAGACGGGAGCATTTTTCAAGCAAAGAGTTTTCTTGACTGGAGTTGAAGCCGTAGTAGAAGTTGAACTTGTAATAGAAGAGCAGGCTGTAGTGGAAGTTGTAGTCGGCAGGGATGACATCGTGGTAGTTCTGTTCGCAGCGTAACGTCTGGAAACAGAATGAAACGTTAGCCGTGGTCGCTGGAAACAGAATGAAACGTTAGCCGTGGTCGATGCGTCTTTTATAACAGTATGCTAATGAGAAGGGTTAACAGCCGTTAAGTGGGGGAAGGTGGGAGGGAAGGAAAGAGAGGGGGTATTTATTTCAAATAATTCGCATAACTTTCGACTAAAATAAGATAACTAAATTCTTTCTTAACTAAAATGTTCGTCTTACATAAACCTTTTCAATGATGTATCGCTTGTCCTAATCCGTTAATTCAATATCGATTTATAGGCATTTTAATTTTCGGGGGGGGGTCCGCTTGATTAGTCACGGGGGGGGGTTCCGCTTGATTAGTCACGGGGGGGGGTTCCGCTTGATTAGTCACGGGGGGGGGGGTTGGTCATTGACCCTTCCGAAAGTGGGTCAAGGTCATTCAAGACTTATAAAGAACCAAGGTGATGGGAACAGTAGTAACTGTTCCCACCACCCTGTTTGCCTAACGGTTCCCACTCCCAACCCACTAGTTACGTTCTGCGAGGGACATCGACGCAATTTTGTTTGGCCCGTCCGGGTCCATCCGTAACGGGCCGGTCCGGGTCCATCCGTAACCGTGAATTCGAAGGGAAACTGGAACAGCTGCAGAAACGCAACTCTAACACCCACCCAACTAATCCAACCCATCATATTCCTAAACAAAATGCAAAAACCTAGTCCGCAATTTGCGGATGTCCCACCCCTTCTAAGTGAAGTTCAACCGAACTTCTGAATTTACATTTAATCTACCCCCTATCATCTAGCTGAAAGGCAAAACAACAACATTAATTATTAATACCAACACTTAAAACTAACAACACATCATTATTAAATATCAAATAATTCAACACAACCAAATACCATCATTATTCTTAAAATTAATACACCTTAACGCTAAACACAACTTATAACTAACATCGCAATGCGCAAATTAATTCTTAAATTAAGTGCAACTTACAACTAATATTTACACACACACACACACATACCACATTGCATTAAAGAACGCAACGTAGTATAAGAAGTTCAAATATATATAGGCCTACTATATATTTGAACCTCTTACCGAGTCGCCAACGACTTTTCGCTATGAAAACTCGTTGACGACTGACGCGCAAATCGGGCTCGTATCGCTCCTCGGGTTTTCGAGTGGTGGGGGGTAATTAATGCAGTGGTGGGGGAATTGTTTCACTCCAGTACGGTCTTCAATCCACTCCAGTTCGCAGCAGTGTAAAAATGAAGAGAATGGGTGGGGGTGGCGCATGCGCAGCGACGTAAAATCCAAGGTTTGAGGTTAGAACTTTCCGCGCACAGTAGAGCTAAATTGAGTAATACAGGACTCGGCGCATGCGCAATAGCGAGGAGTGATTCCGATCCGGAGAACTCGTTGCATTCGCAGCAGCGCTAAAGTGAGTAATACAGACTAGGCGCATTCGCAGTAGCGCTAAAGTGAGTAATACATGACTAGGCGCCGTAGCGTGAAGTTGGCTCACTCCAGTACAAGTTATAGCAGCATAAAAATGAAACGAAGGAGTGGGAGCGGCGCATGCGCAGTGATGTAAAACCAAGGTTTGAGGTTAGAATTTTCCATGGTGGCTGCCATGTTTAATTCTGTTTCATTCAAACAATAGTAGTTCATGGCTGGCATGGGATGTGAAGTGTGGTAATTAGATGGGGTTAGCAACCGGTCGTGACCGGCCATTGACCGGTCATCGACCGGCGGGGTTCCGCTTGAGTGACCACCGGGGGGGGGGTTTTAATCTCCATTTTTTATGAGGGGGAGGGGGGGGTTCCGCTTGATTAGTCACCGGGGGGGGGGGGGATTTAATCTCCATTTTTATGGGGGGGGGGTTCCGCTTGATTAGTCACCGGGGGGGGGGGTTCCGCTTGATTAGTCACCGGGGGGGGGGGGTTCCGCTTGAGTGAACACGGGAGGTTCCACTTGGGCGCTCATGCGAAACCGATCTTCTCACGCGATAACCGTTATAAAAGAAGATTGTTCATCGCGCCGCGACCATTAATTAACTCGCATTTGTGTTGTTCGCATCCTTCCTACTCATTACATATACGTTTCGCCAACTTCATTATACAAGTCTAATTGCTACTAACCTGGAGTTTCATTTACATTAGCACATGTCGTCCTGTTTGAATCACCTTCGCGTGCTCGACGTTATATCTCATTCATCTGTCTTGTTCTGACTTCTACACGTCTGATATACTTCTTGTGATGGATACGCAATGTTTAAAATTGAAACTTTTGCGGACACAACATATATTACGAAGTACTTCCAAACCTTCTGTTTCAAAGATTAAAACTAATTTAACAAAAGTAAGGAAGAAATTAAGTTTTAACCCGTTGTACTCTGCTAGAACTTCGCAAGTTAGCGTTGACGATAGTGTTATTCACAACATTTTGCGTTCAATGTTACGTTTCCACAACTTCGAACTTGTTACACCTATCGACTGTGTTCAGCAGGTTTTCATATTTTACCCCCACCCTTCCTTATATAAGCGCGCTCACGACAATTCCTGTTTCATTGTTTTGTACACTCTTCAGCTAACATGAACTAACTTTTAATTTATGCACAGTTTTAATTCAACCCCGGTTAATTTATGCGCAAATTTAGTTCAACCCCCAGTTGTTGAATTTCGGTTTTTAACTAACTAATAATTTATGCGCAAATTTAGTTCAACTCCCAATTGTTGAATTTCAGTTTTGAAGCAACTTTTAATTTATGCGCAATTTTAGTTCAACCGAGCGCCATCTCCACTCCCCCCATTGATTAATTCACCATCTGACAGGCCGGAAGCTCTAGACCCCCCATTAACTGACATCTACAGTCACGCATATATTTCGACGCGTCATGTTTCATTCTTCATTCTCGTTCTATCCGCGGAACTTAACACTTCTATTTACCTTCTCTCTCTCTCTCTTGTTATGACTGCGCTATGTTTGAACTGACTTTTATTTTCGTTCAACTGTTAGAGTTTTTATTAACACCGTCGAATTACAATTTTGAACTAATTTTTAATTTATGCGAAGTTTTACTTCAACCCCGGTTAATTTATGCGCAAATTTAGTTCAACTCCCGATCGTTGAATTTCAGTTTTGAACCAACTTTTAATTTATGCGCAAATTTAATTCAACACCCCGATTGTTGAATTTTAGTTTTACACTAACTTCTAGTTTCGTTCAACTATTAGAGTTTTTATTAACACCGTCGAATTTCAATTTTGAACTAACTTCTATTTTATGCGCACTCTTCGCTCAACCGACCGCCGACGCTCTCACCATCTCCACCCCAACATCTATTGTCCCCACTTCTGGCCCACCGGAAGCTGCGTGCCGTGGCACGTGGCTTCCGGTGACGTCACTTCCGGGCCAGAAGTAACCAAAACACACTACTTATAACAATTTCCTATCTTCGTATATTGTGGTCGATTGGATAAGTAACTTGAAAACCAATTTAAAGCAATTCCCCTAATTCCCGCATACCACATTTTATCAATGAGATATCATTGATATAATGGTCAAGGCTAACCCCATCCCTCCTATACTTTGCTTGTGACTTAAATTATATATATGTGAACTATATTAGTTATAAAATATGATCATTCCATATAGTTATCAATTATTAAAATAAATAGCCTGAAGGGTGTTTGGTAGTCAGCGTAAAAAATTTGCAAGTATAATACAACAAGAATACATAATTTAGGCAATTATATATCACTCCACCTTCCAGTAACAGTATTCTTTCTACGTTTTAGAGTCTTGTTTTCTCAACGTACCAAATTAGATAATACTTTTTATGCCTGGAGGACGGCCCACAAGGAGTTGGTACATTAAATATAAGCATAGTTTGATATGAACATCAAATCATAGTTTGCGTAAAGCATAGTTTGATATGAACATCAAAAGGCCTTGTTTGCCAATAATACCGCTAACTGCACTTCAAATGTTGACCAATTGGTAATTTCATACAGTCAAACTTTCATTAATGTCATATGACAAAAACTTAATATAATATCTTCAGATAAATTAGATCTTATTAGTTGTGTTTTGTGACTTCTCTAAATGTTAAGGGTCTAAATTTTAAGGCAGTTTTTGTATGATCTGAAAAAATCATGAATTCTTCTTCAAAACTTCATTGGGGACGTCGGGGACGACCATTAAATGAAGTTTGTAGAACTATCCAGTTCCAGAAGCTATCCAGTTTTAATTCGTACAAGTATTTCATGGGAAAACAGGTAAATAATTATGGTTAACGCCAATTCCCATACTTTACGAATAGGAATGGCCACTTCTAGTATATTTTTAAAGCTTAGAATGTGGGAAAGATTTTGAAGGTGTTTGACAATTTGTAGCTAGCATAAAAACTTTCTTCAGCAAGTTATAGGGCCCTTTTTTATTAATAAAAAATTGTTTTCAAGTAGACTTAATAAGGCTTTAGAAGGACTTAACTGGGACAAATTTCACTTATTGTAATAGGAAATTTTTTTACATTCTAGAAATGTCATAACAAGTGTCAATAGTTTAGTAATAAATGGCGAGAAAAAATATACTTTGTTCGACAGTGTTGAGAAATTTCAAAACGATTTTAAAATGACACCTACAGGAGGTTGGAGTAATAAGGATATAATAATAACCCCTTAAATTTTTTGACACTGACTACCAAATACAGTAACCGGCCCAGGAGAATGCACTTGAATATTCAAGATCATATGGATCGAAATGGATCATATTTTAAAATTAAAATCCATAATTGTTGTATTACATTTCTAAAAACATTTCTTTCGTAATCATATGATTGTTTAATTGTGACAAATCAAAACATATTAGTATCGAGTGAAGATTGCTTGACAACGAATTGATTTTACAGGAGCCAATATCACCGATATGACTCTTGTCGTTCACTCGTTCATAGTTTATATTATCGGATCTAAGTGACGATCGGACCACTGAAAAGCGGTAGCTAATTGTTAGCTACTGTAATGGTAAAAAATGCGAATTCATTATGTCAATTTCGTCGGTGAAAGACGGCCGCAGGGCATAAACACTGCCGCAATTTCGGCAGATTCAATTCTAATGTTTATACGTTGCATTAAATATCGACACGAACGAGATGCGAAAAACCTGATATTATTATTTTGTGAGTCGCATGTTGCAAGTACGAGCGCTGTAGCCTCATCCGGATCAGTGTTTTCCGGAGTGTGGATCTATCGGGAGTCCAGGTTTTATTGTAATTTGAAAGGAATTTCACGTAAAAATGTTATGCTTTGTAACAGTTGTAAATATATTTCAATACTTTAAGTTGTTGCAGTAGTGTTTAAAAACGAATTAAAAGATATTACTTTTTCATCAAACCTCTATGACTTGAAAAAGTGTATAACCTAGAACAGCGATGATCCATCAAATTTCAAGACCCATTTATTAATCAAGGCTGTGTAAATGTGTTCACATAATGTAAAATGTGTTTTATTTTTCGTTAACCATTAAATCTCAGCATATTTATATCAAATTTGGTATCAAAATAACTGAAAAGAAACTTGTTATATTAACAACTTTCAATAAATGTTGAATTGGATTGAAAATGACATAACAACACTGGGTTTCCTGGTAGGCTACTGGCGTCATCGTGTGCAGTAATATACGGCCGCCCTAGCCGCAGCGCGGGACAATCGGGACTCATTAACTCACTAGGATATCTTGCCACGGAACAAGTGGGTCGGTTTGCAGTCAATATCATGTCCGGGAACAAACGGGAGTCGGACCAAGCGTGGCGTAACCTCGGATCACCGAAAATATTCATGCGGATGAATATTTTAATATTTCATGCAAATGTTCCGTGAAAAAATAATTACGTTATAATTAAGACGTCTATGAGTGGAGTGTGGATATTCTTCTTAGCGTCCATCCATTAAACATTTAGGCCTAGTAGAAAGATGACTGTCAGAATCAACTTCGGCCCCTGTTAACACTACGAGAGGTTTAGAGTTTTGTTTACCTTCCAGATTTAACCCTCTAATGTCCGTTTTATTTACAATACATAACACTTCAATTTATTATATAGCAAAAATAGCATCCATTTTTTTAAACAGGTTAATTTCATTTCTATTTGTAAAGCGGCAATTATTTTTATATACATGTGGCAGTAAAATAACAAAACAAAAACCTGGGATAAGCATAAACTAACCCTTATAACACACTAACCGATAGTGTGTGGACCCTTTAATGAAGAATTGCTACAGTTTTAAAACAGAACACATGTTTGATGGTAAACATTTCAGTTTTTAAAAACAATGTTTATTTTTTATTTATATATATTTTTTAATAAGACAATGTTTTTAGTTTAGTACATACATCTGGGTGAATATTCAATTTGAATGGCTGGATTGTTATTCCATATGATTGTTTACTAATGGATCAAGTGCATTCTCGTGAGCCGGTCACTGTACCCTGTATATTATAAAATCGTATTGTGAAGGTTAACTTATGAAAATCTATACTTATTTAATACGCTAAGGGGTTTTTTGTCTTGGAAACTCCTCCTACAATTTTTAACCGATTTTCAAGTTTTTGGTGTCGTTGGATAGGGCTTGGTCTGTAGTTGTTTCCCCCAAAAACTGATGAGAATTGGACTGAAAATAAAGGGGCTATCCACCATTGAAATCCCAAAATTTCCCATTTAAATAACATTGGGATTGAATAAATCATTTTAAACATCTGTTAATAATCAGCTGTAAATACGTGAAGATTTTGGTGATTAAAAATATTCACAATATTGGATTGGTCGGATGTCATTGATTTAGAGCTAAAAGTAAAATCTGTATTGTATTATAATAAATTGCTCGATTTCGAGCAACACGTATACTAGTTTGTATTAATAGTCTAAACTTAAATAGAACAATTTATTACTATATTTATTAGTGATCCAAATTTTACGTCATTAATGAGTTTTCAATTTAATCAAATAAAAAAATAAGCTGAAACATATAAGCATTTTAACATGAAAGATTCGTTTCTTATTAAATAAAAAATCCTCTCTAAAATACACCTCTAGGTTGACTAGACTTTGTGAATGGAGGGGAAATGAGGTGATATTACTGTCTTTGATAAGGAATAGTAAATGTGACATCAGTTGCTCAATGGACCATAGGCTATGTTATGGGTCCTATCTCATAACTTATGAATTTAACATAGAGATATTGTCCTCGCATGGGGAAATACATTTCTTATTAATAAAATGTGTGAAATTGTAATAGCATATTATCTACGTTGTTTTATACTGTTTTTTATTGTGTTGGAAGCATGATTATTGTGGTTATATGCAGTTTTTTACTATCACCACTTTTGTAAATATATCGCAGAAAACTTTTTTTAACACAATAGTCGTGAGAAAAATCATTATCAAACTTTATTTTTATTCGCTATAATATTCGTATTTTTTATGAAGTACGAAAATATAATTACATTACATAACAGTAAGTTTAGAGCTTAATAGATTTGGCATCTTAATGAAACCAAGCAGATATATAAATGTACAAAATTAAGATGCAGTACTTATCATGTTTAACACAAAATAAACGAATGAAAATAAATTAAGTTCATTCCATTGAGTTGTTTGTGTATGTGTTTATTATTATTTTTGCATTAATATTTCACGTGCAATAAATGAAAGCACAATTAATTACTCATGCTGTAATTACACTGCAAGCTATGTAAATTTAAACACAATGCCAACCATGTAAATGTAATGCAACCGCATGTTATAAATTTGTAGTTTGTATCGTTGATGGTATTGGTTCATATTTAACATCACAGCTGAAAGATATTACCATAAACACAAAGTCGGATGAAATGCTAGTGTTGAACAAATACCACCTCGTTAAAATTAGCCTGCAATGTTTGTGGATTCGCTGTGGGTTTAATTACATTCAAGGGTGACTTCCATTTAAATACATCTAATTCACATTCCTCCCCATTCACATATTTGGCAGCACTAAAACATTTCGCTGATTAAAATTTAATCCAACATTATTTATTTGTGTACAAAGTATTCATATATTGCTGTTTATGTTATCTATTAAAAAATGACCATGATTATATTTGATTATTTAATGAATTTTTCCACAAATGTTTTTCTTTCATCAAATTACACATTTTTCCAAACTTAATTTATAAAGAATAGGCGGTTAGTTGCCCTACAAACTAAAGGTTCTTAGAAATTTACCTCAGTGGCCTTCAAGGAACCAGTGCTGAATAAATTACATGAATAATTTGAAAAACAAATAATTTCAATAGGTTCTAAGTTATTTTTATTTATGTTGTTCAAATAATATATTTTTTAATCACAGTTTTATTGAATTATTTCACAGCCGAGATTTCACAACGGGTTTCATAAAATACATTTTTATGCAACCATCTTATATACTGCAACGTATAAAATGATTTTTGTAATTAGAAAAATATCTTAGGCCCTATGCGTAAGTAATAAACTGATTGGTAGAAAGTTCCAATTATAAAATAAATATGAATACAAATGATATATGTCTCCTTAGAATACCCTCAAAGAGTAATTCTGATTTATTTGAAATATTTCCTTAATTTGTAAACAAGAAAAAAATAAATGCCGAAAAGTAAAACAGTGACACATCTACTATTCTCGTCTCAAATAGACGGGAAACTTAGAAAAGGGAGAAAAAGCGAAATGTCCAGCCCAAAAGGTCAAAAGCAATGATGCTGATAATACTGGACCTTCCTGGGAAATGAGGCTGATAAAAGAACAACGGGGCCTTCGTGTCATGATGGAACTGTTACATTTGTTTTGTTAATAGTTAGGTTGGGAGATGTGTACACGGTCAAAAGCAAAACTGACTAAAACCTTACATAAGAACATTTTAATTCGAAACATGTTAAATAAGATCACCAGCACTTGTAACATATTGCATTAGCGGCATGAAAATTATGTTTATCTACAATCGTTGCAATAACACCGTCATAATGTTAAAAATCATAATTAAACCAAAGTAGAACCGGTGGCATAATGAGGTAATACATACTGGTTTCACTTTAATATACAGGTTTTAGACCAATGAGAACTCGGTATTTTATGAAAATAATAATTTAATAATATTAAGCAGATTTCGTTAAAAAGGAAGACCTTTAGATATTTTAATATTCTATGCTTATAATTAAATTAAAATATGGTTTAATTTTATCCTAAGATTGTTTACGAATAATGTTGTTGTTTTTTTTTTTTTTATATATATAAACGTATAATTGAGTTACAAACTGTCTCATTTATTTAAAACCAGTAATTAATAATTAAACAAATAGGGTAGGGTATACTGAAGTAAAATTAAAATAAGAATTAAATAGTCGTACAAAGATTTACAAAAAATGAACTAAAGATTCCTAATAATGCCTAGCTTGAAAAAAACTGTTAGATAGTTAATATTTAAATGTGTTTCAATATTCTTTATCGTTAATATTATTCTAAATGAAGTGTATTGTTTCACATAGATTTTAAAGTGAAGAACAGTGTGTTCAATTTTTTCTTTACCATGATGTAAATATAATGCAATCCTGAAGCGACGGTGTTGCTATACACCAGTAAGCCAACGGCAACACAGTATCCTTGAGGCGTAGATTTTCTTAACGCCCTTCGCTACAATACGGGCATGGGGGTAATCTACGATCACATGTCCACTTCTATCACACAACTAAGTGCTATGTTGTACTCTGGAAGGTTGAGCCCGATCGGAGCATGCAATGTAAACAAACCCATATGTTTATGATAAAAATTTATGGAAAAAAGGATGTGTATGAATAAACATTTTAATGAATAGTGAAATTGAAATAAAACCGTAAAATTGTAATTACTAATTTTAACCATTTTCAGGGCTCGTACGTCTATTACGATTTTAATGCTGGAGTATAATAGGCGTACAACAGAATAAAATAAGTATAATATTATTGGATGTATCTTATTCTCTAATACGAGTTAGATATTAGATATTATTATTATTATTATTATTATTATTATTATTATTATTATTATTATTATTATTATTATTATTATTATTATTATTATTATTATTATTATTATTATTATTATATATTGGTATGGATGTATGTATGAGCACAGATCCCGAAAACGACTCGGACGATTTACTTAAAACTTTGTAAATAACTTAGATATGTAATAAAATTTAAATACGTCTCTATACTAGGAAATACTTTGTTTCGTTATAATCTTGAATTAAAGTATATTTTAAAATAACTTAACATTCTAAAACAATAGAGCTGCTGTAAATAGCTGACTCAACTTTCAAAGCGCTAAACACGTGCTTCAGTATAAACATGTTTTTAAATTCAATTTTCCATTAGCCAGTTATTGAATTACTGGATGTCATAACCAAAATAATCTATCAGTTTTTAAATCATATTTTTTACTGGTGATTATGACTATTTAGTTAAGTAAGAGTAAAGTAAAAGGATAAAACATCCAACTTAACAATTTGTAGAGTTGCAAATAAGTTTATAAATAATTATCAACAATGATGAAATTAGCTGTTAACCGTAGAGGCAAAATCCACGTGTTAATGTTTCAACAAATTCATACCATTAGGCCTACATTAAAACACCCTGAAAGGAGAGTGAGCGAAGCGAACAAGCTCGAAGTAGAGGCAACTGAATATGTTCGAATTGGAAGAAAAAGAGACTTTTGGGCTCGGCATCTATAGCGTAATATCTAGTAAATGATATTTTTATGATTACAAAGTATTGTTTAAGTTTCCAGAGAACATGCTCTGGCCTCAGCTACTTATAAATAAGGTAGAGGATGGATATAAGTGAAATGTTTCCTTTTTTATAAGGCATTAAGAAAAATATAATACATATTGCTAATTGGTCACAACCATGGGATGTATTGGGTGGTCTTGAACACCAGAGTAAATCTAGAGTAAACAGTTTTCTTCTGCAAAATGTTTCAGTTACAAAGCAAACTTAACACTTTTTAACAGATTGTGTTTTACACCATTTTCAATAACAAACCTTTGAAATAGGTCAACACCCATAAGCACAACAACAGTATATAGCTATACACACAAAATTAACTCCCTAAAAGAAGTTTTATCATTGTTCCACCGTCTCGTTTCAGGTCAGGACGTACACGAGATTGGATCTACCTTGGCATCGCTCTCCAGTTGAGACTAATTTGAAGAGAAGTCGAGCAGAAGATCAGGAGGTGGTGAAAAACAGTCTGTCGGCTCCAGCGAGAAGAGTCGCGGTCAGCCGAGCCTGTAATGACCACCACCATCGGCTGCCACGGAAACATGAAAACAGGGTCTTGGGAGACTCCATGTAAAATATTATAAAAGTTCTATAAAGTATAATAATTTTTCCTGGGTTACTTACTCGCAGTTACTACATCATTTGTGTATTGAATTCCTATGATAGGTTTGTCAATATGAGATGATATAGTGCTGTTTGAAAATAGTTCAACATCAATGCAATATTTATTTTAAAGTAAATGTATTTGTGAAACAAGAAACAAAGATTATTCTGATAACACGTAATTTAAAATAGTAAAGCAGCTTTACTAAACTGAATGGGGGGTGATGTTGTTCGCGTCCGCAGCATTCCATTAAAGTTGCACGTACTCCCCGGGTGGTGCTAAACGAACAACAACTTTGGCAGCTGAACTGTCACACACAGTGATCTCTCAGCTATGCCAGCTGCCAGACAAAATCCAAACGGCCCTTTCCAGGGCCAATTTAGAAATTTAGGCTGTGTTTTAAATGTTTGTCATTTTAACGTAGAGGGTCTGAGCAAATCTAAAAGTGACTGCCTCAGCAAGGTGCTGCTGGAAAATGAGGTCGATGTCCTCGCACTGCAAGAAACACATGCAGAAGACTTAGAAAACAGTGCGAGGGGCAACATCCCAGGATATAAGCTTGTGGAAGAAATAGGTCACAGGGTCTACGGAGTGGCGACGTACGTTAGACAGGACATAGACGACGTATCAGTCTCCCACAAAAGTTGTGATAACAACACATTTGTTGTTGCTGTTAAGGTGTCTGCGACTACTATTGTAAATGTATACAAACCACCAAACACCCAGTGGTCAGACACAGTTCTCCCAACTTTTGAACATCCTGTGGTATATGTAGGGGACTTCAACAGTCATCACACCCAGTGGGGATACTCGTCCGATGATGACAACGGCACTCGTCTTTCAAGCTGGGCTGAAAATAACAACCTTTTCCTGGTATATAATGCCAAGGACCCACACACCTTCCATTCAGCCCGATGGCGTCGTGGGTACTCTCCAGACTTGTGCTTTTGCTCCCGTGAACCATCAGCGACACCCGTGCCCACTTCCAGGATGGTCCTTGGTGCATTCCCCCACTCTCAGCACAGGCCTGTAATAATATCAGTAGGAATGCAAATTCCTCTCGTAAGATCTTTTCCTCGGCCTAGGTGGAACTTTAATAAAGCTGAGTGGGAGGCCTTCTCATCAAGGCTTGATAGCGGCATCAGGTTCATCCCCTCTAAAATAAAAAACTATGATCGGTTCACTCGCCTTGTCCTGTCTTCCGCTAAGGCGACAATCCCAAGAGGTTTTAGAAAAGAATACATACCAGGATGGAGCAGAGAGTGCGAAGATCTTTACAGTGAGTTTACAGACACTGCTGACAGATATGTAGCTGACCAACTCCTTAACTCTCTCGACAACTCCAGGAGAGAGAAGTGGGTGAAAACTGTTGAGAACCTGAACTTCACCAAAAGTAGTCGGAAAGCTTGGTCTCTGCTCAGGAAACTCTCCACTGGTAAATCAAGTGAAAAAAACGATGCCTCACAGCCTAGCCCTAGTGAAATTGCAAAACGCCTCTCCGTACTTTCAAAACCTGTGCGTACGTCTGCAGACAGAAAAATTAATTTCAAGCTTAATGAGATAAAGGAGAGTCGGCAAGCACCCTTGGAAGTCTCTAGACCCTTCACTTACGACGAGCTGGAAGTGGCTATTGATGCTATGCCAATTGGCAAAGCAGCAGGTTTGGATGACATTTTCCCGGAGTTTATAAAACACTCGGGTAACAAGGCTAGACAGTGGCTTCTGGAAGTTTTTAACACCACTCTGAAAACCGGCGACATGCCTGGGATATTTAGAAAATCCAAGATCATAGCTATCCTGAAGCCCGGAAAGGATCCAAAACTGCCTGAAAGTTATCGGCCTATAGCTCTTTTAAGTGTTTGTTATAAGCTGCTAGAGAGGTTGATTTATAACAGAATCCTCCCTATTCTCAATGCCAGCATCCCTGTCGAACAAGCTGGATTTAGGCCTGGTCGCAACTGTTGTGATCAGGTTTTAGCTCTGACTTCTTTCATTGAGGATGGGTTTGAGCGAAGACTGAAAACCTCTGTGGCTTTTTTAGATCTGACTGCAGCATATGACACTGTCTGGAGAAAAGGCCTCCTAGTTAAATTTTACGACCTTATTCCTTGCCCTTTCTTGTTGCGTCTCCTCAACTCAATGCTCTCCAATAGGATGATAAAAGTATATCTGGGACGCAGAGAAAGTACGTTTAGGCAACTAAAGGATGGCCTGCCACAAGGGTCAGTGCTCGCCCCACTGCTCTTTAATGTGTATACTGCCGACATTCCTGTAACACGGTCCCTAAAGTTTATATATGCAGACGATATTGCACTGGCATATCAACACCAGCATTTTCGACAAGCAGAGGAAACACTAACAAATGACCTCACGACCCTCGGTGAATACTTTGAAGCCTGGAAGCTAAATCCAAACCCAACAAAAACTGAGGTTGCTTGCTTCCACTTGAATAATAGACTGGCCAACCAAAAACTTAAAATTGTATTCAACGGTGTTGAGCTAAAACATAATGACCACCCACAGTATCTGGGAGTCACTTTAGATCGGTCTCTCACGTTTAAAAGCCACTTACAAAAAACTGCAGCTAAGGTGAGAACCAGGACTAACATTGTCCATCACCTTGCTGGCTCCACATGGGGAGCTAACGCACAAGTTCTGCGAACCACTGCTCTGTCATTGGTATATTCAACTGCTGAGTACTGTGCTCCCGTGTGGTTAAATAGTGTGCACGTTAGAGAGATCGACGTCCAGCTAAACAGGACCATGAGAGCTATTAGTGGTACCCTCATGGCAACCCCTGTACCCTGGCTCCCCGTGCTGTGTAATATCGCTCCTCCTGAAATAAGACGAAGGGATGCACTCATTAGGGAATACACAAAGATCTTATCTGCTCCACAGCTGCCCATCCATGATTACCTACCCCAGAATGCGGGTCGATTGAGGTCCCGAAAACCACCGCTACGAACAGCCTCCCAGTTGATGGACTCGAACTTCACCATCCATACAAACTGGACTTCCTCCTGGGACGCTTTTCAAGGTCGGAACCACTTCTTGATAGATGACCCGACCGTAGCGGTAGGTGGTATGAATCTTCTTAGGAAGCAGTGGACTATACTCAATCGTTTCCGCACTGGAGTGGGACTGTGTAATTATTGGAAGCACAAATGGGGAATGACACAAGACCAGTCATGCGACTGCGGAGCAGAGTATCAAACTATGGAACACATAGTCGAAGAGTGCCCACTGAGTGCCTTCCCCGAAGGATTGGCCGGTCTGCATAGCTCAAGTGAAGCTGGGCTGCAATGGCTTAGCGCCCTGGATTTAGCTCTATAAAGAGAGATCTAATTTTTTATTTTTTATTTTAGTGTTTAGATTTTTACTTATACTGACTCAGGTGCTCTGCACCGCAGAATTTATTTTATTATTCTTAAACCATGGTGGCTGGCTGAATGAGCCATACGATAAAATAAACTAAACTGAATGATTTGCTTTCAAGTTTACAATTTGTAAAAATTAACTGTTTATTCTTCTTAAACACACAATATTATTTTTTGTACACTATTGTATGCATTCATCCATATTATTTTTGTATGCATAAAAACAATTGTTTTGATTTGTTCATGTATAGCAAAAATAAGTGTTATCGTTCGGATATTTGAACTATTGTAATTCATTAAAAAGTTATCTAGTTGATATTTTGTTGTTAATGATGGCTCTGTATTGTACAGTATTGTATTGTATTGATTACAATTTATGATTTTGAATTAGGTGAGTAATAATACCACTCGTCTCTCCAGTTACGTTTTCCCCCCTTAGCTTATTTAGTTTATCAAGCTTATGAAATGCAATTAACAGAAATACATTGAAAAAAGTAAAAATAATATAAAAGTATACTGAACAACGCAGTAGCAAAATGTTTGAATTTCGTTTTCATTTATATCGAATGACTTACTACAATTATGTAAGACGGTTGAAACAACCATAGGGATAAGTTCTGAGCAGATTATTCACAGGCCGCGATAACATCCGAAACTACAGATATTCAAACTGCATCACTAGGTGGTTTTTTACAGATAACTGATACTTAGGTTTAAATTTGTTATTTTTCCTGACAATTTATTATTTAAGGAAATAATACATACTATGACCTAAAACATATCTAAGGAGAAAGTTACATACCTAACTTTGCAACCATTGCATTCCATCAATATAAAAATGCCCTGGATTAAGCTCATATTCAAAAATAACCCAACTATAATTAGTGGTATCGAGTAGATAAATCGTCTTTTGATGAATCTAGAAATAAAGTTCATGAAAATATCCTACTCAACATGTCATTCTAATATTTGAATGGCCGCATTAAAAACATTCTTTTCAATGTATGTGAATCAACAACGACTCTCATTTCATATAATTTTTTTTATAAACGTGCAATGCAATCGTAACTTCCACCTCAAAGACAAGAATATTGCAATATTGCCTGTCAAGTGTATTAATAAATGTATTTATTTCGAGCTTTTATTTTGAGCTAACAATCTAAATAAAATTGATTCTACCTTCAGTGTTACGTGTTTTTCTTTTGGCATGTTTTATCTAAGGCGAATAATATATCTTAGTCTCAATAACTTGTTGAACTGATGAACTCAAGAATCTACGCTTGTTTGAAATAACTATTATAAAAACTGTTTATTCTTTAAAAATCGTAAAAGTAATAATTTTATTTAACACTTTTTTAATCCAAATAGACTTCAAGATGTTGAATCATAACTGGATATATTTTCCGTTTTCTGAAAGGCCATGTTACATCGCATCAGGCACGACACAACACTCCCTGACACGACCTCGTTGTTACATCGCATCAGGCATGACACAACACTCCCTGACACGACCTCGTTGTTACATCGCATCAGGCATGACACAACACTCCCTGACACGACCTCGTTGTTACATCGCATCAGGCATGACACAACACTCCCTGACACGACCTCGTTGTTACATCGCATCAGGCATGACACAACACTCCCTGACACGACCTCGTTGTTACATCGCATCAGGCATGACACAACACTCCCTGACACGACCTCGTTGTTACATCGCATCAGGCATGACACAACACTCCCTGACACGACCTCGTTGTTACATCGCATCAGGCATGACACAACACTCCCTGACACGACCTCGTTGTTACATCGCATCAGGCACGACACAACACTCCCTGACACGACCTCGTTGTTACATCGCATCAGGCATGACACAACACTCCCTGACACGACCTCGTTGTTACATCGCATCAGGCATGACACAACACTCCCTGACACGACCTCGTTGTTACATCGCATCAGGCATGACACAACACTCCCTGACACGACCTCGTTGTTACATCGCATCAGGCACGACACAACACTCCCTGACACGACCTCGTTGTTACATCGCATCAGGCACGACACAACACTCCCTGACACGACCTCGTTGTTACATCGCATCAGGCATGACACAACACTCCCTGACACGACCTCGTTGTTACATCGCATCAGGCATGACACAACACTCCCTGACACGACCTCGTTGTTACATCGCATCAGGCATGACACAACACTCCCTGACACGACCTCGTTGTTACATCGCATCAGGCATGACACAACACTCCCTGACACGACCTCGTTGTTACATCGCATCAGGCATGACACAACACTCCCTGACACGACCTCGTTGTTACTTTTCAATACAATGCACTTAAAAAATGTAACGCAACCGGAAGCACGGTCTGGTGCTTGCATAATGAAGATGAACACTTAAGCAGAAAGGACGTTGTCATAATAAATTACCCTCATACCCGTATGACAGTAGACCGTGAACCCAAACATGGTAGGCCTACCCACAGACCATGCCTGGGCTCTACAGAGACAAAATATGCAAAAATGGGAAGCATACCTAATGCATAGATTTCTTCAATATCAAAACACCCCCGTCACAACAAACCTGCATACTCATTGAATTTCTGACGGAATTATATATTTTTCTTTTCCCCATAAACACCATAGGAATGAGGATATAGGTTTTTGTACGATTAGGGTGTTGTAGGCAAATAATATAATCCCTTCCCATTGCAGGCACAGCTTTTATTTCAAATTATGATTTTTCCCACATAAAACCCTTTGGGGGAGTATGTAGTCTGATGCTGTCATATATTGTTGTAAGCAAATATAAGTTAAATCCTTCCTAGTAAATGTACATATCAAATTGTACCAATTTATGTCAAAAATAAGCGAGATACAGGGTTTTGTTGATTTCCCATAAGACTGACCTGAGTGACCTATTTTTTCTCCGTAATCTGCGTAGTAAAAATAAAAATTCAAAATACAAAATTGTTTGTTTATTTAAGTTTTTTAAATCGAAATAATTTCATTTAAAAAAGTGCCGAAAACCCAATTATTTGTCATTTGAATTCCTATAAAACCCCGTTCACATAGTCACCCTGGTTTTTGAACTTAACCTTCAGAACACTTTTTACAACTTCATACCAAATTTCATTAAAAACCGAAGGTTCCGTTCAAAATTTTAGTGTCCAATGATATTTTCGTCTGAATCTAGATATATTGGTGGATATATATAGAGTTTTTATTTTACATAAGATTTTATGATTATACGTATATAAAAATGAACGAATGGTGCTTTTGACTTATAGGGACCTCAAAATTGAAAAGTAATATGGTCCCGAGCTTAGATCTTACGTTGGCTATGAACGTAATAGCGTATTCCTTGTAGGGAAATTAGCTAAAATTAAAAAAAGATTGAGTACTTTTTATGTCTAACAATCTTTGTATAACTTCTTTGTGGATCTATCGCCCTTGGTGAAATTCTTGAAATATCTCTGTAGGTATTGTTATTATAATTTCAATAGTCTTTATATTCTGGGAAATTTGAAGCAAACCAGAAGGCAAATGAGCCAATATATTAAGTTGTTGCATTTATAAGCTTCGTAAATATATTTTTAATGTAAAGTTAAAATTTAACAGACTGCAATTTTCTTATCAAATATTCTCTTATATTTTTTTCATCGTGTTTTATGTACATTTGATACCTTGTTCAATTATTTATTCATTTAAAATGGTGTTTTAAATGTTATGTAACTTCTAATATACATAGCTTATGGTTGTAAGTGGTTAACAACAACAGGACCAAAAATATAAGCCACTTTAAAAAAATTCTTAACGAAAACGTAGTTGATGTTTGGAGAGGATGGCCAACACATTAGTTAACCAATTTATTTATAATGTAGCTTTAAAAACAGCTTAAAGTACTCAATATCCTATGAACACTGAAATTTTGATTTTGAGTAGAGAAGGGACATCCGACAACTAAATTTTCAAATACAGTTAAAAATTATAGCAAGGGTGTCAAGAAGACAGTGTAGAGGAAATACATTAATGAAGCGAAAATGGTGACCATTGAAATAGAAGTTAAAAACTAATTAATTTCTCACTAAAGAAAAAAAATTGTAGACAACATTTTAACCAATAACGAATTAAATTAGCTCATTATTATTCTAGACCGAATACCGTAACAGTGTAAGGTAAATTACTTCACCAAGTTATTTCATAATACGATCACGCGCCATCCACGTTGTGTTACATGTATTAACATCATCCTCAGTTCTGTATTGGTTGTAGTTTAAACTTTGAATCCTGTAATTCCAAGGTGTCTCATAACTAGTTTATAAGAACGTTTTCAAAATGTATGTTTTAGCTGATTTTACAGAGATGAACTACTGCTTGCTTTTGCAATAAAATCGTTTTATCGCCTAGTAGTTTGTTTTTGGAAAATATTGATTGGCCTCACAGACATTGTTCAATGTGAAAAAATGAACAAATATATCAGGAATACTATTCCCTCGAATAGTTACTAAATAAAGAAGCCTGTATCGCCCACTTATTACTGGCTGGGTAGCTAAATGGTTATAGTGCTCGCCTTTGAATCCAAAGGTTGCCGGTTTGATCCTGAGGAAAGTTAGTAGCTTTTAAAAGGATCGATTCCGGACCCAGTTGCCATTTTTGTCATTGGGCTAATTAATTATGCTTTCTAACAACTGGTCGATGTTAGATAGTAACAAGACTGGGGTTTGGACCGTTCCCCGTCAAGCGTTAAACAATGCCTCTTTCGTAGATAGACACCAAATACAAAAAAAAAAAAAAAAAAAAAAAAACTTTGTATACTACAATTTTTAAGGTTGCAGCCACTTTGGTAAGACACAGCATCGGACGATAAAGGTAAAGTGCTATAACGTAACATCGAATTCCCAGGTTGAATTGTCATTTTATTTTATTCAAGACCGTTTCAATAGCTTATGCGATTAGCCCATCGGCAGACTGTTGCATTGCGATTCATGTTCTACTTTCTTTATAGCCTATGCCTAACCCAAAAAGAGTGCGACCATGTGAGTGGGTACGACGACCAGGTCAAGCGACATCTGTGTGGCTACGTTTCGGATGGGTAACCTTTAAATTTTCGATGTGTTCATTACATTGATTTTCCAAATTTAACTTGGTGTTAGATAAAGCAGTATATGCAAGGATTGTATTCGTATACAAGAAAGAACATCCTTTGTGAAATATTTTGAAAACTAGCTCAGGTTTTAACACACTTTTCTCACTAGTGGCTTAAAGGATTTCATAATACAATCGGTGTATAAACTCATATTAACGGACAGCATTGACCGATGACGGCCCAGTACCTCGATAACTCCCAAATGCAAGGTGACAACTGTTCATGTAACGCACAACATTGACCGATGATGGGGCCCAGTGCCTCGATAACTCCCAAATGCAAGGTGCCAACTGGTCATGTAACGCACAGCATTGACCGATGATGGCCCAGTGCCTCGATAACTCCCAAATGCAAAGGTGCCAACTGTTTATGTAACACACAGCATTGGTCCATGATGGCCCAGTGCTTCGATAACTCCCAACTCCAAGGTGCCAACTGTTTATGTAACACACAGCATTGATCCATGATGGCCCAGTGCTTCGATAACTCCCAACTCCAAGGTGCCAACTGGTCATGTAACACACAGCATTGGTCGATGATAGCCCAGTGCTTCGATAACTCCCAACTCCAAGGTGCCAACTGGTCATGTAACACACAGCATTGACCGATGATGGCCCAGTGCTTCGATAACTCCCAACTCCAAGGTGCCAAGTGTTTATGTAACACACAGCATTGGTCGATGATGGCCCAGTGCTTCGATAACTCCCAAATGCAAGGTGCCAACTGTTTATGTAACACACAGCATTGGTCGATGATGGCCCAGTGCTTCGATAACTCCTAAATGCAAGGTGCCAACTGTTTATGTAACACACAGCATTGATCGATGTTGGCCTAATGCTTCGATAACTCCCAACTCCAAGATGCCAACTGGTCATGTAACGCACAGCATTGACCGATGATGGCCCAGTGCTTTGATAACTCCCAAATGCAAAGGTGCCAACTGTTTATGTAACACACAGCATTGGTCGATGATACCCCAGTGCTTCGATAACTTCCAACTCCAAGGTGCCAACTGTTCATGTAACACACAGCATTGACTGATGATGGCCCAGTGCTTTGATAACTCCCAACTCCAAGGTGCCAACTGTTTATGTAACACACAGCATTGGTCGATGTTGGCCCAGTGCTTCGATAACTCCTAACTCCAAGGGGCCAACTGTTTATGTAACACACAGCATTGACCGATGATGGCCCAGTGAATCGATAACTCCCAACTCCAAGGTGCCAACTGTTTATGTAACACACAGCATTGGTCGATGATACCCCAGTGCTTCGATAACTTCCAACTCCAAGGTGCCAACTGTTCATGTAACACACAGCATTGACCGATGATGGCCCAGTGCTTCGATAACTCCCAACTCCAAGGTGCCAACTGTTTATGTAACACACAGCATTGGTCGATGATGGCCCAGTGCTTCGATAACTCCCAAATGCAAGGTGCCAACTGTTTATGTAACACACAGCATTGGTCGATGATGGCCCAGTGCTTCGATAACTCCCAACTCCAAGGTGCCAACTGTTCATGTAACACACAGCATTGGTCGATGATGGCCCAGTACTTCGATAACTCAAAACTCCAGGGTGCCAACTGTTCATGTAACACACAGCATTGGTCGATGATGGCCCAGTGCTTCGATAACTCCCAACTCCAGGGTGCCAACTGTTCATGTAACACACAGCATTGGTCGATGATACCCCAGTGCTTCGACAACTTCCAACTCCAAGGTGCCAACTGTTCATGTAACACACAGCATTGACCGATGATGGCCCAGTACTTCGATAACTTCCAACTACAAGGTGCCAACTGTTCATGTAACACACAGCATTGGTCGATGATGGCCAAGTGCTTCGATAACTCCCAACTCCAAGGTGCCAACTGTTCATGTAACACACAGCATTGGTCGATGATGGCCCAGTACTTCGATAACTCCCAACTCCAAGGTGCCAACTGTTCATGTAACACACAGCATTGGTCGATGATGGCCCAGTGCTTCGATAACTCCCAACTCCAGGGTGCCAACTGTTCATGTAACACACAGCATTGGTCGATGATGGCCCAGTACTTCGATAACTCAAAACTCCAGGGTGCCAACTGTTCATGTAACACACAGCATTGGTCGATGATGGCCCAGTACTTCGATAACTCCCAACTCCAGGGTGCCAACTGTTCATGTAACACACAGCATTGGTCGATGATGGCCCAGTACTTTGATAACTCAAAACTCCAGGGTGCCAACTGTTCATGTAACACACAGCATTGGTCGATGATGGCCCAGTGCTTCGATAACTCCCAAATGCAAGGTGCCAACTGTTCATGTAACACACAGCATTGGTCGATGATGGCCCAGTACTTCGATAACTCCCAACTCCAAGGTGCCAACTGTTCAGGTAACACACAGCATTGGTCGATGATGGCCCAGTACTTCGATAACTCAAAACTCCAGGGTGCCAACTGTTCATGTAACACACAGCATTGGTCGATGATGGCCGAGTGCCTCGATAACTTCCAAATCCAAGGTGCCAACTGTTTATGTAACACGCAGCTGTGATCTCCATGGTCACAAACTGTGAAGGTTTTACGTTTCGTTAAGCTTGTTTATGTGTCAATGACCCTGCAGCTTTATCACTGCAGTTAGCCTACATCAAATGTAAATGCTTCATGGTCTTGTATTTTGAATATTTTTATTGGCCTAGTTTACTCGGTAAAATATAAATTTTCAACAATATTTATCTTTCATTTTTTTCCCCTCAAAAAGTATTACGAAAACCAGTTTGGGTTTTCCTCTAATTAAATGTTTCTTTTGAAAAATATGTTGTCCAACTGTTAAATGGAGTTTTTTTTTTTTACATAACAATCTTAAATGTAATTTATTAAGTGAGTATAGCCTACGATCATAGGTTTATAGTTTGAGTCGGTAGTATTGATATTTGTTATTTTTTTTTCTTTGGATTTAATTAGATGAATTAATTAATGAGATTATTGTGTATTGGTTACAATAATCTAAGATTATCTCAATAATCTGTTGATTATGGTTCAAGTAACTGGTTTTAATTAATATGGTTCAAGTAACTGGTTTTAATTAATACCGCACATGTTAAAACCTTAGAAAACCATCGCATTAGAAGGATAGCAAGTTTAATTTGTCGCTTTAATGTACATCACAAAAAATTATAATTATCACAGAACTAGTAATTATTGCGTAATGCTTCATAGTCAACTAACGTTATTTCCACTAATGAGTAATTATACGATTGAGTGTGAAACTCCAGGAATTAGTGTTTACATATTATTTAAATAAAGAACACAAAATAAATTTAAACATGAAAATGTGCATGGTAAAAAAATCTTATTCATTCTTCAATGTACGCCAATAAAAGTCTCTTTATATTATTTTTCCATTTTCGTAAATTATCTTTATTTGGATAATTTTACTGTGAAGAAAAACAATGGGGTACGAAGTTGGGCAATGCATTAAAATCAAATTTTACGCGAACATAAATGTCAAGCCCATTCTATCTTCTATATAAAAGCTTTACATCTATTTATATTTACCATGGGGAAACTGTCATCCAAGTACAAAAATCAATTACCAAAAAATATATAAACCCTGTACAAGAGGTAAAAATAAATGTCTTAGCCAGGGAAGCTTGTCCAATGGCCCCTTAATGGCGGCCTACTGGAGGAAATGGGGCTTAAAAATCAAGGTGGAAAACGTCTCCAGCCATTATTTACCTTTCTTCAGTCTTTACGAAGAAATTGAGGAAAATGATTATGAAATCCAATGCTAAACTGATTTAATCATTACTTAATTTATTGGTTTCTTATTTATTTTTTTATGATAATACTTTTATCGCATTTCACTACTTAAGAGTTAATCTACCCATGACTATACATCTAATTCATAATTTATACTATTTTTCAGGCTTGTACCTTTTCAGCCAAGTTTACAACATGTATGTGCAGTATAAGTAGAAAAGCTCATAATTACAACAATTATATTCCCATATAATGTTATTTTTCAATAAAATGGCTCGGTGTTGTTCAAATCACTTTTTTGGGTTCCTGGGCGCCGGGTGACAGATTTACAGTTGGTCGTTTGGCACATTGACGAGACGTAGTTCCCAATTCCAAAATAGCCATGAATGCATACATTTACTTATAGATTGCCTTTAATTGTCCGTGTCAGCTAATTGAGTGTAGATAACTTAAAGTTGTTTCGAGGAGTTCAATAAATGCATATCATTTTGGAAGTATTCCACTTTGTTTGACTAATAGTAGGCCTTTGATTATTTGAGACACGGACGCAATCTTGTGCGTGTAAGGTGAATATGGCTGAGGGCAAAGTGATGAATCAGATTAGGTGTAGGCTTTTCACTGACAAAATCATCTGATTAATTTGTTATCCGCATTAACTGAGCATGGTTTCGTACTTTCAAATAGCTGAATTTCACTGATCGAACCAGTATCGTTTTATACTTATTCAAAAAACGAGCTCTATAATCACTCAGGTTTATATAATTTAACGTACTGTACAGAATCGTAAGATTAACTAAATTAAATTGCACACATTTACATTACAGGAATTTGTCAAAAGTGTTATTTTACAACATATAATAATTTTTCCATTGCATACGTTCTAGGTCTTCTCACATTAGTAAGGTAAAGGTTTTTTAAGTAAAAGTGTTACAAATAAATATAGCTTACCTAGGTGTCATAGTGTACAAAACGTGCGTATCTTTTAATCTCGCTTCGAGAATGTCATTTTCTTTGCTTTAACAGTCTGCAATACAAGCAAATCCTAGAATTTTTATAATAAGAATTTCACCTTATTTTTATGCAAGTGAATAAAGTTTTGATAAATAACCTGATTCATTACGATTTTTATCACTCACCGGAGCTACATCATGGCTTCCAGGGAGGGTAGGCCCCTACATTAATGCGAGCCTTATGCACAGCCCCGCTCTCTCGTTGACAGCTACAGGTTTAATTGCGTTTGAGTGTTAGGTTCTCATTTAAATATAAACTCACCTCGCTACGAACGCTACTTTCGCTGAATATATCATTTATTAAATTATTTCATCATATAAAATGTGTCCAACTTAAAAATTATAAATGTTGAATAATATGCACCTTGTTGTTGTTAGTTTCATTCAATGTTAAACAATAAATTTATAAATTAGTGAATGAAAATTACTATATTAGATTGTTTCAAGAGCTAAACATGTCGTTAGAGCCCATCATCTGTTAGTAAAAAGTTACGATAGTTTGGGAAAATGGAATTTAATCATGTTTTATTAGCAGGAAAAGACAAGAAAGGTATTAATCAATGTAGGCCTACTATCAAGACACTAAAAAAATCCTAATATATTTTTTTTAGTAATAAAAATAAATTCAAATTTAAAATAGAAATACTTATAAAAAATAACAAAAATATATCAACAACTGATATTAAACGTTAATACGGCATATAATTAACAGCAATTCAAAACTATACAATTGTATCTACTCGGTAAAACTCTAAGCTAAAACAACCATTATTAACCATCATAAAAAATGGTTGAAAAGGGGGGAAAATTTAACTTCTTTAGGCCTTAGACGTAAAATGTTGCACATTGAGTTTTAAAAAATTACATTAAACTGCACGAAATGATAAAAACAAAATTTTAAAAAGTCACTTAAATGTTAAATATTATTACCCGGGTGTTTAAAAATTAAACTTATGCAGAGAATTTTATAAAATATTATTATTTTTTACTATGTTAAAGCTAATGAGTTTTTTAAGTGGTTGCTGGACTCCGTAGGCCTATGTTAATCGTCGATTGACAGGCGGCCCGCGTCCTCTGTGCCGTCCTCACTTTATAATGCCATCCCGTTTCCAAGTTTATGATTGCATCTGATTGAAGCCCCAATCGTCCGGGGAATTCATTTCCGCTTCTGTCACTTTCGTCACTTTATGTCCTTACTGCTTATCTGGTAACATGTGATTTCAATTCAATTCAGAATTTCTTTGGTCTTTTTATAAAAGTTATTCCTGTATCACTTTGTTTGATGATGTTTTTTTCCGTTTGTTCAAGTCACAGTAGCTTTTTACACTTTAATTGTTATATTTTGTTAGGTATTATAATGTTCTAATTTTTTAGAAAAGATAGCGAAAAATAGGAATTTTTTGAATAGAATGGATTCAAAAGTACCGTGCTATTTTAAACGCTTCAAACAAAGTTTGCATTTGATACAGTCAATTAAAGTTTCGTATGAAAATAACACATGTGATTTTGAAATCAAGCTTTCCTATATCGGAATTTGTAAACTGTCGATGTGGTTTTATGTGGTGGTGTTTTGAATACTATTTATAATTAAACAACAATCTAATCAAGAAATGCATCTATGTGCGCGAATGACAAAATTGAGATTATCTATATATTTATAGGTAAGCATGTTTCTTTCCTCCTTTTTTTTAGAATATATGCATTTAAGGAGAAATTCGCACATACCGTTACAAAGTTAGGGTCTTGTAGATGAGCAGAATCCCATTATAATTCACATCAGCCCCAAAGGTTACGCCCTACAGGCTTTCAAATTATTAATCAGTTTTGATTATTAATCTTTGAAGAAAAGGATTCAATAGTTATAATTAAATCATTAGACATCTATCTGTAGTATTTAACTAATTTAGCAAATTAGGAAAAACTGATTTTTATTTATAAAACATTTTAAAACTAATTTGCTAAAATCAACTGAATTTTTGGTTGAATTTCGACCATTGGGGGATTCCATGAAAGGTGCTTTTTCACTCTAGTATCGACAAATCCTAGTAGCACGGGGGAACGCGCAGCACAGTAAATTATTCACCGGCGGTGGTGCAACTGTAGTTTCCTGTGGCATCCTTATCAGTTCACAGGATCCGTTATCAGTTGCGTGCGTCGCGCCGATGCCCCTCGCAACCGTCATGCCGCCAGTCCCATAGTTAGGGCTACTTAAACCGTTAGCACATTGAAAATAAATTCAGTCGATAGTTGTGGTTGTAGGCTACGTCCGCGATCTCACTCTGGCTCGAGCTTACTTAATCCCCGAACGCCGCGACGACGTGCCGTTGGTGTCGTGTTTTTCATGCTTTTGAATTGGTTGAAGCGCGGGTTGTACGATTCTCCTGGGAAACGTATATTGAATAAATCTGTAATTTTTGGGGATTTTATTTTCAATCTGTTGGTCTTCAAAATGACATAATTACAAAATCAATTCAATTTTATTTACGAGATGAAAATTAGTCAGTAGTGAATTTAATTTATTTTGGTTTGTAGTTATGTTTATGTTAGGATTTAAAGATGAATCAATCCAATACACTTTTGAAATTTCAAGTCTTTAAACGAATTAGATTAGTTGTTAGAATTGTACCAAAATGCATACATATTTCAGTCTTCTTGCCCTAATGGGCCTTAAATAGTTGTCCCAGATGTCCATTTTTCCATTTTTGGACCATACTTTTCACCATTAAACATTTTAAACTGAAACCACTTAAAAGAGCTTGAGAAAACAAGCAATTTAATATTTTGAATTTTAAGCTAGACATAACAGGTATTAATAAAAATGCAAAAAAAAATAGATTTTCCATGTTATTTTTATGGAAAATGAACAAAATCCTGTATCTCACACAGTTATTGACTTAACTTGATCTAATTTGGTATGTACATTCACTAGGTACAGTACTAGGTACAGTCACTAGTACATTAACTCATTTTTAAATGGCACCCAAAAGGCGAAAAAAATATACTTACTCACCCCATGGGGCTTATGGAGGGGACCCATAATTTGATGCAATTTAGTAAGCACTGAGAATAGATTTTTCTGTCTACTTACAATATCCCCATGGCAACAAAAATACATTATCGTTCCCATGGTGTTTATGGGATAAGTTTAAAAATACCGAATCCGATTGGAAATTCCGTGTATGGAGGTCTGCTGCGTCGGAGGTATTTATAGTCTATACTATGCTCTACGTCTTATGACAATTTATAATAAGCTTTGTTGATAATCATCGCCTTTTCAAAATGAAAAATTAAAAAATTGATGGGATAGAATAAATGAAATTTTAATAAAAATCGCCTATTGTGATTTTACTGTCATAATAAAAATAAACATACCGAATTCCTAGGTAAATGACGTTGGGCAATGCAATGCGGAAACTTTGTAATTTATCTACTATTAAATTATTTATGTTAATTGAAACACAAAATTATTAGATTTAATTTGTTGTTGCCAATTTCCTGGTAAATTGCTACTATTCATAATGCTCATGAAATATGCATTTGAAAACCCAGTATTAGAGCAGGAATTGAAATTGTTACAAATTTAAACATTGTAATCCTCTCTTGTAGATTTCATCATTTCTATATTATTTATTTATTTATTTATTTATTTATTTTTTACTAAGCTCCAAATTATTGTATGTGCCACATTTATAACTTTGATATGTTTATTTATGTGACTCACAGTCTACATTTTTATATTTACAATGAATAAGTTGCTGTTATATATTTTACTAAAGCATTTTTCATCTAGCTAAACACGTCAAATTTTAAATTAAATTTTGCGTTTTAACAAGTATTAACATTTTAAGTAAAAAAAGTTTCAATAAGTATTTTTAAAAGATTTACATAATATATTTGACATTTTTCCAAGGTTTCAGACACAATTTGTACAAAACAACTTAGTTCATAAACCTTCACCAGTGGTTTTGTCTCTCTTAACTGTTATAAAAAATCTTTTTTTACGTATTTATTTATTATTAATAAATAAAGTAGTGCAAAATTGAGGATGCTGGCCCAGTTCAAGGTCACCTGAGGGATGACGTCATCGAGGTCAATGACCTCACCGATGACGTCATCGATGACGTCATCGATGACGTCATCGGTGAGGTCATCACTAATGACGTCATTTCGATGACGTCACAGAAATGACGTGCCGATGACGTCATCACCCCTTACGTCATCAAAACGACGTCACCGACGCCACTAAGGTCAAGGTCACGCAGAAACTTAAAATTTTTTTGGCACTTTTGCCGTTTCTCGCACTACGCTCCGAGTTTCAGTCCGAGTCCCCGTGACCTTGATCACTTGGAGCGAATATTACATGAGAAACGGCAAAAGTGTCAAGTTAAACCTGAGTTTCTGACATGACTCTGCCTAAAAGGGCAATCGGTAATCCCTCAGGTGACCTTGAACTAGCACAACACCCCCAATTTCATATTACTGTGACCTTGAAAACTTAACAACGGAGCGCCGACACCGATGCGCACCCCACGACAGCCACCGAGTGACTGACTGTCAGGCTCTGTGTACTCTAGGTATATGGGGAAGTGGAGGGGGAAATTTCAAGGTCATCCAAATGGAGTTTTAAAAAAGTTGAAGAGTAGAAAGACTACTCTTGTGCTTCCTGGGCGACCTCATCAATTTCCAACGGATCTGTAAACCAATCCGATCTGTAGCGGCAGGAGTCCAGAAAACAGGTGCACCACCCATCAGGTTGTCCGTAGCACTTCCGACAATTGGTAAGATTGGAGAAGTGAAATTTAATACACCGCTGCGGACAACAAGTATAAAAGTATTTGGATTTGTAGATGTTGAAAGTTTGTAGTACCGGTGGTGGCAGCTGTTGGTTCTTGCATCTACACCTGCAACATCCGAAGCATTCACATTGCCGGCAGGCCAGCCCATCCACTTGCCACTTTGGTAAGAGGAAACACTTATCCTCACAGCAATAGGTTGTCCCCGTCTCTTCCTCCCAACGCTTCTTTGCACAATATGTGACGCCTTGTATCTCCAAACACCTATGCTCGCAACATGAGATGCGCTTACTTTCCATAGCTGATGTTGCTTTGACGAGGGAGCACGATGAAGTGATGCTGTGGTCAGTGGGAATGGGGTTTATATAAACTAAGGTGGGTGGAGGGGGAAAGGTCAAGGTCATCCAAATGGAGTTTTAAAAAAAAGAAAAGAGTAGAAAGACTACTCTTGTGTATCTATAGCGATTTCATTGATAGTGAGTGCTTCTGTATGCCAAGTTGATCTGTACTGACAGGCTCCTAAATAATGTTTGCAAAAACCTGCAAAATGATTGTTGCACAATTTGCAGCCAGTTAGCTGTTTTAATGTGAATTCAATGCAACGTTCAGGGCAACAAGTGTACTTATGCCCTCTCATCTGGTACACATGGAATGTCTTCAACTCCGGTTTCGGCTTCTTCCAAGACTTGCACTTACACATGCATTGACCAAAAGCTTCACATTTTCTACACGCCAGGCCATCCGCAACATCAATGTCATTCGGCCATGAAAAACATTTCCGTTCGCAACAGTAGTTGAGTTGACTCTCCATGTTGCTGTGGTGAAGGTGCGCGATGAAATGATGCTGCAGTCATTGAGAGTGCACCTTAAATAAACTCAGTGGAGGGGGAAAGGTCAAGGCCATCCAAACGGAGTTTTAAAGCAGATAACTAGTCGTCCTCCTCCTCCTCATCCGTTGTACTTAGAGAGCTGTCAGACGAAGAGCCCCGTGCAGGTGCTCCCCAGATGAAAAACAAATCAATTTTAAAACGAAGACCAGGATCTTGCATCATCAATTCCTTTAATTTGTCACATACTAAGTCGACCTTGTGTAAGGTGTCAACAACAAGCTTCCAATTCGTTGGTTCAATATAACTTGTAGTAGAGTCTGCCTCGCTGATAACCACATCCTCCGGCCGTATTGGAGTGTAAAGATGTGTAAAGTTCTTCGGCTGTAGCTGAGGTTCAGGCTGGCTGGAAGTAGAAGGTTGAGTGTGGACCCCTGTCGCATCGAAATCCATAGTCATTCTACATTCAATGTTGGGGTTTTCGTTTAATACATACACCAATTTCTCATGCAACATATCCACTTCTGCCGAGTCTTGCAGATGAACATTCCAGGAAAATGGCCATTCTTCATCCGTAGTGGAGTCAACTCGAGAAAGAGTGCTGTCCGCCATGATAGCTAAGCAAGGAATGATGTGAGCTACAGACTGTGGTAACAGTATTGAAAAGTAGAGGGGGTAAACCAAAAGTATGTGGAGGGGGTATTTTCAAGGTCATTTAATTTGGGTTTTAAAAAAAAAAGGAAATAGTGGAGGGGGAATTCTCAAGGTCATCCAATTTGGGTTTTAAAAAAAAGGAATGAAGGTTACTCCTCTTAAGCCTCGTTGTCCCCCACATCCTCATTAGCCTCATCTTCATCGACGTCAGACTCGCCGTAAGGGTAGATCGGGGACATGGGCGAATATTGTGGAGATTGTTGACCGTTGTTATCGTCCCCTTGCATTCTGACTTGGGACCAATCATAATTTAAATTCATTTGTATTATGATTCCAGGGTTGTCCCGCAGTATTTCCTTCATCCGTTCGCAAATTGTTTCCAAATAGTGTACACTATCGGTCGACAGTGTCCAACCCGTACTTGTACCGACATCAGTAGTGGAGTCAGCTTGGCTGATGGTGTTGTTGTCTGCCATGGTTGCTTGTAGGACAAGGAATGACGGTTGATGTGATGCTCATGCAGGAACATGGTGAAGTGGTGGGGGGTGTGGTGGAGTAGTGGGGGTATTTTCAAGGTCATCCAAACTAAGTTTTAAAAAAAAGGAAAACCTACAAAGTAACATTGAAACTTTCCAATTGATGGTGGCGAGCGTTTTCTTCTGCAACCTTGCCGACACATGTGACTATGCCATACAGTATGAAAAGTACAACCATAATAAGGCCGAACAATAAAAGATAGCCGTTGACTATCATGATATTTTCTGAGTGGATCTGCTTTCTTCTTATCGCCCTCTCCTGCATCCTCTTCTCCAACTCGTGGACGAAGTCACAACATGCGTGAGGACATCTTTCATCTGTTGGTAGGTTTGCCATTGTTGATGTTGTCGATGTGGCTGTTGAAGATGGAATGAGGTTTCCAATTGCGATGTGCCATGTACACCAATAGTCAAGTGGTGGGGGTAACAAAGCAGTGGAGGGGGAAGTTTCAAGGTCATCCAAATTGTGTTTTAAAAAAACCTATCTTGTTACTGAGCTTATATGTCAGTAACAAGATAGGTGTTTTTGCTCTTTTACTTCTTTAATATAATGAAAAAATATACATATTCTACAATGGTTAGGATAAGAAATACAACTGCTAGTCAGCTGAAGTAGTCCAAGTTGTCTGGCTCGGTCTTCATGGATGCTGGTGAGGAAGCCGTTGAGGAGTGTCCAGGCTCTTCCTTTGACTGCCGGGTGTTCCGTATATTGCAAGCGTAAACTTGCACATTTATACGGTAGCCTCGTGCCACCATCAGCTGCAACTCCTTGTATAAGTCGTTTAGCTCCTGCTGAGTCTTGATGCTCACCTCCTCGTAACTTGCGCAACTGACGTTGAGAGACATCCTGATGTTGCTAGGTTGGCTGCTGGAGTAGAAATGAAGCCGAGGCACAGCGTTTGGAGGTACATGGAAAAGTGGTGGGGGTAATGGTGGTGGGGGTATGGAAGATGCAATTAAACACTTCTAAACTTTTTCCATTGATACAAAGGGATGGAACAAATAGCACAGGTGTCCTTGTAGTTTTCAAATCTAAACATTGGTGCTAGAAATCCAAACTGTTTTCTACCACCTTCCTGTACGAACCGTCGAAGGTCTCTGACGGCAGCATTGCCACAAGGCCTACAAAACTTTTCCCCGTCTTGGAACCTATACCAGGAGTATCCCGAATACCCTCTATTATCTTTCTTGTACTCTTCGATATCCTGTTTTACTGTTATAGGGATATTATCTCGTAAAGCCGTCTGGAATAAAGATGCGTCAGTTATAACTCGTTGTAAGCAAAGCTCGTACAAGGTGCTCATCGTTTGCTAGTTGGCAACAGAATGACCGTTTTTCGCATCCAAGCAGGTTTGAATCCTAGTGCGGTAGTGGGGGTAATTACGGTAGTGGGGGTAGTTGTGAAATGCAAAGGTCAAAGGTCAAGGTCACCCGCGAAGTTTAAAAAAAATGCAACATATCAATACGTGAAGTTTGTCACATATTGATATGTTGCATTTTTTGTTTTTTTTATATTTTTTTTGTCTTTTATGATTCGTTTATTTATAAAACATTACAACAACAACATATGTACAACATTAAAACTTAAATCTAACATTGCTGCTTGTCAGCGATGTGGATGGTCAACTCTGTAGAATTGCTACCCGTGCAACCGTGCGACACCAGGTATAGACACCCGGGTTGAATAGAGCGAAGATCCTCGTTTTGTAGAAGATGGACGAATCTCTTGGGCAGGTACACCTGGAACTTTGGTTCATCCCCCGGAGTAAACGGCGCCTCGCTGAGACTGCAGCAGATGGCCTCCCCAACTGTAGTCTCCATCTTCTTCATAGCATGGATTATGTAGTGCTTCTCGTCTTTTAGTTCCGAGCACTTCTTTACAGGTAATATTGTTGACTTGGAGTGAGCATTGAACTGCTCGACCAAAGTCTGAAGGAACTGGTGAGATGCCATGGTCAGGTTACAGATCGTCTTCTTGCTCGGAGATGTTGTCGTCTCGGAATCTCGAGTAATACTCATGCCAGGTCCCTGTCTGCTCCCCACTTATATACTCTCCGTTACCCCCACCACTCCCCACTTCCCCATTTTGAAGGTAAGAGGCGAGTTTATAGGCATTTTTCAAAGCGCAATGTCTATCTTTATCATGTTCTGGGCTTTTTGTACAAATACATATGGTTTCCAGCATGTATTGATAATTCTTATCCAATTCCACATCATTAACCGGAACATGAGTAAATCCTTCGATCCATCTTTTCTTTTCCAGCCCCTTTGTGTAAATATTGGTAAACTTGTCTGAAAAGTGATGCATAATGTGATACAAGTCCGTGTAACTTGTAAAACCATCATACCAATCGATATGATGGAAGTGTTTTGAAATCCATCTGTTGGTAGTAGCGGCTTTACTAGTTAAAGACGAATAAGAACATGGTGGTTTAAATACCAACAATAATATTATCATGTTCATCAATGTTTACCGGGCTATTACCAACCATTAAACCGTCTTCTGTTAGTCTTACCCCATAACTATGGTAGTTTTTATTAGGATTTGTTCCAGCTAACATTTTTATCATGTATTTCCTTCCTAAAGGTCCTTTGTTATGAATGTTTTCACCCAACAAGCTTATGTTTGACGGACCTTCCCTTGTCTCTTCTTCTTTTTCCTCTTCACTAGCAGTTGATACAACTTCATGTCCTCTTTTGGCTTTTACTTCATATAATTCTCTCATTCCACTATAGTCCGGTGATTCTAGCTCTCTTTCAGGTTCTCCACCGGTAAAACCACTATACGTAGAGGATTCCGGGTCTTCATCACTAAACTCTTCTGATTTTACATTTTCTCTTTCAAACTTCGTAATAGGTGCAATCGCATCTCCTTCCAATACAGGTTTAGCAAATTTTTTGTTTAATTGTTTCAAGGGTTCAGTAATAGGTTTAAAAGTAGATTCAAGGAATTTCTCCCTCTCGCTAATACCTAGTTTCAATGCTCTGTTTTTAGCCCGAATAGAATCACTAAGTGATTTTATTTCTTTTACTAATTTTTCTTGGTTAACCATGTTTGTAGCAAGACGTGTTGTACAACAATGAATGTGTTATACCGCGTTTAATGTATTAATATAAATTTATCAAATCCTATCCTGTATCGACCATTGTTTAGCGGTTGTTCCTTCATAATTGTTAGGAACCCATACTTTTCAGCCCAAGCCTTTCCACACAACTCTTTAAATCGTTCAAATGTCATATCCGCATTTACATGATCAAAATATATATGTTTTAGGTTGGTTTCGTCCTGTTTAAATACAATTAACATGTTTGCATTGTCTCTAATGAGTTGTTTAGGTATTTTGCTGTAAGTTTGGCCAATATAAATGCTATCTATGTTGTTATGTCGACCCATAGCGAAGTAATTCCTTATTGTGTTTTGGTTTTCACAAGATACATCGTCGAATATAAACACGGAGAATGGTTTAGCTTCTTGTGGCTGCATGACACTCTCGCTTGCATTAAACTTTAAATATTTAACTTCAGGCACATTAGTCAGTATCTTTTCCAATAATTGATACTTTGGTTGTTGTAGTGATTTTGAAAATACATATAGATTGTTAAATCGTAATCCTTTAGGGTTTGTAATCAAATTGAATACTACATTAGTTTTTCCACAGTTGGAAGGTCCGGTAACTAGACAACGAACGGTGTTTGGTAACAAATTGCCATGTTTCCCACTATTGAATTCTGAATTATCCACTGTGAGTTCATCTATATTATTAATAGTAAAACTCTCTTTTTGTGGTACTATCTCCATCCTTTGTAATGGTTCAACCTAAAATGATTCTCTATCGTTATATCAAATCCTTTTTAGGTATCCAAGAATCTTCCGTCTTATTAAATCCTAACCATCGTACTTTGACCTTATCTTTTTTCCGTTGCAACACCTTTTCAACTAAATATACATCGCCTACTGTTGATTTTAACATTTCATGTCCATAAAACCCTCCTTCAAGCAATTGTCCTTTATTATCTTTTAAAATATATGTCTCAGGTACTGTAGGTTGTACTTTGAATACAGTAAAAACCTCATTGGTCCAATTTGGCAGGTATCTTTTACTGAATACACCTTTATATTTACTTATTCGCACTTGATCGCCCACATTAAATTTTTTAGGCTTTAGTTTTTCAACTTTTGGTTTAGTATTCGTTTTTATACGTTTTAATACAAGGTTTTCATTTTTACTAGTTACTTGGTTTGGTTTCATCCCGATAGTCCTATGAAATTTGTTATTGTAATCGTTTATAAGTTTTGGTAACATATCAATCCATATGTGCGATCCTCTGTTGGAAAACATTTTATACATTGCACTTTTTAAAGTTCTGTTGAATCTTTCGATTATTGAGGCTTTTACTTCTGAATTGGTTGAATAATGGTTTATATTGTGTTTTTTCATTAAATTTGCAAATTCCTTATTAAAATATTCTTTTCCATCATCTGTTTGTAAATGTTTAATAGTATGTTTGTCTCTTTGTATAGCTGTTTCCATTGCTTTTGTAACACTTTTGCCACTTTTATCTTTTAGTGGTAAAGCATCTGCCATTTTTGAAAAACAGTTAATAACAGTCAATATGTATTTATATCCTTTATTTTGTTTGCTATAAGGAATCATTTCGATTAAATCCGCTTGATATAAATCATTAATTCCTTTTATCACCGTATTTCTTCGTGGAAACTTTCTTCTTGCAGGTTTATGAAGTTCGTTGACAATTTGTTGCTTCAAGTCCTTCATATTGCAGGTTTCAATGTTTGTTGTATCACATGTATAATCACAATGAATGTTGTTTTAAATATTCACATAATTTATATGGGTCAAGGTCATCCAAACTTGTGTAAAAAAATGGGGAACACGGCGTTGGACTTGCCGTGTTCCCCATTTTTTTACGGAAGGAGAAAGGAATAAGGTCGAAGTTGTAGAAGGACGAAGAATAGGTTACTAGTTGATAGGGTTTAAGGAGTAATGGCCGAAAGGAAGAGTGTGGATTTTGTCGGGCAAAATATGTCTTTTATCATCCCGAGCTGACAGTGCTTTTTTAATTTCGGTGACACTGTAGACTTGATGCTTGAAGCTTCGGATATTGTTGAATGTTGCTGATATCGTAGTATCTTCAAACAAACAAGTCTTGTAGTGGTCAAATGTTACGTGTTTTTTCAAATAAGATGTCTTCACTCCTTTTGCTTTCTTGACTGTCGGTGTGTTGTTCTCGTGGTACATCTTAAATGAATACAATTTCGCCATCAGCGCCACTATTTCTTCTAAAGGCATTCCATTTGCTTCATCTTTGAATTTTCCAATTACTTTTTTATATTTTTCATTAAAATTTGGATGGTTCTTCGGATAGTCAGAAAAGTCGAAATCTTCTTTGTATGGAAAAGTCCTTAGGTCTTCATACATGTCCAAAGTCTTTATCCAGTAGATAAACGCGTCCGTATCCATGTATGCGACTCCAATGTTTTCCCTTCCGTAGTGTTTAACCATTTTGTTATAATGGAAATCATACATCAGGGTTTTACTTATGTCCAAAATCGACATACCTATGTATAACGGACGGTCCATGACTATTGTTGTTTTCTTCATACTGACAGCGACTGAATTTTCGTTTATAATCATGGATGTTCCGAAATTTGGTTTTCGCACTAATTTTTCCAATTTCCTAGGATCACTCACTAATTTTACATTTTTGTGTTTTCTTTTGTTCTCCAAGGTCTTCCCAAAGATGGCATTGTTCATTAATTTATAGAAGTCCTTTTCAAATGCTGTTGTCGCTGCAGCTCTTCTTGTAGTGTTGGAATCAATATATGGTTTCAACCAACAAGACTGGGTGAATTCAATTGCTCTATGAATTTTTACTATACGTAGACCCAATTCAAGAGCCTGTTGAACTACCCAGTAGTGAGCCACATAACGATCTTTATTCTCCAAGGTCATCATCAATTTTGGCCATCTTCCTGTCGGTGAAACTTCAGTCTTGGCTAGGAGAGGCAAGTCGTAGTGATGGTCATGACGGTGCTCCGGGTATTCAAAATCACAGTCCAAAATATAGCCTTTTGGACCATCCTTTGGAATCTGTGAGATGTCTCCGATGGTGGCCGGGTCGATCCATTTGAAGTCAGCGTAGGGAAGCGGATTTGACATTGCCCAACCATAAAGGTTGTTTGCGTCAAAGTAGCCAAGGTAGACCGATGGTTGTTGCTCGTCGAAGCCGGGGATGTACTTGTTGTTGGCTTTGACATGACGTGTTACAGCTTGTGTCAAACCGCCCCGTACACCAGATTCCATCATGAGCACCATATCAATATCCGTTAGAAGTTCCAGTCGACAGTTGGTTGACTTTAGCACAGCTTGCTATGCTAATCCTGGAGATGTGTACGAGTGTAGAGGGTCCAGTCCATAGGCGGAGAAGCAGGTGTTTCTGAATTCTTCCATCACATCGCACAGCAGAGTTACGTCCAATTTTATATAAAAGTCAGAATATTCCCCCAAGGTTTGAATGTTTAGTTGATTCCACACATTACATGCATGATTGTAGTCTTCAACGGAGATTTCACTTTCGTTTAATTTGCTATTGAAGGCTTCAATCGGTGGAAGACTAGTTTCTTCAAACTTTTCTGTAGAAGTTATATAATCATAGGGGAAAACTCCTTTCCTTAATACTAGGTCCAATTTATCTTCAGGTACAATTTTGCTTGTTTCTTTTAAGTCTTCTCTTCTTAGGTTCTCTGACAATTTGGCTAAACTTGATGGCATAAATCTGTAAGAGTCTACAAAGCGAAGTTTAATTTTACCTACTGTTTTTGAAAAACTGATGTACTTTTCCAATGTTGTAGCAAGAACATCAATTTTACCGTCATCTCTTCCTAACTCTGGTATGATAAAGTGGGAGTCGTAGCCGCTAAGATTGTGTAAAACAACAGGAATAAAGTTTGGCAGTTTGTAATTTATATTGCATGAATTACAAGCAGCTCCTCTGTATAACCCTGTCAGATGATCGTGGTCTCTTACTTTTTGGTTTTCTTCACTAAAGGTCTTCCTGCATAGATAACATCTTGTCGCTACGCTGTATTCTTCTTGTTGCTTTTGGTTTAAAGGTTCCATAGGTACAACATTGCCGTATAAGCGTTGCACCTTTTCAGCAATGTCATACAACAGGTCTACAAAATACTTAGCGGCTTCTTCCCCACGGTAGAGTATTGGAGTGGATGTTAAACCATAGTCTTGCAATTGGTTCTCAGACAAGGTTGACTTCACCAATAGGCAAAAACTATTGGGCTGGTGCAGCTGGTATTTTGTTCTTCTAGTCACCTCACCGTCCGGCAGCTCCTGTGATATTAACGTAGATTCAAAATCTGCGTAGATGACCAGTGGAATACGATATTGGTGGATTGTTTTGTTGAATTGGATAAACGCTCGAGATGGTGGTGGCAGACTAACCTTCACTTCATAATTCTCGTTACAGAGTCTTTTATGTTCCGTCATCCATTCAGATCCTCCACGTCTTAGTTCTTTATATGTGAAACAGAAACATCTTTTACACACTGTTAACCTACGTTTATGTTTTGATAATTGATTCCATACCAAGGCTACAAAGTCCTTTATCCATACATAATGGGAAATTTCACCCTTAGTTATCAATAGCAAATCCGTGTGGTTTCTCTGTTTAACTTTTACTACCCGCAAAGGATAAACGTTGTTCGAATCATCCAGACCAAAAACTTTGACTGAAACGCCAGGATTTTTCTTTTCAAATTTGCCAATGTCTTTCAAGGTAACTGGATAGGTGAGACCTTGAAAGTTGTAGCGGTGTTCATTTTCGTAATATTCTCTACCAACTCTTTCAGGATGATCTTTAACATACTTGGTTAACATTGCATACTTGAAACATTCATTATCTTCATTTTGCACATTCCTACACGATTTAGTGTTTTGGATTTTCTTTGGTAGAGGGATAAAACTACTACCCCTTAAACCATATCCATGCTTGTGAACCCTTACATCCATACCTTCAATTGATGACAAAGTCCATCCAGATCCTCTTCCTTCATGTTCTTGAAGTTTTGTTATAAGTTCTTCCAAGCATTCTTCAATAATATCATCGATGTTGGAGGCAAAGGTAAGGGTTCGATTTTTGGTAATGAATGCTCTCAATGCTGTTTCACCATCAGTATTGTTAAACATAGCCTCTAACACCATTCCAAATTTAATAAAATTTAGCCTTTGTAATTCTTCCCTCAAAGTTTGACCAACAAGTTCCTTAGCCTGGGTTATGAATGTTTCCAGTTCCAATTGATCATTATTAATTTTGAAATGTGTTACAACTCGTCCTGGCAAGGCCGTTGTGCGCAGTTGTCTTACATCTTCCAATTCTTCTTCAGTGTCCTCTTCTTCAGTGTCCTCTTCTTCAGTGTCCTCTTTTTCAGTGTCTTCTTCTTCTTGCATATACTTTTCTTCTTCAAAAGGTCTTCTAGCAGTAGATGGTCCAGCACCAGCAAATTGGATCACACTAGGTCTTGTTCTTTGCATTTGCTGTAGATAGCTGTCCCAGTAGTCCGTCTGCTTCTGGTGCTCTTCCAAAAACCGGTCAATTGAGTCTAAGTCTATTTCATCCATGGTAATATCTTCTTTTCTATCTTCGTCTTCATGTAATTCTCTGTGTATGGTGAAAAGATCTTCGTCTTGAAAGATTTCCCCACAAATGTCGCAAAGAGCCATTTCAAACAGTTTGGCTTTGAATGCACACTCTGTGAATGTCCACGCAATAATGAGCAGCGCACTCCACCGGGACCCTTTATATCCGAGGCAGATAGGTGGGGAAAGTGACGTCATATGGAAACAGGTTATCACTCATGTGCTAAATTTAGCCTTTACACAACCGTTTGTAATACATTTTTCAGTAGGCTTGATAAATTGATGATATTTGGTCTAGATTCAATAATTTGTACAAGTTTTTTTAAATACGTCTGTTTGAGCAAAATTTATATAGGTCAAGGCCATTTGGAATTATTATTTTGAGCGGGGGATAGAGCACTAAGCAGCATCATTTACTACAAAGTGCTCTATCCCCCGCTCACATTCTTTTTTAACTTTTTGTTTAAACTTTTTACAAAGGTGAAACATCACCATCAGAGTCGGAATCATTCTCATCACGAAATAGGTAGCGATGACAATACATAATTCTTCTGGCTACTAACGTCCTATCCATTGGACGACGAGGAGTGTCTTGTTCTTCTTCTTCTTCTTCAATATCCGACTCAGATGATGACTCTAACGTTTCGTAGGCGTGCAAGTCCATTTCATTATCCGTTAAACCAGCTTCGTCAGAGTCCGTTTCAATATCCATAATTTCTTCCTCCTCCTCTTCCTGGTCAACCGCAGGTAGTTGGTCCTCTGCTTCTATAACTTCTACAGGTATTACCTCCAGAATTGAAAGAATTCTGTCGCGATGGAACACGGTGTTGTCAAGTGGAGCCATGGTATGAAAGTGGTGTATCTATCCAATTGGTTTGCCCTTTTTATACCCCCACCAACTATACATTTTATGTGGGTCAAGGTCACGTAAAGATACCCTTTGAGCGGGGGATAGACCACTAAGCAGCATGCTAGTCCATTGCCGCAAAGTGATCTATCCCCCGCTCTATTCCGCAGACCACACTCAAGTCCAAGTCCACATCCATATGTTACACTTTATTATTACTGCCACCAAGTAATTGTCACTCGCACGTTTACTTGGTTTTGATAAAGGTACTGCACAAACTCCATATTGGTTGTTTGTTCGTTATAAAAATGCATCATGAAATATGCAATCTTATCGATTGCGGCATTGTCCAACGGTTCGCAATTCACAAGTTCCAATGTGCCCTGGCTGGTCTTATCCTCTATAAGTTCCACCACTTCGTTGATGTCTTCTTCCAAGAGGATGAACTCAACACTGAAGCTCTCCATTGTTGTTGATAGTGTCTAGACAAATGCTTGACTAAATGCTTTATTCATCAGTCCTACATATATACCAATTTCCCCCTCCTATTACCCATTCCCCCTCTACCTTTATATGGGTCAAGGCCATCCAATAATACCCTTTGAGCGGGGGATAGACCACTAAGCAGCATGCTAGTCCATTGCCGCAAAGTGATCTATCCCCCGCTCTGTATTCCACACAAGTCCTAGTCTTTACACACACACATAAGCCCCCAGTCTTTTACACTTACTCATATACTCTGTCCTCCCTGCCAATTAAGAGTTCCCCATGTTTGCCACTATTTTCAATTAACCTTTCCAAGTCCCAAAACACAATGTCCAAATTAACCAAGTTCGCTCGTCCAATTTGAAATACACTATTCCCCCCAAAGTCACTTGCTCTCACTTGTTGTCCTGTATACTGCTTCTTCTTCCACGCTACAATCACTACCCTACCTTCTTCAACAACCATTCTTTTAACATTATCATACACCTTCTTCAACATCCCTCTACAGTTTAAATAGTTTATGGTTACATACTCCCACTCCTTACCAATGATCAGTGATCCACTCATTTTCTAGCGTTCCACTGGAAGGTCCAAAGCAGAATGAAGTCGGGATGTACAGACCCCCTCTTTTATACCAGTTAACCGGTTGTCCTTCGTTTAAAGTGGGTCAAGGTCATTCAAAAGTACCCTTTGAGCGGGGGATAGACCACTAAGCAGCATGCTAGTCCATTGCCGCAAAGTAGTCTATCCCCCGCTCTGTATTCTACACACACACACACACACACACACACACACACACATGTCCCTGTCTTTTCATTACATACCTAATATATATTCACTACCTTCATCGTCACTATCACTCATCACCGTTTCTACAAACTCCACCGGATTAAAGTTAAATTGTTTCAATTGTTCCTTTAACTTTTCAATTTGTTGGTCCTTTACTTCTAAAACACTGTGAAGGTGTGATATGTAGTCCGCTGCCTCGTTGATGCTTGCTACTCTGGGATCGCCTAACTTCAAGCTGGGAACTACACCCTGCAGCCTGAAGTACGCCATACGCCTTTCTTGCTCCTGCCGTTGACCAGGACTGAGCAAGCCTTGCCCGTCTTGGCTCACCTCCAGCAAGGTCCGTAGCATTGGAGCTTTGCAGGCGTTTGCCCGAGCAACAGTTATGCTGTGGAATGGTCGAGCAGGTCCACGAGTAGCAGGCAGCACGTTGGCAGCACACCTTCTTGAAGAAGAAGAGGAAGCCCAAGAAGTTTTGGAGTTGGACGCCATGTTACAGTGCGGTATTCAGCTAAGCGGTACAAAGCAGAATAACCAAACTGCACATTAATACCCGTATATATACACTTATCAGTGGTGGGGGTACTAGCTAACCTTGGTAAAGTGGGTCAAGGCCATCCAAAAACATTACCAGAACGGGGGATAGATCACTAAGTGGCATGTTAGTCCATTGCCACAGAGTGATCTATCCCCCGCTCTGTATTCCGCATTCACACACACATTCATACAAACACGCAAGTCCCAGTCCGAGTCTTTACCCACACCTATCCACTCTCATCCTCACTATCATCACTATCATCTAACAATCTGTCACACTTCATAATTAGTTTTTCCCATTCTTTCCGGATCAGAAGTATTTCACTGTGTGCACTCTCCAACAACCTCTTCTTTTCCTCTAACAACCTGTCCTTTTCCTCTATCATTACGTTACAACCTTTAATATATCTTATAGCAGCTCTAACAGTGTCTTCCTGTGAAGATGCACCAACCACTACACCTGGCACTACCTGCTGGAGTTCTTCATACAAGCTAGACTCTCTTCTGGAGGCTCCACTGCTGCACAACTCCGTCTTGCTCGGAGTGAATCCGAAGAACCGAACGCGACTCTTTGACAGGCGGCCCCGCCGGATCGGTCCAGAGCTTGAGCCAGAGTTGGATGCGGTCGGGCCAGAGGTAGAGGCTGGAATGTTCATGGCTGATATGGTAGTATTCAGCTAAACAGTGTAAAGCAGAATGAGAAGACGGTTGATCACCACTCCTATATATACCCATTTTTAGTGGTGGGGGTAACCCCGGGGGGGGGGGATAGTTTAAGGACTTCCACTAACTTTCCCTTAGTCCTCGCGGTCATCGGTTTTACATACCTTTAGCACACCCATCATTTTGGTTTCTTCAATAACATTACACACCTCAAAAACCCAAGCAAACAGCTCATCTATGTTGTTATAATTAATTTTTGTCCAGTGTTCATACTTGTGGGTTTGTTTGTTTATAATACATAGATAAAATGTAGACCCATCTCGTCTTATACAACACTCAACTTCCATTCTATGCCGGTTTAGCACTTCCCAAGCATTGTGTTCATTTATCAAGAAGTCACCACCTTTGTAATTGTACTGTGACATGTTTACCACAGAGCATAGAAACGGACTGAAGCAAATGAACGGCTCATACAAGCTTATTAAAAGCGTTAGAGTGGGGGGTATCACGTGATACACGACATAAGTTGTAAGGTTAGCAGTTTACTTTAAACAGTAATTTATGTGGGTCAAGGTCATTCAAACTTTAAAAATTTTTTACCTCCAAACACTTGTAGCAAGCTACAAGCGTTTGGAGGTAAGTTTTTTATTTGTTAAAGATTTTTGTAACTTAGTCTTCACCCTCAAGGACACGGTTTGAGATTGTCCCAGTGATTTTACATCACCGCCAGGTTAAAGTATTATACAAGTCAAGTATTTTTTTTTTATTAGTTGACTTGTATAATACCCCTCTCCCTTACTTTAAGAGGGTTAAGACTAAATTTAGAAAAATTAATTTGGAAGAAGAAATTTATTTAATGTCCAACACTTTTAAACAATTTTGATTTTTTGGTGAGCCCATGTCCTAGTCCATTTCCCAAACAGATAGGCATCCTTTTCTTCGAATTAAATAAGCCCCGGGGACAAAAAATTCTCTTTGTACCATCGCAGGTGGTACTTTCATTCTATGAAGGCGGCCATCACCTTTTAGAATGATTTGCACATTTATGTTAAATGCTCCATAAGCTTGAACAATGAAATAATATTTTTTGTCCCTCTTGAGCCTATTAATTTTCAGCTTCTGCGGACTGTTGGGGTGTTTGAACTTGGACTTTTCAGGCATAATATTAAGGCTATAGGGCTTTGGTGTCGGAATTTTGATTTTCTTATTCAAGTGTCGTTGGCAACGATCTTTTTCTGGAAGAGCAAAACTCGGACAACAAAGAACCACAGCCTCTCTGCTAAACCAAACATAATCGCATTTATCACGCTTGCCAGCAGGGCATTTAACACGATTACGTTTCTTTTGTGTTGGACTCTTAGTGTTTTGGAGCGGCGCTTGATCTAACTTAGGCTGGCTGGAAAGGATGGAGGGTGATGGTTTAGCACGGTCAAGGGGTAATTTGCAAAGAATTTTGGGTCGGGTAGGAGAATGGGTTAGATCAATAGTGGTTTTAGGTGAGGTAGAATTGTCTGGGGAGAAGATCGATTTACGGGATGGTTTGACTATAGATGGAATGTTGGCTTTGGGTGAGGTTGACTTGTCTGGGGAAAAGATCGATTTGCAGGATGGTTTGACCGGTGTGGATGGCATGGGGGATACGGGTAGTGGACATTGGGTCTTTGTATAGGAAAGGATTTTCTGTGTACGGGAGTAGGGAATGATTTTGGACCTCGACTTCTTCTCCTCAAAGACCGCTGACTCCGAATCAGAATCTGACAACAATGAGATCGGCGGTGATGCTATGAGCACTCGGCTGCTTGCAGGGTGAGCGCCAGCCCCTCTTGAAGTCGACGGAGCGTCACCAGCACCACTGACACTTGGACTTGTTGGTTCCGTTGGTGGCAGCGGAGATAGGCTGGGCATCGAAGGAGCCGACGGCATCTCCAAACAGCTGAGGATTGTGCTCATCAAACACGTTTGGAGAATCGGAGCAGCGGAGGTTGAAGTTGGAGTAGATGTGTTGGTCGGAGTAGACGTGTTGGTTGAATTCGATTTGATGTATGGGAGAACTGGTGGATAGTTCTTGAAGCGCATGTTGAGGTAGAAAGAGCGTTAAATGCAAATAACGGAGAAGAACTTCCAACGAAGGCTGGAGCAGGAATGAGAAGTGCGTGCAACCGGGCCGCCTTATATCCCCACCGGGGCTGCCACGCCCAGGATATCAGGGGTGGGGGTGGGGGTGGGGGTGGGGGGGGGCTCGCATTTTTGTCGGGGGGGGGGGCTCGCACTTTTTGTCGGGGGGGGGCTCACACTTTTTCAAAAAAGAAGCCCCACTTGGGGCATTTATGTTGCCATCGCTGAAGCCTCCCAAGAGACCCAACTATAGACAATTCCAAACTTGTGTGTTACTAATACCTAACTGTTAACTTTTAAAAGACCTCTATATATATATAAACTGTGTTAATAAGACCTGACTGTTAAAGATTTTGAAAACTTTTATATTTAGGTCAAGGTCACGAAAAAACTTTAAAAAAATTAAGCCCCACACCCCCCTATGGGGGTGTGGGGCACTTGGGTTGTCATCGCTGTAGCCTCCGAAGAGACCCAACTATGACAACAAGGCAACATCCAATGTCGTGTACCCTTCGCCACGCGAGACTTGTAAACATTTACTGCATTTCGAACTAATAACTTTTCCAATAGCTAACAAAATGTCATTTACATAATTTTCAAAGAAACTGAGGACGCCCTAGTGGCTTACGTCCTCGGTCCGAGTGCAGAGGCCATCGGCTCATTACCCCCGTATAAGCGTACAAACGGACCACCTCCTATTTCTCAGCCGCATTGAAGCATGCATGAGAGGAGCCTAACAATTATAAAAAGTGGCTTTACACGGGGGCCTACTCCCGTAACCCTATCTTTAATATTTTTAATTTAGCAATGCAGTAAATTTTTACAAGTCCTATGTGGGTCAAGGCCACACGGACATTAAAAAATTTCGGCCCCCGTACATCCATGGCGAACCACGAATGTTCGGGGGCCTTGGGGACAAAAAAACACAAATAGCTAACAAAGTTTCATTTACATAATTTTGAGTTTCCAGAAGGGAAACTAACTGAGGACACCCTAGTGGCTTACGTCCTCGATCCGAGTGCAGAGGCCATCGGCTTATTACCCCCATATAGGCGTACAAACGGACCAACTCCTATTTCTCAGCCGCATTAAAGCATGCATGAGAGGAGCCTAACAATTATACAAAAGTAACTTTACACGGGGGCCTACTCCCGTTCCCTGTCTTTACGATTTACTTTGAGCATTGCAAAAGCTCAAGGGGGAAATGCTACAACAAGCGTATACACTTTAGAAAAATATAACACACTTACAACACACAATTGAGCTCAACGTAGTCAATGCTGGAACAAGCACATACATGTTAAACACATATAACAAACAAGACACAAAGGATAAAAGACACACAGGAGACATAAGGTACAAGTAAAACACTCTCATATAAAACAATTCGCAATACCCAAACGCAAGCGCAATATCTTACAACTAATACAAGTCTTAAAGTTAGAGTAGACTTCGCTAAACACTGAAGGCGCCATTCAATGTTTAGTGATGCCTATGGCGGTCCGTCCCGATCGTTCACGTTCAACGCGCGGGAGCGGACTGCGAGCCGGCTCTGGCTGGGCCCCCTTATATCCCCACCGGGGCTGCCACGCCCAGGATATCAGGGGTGGGGGAGGGGGTGGGGGTGGGGGTGGGTGGGGGGGGGTGGGGGGGGTTCGCACTTTTTGTCGGGGGGGGGGTTCGCACTTTTTGTCGGGGGGGGGGGGTTCGCACTTTTTGTCGGGGGGGGGGGTCAGGTAAGTTAAGTGGGTCAAGGTCACCCACAACACTTGTACTCTAAGTGTTGGCTGTACCCCCACCACAACTGGGTCCCTAGGCTGCACAACACCGCTTCGCCAGTATGTCTCCGGCTTCCATGCGGTGCGTCTCGCTGTTCCATAGCTCTCTATATGTAAGTAATTTTACAAGTTCTGAATGTAGGTCACTACACTTTAACTCTGGGACGATATCAACTTGTAGTATTTCAGTGTTTTGACTCAAGGTCATCACACTTTAACTCTAGCACATCGGTTATCGTACCAGAGGTGCTCAATAACCTAACTTGTAATGTTTAGGGTGGCGTTTGCACGCCACGTGGTATCGCCATGAGTGTCCAGTCCAGGTTTTAAGTTAAATTAATTTTACTGTAATCTTTTCCATTTCCGCTTCGTTTTGCCAAAGTATAAGGTGTCGCTTAATAAAGTGGTATTTCTCTAAAGTTATAGGAGATTGCAAGGATACAATTAGTTTATTTAGGAGACTCTTCATCTTGGAGTTTAACACAATTTCCACTTTGACTTTGCTTCCTCGGCTCTCACAGCCTAAGCTGTACAGAAATGTTTCTTCTAGTGCCAACTCGGGCCAAGAGAACAGTGTGTTGACTGTAGGACAGCTCATGGTGAAGTGATGCGATACTCCAGCGTACCACCTCACCTTCCCCCGCCACTGTGACCTTCCCCCACTCCTGCTGTTTCCCCCACCTTTTTTCCCTTGACTCATGCGCTACAAGCAGTCTCTCAGTATTGTGCGGACTTTTGTGAGGTTAAGCCATGTCGCAGGACACTTTAGGTAAGAAACTTGGCCGTGTTAAGACTTTATTAGTTGCTCACTGTCCACCACTCAAAGTTAAGAGAGTTTCAACTTTAGCTAAGTGGCGCAAACTGTTGCGTGGACACCCTAGGTTTTATACCAAACAGACTAATGTCAGTTTTACTGATGAAGATTTGTTTAGAATATTAGATGAAATGACTTTTCCTTGCAAAATTCAGTTAGTTACTCCCATTCCTGACAGTTTAGAGTCTTAGTCTCTCAAGCCGATATACCTAGAGTACACAGAGCCTGACAGTCAGTCACTCGGTGGCTGTCGTGGGGTGCGCATCGGTGTCGGCGCTCCGTTGTTAAGTTTTCAAGGTCACAGTAATATGAAATTGGGGGTGTTGTGCTAGTTCAAGGTCACCTGAGGGATTACCGATTGCCCTTTTAGGCAGAGTCATGTCAGAAACTCAGGTTTAACTTGGCACTTTTGCCGTTTCTCATGTAATATTCGCTCCAAGTGATCAAGGTCACGGGGACTCGGACTGAAACTCGGAGCGTAGTGCGAGAAACGGCAAAAGTGCCAAAAAATTTTAAGTTTCTGCGTGACCTTGACCTTAGTGGCGTCGGTGACGTCGTTTTGATGACGTAAGGGGCGATGACGTCATCGGCACGTCATTTCTGTGACGTCATGGGTGTGACGTCATCGAAATGACGTCATTAGTGATGACGTCATCGATGACGTCATCGGTGAGGTCATTGACCTCGATGACGTCATCCCTCAGGTGACCTTGAACTGGGCCAGCATCCTCAATTTTGCACTACTAAATAAATTGTATTCTAATAAATTACTTTTAAAAATATGTGTCTAAATCATTCATACATCTGTATAGTTATAATTTGTTTTTCTAAATTCGTTTCAACATTAAAGCAACTTCTCGTTCGTGCTATTTTAAATACACTTTATGTTTAAAAACCTTTTAAACGTAAAACAATCCAACAGACTAAAACATTCTGCTGAAAGTTCATTTCTTATCTTGGTGTCACACAACTAAAAAATACATACAAAAAGCTGTTCAAGAGTTTAGATCAAATTGAAACAAGTCAGACACCATGTTGCTTGCAGTGGGGTTCTTGTAAGTCGGTAATGTAGATGCAGACGCTACGACGTAGTTCAGAACTTTGCCGCCACGTAGCGCTTGTGTTGGTTTTCGTTGTAATAATCCAGGAAAGGAAATATAGTTTTTCAGTTATTTTAACTATATACTAAGTAATTGTAAGTTTTCTCTGATTAAATATACTTTGAATTTTGATACACAGTAAAATTTCATCAGTTAACTGTGAACTGGAGCATTTTCTCTATGGGTCGATTTATTTTTTCCTTTCTTTTATTGCATTACTTATATAAATAAATAGCCAGATATTCGGTAAACTATTAATTATAGATTGTTGATAATTATTTTATTATTTTCTAGTTTATTATTCAACAGGAAATCTTAAAAGTATGTGTTTCCTAAATCAGACAGGCTTCAAATCAATTTAACCTTTTATCAGATTTATTATGCCTTTGATAAAAAGTTAAGGGGCATAAATAATATCTGGGAGGAAGCCGAGACAAATCTTCTTCAGTCAGACCGGACACGCTTTGAACTAGCGAATAGCCTTGGCCTTGGCTCCAGACTCGTTACGACTAGACAGCGGATTTGTGACCGGATAAAAGAAACATTCATCATTTACTGTGATCAATTAGTAAATATCTGAGATGATCATACGTTTGTGAAACATTAAAAACATTACCGGTACTTCATAAATCTATTGTAGAATATAGCAATGATAATTTGTCACCATTAAGCAGCTTTTTCAGTCTTTGCTTTAATTATTTTTCGTTTAAGTAAAAATATGTTTGCTTAAACGTCCTTTCATGTTTGGAATATGAATCCTACACATTGGTTCTAATTCCTGATCAATTCAAATATTCTGTACAAATAACATTGAGCTGACCCATCAGTTTCTACAGTGCTGGAAATAGGCTACTGGACTAGATCAAGGTACAGCACTGTATTGTTTATTTTGACAACTAATTTATTTCACTGTAATAAAAAAAATAGTATCAGGGGGACCGAGCTTAAGCTCGGTAAAATTATCAATTTCGTTCCCACATAAAGCTCGTTCGCTCCGCTCACTCGCCCCCTCCTTTTTTAAGACGAGTTCGTTCGCTTCGCTCACTCGCCAGGCCGAAGGGTGCTGGTATAATTTTCCTAAGCTACAGGTTAAAGATGTAACACGTTGGTTAATATCCACAGTTATCAGCTGTTTTTTTGTTTTTTTTTTGTTTTTTTTTATTAATTTTAAAATCTCCATAAGGATAACATGGGATTTTTTAAGCGCTCTAGTGCAAAAACCGGATTTTTCCTATCCATGGGACCAACTCCAATCGATTTCTGGTGACCAAAACCCCCATATTCAACCAAAAAATAAAATATCCTTGGAGCTAAAAAAACCCTTTGTCCGTACAAACGGAGCTTGTTTTAGATGTTTGAGTATAAGATATTTATTATTATTTGCATGTGTAACAAAATATTAAAATATTAAATATTTTAAATATATTTTTAATATTAATATTTTTTAATATTTTTTGTTGACAGTCATACCTTACAAAGTGATTAAGACCACTAACGTCCACTAAAGAGTGTGTTTTAGGTATTTAAATTTCATTTCAATTAATAATCATAAACCATAACGTGGATACTACTGATCTACCCAACCCCATACAACCTCACGATATATTTTTAATAAATAATATTTTATTTATTTTGATTAGAATTCCACAACAAATAATAGTCAACTAATACTTTATCAATGTATAAACATTAACAATTACCATACATGCATTTTGGGTTTGTGTCTATAAAAAATTTAATTCATGGTTTAAACAACGTTTTTTAAACATAATTCACTTTTACAAATATTTTTTTGTTAATATGGATGGTAAAATATTTGTTAATCCCATTACAGGTCGCAACGAGAGTGGGAAGGTTTTGACTAGGCAGCAACACAGCAGCGGTAGGGCTACCATTAAGGGCTGTATGGCAAGCGTTAAGGTGCAGTATTAACCTACTATTGTTTACAGCTGTTTACCCGGAACGTTTAAATTTATCTTTCCTATCTCATTTATAACTCTTTTATACCCTGTGAATGGGCCTTACAAACGACCATCCCATTCAATCCGTTACTATGTTAGTTTAGTTTTATATACAAAGTCTAAAATTTGTTTTGCAAAAATTTAATCCTCCAATTTGGTTTCTACAATTTGTTTTGCATTTTTAATCCTCCATTAAAGGGTTTTCTTATTTTATTTGGTTATCCTCTCAGAAAATATGGCTCTGTACGTGTAATAGAACCTTTATTATAAAAAAAATGATGAATCATATAATAATCTCGAAAAATTAATCAGCTGTTATTGTCAGCAACAAAGCTACACCTTGTCTGATCCATCAATCACCTTAAAATACGCCGTAGAGTGTGTCCGTGTTTCAAGTAATATATCTAATGTATATATGTATCTTTGCCCCACCTTTCATTTCTTTTTTAAGTCGTAGCCCTATGGTGATTGTTAAATAACTTAAACAAAAACTTAAAATAACGCTATATCAAGAGAAATGTTGACAAACTTCTTCAAATTACCAAAGCAATAAAAGAGGCAATGAATACTTTTACTTTTTTACTGCGAACCCATGTTCATTATTGTAACTTAGTTGGCAGTGAAACACCTCAGAAAAATCTATACAATACATTTAAACATTTTGTACAAAGCACAGTTTTTAAGAAAAATGTTTAGATTATGCCTAAGTTTTGCTCATTTGATTATAAAACCTTTGAAGACCTCACAAGATGTTTTGCCTAAAGTAATCGATCCTTATTTAATGTTGTACAGTAGTATTAAACAATAACAAATTTTATGCTTTCGTGAATTTTATGAAATCAATTAATTTGGCTGAAGCATTTGAAATTTTTTAAGTCATACATAAGCTGAATTAATCGGGTAGGTTTACTATGTAGCCTAACAACATTAGCCTACTATGAGCCAAACAAAGTTTTTTCCAGAAATAAGTTAACTCGAGTTCCACTTATGAGATAAACCCAGTACAGTACCTCTATAACTTGTTGTAAAGGTTTAATTTTGCTTATCGCGCAATTAGGCCTACTTATGGGACAATAGCATCTAACGGAGGTTTGTATTTACATTTAAACAATGTAGTTTTTTTAGATAGTTTTTTTTAAAGATATTGTTGATTTAAAAAAAAAAATGCAAAATGAATGTTTATTGCAAATTGATGTGTTTCTCTAACGTAATTCGTGTTTATATTAGGATCTGATCTAGTTCCATTTTAATTGAACCTAAGCAGGACGTTTGAATACCTATTCAGTCCGTTCTAAATACCATCATGATCTAGAAATAGGTTCCTAGATCAAGCCGGCCTTGGCATTAGACTCCCCATTGGGGTCCATTCAGCCACGGTATGATACGGGTCGTGACCACCTTATGTCTTGAATTAACTCCTATTCACCGTCTTTCACAGCTTTTTGATTCAACAACGAGGAAATATTTTTATTTATACCTAAACTTTTTTTATTTAGGAATAATGTTAAAAAAGGTTTTTTTTTCATTAGATAGGGCGGTAAAAAACTAATAACTCAACTGGAGCAGGAATGAATTGTAGTGCAAAGAAAAATTTGGAATAAACTTTAGCGGACAGCGTAAATAAACGGGTTGAATTTAATATGTTTGTATAAAATGGTTAAAATCTTAAAAACGGATATTTTACAAAAAAAATCGCATCAAATAGAAACATGTAAATTGATGACAAGGGCTAAATGGATTAGTAAAGAATGAGTTGATTGTATGAGTAGGATAGCTAAACAAAAAGACTCGATAGCGATTTAGAAGTATAAGTATTTATAAAATAATAGTAATCAATCTAAAGTGTTCTGGTCCAAGGAACCTAAAATCTAAAATAAATAAAGATAAGGTAGGGGTCAGTGCATGCAACCCTCTATGCACCAGGTGTTCTTTTGCACCTATGACATCACCATTTACTACTGGTAATGATAATAACGATGTCAGAGGTGCAAAAGAACTCCAGGTGCATAGAGGGAGTTGCATGTTTTGAACCCTGCCTTGTTTTTATTTATTTTAAATTCCTTTTTGGTACACCTTTAAGTCTATATATACATCTATCACGTAGAAATAATCGATAGATTGGAATATTTTTGAAAGTACCCAACCCTTTTGAATACAAATTCAAGTAAATTATGCGATTTCTTATTTCTTTTTAGAAATCCTCAATTTTTTGTAAAAAATTACACTCAAACATAAATGATTCAAGCACACAAAAACCTAAATGAAAAAAAGAATAAAACAAAAATCATAACCATCTACATAAAACAAAAGTAGCTAATCAAACTGGGGGAGAAGAATCAAATTGATTAATGGGTCTAGAGATTAAACATAGCGAAAATTACCTAATGAAATAAGAGAGCGACGAGAGGACGATAAATTATCAAAACAAGAGATGATTTAAATAAAAGCGAAAGAAACGGCAGCGGATTTAATTAGGGCGGGATTGGCTTGGATGTTGCTCCCAGCTTTTTATAACAGCCCTAGTCGTGTTTTATTACACTGCCGGTTGATGTGTGCTTATTACGATTCAACTCGTGTATTATTACTTTCGCTCAAGTATCATTGACGCATCCATGTTAATTAAGCGGTGGTTGAAAAGGAGGAATTAAAAAGGAAGCTACTAGCATAGAATGTTATTGAAAATGGAAAGCAAAATTTATTTATGTTTTTAAATAACGGCATTTGACATATTACATAAATTGAAAATAGCTTTTTCTCCTAAGATGCAGTATTCAAAAGAGAGTAATTAAGTTCAGATTCTCTTATTAGTTATTTTCAAATTACAGGATTAACAAATTTAATTTTTATTGGTAATTTTATTTTAAAGCCTTTTTAAATCAAGTTTCCTAAATGTGGTTTAAAACTGACGATGTGTAGTTATTTTATAATATGTGAAGATAAAAAAATTGGGAAATCCTTATGGGGAAGTGAGAACGCCGCCCCCGAAACACAGCACACCAAGATGGTAATGATTATGCTGATTGGTTGAATGGAAACAGATGATTACAATAATCCACAAAAGTAATCCACGCACCAGCGCTTTATTTTACTAGTTTTCGAGGGCAAAACTAAAATGATATGTCTCTACTTATTTGGTTTTGTATACATGGATAATTATTAAAATAAGATAAAATAATTTGTTTTAACAAAAACACAAAATCATCGATTCTTCACTTCCTACGCCCATGACGTTAAAATACTTCCGTTCTCCATCTCCATTTCTTCCATCTTCAATTTCTCATTCACGATCCATAGTTGTTACAAACTTACAAAGTAGCGATTTTAAACAAGTTCACCAAGTTGTCAATTCGTTGGTTGAACAGTCTATTCAAAGTGATCAAAGTGTCTAAACAATTTAACAATCAAAGAAGCCAAACGTCCAGCCAGTATTGACAGATAAGGGAGCGATCATTAGCAAATGGGGGGGAGGGGGGGGGGGAGCGTTGATTGGCTGTGTAACTATCGGGCGATAACGAAATTATCGGTTGTCAGTCGGTAACCGGTAGCAGATAAATCCGTTCCGAGTGCGGAACGGCAGCCGGTGTGTGCAACTACTCGAGATAACAGGTTCATGCGATTCAATCACATTTTTCAACGAGTCTTCGGTGTTAGTTTTTGCACCAGTTCTTCATTGGTTTATCCTCTTTTGGACTTTGATTTTCAAAACTGTCAACATTACACCGGGGGATGTAACGATGAAACGTTTTTCAACTCTACTCGATGCACATACTGTAATTCATGTACGAATGTAAATATACTAGTGAGATTTTACATAGGAGTTATCAGGAATTTGTAAGAATATGTGACTAAATTATGTAGGTACCTGTGGAAGCTCTGAAATGAAACTAGAGTTCTAAAAGAAAAAATAGAGTGTTTAAATACAAATATCTCCCTAAACTATTTAATTTTTGGGGGGCTGGAGGGGTGGTTGTATTTTTCATAAAATTGAAAAGTTTCGGACATTAAATGCCCACTATCCGTACATTACATGTGACTACACTCGCCCAAGAATAGGATGGAATTGTAGCTGAAAACGTAGTAGCTTTCATTAGAGGTAGCTGAACTATCATCTAAAAAACTGTAAGCCTACATTCTTATTACTGCTTAAAAATTAGTAAAATACGTTAAAGACTGTACCATGGAGACTGCTGACAAACTAGTCTATAATTTTCTTAAACTATCAGTTTAAATTATTTTTCACTAAATTTAGTTAAAATAACATCATTGCCCAAAAATTTTATAAAGTTTATATTTTGTTCAAAATAAATACAGGTGACTTTAATATTATTTTTAGGAAGGTTAAGGATCCTGCGAATAAAGGATGTAATATAATATACCTTGATACTTAAAATTATTGTTATATTAAATTTTTTTAACATTTAGCTTTTATAAAACACCCAATTTCGAAGGACCATAAGTGTAAGCTATGAGGAAAAGAGGGAGAGATAACTATAGAAATAAAATGACAGAATGGAGGTGATGGGGGGAGGGGGGTAGGGGTTGATATCAAAGGTAGATAACAATAAACAACGCGTGGTGGCCACATCTGTCACTCAGGTATTGTGCCATGTTTCAACCCTATAGAATC